>CM052899.1:89372411-89464855 GCA_028534135.1 Potos flavus
CCAGTCCAGTCCATGTTAAAATAAAAGTTGGGTATTCGTCCTTTCTGATGGAGGCATAATATTTCATCGAATATATGGACCATATCTTCTTTATCCATTCATCTGTTGAAGGGCATCTTGGCTCTTTCCACAGTTTGGCGACAAAAAGAGCCTTCTAAAATAAAATCACAATGTGATCCCTCTTCTTATAACCTTTCAATGTGTCTTTATTATATTCAGATTAAAACCCAAAAACGTCTTTATAATGGCCCGCGAGGCTCTGTACTGCCTGCTAAAGTAAAAACCATTTTCTTCTGTACTCTCAGCACTTGAGACCAGATGTGTTTTTTCCACAAGCCATTCTTCAATTCTCAGTGGACACCAACAGGGTGTCCTACAATTTAACTCAATTTTGACACTATCTACCTGAAGTTAGTGTCAGATCCCAAGTCAAGGGCTCAGTCCCACAAGACTGTCCCTCCCACTTCAGACATTGATCACACGTCTCAAGTAGTCACTCCTATTTCTGGTCTATCGCCTGTAATTTAAGGGGTCTCTACAATCTTTTCCACGGATGATTAATTTGATTAATTTGCTAGCATGGCTCACAGAACTCAGTTTACTGAGTAGACTTCGGGTATATTATAAAAAGATACTCAGAAACAGCCAGATGGAAGAGATGTGTAGGGCAAAGTACATGGGAAGGGGGCATGGAGTGTCCATGCCCTCTCCAGACATAGCACTCTCTCAGCATCTCCACGTGTTCACCAATCCAAAAGCTCTCCAAACCCCTTCAGTTAAGATTTTTTTTTTTAAAGACTATTATTTACTTACTTGACAGAGAGGGAGAGGGAGAGAGAGAGTGTGTACAACCAGGGGGAGCTGCAGGCAGGGAGAGAGGGAGAGGGAGAAGTTGGCTCCCTGCTGAGCAGATAGCCAGACTTGGTGCTTAATCCCAGGACTCTGGGATCATGACTTGGGCAGAAGGCAGACGCTTAACTGACTAAGTCACCCAGGCACCCCCAGTTAGGATTTTTTATGGAGCCTTCATTATTACATAGGCACAACTGATTAAATCATTGGCCATAAGTGATTAGCTCAACCTCCACCACACTCCCCCTCCCTGGAGGTGGAGGAAGGTGCGCAACCTGAAAGTTCAATTCCTCTAATCACAGAGTTGGTTCCCCTGGCAACCAGTCCCCAACCTAAGGCTACCAGGAGCCCCCAACCTGCAGTCATCTCATTAGCATGCAAAAAAAAAAAAAAAAAAATCACTTCCAGAGATGCTCCAAGGGTTTTAGGAGCTGTATGTCGGGAAATGGGGCCAGAGACCAAATATAAATTTCTTACTATGTCACACCTGCCCATCCCTTCACCTTCCTCTCTTAACTACTTTTTCCCTTTACTTTCTCTATTGTCACTGTATCAGCCTCCTTATTTCTGAATGCACCATGCAAACACCTGCTTTAAAGCCCTTACTCTGGCTATTCTTCTGCCTGGAATACACTTCCCCTTGATGCACACATGGCTTCTCCCTGGCTCCCTTCATGATTGCTTTCCTCTAAAATCACCTTCTAAATGAGGCCTATATGGATTTAAAATTGTAACCCATCACAATCTCCACTCCACACTCTCAATCCCCCTTACCATGGTCTATCTTTTCTTTTCTCCGTGGCATTCATCACCATTTTATATGCTATACGATTGACTTACTAGGATTATTATTGTTTCTCCTCCCAATCATCTTAGAATGTAAAGTGAATCCCAGGCTTGTAAACCAGTACCCAATACACGGTAAGTACTCATTAAATACTTATTGAAGAAAGCTCAGGAAATAAAGTGAAACTTAAATGAACAAATGAGTGTTCCTAACAAAGATGACCTAGGCAAACAGAGTTCAGGACAATGTCCCACCATCTGGCAGCTAGGTCAAGGAGATAGGATTATTTCAGGCCTATACAGAATATATTATAGAAGGAAAATCTTTTAGGGTTCAAAGAGCCTCCTTGCCTAAAAACAGGGAAGGCTACCATGAGAGGAGCAAGAGTTTATTATGCAGGCTAAGAAGTTTCAAAGATGCCAAGGCATAAAGCACCTGGTGGACAAAGAACGCCCTCGTAGGTTCTTGACAAGGATGGAATCTATGGTCTGATACTTACCTCATGTGCCCACAATTATTTCTTCCACCTCTGATAAAGTTTCCAGTAGCACAGAACACTACTCAACTATTCAATCCTTAAAATCGTATCAGTTACATAATCTATAATCATAATTACATAAAAAGGTCATAGTTTGGGTGCATGGGTGGCTCAGTCGGTTAAGCGTCTGCCTCCGGCTCAGGTCATAATCCCAGGGTCCTGGGATCAAGTCTCGCATCGGGCTCCCTGCTCCTGCATCTTCCTCTGCCTCTGCCTCTCTTCCTCTCTCTCTCTGTCTCTCATGAATAAATAAAATCTTAAAAAAAAAAGTCATGGTTTTAAATATCATAAACCATGTATAAAATACAGGTATTTTATATGCCTAAAATATAGTAGGCATTCAGTAGATGTAAGCTAATAAAATGACAGCAACAACACTATCTTCGAAGTAAAATTATTTTTAATAATATAAACATTTGAATACAAAGTAAAAGCTGTATCATGATATTTTATATCTAATTTTGCTATCTTTCTCCATTTCCTTAAACTGATTTATCGATCTTGACTATAGCCTTAGTTAGATCAGATATATTGTACGATAAAGTAACAATTTCTGAATTATAATATCTGTTAATAAGTCATTCTTAGAAAATAAGTGATTTCATTTACAGAGATATCCTACTTTAAGAAAATTTAACATGAAAAATTCTAATTTACAAGAAAATGTTTGGGAATGCTTCACATCACAGTATTATTTTAAGCATTCATCTACAACTTTTGGACTAGAGAAGGAGAAACTGAGGTAAAACGTTAGAAGGCAATGCATCAGTTCAGTTGGGGGAGGACTGGGAACAGCCAGAGATAAGGCTCTGAAAAGGAAGAAATCAAATTTTTTACTACTTTAATGTTGTCTTATTAATTTTACAATCTCTGGTGTCTAGCATAAGAATAGATAAATAAATGTTCATTGAGTAAATTTGCTAAATCAGAAAATCACCAAAACTAAATAAAAAAGTTTCCAAATTCCAAAGGAACAGTATTTCTTCAAACTGCTTTTTGTAGGTCAATATTTATAAAATAGAAGTAAACAGAAGTTACATTTACAAAATGTATTCAAAAATACCAAACGGATTCAAAAATGCCACGACAACTCAGATGACTGAAATGATAGCTAAGATATTGAAATATGGTTTATGTTGCATAATATTTTATTTTCTGATGAATTACAAATATGAATATATGCAGCAACTTTTCTGAAGTGACTTATTTAAAACAAAAATTCTTCAACCAGATGCAATGGTTTGTAGCATTTTTGTCAATGTCAGGGACACTTTTGGTGGCCTAATGAGGCTTATGGGCTCCTTGGAATGATGTTTGTAAATGCATAAAATAAAACTCATAGGATTGAAAGAAAGAAAGAAAAAAAATCATAAGATCACAAACAAAACCAATTATATTAAAATTCACACATTAAAAACCACAGACCACAGTTCTAATCATGGACCCTACTTTAAGAACTATTGATAGAGGATATGGGTTAACTTGGAAAAGCAATGACTAGATATTTCTTACCTAAATAGTCTATAGACACATACATAGATATAAAAATATAATATTCCCATTATCTTAAAAGAAACTCATAATAACTTGCCAAGATTAGGATATTATATAAAGTTATTTAAAGTTCAAATAACCTTTTAAGATTTTATCTGCGGAAGAACAGGTTGCATCCATTTCTTGTTCCCACTATGTGCATCTTTTGTAATGCAAAATTTTCTAAAATCATTACATCTATACAAAACTAATAATGCCACATTTGTATCATCACCAATCTCTAGCTAGTTCTACAAAGATGACATAAATTAGTACACTTCTTCCCTTAATCCAAGAGCTCATGAGAATCAGTAGGCTTAGACAATTTTGGGGGCCCTAGTATACCTAGCACACTCTGTATTCAAAATACTTCAGATGCACTACATAAACGATCTTGCTGTAGGTTGTCTTTGGGATCTATAATTAAGAAACACCTTATAGTTAAAGCTGTCAAATAACAAGATCTGTCAAGTATTGTAATAAGTAAACGTCTTTTTAGGGTAGCTTAATATACCACTTCATAGATTTCAAACATACTTTTGGAAAATTGTAGGGTAAAGCAATATCCTCCCTAGCATGGTAGGTGAGTGAATTCCAAACAGTTTCAATAGGAAAAATAACCCTGATTTTGACTTTTTAATGTGTACATCACCTTAAAATAAATCAAAACTTTCATTTTTAACTCTTTTGCTAAAACAAGCTTCTAAGCCATAATTTCAAAATTATATTTCTTGACACTACAGTTTAAAAGAAACATTTGACACTAAATAATATAAAAGATCTTGAATCACGGTACATACTAAAATCATAACAGTTTTTGAAAAGAGATTTCCTTTTTTAAGGAAAAGAACACACTAGGTAGAAAAGGGTACCCCTCTCACATTAAAATAGCTATCTTTTAAAAAACTACTTTACTGTCAAGTTCCCACGAATACTATGCACTTATAAAAATTTTTTAAATTAATAGAGGAAAAAAGGTCTGTTCTTGGTCGCTTATTTTTACACTGTAGGAAAAAATACACGTAACTACCAATGAGTTTAATTTATGAACAAATTTAAATAAATCACTTTCATGGTTTATCACCACTAACCATGAACCTAGGCAAACTGTCCAAAAAGCTCATTTTAAGAGCCTCTAAAATGTAAAGCAAAAACAAAAACTGTGTTTTTTCCAGACTATAAATAACTCTTACCTACAGTGAGTCTGTCTATTTGGAATTCTTATGACAATGGCAGATAAATCCTAAATTACTTTTGCAAAATAAGTTTGTTGTTTTTTTTAATTTCTCTTTCACAGGATGAAGGAGCTTTGCCTAGGCCCATCATCAGGAAACTGAAAATAGGAAATTAAACTAAAAAGTATCAATTTAGCCAAAAGTATATTCAATCAGAATTCTGTGTTAGCACTTGCTACTTCTTTTAAACACTGAGAATTCGCAATGCTTTTCTTTAAAGAATAGAATTAAAAGCGAATCAGACACTAATCACGAAGAACTTCCTAAGTTTAAACATCCCTCACAAATAGCCTTGAAAATCCCTTGCAAAAATACATATATTTTTCCAGATAAGGAAACATTTTGGCATACTCTGCTGTCTAACAAATAAAGCCTTGCAGTACATTTTGCAAGCATTAATCAGACTTCGCATTGATAGAGAAAATCCTGTAGCAAGATAACAAAACCTAAGAACACGCTCAGATTGCAGGCTTTAGAAAGCCTCCCTAGAACACCTGTACAAGTACTTCCTGTTCTCCAACGATGTTTAAAAGTAGTTTGATAAACGCCCCATAAGTCGCCGTTTAGAAGCTAAACATTAACTTTATAAATTACTACTACCACCCAAAACCCACCAGCCCAAATATTCTGCGAATTCAGTCATCTCTCTTCTCCAAGGAGCGCACCATAACCATCCGGACCCCTTTAAAAAGCTGCGGCTCGCGCGAGGCAGTGGCTGCTCCTCAAGTGAGGGGCAGGGGCCAAGTAAGTGTAATATTCATAATTCCAACGCACTAAGCGATCCAACTGGATTCCAGGTTGTGCCTCGTGTCTGCCCTCAAACACAAGAGCAATGAACAACCAGGACCCAGGAAATACAGCACCTCCTCCCGCCTTCCGCGCGCCTCCAGTCTGGCCAGACGCATCTCCTCCAGGGCCGGGACCCGGCGGGAAGGAGGCGTGAAGGCTGCGTGACCTCAGGTGCCTGAACCAGGGCAAAGAGTCCGCGAGCGGAGGCGGAGGATGTTGCAGGGCTGCTAGGGGAGACACAAGGTCTGGCGTTGCAAAGGGTCTCCCACTCAGGCCCGGGCTGGGGTCGCAGGTCGCTGGATCTCTATCCAGGGACTAGTTTCGGAGACTTACCTTGAGCTCTGCCCTCCTAAAGAGAGGGAGAGTGTGGTCCAGGTAAAGAAATACCGGCCTTCCACTTCCACAGGACTACCTCGCGCTGGCCCGGCTCTGCCTCACGCCAACACCCGTCTGACACTAACAGCTGCCACCGCAGCCGAGGTTCACCGGGAACTGAAGCAGAGGCGTCTGGTCTCGCCGCCCAGAGCTCGACCCTGCGCACGGAGCATGCGCACACGCCCCAACACCCAAGGGCCAGTCTGGGCAGTGACACCTGCGATCAACAGGTCCCAGGAGACCCGCCCCACTCTCCGCCTCGCGCCCGCCCCGCCTCCTCGGGAAAGACCCCGCCTTCACGCTCGTCAAACTAACCCCGCCCCGCACACGGTTTCCCGGCTTTCCGGACCTGGCGAACTGTATTCCCGCGGGGGTTCGATTGGGCGCGCGATCCAGTTGACTTACTCCAAGGCGCGAGATCCCGCGAGAGCAGGAGCTTGAACAGTTTCTCTAAGGGAAGAGCGGAGCGTTAGAACTTAGCTCTTGGAAAAGGTGCGTGTAGGTTGGTTGTGTGGTATGGAGGGAAGGAGGGGATAGTTCTCCTCAAGTGGCGGGGTTATTCCGGTGCTCTTGGTCAATATATTCGGTATTTTCCAAGCTCAGGAACGCAGTCCCACGAAGGACTGGGTTAAGTATTGTTACCTGAGAAAAAACAATCAGTACTGCCTGGCTTCAAAGCCGCATGTGGGTATGCAATTCCTTTTAGCTTTCTGTGAATCATTATGGTTTGTTTACAGTTAAATGGCTTCCATTGGCATGAATGTATATTACCCAACTGGTTGTGTCGTGACTATTAATAAAACGAAAGCCTTAATAAACGTTTTGACTTGGTTAATAGTTAACTGTGGTAAGAAGAATTTGGCTGTCTTCTTACTCTGCTTCAGAACAAGTTTTAAGTTACAATCTACTGGTTCGGAATTGGGCTAAACTTTGGTAATATATTGTTTTTTTTAAGAATAGAAGTTTTAAAAAAAAAACCCACTGCCATCTTTAGCATCAAAGATCCTTCTCAATAAGTAATAAATAAAATTTTGAAGCTCATTTCAAAACTAAGGCAGGTAGAACATACAGGTTATGAAAGTTGATTTAAGTAAACTTCATAGGCAACTAAACGTTTATTTGAAGAATTAGAAACATTTTACACTGATATAGGTGCATTTTGCTTGAGACTGAATGAATGTGAATTTATTGAGCACTTACCATATTCCCTTCACTGAAGTAAGCACTAAAGGAAATATAGTGAAAGTTAAGACATAGTTCCTGCCTTCAAGAAATTTAAAACTTCTGGAGGAAGAGGAAAAAAAACTTCATTAAAAAACAATAACACTGTTAACTCTCCTTTTGGTTTCCCTAGTACCACTATTTCTTGGTTCTGCAACTACATCTCTTATACACTTTAAATATTTTTCTTAAGGCCCTCTGTGTTCCTAAGCTCTCCATTTTCTTTTGTTGTCTGACATTATTCCTCTTGTATCCTTGAACAATCTCTTTTCCATCCGAGACTTAGCTGCCAGGTGTCCCAGTGCACCACAGACTCCCAGATGTATATCTTCAGGTTAGACTTTTAAGCAACGACATCTTCATTGGGATAGCACACAGATACCTTAAATAGGTCCTCAATTGATCTTGGTATCTTCAGCATTCCCTATTCCTGATACCATAATTCTCCCCACCCATCTAGAAACTAACCCATTTTCATTCCCTATTTCAGATAATGGACCCAGTTACCCAAGACAGAAATCCAGGAGTACCCCTGTGTTACATTTCCTTCACTTCCTCTATCCTAATATCAAATTCTATTGACTCATCTCCTTAAGTATCCCTCAAATCCACTCCTCTTCAATCTTCACTCTCACTGTCTTGGTCCATCAAGTAATTAACAGCTCTCCTGACTCATCATCTCTCTTGGACAGTTGCAATACCTTTTGTTATTTCCCACTCCACTCCAACCTACATTCTATTAATTTTTCTAACATTAAAATATGATCATGATATTCCTCTGCAAAGATTTTTTCAGGGGCTTCCCATCACGAGTAAGGCCTTTCATGATCTTGTTTCAGACTGTTACCATTTGCTATTCTTGCCCCTTTACTCCACACTAACCATACTGAACTCCTTGCTTTTCTGCGATCCTACCACGTTCTTTTAGGATCCTTTGGGTCTCAGTTGAATTTAAACCTTACCTCCTTTATGGAACCTTTCATAATTTTCCAAGACAGACTTGCCTTTCCTTCACCTTTTTTGGACTTATTTCTATCATAACAATTATATTGTACAGTAATTACTTATTTACAAATGTAACTGACAAGTTACACTATCTCCACTCTTGAAAAATAATTTGAGCTGTGGGTAATAAAGACTCATACTATCTCCTCTCCTCATTTAGAGATTACAGAAGAATGCCCTTAAGTTTACCCTGTCTGAGAATTGGACTAAACCCTGACTGAACACTTTTTTATTCCTCTAAGTTCAAACTTTGTAGTTTTCCAATTTTTGGCATATCTAAGTACTGAGTTTTAAATTATAGGCTTGTAATAGGTCACAAGTTAAGCATCAAAAACGCAGTCTGAAGCCAACAGATGGGAAAGAGGAAAATTGACATTGTACTACATATCTTACCCAGAAAACTTTGTAGATAGGAATGTCTTCCTGCTTTTAATAATAACACACCCACAAGTTTTAATAATAACTTAGCCACAGGGTGGGCATAACTCGAGGCGAGTATTTCACCCTTTACTGGTCCAGTGATTGGTGTATGGGTGATGCAAGCTAATCAGCATCCTTTCAGAGCAGTTTCAAATTGGATCTTTTCTCTGATTGTAAAGCTGTAAAGATGGGAGCTCAGGGCTGCTTGTGGCAATGCATGTTGCCATTTAGAGTAGCTGGTCTGAAAGATTAATGCAGATATGGGAGGACATGGGAAAGGGAAGAGAATCCCTGAAAGTCCTCTATCCTCTATTAAAATAGAAACTTCAGGAGTCGAGTGCTTACCAGACTCCTCAAAGCTCTGCAGCATGACCTTTTGTTAAACACCAGAAGGTCAAATTCAATATCCTTAGCATTGTAGCCAGCTCTTCCTTAATCAAAACTTTACTAGCCATACATCCCAATCTTTCTAAGCCTCTACTATACTAGAGTCAACATCTATTAGTTAACCACAGCTAGTGGTTAGCCAGTGGCCTTAATTTTTGCTGAGTTATTGTCAGCTTAGGCAATTTCATTACCCTTGTATGTTATTTCACTTTGAAACATTCTAATTTTCTTATCTGTAAAAGTGTGATGAGAAATAATACTTACATATGATGTCTTTTGATACTGCCTCAGATAAAAGCAAGTAAAGTCCTATACTGTATTATTACAGCCATTAGTGCTATTATTATGATTACCAATACTGTTGTCATCAATGATAATGTGATGCTATAAGAACATATATATTGTTTTTCTTGCTGTACTATATATTTTATTACAATCTCAAAGATGTGAAAGGCTTTAGATTACATCCGGTCCAGCCTCCCACTCACTGAAGGATCATCCCCACCAGTGGTTGTCCAATACAGTGCCATGATAGAAAACTTAAATGTTCGTGATACAGCCTATTCCTTTTTAAGACTGACTTAAGAAATTTTCATCACAATGAATTGAAATCTATCAGTAATTTACACATACTGGTCTTATTTCCGTTCTTTGTAGCAACAGATATCTATATTCACTTTTCCATAAGACACTATTTAACTGTGAAAATACTTTTGTTTTTTCAAGCCAAAAATACTCCGTTCTCTCTCAACAATTTTTTGAAGGCCTAGTAAATATTAAGCTAATCAATCAATTCATTCATTTATAATATTTCACATCATCCTACAAAGTAAAGTGAATTCTAAATAATAATAATAAAATGAATTCAAATATATAACATAAAGTAGTGATGAAATATAAGTAAGAAGACAGATCAGAGCTATGAGAAATTAAAATATAAGTGGAATGCAAAGAATGAGAGCAAAAGAACAAATACATGCACGAACCTATAGCTTAAACTTGTTTGGCTCTGATCTGAAATCAAAGTGGATATGACATTTAAGTTATCGGTAACAGGAAAACATTTTTCTGTCGTCACCTAAAATTGTTTTCCCCCGTGTGGGCCTTCATCAAAGGAGGCTCTTATCTATGTTCACTGACAATGGACTCATCAACATGTCCTTGGAAAATGCAGTAACAGGCTTCATATACAATCTGTGAACTGAGCTCAGGATGCACTTTTGCTGTCAACTTCTGAAAAAATATGACACCCAAAAATAAAAACAGATTTTTTCAGTTAGCCCGATTATGGTTTGTGTGTAAATATTCTTTCCCTTCAATTTTTTATAAAACAAGTTTTATAACATGTTTTACATATAAGGTTCTTTAAAATATTAGAGATGGAAAGATCTTAGAGATTAGTTGGTTAAAGTCTCCTGTTGTACAGATGAGAAAACTTAAGTTCAGGGAAGTAAAGTTACACAAGCTTGTGCTGGATGCTAAGTAGAACCAGAACTGAAACCCAATTCTGAAACACTTAGAATTGGCCTGTGTGAAATATTTTCCCTGAAAAATTCTGAGGTTTCATAAAAGATAGTAGTCTTTTGTTTCTTAAAGTACAATGAAATTTCTTATATTTTCAAGTAGTAGTGGTAAACATACTTGGCATCTTTGTACCCTTTCGAAAGACAAGGGAAGGAGAACATAGGGCATTCGAGAGCATTTCACAAGTAAAGATTTTCTTTTTCTGAATTGTGGTATCTATGGTAGTACTTTGACTTGATGAAAAATACTAAAATGTTTGGAAATTTACCAAACTTATTTTCTCACCCCTGGGAAACTAACAAATCTAAGCCATGCACACACATACACACATACACACACACACACACACACACACACACACACACATGACTTTACATCTTGGATTGACTTGTTTTTAAAGTAGTTCTTTAAGAAATACAATAATAGAATAACACCATATCTTTTGCTCATAGCATATTGGCTGAAGCACTGAGCCCAAAGGAAGTTGCCCTGGAGAGCACTTTTCTTTGTAAAGATGACAAAAATATTCAGGGCACCAGTATTTTCAAGTTGAACTTCCTTATTGAAATTCACTTCACAGTCAAAAGGAAAAAGGGAAATACAACACCTTTTAATAGAGTAATAAAATTGTTGGAAACTATTCAGTGATAGAAATACTTCAAAGAATTATATATAAAGCAGAAATTCTAAAGGACTGAATTTATTTCCAATTCTCAACTGTTAATGTTCTTGAGTCTTTCATTCTCTTATCTGTAAAACAAGACCTAAAACTGAAATTGTGCTGGGAGAAAACAAACAATTTAACTCTTGGCAAATAATATCCCAGGAATGTATGTTAAAGACTTTGTACATTTTATTTTTTTAAAGATTTTATTTATTTATTTGAGAGAGAGAGCATGAGTAGGGGGAAGGGCAGAGGGAGAGGGAGAAGCCAGCTCCCCACTGAGTGTGGAGCCAGACTCAGGGCTCAATCCAGGGACCCTGGGATCATGACCTAATCTGAAGTCAGAAGCTTAACCACTCAATGGACTGAGCCTCCCAGGCACCCAAGACTTCGTACATTTTTAAAATCAAAGTTTTCTGATTAAATTGTTTTCTACAAGTTTTGTCCTATTGCTGTTTCAAATTCTTTTTGTTCTGAATAACTCTCTTTATGGAATTAGTTATAACAGTTTTAATGTGATGAAGAAAAGCCATTTCAGTTGCTAAAAACTGCTGACCTTTCAATTTCAAACAGCAGCTAGCAGTAGATAGGAGAGTAGTTTTCAAACATTGTAGACTGCAACCTAGAGAAAGCACTATATTTTACACTATGATCCAGTTCACATTGACATGTATAAAACAGAATCATTAGTTTCTTAAAACAATATTATGATTGTGAGTGATGCACTCTGATATTTTATTCTTTTCTATTTCATTTGAAAATCTTTTGATCATAACCAATGAAATTGATTTCTAGACCCCCCAACAGAACAAAACTATAGTTTGAGAGATGTGAACAAGAGGTTTTTAGTAGAAGGAGCAGTTTCCCCCTTCAATATAGTGTCGAAATTTACTCCCTTCCAGTTAGAAAAAAATACTCATTTTGGTTTGATATTATCACATTAACAATTTTTTACTGATGAAAAACTTACTAACATTATAAAAAGGCCATTACTCTTTAGCTCCACATTTTGCTAACATTATCCCTATTCACAGTTTTGATTAAAACTATAGTTAATAAACGAAATGTGCAAATTATATAAGGCTATATCCATATAATTATAGGTAAATATGAAACCACATTTACGGTATGCCACCAGAAGATGTGCAGCTTATGTCCATGTGGATGACTGTGTTCTCAACTGAGATAGGAGAGAGAGAATAAGATAGTGGAAGGAATGTGAGATCAGAAGCAGAATTCTTAGGTCCTAATTTTAGATGTGCATTGTGAGATTGGGCTAGTTTCTAAACTCCTCTAAGTTTCCATTCTGTACATGAGGGAATTGATCTAGAATATTGCAAGATCATATCTAAAGTTCTTTGATTCTTTGATGGTTGTTTATTTCAACCAAAGAGAGTGTTTTATTATGCTATTAACATAGTCCTGGTAGATTATATTTGGAAAATAATAACTTATTCTTTGCTTGTTCTTATTATATCTAAAATGTTAATGTCCTTTGCTTTGCTAACAAGAGAACACTTAAGTAAACATCAGGATATGGAATTGTGCAAATAACATAGTCTAATAATTTTGATAATTATGATCATTAACCATATATATACATATACACATATGCATCTGAAAATATGATGATTTTTCTGTGTTTCTATGTGTCTTAGTATGTTTGGACTATTATAACAGAATACCATAGACTGGGTAGTTTATAAACAACAGAAATTTACTTCTCATAGTTCTGTAAGCTGGGAAGTCTAAGATCAAGGTGCCAACAGATTCAGTGTCTGGTAAGAGCCCACTTCCTGATTCATAGATAGCTATCTCACTGTGTACTTACATGGGGGAGGAGGTCAGGGAGGGCTTTGATGTCTCTTTTATAAGGGCACTAATCCCATTCATGAGGGCTACACTGTCATGATCAAATCACCTCCCAAAGGCACCACCTGCTAATACCATCACATTGAGGGTAAGGATATCAGCATATGAATTTTAGAAGAGACACATACATTCAGTCTCTACCTAAATAAGTTTGGTAACTTTATGATAAGTTTAATGTGTTTTTTATTATTTTGATGAGTTTATGAGAAAAGTGACCGTAATCATATACTATGTTCACTGTTCTTTCTATGTATGAGAAGTAAAGAATATTTTTCTTAAATAAGTATGGCCCATGTTCATGTTTGACTTTATGTTCCAAAATAGGTGCTGAGCCTGGAGTGCTGCATGGCCCAGAACAGAGCCTTGTGAAGAAAGCCTGGGACCTAAGGCAAATCAGCTCTGTTGTAAAATCTTCATTAGCCCCAGTTTTTCACATGGGTAGAATTAAGGTAAAATGGATATTAGAAAGTGAGTTTTAAAATTAAGTTTTAGAGTGGAAATTGGAAAGTATTCCTGCCTGCTTTTACAGGGTAAGGTGGAAAAGAAGAAAAGGTTATTTGAGGTAGATTACATTTAGGTGAATTTTTCATTATTTTAGCATCGGCTCATAGAGGAATCAACTCCTTCCCCTGAGTATGAACTCCAGATGCCTACTTTCTTTAAGCAAGGCAGGACCCCCCACACCCCTTACCCTCCCCGCTCCCCACCCCTCCCTGAAAGGGAATGGGAGTGATTGTTTTTATTCACCATACTCTAAAGATAATTGTGCCAAAACATTAGAATCTAGAGGCAATATGCCTTTTTTTTTTTTTTTTTTTTTTAATTTTTAAGCAATCTCTATACCAACGTGGGGCTCAAACTCATAACACCAAGATCAAGAGTTGCTGGCACCACGACTGAACCAGCCAGGTGCCCCAGGGGCAATATGCCCCTTGATTTGAAACATTCCAAACAGGAATTTAAATGAAAAATTGTTTTATTTGGACAAAAAAAAAAAGAAAGAAAGAAAGGGTTATGTAGCCATCAGTTTCATGGAAACTCCCTTCTGATTGTGTGATGGGTTTTCTGAAGAGGTAGGGTACACTGATCAAGGAAAGTATCCTCCATATTGATTTTTAAAAACTCCTAACCAACAGACTGCCTGGGGCATGGCGGCCTTGCTGCCCTGAAGAGGAGCATTCTTCAGCAACTTCACTGGTCCCAGCTGTCAGCTTAGCCCTCCACTCCTGAGGGCAAGCATGGTACACAGCAGGGTCTCAAGATTCTGCCAAGAACATCTTGCCATGATTGGAGAGGTATCCCAGATAAAAATGCAAACCTTTGATTTGTTCCCTTGGGCATCCCTGAAAATTGAATCACCATTGGAATAAAAGCTAAGAGAACTAAGACAAAAAACAGAAGGATGTAACCCAACAGTTCTGTGCAAATTAGAATTAGGCTTTTCATAGGAAAAAAGAAGAATCTATTCACAAGACTAAAAGCTAAAGGCCTGGGAACTGAAGCAGAATCAGATAAAAAAGCGACATTGCATGCAGAAGAAATGGCTGACTTTTACAAGGAATTTTCAAGTAAAAATTTTCAGAAGCACATGTTATAATAGAGGGTGGCATGGCCCAATTTTGCCATCATCTTCTTCATGGGGAGAATGGCCCTGGAGAGGATTTGGAACAAGCTTAGATTGAAACAGAAGAAGACCAGAGCCCAGCTGACCCACCCACTTATAGGTGTCTGAGTTCCTACAAGAAGTGGCTGGTTTGGGAGCTCATTTTATAAGGGCTCTAAAAACCTGTAAGTGATCTGTGAAAACCTCTAAGTCTCACACCTTCGTTATGCAGGCCCCTTGGCTTATGTTGGCACAAGGTGGGCTGGGAGAATGTGGGTCCTGGTAAGCCATGAGCCATGAGGCTCTGTTCTGACTGTGGGTTCCAAGCTGGCTCTTGTTCCAGGGTGTGACATTAAATAGAGCCCAAGTACTATGAAAAAAATTTCTTAAATGACATACAAAATATATGAAAGTTCACAGGAAATAAGACTATTCTAACAAGATCCTAAAAATGCTATTTAGCTTTTAAACCGCTATTTTGCAATTTTAAGTCTGGAGAATGAAGTTAATGCTAATGCTTATCCTAAAAAAGTAGTTTAGTTTTTCTGTCTATGTCTATATTTAATAAATTCCTTGTCCAACTTATATTAGTTCCAAATCAGAGCAAAGTGTATTTATCCCAAAGAATTTTCAACGTAACCTCCAATCTGGCTTAGTTCTAACTGCCTTTGATTTCTTACTGCATGATGTTGATACATTTTTATTATATTCATAACAACATTTATTGAGGACTTACTGCATATGGGGTAGTATAATTTATAATGCATTTATTTTTAAGATAGCAACTAATATTATCCCCATAATTCAGATATATTTATTCATCTAACAAATTTTATTGTTCTTTACTGTGTACCAGGCAGAGGATAGAGCAATTAATAAAAAAAGGCAAAGTTTCTGCCCTGAGAGGACATTCATTCTGGTGGGCTAGATGAACAGGGAAGGAATAAGTATGTGTCTTATTTTGGTGGGTCCTAAGAATGCTTCTTGCAGAAGTCCAACATTATTGACCAAGGGCCCCAGTGCTGGTGCACTGTGACCTCCATCACTTCATTCAGGCCTATGCTGCCTTCCACAGTCTGCTCACAGCTGATGACTGACTGTGACAGGCACACTAAGGCGGAACCGTTTCAGAGTAGCACAGGGCCTCTCCTGCAGGTGACTTTGGCATAAGGATCCTCCAGCAGCTACACTGCATCTTCCCTCAGCTGCATGGTAGTGTGGAACAAGTCAGTGCACTTCCGTTTGAAGTCTCTTGGCTCTCCGAGCCCTTTAGACTCCTTCCCCCTTTTCACTTTTGAGGGCATTTATCCTAATACAATGTGTTCAGATATAATCCTATCTTGACATCTGCTTCTCAGAGGACCCGAACTAACACATTGTGTTAGGGAGTAATAAGTACTAGTTGAAAAAAAAGCACAATAACAGTGCACCTGGGTGGCTTGGTTGGTTAAGTGTCTGACTCTTGATTTCAGGTGAGGTCATGCTCTCAGAGTCATGAGATCAAGCCTTGATGTGGGCTCCATGCTGGGTGTGGAGCCTGCTTGGGATTCTCCCTGTCATCCCCGCTTGTGCGTGCACTCTCTCTCTCAAATAAATAAATAAAATCTTAAAAAAAAATAAAGGCACAATAATGTGTTAGAAATATATGCTCTGAAATAAGGGTGGTCAGGGAAGGTCTCAGGCAGAGGTAGCACTTGAGCCACATAAAGAAATGGAGAAAACTGACAGAGTGAAGTGAATTGCTTAAGATCACATTGCTGATTTGTGGTAGACCAGCAGCCAGCCGGAACCTTCCAAACAACAGCTTTTATGTTATGTGTAAGTAAGTGATGGTACAGAAAATGTACTGAGAGTATCTGTTTGGGTGACAATTCACATTAGACAGTTGTGTACATGTAGAATCAGAACTACTTCAAAACGTATGAGGAAAAACCTGCAGAAAGCACTAAATAACACAATTAATTCCTGTCTAGGCTAACCTGTATTTCTTTTAGCCTGCTTCATTCTGGCATTCCTTTTTTGCCCCTTTCATTTATGTTTATTTTGCTAGTGCTGCAGCTTCTATACTACTTCTTCAGTCAGCAGTTTCAAAATAGGGTATGACACTGAATTTATCTTTTTTCCTTCTGACTTTTTCCAGTCCTATTTCCTGACACATCTCCATCCCCTACAGTGCCTAAGCTGTCACTGAAATGTGTTTCAAAATGTAACACAGTACAGAAAAATAAGCACATTCTTTTTGGATTTGGATCTGAACTATAACCTCTTAAAATTCTGATTTCGCCCATGTCTGCCCATACATACCAAATCTTCCTGTTGATCTCACATTATATTGAGAAAGCAGAAAAAATTTTCTGTTCTGGGTTAAAATCCAGCCCTTCTATCTAAGGAATTCAAATAGAGACACACCCTGGTCTTTATCTAATAAACACTCCAGCTTCAACCCTGGAAATCTTTACACAATTTTACTTATTTTTTTTTTCTTAGTTCTAGAAAGTTTAGCTTTTTTAAGTATTATAATTTTCCAAAGACTCTTTGATATATTGGCGAAGTGCTTTGATCAGTAGATTCCCCTTGCTTGTTCTTTGGGCAAAAGCTGGCGCTCTTCCACCTTTCATAGAAAGCGAATTGCCCTTCTTCCTACAGAATAGAGCGTGTGGAGGTCGAAAGTATTTTTCAAAAGAAAAGCAGCATTCAAAGCAATACTTTCCTAAGCTTAATAAAAAGCAGTCGAGGCTGAGAAACTGCAATGATGTCATGTAAGTTTTATCTTGCATAAGCAGCAGAATGAGGAAATTCCAGAATTAATAAGTCTGCTGGTACAGCTGTGCCCTGAGTTGGAAAGTTCAGGATGTTCTTTTCATACTCACGACTGGACATTTTGCTCCACATTAGCCTTTGCAAGAATAGTTGGCCCCCTCTATTTCCAAGCTGCTAAAACATTTATAAATGATCGATTTAGAAAATGTAAAAGTTTAAATGGATTCAATAAATGGCCACTTAGACTCAAAATTATTGTTTATATTTGCCTAGATACTGTAATGACCAGTAATTAGTTATTTTTAATTATCAAGTGCGTTTGAATAGTAAGTTAAGAAACGGAAATCCTAACTTTGAGAAATGATTGAAGGGAGTAGAGTTAAAAGCCAAGAATGGTCTTTTTAACCATACCTCTAGTAGCTCTAGTTATTATCTAGAGAACAATTGGCCAGCTGATCATCGGGAAATTGGCTTACATAAAATAGGAGATATAATTTCGTGATTAGGAAGTCTGTTGAACAGTATAATGGAAATTGAGAGTTCCGTCTAAAGTTTTGAAAAGTAGAAAATATTTTCCTTTTAAGAAATGGCTTTGGTGTATTATCACACTAGATAACTTCTTTCAACCTTATGGTTTCTTAGTGTCATGCATTCCTTTCCTTTCTTTCCTCTCCTTTCCTCCTTTGCCTCTACAGGGGAAAGGAAAGGAAGATTACACAGATCGAAAGGATGCACAATGCTGAGCAGAACCGAGCAAATTTAATCAGAATTCGCTTTTGTGGTTCTCAAATTTCAATATTAAACATGCATGTTGCTTTTTTTTATTGATTTGACGTTCAACACATGCTGACGGCACAGCCTCTTCTGATCATGAGTGCCTGAGTGCCTGTGGAGGATGACTCTGAAATTGTCCAGTTTATAGCTGTGTTTGCCTCAAAGTAAGATAGCGGAGATTTATTATTATTTTGTCCAATGTAAAAAAATAGCTTAAGGCAGAATTTTATTCTGAAAGAAAAGATAAACAATGACAAGAGCATATATTTTTAGAGCCAGACTTACCAAGTTCTCCCCCTTTTGTGCTAGAATTAAGCAAATCACCTTAGTTCTCCAAGACTCAATTTTCTTATATAAAATTGAGATTTTTTATAATACCTTCCTCTCAGGATAATTATGCAAATAAAATATTATAAATATATGTTAAGGAGCCTTTATAAAACCATGAGTACAGTGCCTGGCATTTAGTAGTCCATCAATGAAAGTTATTTTTATTCTTTTACTTTTTCTTTTAATTTTCTTTCTCCTTTATTCCATTTTTCATGTATACAAATGTGACTGGAAAAGATGCCACAGTCTTTCTGCTGTTCTAAATAGACTATCATATTTCTTCAGACTCTGAAAGATTTAGCTGCTTTTCAGGTCAATGGAAACCTATTCAAAATTCCTTTCAAATTCTCAATTATGTAACAACCAGTGTGAAATTTTGGCATTTCTAAAGGTGTCAGACAACTGAACTAGAATTAATACACATTTTCAGGAAAGGGAGAAATACAATAGTCAACAGAGAGTTATTCCATCATTTTCTCTCCAATCTTAAAAGAAAAAGCAACTTAAGATTTTCCCTTTTTAAATACTCCTTTATGGTAGTTGCAGAAGGGGGAGTATTTTTCTTTAGCTAGCATATTTAATTGCTGGGCCCCCTTTTGGTGTTTGACAGAATGATGACATTGAGCATACAGTTAAATTATTTGGGGATCGTTGAAATCATGCAATAAAATCTCAGTTTAATGAGAAATAGTAACTCATTTCGAACTGCTAATAGACATTAATGATTTCATCACAATGCATAATAGAATATGACTAATTTTTATTTTTTAAAACTTTAAAAATGGACCAAAAATGGCATGTTGGGAGCCTTATATCTAGTTTATCACAGATGCCAATGTTATTATTTTAAAACAGATAAACACCAAAATTTAAATAAAACTAAGTTCTCTTAATGATAAATTTAAATTATACAAATTCTCTATAATTTCAGTATGTATTAATACAATACTTTGATATTGCTACTTTGTAGGGATTGCATTTTTTTCATTAACAATTTTTTTAAAAAAAATTCTCTGCTTACAAGACTAGCGGATGATTAAAACAACCACCAATTCCAACACTGCATATGCAGATTCTTTTGTAAATATGTAATGTTGTTATATAGCATTTTCTTTACTATCCACTCTCCCTAAACTTAGTCTGGGGCATAGTTTTCTATGGCTGAGACATTCCTTCTCTGGCGTAAACATCTATCACAGAACTCTTAACTGAATTGAAATGGAAAAAATTGATACTTATTTCTTACTAGCTCTATGCTATCTACTCCCTCCATCATATTTTAAGACAGATCTGTAACTTTATATTAGTTTGAGCCTTGTATATCAGTATGTTCACATATCTCATGATTGATGTGTGCTACCTTTCTTTCAGATGCTTTTGTGCTCTTTCATTTCTTGTTTTGTTTGTATTTTATAGCATATACTCCCTAGTTTTTAAGGACTAAGTAGAATTTGAAGATATAGCAAAAAATTCAATAATGGGGCGCCTGGGTGGCTCGGTCGTTAAGCCTCTGCCTTTGTCTCGGGTCACGATTCTGGGGTCCTGGGATCGAGCCCCACATTGGGCTCCCTGCTCAGCGGGAAGCCTGCTTCTCCCTCTCCCTCTGCCTCCCACTTGTGTTGCCTCTGTCGCTGTCTCTCTCTCTCTCAGTCAAATAAATAATAAATAAAATCTTTAAAAAATTCAATAATGTATTCAATGTATAATTCAAATTATACATCTCTCATGCATATGTATTTATGTTTATATGTATATTATTATATATTTTATTTGTTATTACTCCTCTAAAAATGCATACATAAAGTCGAACCTAATCAACACACAGCTTTGGGATTTATGGAGCTTGAATTCCAAGTATACCCTGGGCATTAAGACGAGTATGATGTTCGTTGAGTCATTGTCTGTCTGCTTGACCTAATACTAAATGAATGTAGTAACCCAACTGAACTTTGGAGAATGTCATCTGGAATAGTTACCTAGTGATTCAAAGCTGGTCAAAAATACAAAGCAGTTTAGAAATTCTAATAATGACTAATGAAAAGGCTTTATCCAGACATACTGTTTTATCCTGGTTGCCAGAAAGGAACCCTTTCCAACCCTTTTCTGTATCCATAATGTTTGTACATCAGCTTCCATAGCTTTCATCCCTTAAAGAAAACTCCAAATGAGTCTAAATATCTTGCACTGCACTTTAATTCTAGATTCCACTTGAAAAACTTATTCAAAAATAGCTCATATTAAAGGAAAAGAAGATGAAAACTTTTGTTGTCAGTTACTCTTCTGGACTTTCTCAGTGAAAACGCTGGATTGTTTAGAGCGGGTGAAAACAAAATTATGAATAAAAACAAGTGAGTTGAAAGTTTTTAAAACAAGATTTCGAATTGTTTATTAGCGTTTGATCTGCGATTGAATTTAAATGCGATAAAAGGAAAATTGCTAAATTGCTATTAAATTATTGCTACTAATGAAGAGTGTAAGTGACTTTGCCAGTAAGTAGAATAATAAAACAGCAACATTTATATTTAGAGGGTTTTGTGGCACATAAAACTTTTTGTTTCATAGGTCTTCCGTTTCTGGTACAGTGGTATCCTCTGTAGGCTCAGTTGTTATCACTATAGGAATATTCTCTGATATCCATCCCTTTGGAGTCCTATTAAAGGACCGTCTACCAGAAAGAGGATTGGCAAAAGCCATAAACCTGGGATCTGTTAGAAGTAGTAGCTCAAAATCTGGAACCTTGAATTTAACCATTTTTGATGCTTTTTCAAAACCTCCAAATGGGGTGGCAACTCTGTGGGAAGTGGAAAGAAAAAGAATATATTAAATTTTCAAATTCACTTGCCAGAAAATAGAAAACAATTTAATCCGTGATTCTATGGGAATGTTGTTATATTCTTAGTACAATTTTCAGTTTTTGATCTCTGAGGCAAGCATTTTTATTTAAGAACCATGCTTTTAGGATAAAACAAATATTTGTCAATACATCCGTATAAAGTCCCTTTGTATGTACTTTTAGTTTGGGACTAAGCTAATCTATTCTATACTCTGAGCTCACTGAAAACATTTCTTGCCTTTGTGTGTTTGCTAACAATGTTTCGCCCGCTCCCGCTTCGATATTTCCTCCCTGCCTTCCCTCCACCTGTGTATATCTTGTGGCCTTTAAGTTCCAACTTCCTCTCAATTATCCCAGACTGTGCACTGTTCTTTAGCCAAATTCCTATAGCATGCATTGTTTTGTGTCAGTCATTTGGTGCTTATGATACGGTACTTTGGCTTGTTAGGTTTTTTTTTTTTTCATAATATGATTTGGTCTGAGTTTATTTTTTCATAATATGGTTTGGTATAATTTGTGAATTATAAACTCTTTGAAGGCAAGAAGTGTGTCCTTTACATCTTTATATCTCCACCTCAAAAACCTCAAAATTCTATTTTTCTTTTAAATAAAGTCCAACTTACCTTGGCATTCAAGGCCCCACATAACATTCTAGCTTTCTTTGACTTAGCCATTAATTTATTTATTCATTCAGCACCAGGCATTTCTAAGTGTTAGGGATGTAACAGTGAACAGTGAGCTCAAAGTCTGAGCTCTCATATTCTTTTTTTTTTTTTTAAGTGAGAAAACATGCCTGCGTGGGGAGTGAGGAGGGGCAGAAGGAGAGGGAGAGGATCTTAAGCAGACTCCACACTGACGTGGGGCTCAATCTCACAACCCTGAGATGACCTGAGCTGAAATAAACAGACGCCTAGCCGACTAAGCCACGAGGCACCCCAAACTCTTATACTCTAATGAAGAAGTCAGACAATTAAAAAATATAGAGACAAAACATCTGATAGTAATGAGAGCTATGCAGAAAAGTAAAATAGTATAATTTACTAGGCATAAATGAATAATTAGCTAGTCGGGGGAGACTTCTCTGAAGAGGTGACATTTAAAATGTCTTGTGAGGGGCGCCTGGGTGGCTCACTGGGTTAAAGCCTCTGCCTTCGGCTCAGGTCATGATCTCAGGGTCCTGGGATCGAGCCCCACATTGGGCTCTCTGCTCGGCCGGGAGCCTGCTTCCCCCCTCTCTCTCTGCCTGCTTGTGATCTCTCTCTCTGTGTCAAATAAATAAATAAAATCTTTAAATAAATAAATAAATAAATAAATAAATAAATAAAATGTCATCTGATGGTAAGAAGTTAGCCATGTTAGTATATTAGGCACAGGGAGTAAGTAATGCAAAGAATCTAAGGCAGAGATATTGTTGATATATTCAGGAAAAGAAAGAAGGCCTATGTTGGTAGACAAGTAGGTAAAGGTTGGTAGACAAGAAGACAGAGAGGTGGATTATATGGGACTTTGTCCAAGTAAGGAATATGAATTTCATTCTAAGTGTGAAGAGCAACACTGTGAAATGTTAAGCAGGGGAGTAGTGTAATTTAATTAAATTTTTTTAAAGCTTACTCTGCTGTTGCTCTGTGAATAGATTATAAGAGGACAAGAGTGGAAGAAGAGAAGATATTGTGGCAATTCAAGTGAGAAATGATGATGACTTGAATTTCAGGTGTTTTCCATGAAGATGGAAAGAGGTGGATGGTTTCAGGATGGGTTTTGGGAGTAGTCAACAAGATTTTCTGATGAAATGGATAAAAATTGTTGAAGAAATATAGAAATCAGGGATTCATTGTACATATAGAGTTTTAGCAACTGTCTGGTGAAAGGTAGAAAGGAACAGGTTTGGTGTATGGGTGGGAAACGATTTTGACATCCCAGTAGAAAGGTCAATCATATCCATTTGCCCTGTTCTCTTTTTATGCCCCCTTTGTTCCAGCCAAATTGAATGCACTGCTTACTCTTCTCTCTTATGCTCTCCTACTTTTAGTCATACTATTTTTTCTCTGTTAGAGTACTCTGACACGTATTACTACATTTCTAGATCTCCTTAGGTTATAACTTTAAGTTCTAATTTGCACTTCTAAATCATCTTTAAGTTCTTTAAGTTCTAAGTTTGTTATTTAAGTAACATATATAGCTTTCTTCTTGAAGCTTTCCCTGATCTCCCACAGCCAGAAGTAGCTCTTTCTCCTCTAAGTTTCCCTGGATTCTGTTTTTACCTCCCCTGTAACCCCACTTCCTACTTTCCATTATATCCATTGATATATCTGCCTTATTTTTTTTGCCATACTGTACTCCAAGAGGACAGGAATTCTCTCTGATATATCTGTGTGACTCAATACAATATACTTGTATAATGCATTGTACCTAGAAGATCCTCATAAAAATTTGAACAATGGAACTGGGAAGACTATCAGATTGTCCAATGTTGTGGAGCTTATTTTGAAGCCTGGAAGAGATCTGATTTTCTTTGTAGCTCAGTCACTCTGTGATCTTTCTTGAATATCTTAATTTCTGTGTGACAACAGTGAGAGACCATAGAGTCTGATTAAGTAAGGAGACAGTGATTGATGAACTTTGAAATATGGGATGGCTTTAACATGTGGAGCTGAAGTATTACTGAAGAAAAGAATAAATGAAACGTAAAGATACAATGTGATAGAGAAGAGGGTGCTCGAAATGATTCTGAAGGCAACACAGGTATTGGTAATGACAAATTTTAAGAAAAGCCAAGAGTGGCTGAGGTGGGATTCAGAAAGCGATCCTTAAAATGAGACAGTCAAAGACTTAAAAGGGTGGAGAGTTCAGTAAATCATATGTGGATTGTGAAGCTACCAAGAAGTATGAGAGGAATAGTCCTGGGGAGGAAGACAGTGAGCCAGACACTAAAACCGGCAGTGAAGGGAACATCCACAGAATGGGTAGAGAATCTCAACAGTGGCTGGACAGATGGTACGTGGTATCACATGGTATAGAATCTCTGTCTTGTTTCCCATAATTTTCTTATCTTCCACTGATTTTGTCCTCTCTAATGAGCATTATGTTTTATTTTCTATTGCATCTGTTTCAGGATGACTGACCTGATGATATTTCCCCCAAATTGCTGTGGTAGATATGGATTATAACAGGTGACTGATTGGTGCAGTAACCTCAGTCCAAGGTAGTACTTAGCAGTGGTATCAGTATAGATTTTCACATCCAGGACCTAAAACCATTACTCTGGAGGTAAAAGAGATCAGTTTAGAAAAGAACTTGAAGAACTTAGGTTATCATTTCAGGTCCTTTATCATTATTAAACTTCAGAAGGCCTGGTAATGATTAGAGCTATTATTTATCGACTAGGTACTAATATATCAGACCCTTTTTTACATGCTTCTCAAACTCTATTGGTAGAGGAGTCACACTGGGGTCTTGTTAAAGAGCAGACACTAATTCAGTCAGTCTAGCATGTGTCCTGAGATTCCACATTTCTAACCAGTTCCCAGGTAATGCCATTGCTACTGGTCTGTGGATCAAACATTGAAGACAAAGGTTTTGCATGTTGTTGTTTGTTTTGTTTTTGTTTTTTTCATTAAATCCTCACAACCTTATAAATTGGTTCTACTTATATCCCTATTTAATAGATGACAGAGACACAGCTAGGTTGAATGACTTGCCCAAAGTCCCCCACCTATTAAGTTGTAGAACAAGGATTTAAACTCAGCCTGACTCATGGGAGGCCTGTTTTTCTAGTCACTACTGTATACCACACCCCCACGAGATAATTCTTGGGGAATATGGGGCCTTCTGAGATCATTTTCTAAGTAGAGCCGTGTGTTTACAAATGTTACCCTGCTTGGGCTGTGTCTAAGTGATGTCAGTCCAGGTTGCTGTCCCATTCATGATGCAACTAGCTGATTCAATGTTCCACATTTTGTCATTTGATTTAGTGAATTGAAGAGTCTTTATGACTCAGAGCTGATTCAGTACATAAGTAAAACTTATCCTTGGATGTCCAAGATGTCCAAGACATTATTTTATCATTTTAGAAGATGGCCATTGTATAGCAGTAGTTTGTCAATTCAGCCATTTATTCATACAACAAATCACTGATGGCTTATTATGTCTAAACACCTTGCTACATGCTAAGAATTCAAAGATGGAAATATTGCAGTAGGTCTTACAGACAAGTAAAGAGTGAAACATGAAGATAAAAACAGCATATCATTTAATAAGATAGTTGCTCCAAGGGAAGAGCGTCCTGCATGCAGAGAAGCTTATGATAAAAAGCACCTTAGTCTGCCTAGTTGGTCAATAACTACTTCCTAAGCTTGGAGCCTGAGATTAAGACCAGCTACGTAATTTGTAGGCCCCAAATGAAAACTTGGGGCTCCTTGTTAAAAAATTGTTAAGAATTTCAAGGTAAAGAGGCACCTGGGCGGCTCAGTGGGTTAAAGCCTCTGCCTTTGGTGCAGGTCATGATCTCAGGGTCCTGGGATCGAGCCCCGCATTGGGCTCTCTGCTCGGCGGGGAGCCTGCTTCCCCTTCTCTGTCTGCCTGCCTCTCTGCCTACTTGTTATCTCTCTCTCTGTCAAATAAATAAATAAAATCTTTAAAAAAAAAAAGAATTTCAAGGTAAAGACAGCAAAGCATTGAAAACCAAGCATGGCCCTTCAAAGCGTGGGCACCCCATGCAATTGCAGAGGCCTTATACCCACTCATGGGAGTTCGAGAATATGTGGTTATCCATTGGATGCAAGAGGCTGGAGTTCAACATTTCTAGAGTTAGGTTGAATTTGGCCAATTAGTCTTGTATTTAGTAATTTCAAAAAATTTTAGTAATTACTCATTTATTTTTCCTAACTTAAAGAAGAAATGTTCTTCTGTCACTGAAATCTAATATTTGACTTTGACAAATATTATTGTCAAATATTATTATTTGACAAAATATTAATGTCAAATATTATTTGACATTTAGTGCATGACTTTTTACCATTTTATCCAGTTTGGTTTTGTTTTTCCCCTCCCGATTTGTAGGTCATTTTCTTCTCTTCTAAATGAAAACATTCCTGCTCATTCCATCACCCATCTCCTACCTCCCACCACTGATCCAGTGAAAGGTTGTTGTTTAAAAAGCAGATTTTTCTTTTCTTTGGCACCATAGAGACTATATCCTGTTTGTTTGAATGTTTATTGCCCTCAGCACACAAAATAAAGTCCATTAACAGAGACATTAAACATTCGAAGTGAGAGATTATTTGTAAGATTCTTAAGATCTCTGAAAACAGTGCCAAGTTTTACTCAAAGTTTGTGAGGCAAAAATTTCCACTAAAAGTTTCAGAATATTCTATTAAAAGCTAACTGTGCATCTCTATAATTCCATAACATAAATTCTTCAAACATAGATCTGACTTAAAATGTTTTTTATACCTGTCATCTATGTAATGAGTAAGAAGCATATTTCACTCAGATTTGCAGTTAATAGATGCTTTCTTGATTATATTGGTTGATCAGTAATGTGATTGCATTTGTTGAAACTAATAGTGCTGGACATATAATATGCCCATAATAATTACTGATTATTCTGTAAGGTAAAGAATTATGTAAAATGGTTATATAGTAATTAAAATAAATTATTCTACTAAGTAGATAATGTATGTAATACATTTAAAGGCACTTATATAATCATAGATATATACAGATGAGGAAACTAATATAAGAAGAAGTTAAGTGGCATACTCAAAATCATACAGCTTGCTCCTAGTTTATTTTTCCTCATATGTTATAAGGACTGAACATAGTATTATTTGACAAAGCATAATATTTAAATAAACTCAAAATGAGTACAAGAATACAAAGTTGTATTAAACCATGGGCCATTTTGAATCTATGATTAGACTTGGGAGCCACTTCTTATCCAGTCATTATCATCGCTGAATGCGGTTAGACTGCATCTTACCTTTTATAATTTATTACCAATATACAATATGTGTATGTAATAATAATATTAGTTTACTCTTTGCAAAGGACTTTGGGGATATTTGGAAACTGCTTATTTCCCTCTCTGTTGCTCTCATTTATTTTTGCAAAAGTGAAAAAAGATATATTAGTATAATAACATTGAATTATTTTTGAAACAGTGGTAATGATATTTCCTATTACATTTTATTTTTAAAACATTTAATAGTTGTGTGAAAAACTAAATTTCTGGTAAAATCATTTTCCCATCATCTTGAGTAGTTCGATAAAATAAAGTCCTGTTAAATAACCTACAGCAGGAAAGATATTAACCCAATTTGTACCTGGAAATTATTTTAACCTCTCTTTTAAATTACTGGAATGTGTTCTAGACTAACTCAAAGAATGGTTTGTATCACCTCTAACTTCTAATGGCCCAGATGCCTATTGAGATTATTTGCCTATGTGATTTTTAAATTTAATTGAAGTGTAAGATACATTTAAAAAAGTATATAAATCATAAGGTAAAACTTGATGAATATTATTTATTTTCTAAGTATTTGTTGTTAGTATATAAAAATACCAGTTTTTATGTTGACCTTGTACTCCGCGATTGCACTAAATTTATTTACTAATTCTAATTACTAACCTGCTGCTTTAGAATTTCATGTGGACATAATGCTGCTATTTGTGAATAAAGATAGTTTTATTTTTCCTTTCCTATATTTATACCTTCTGTTTATTATTGTTTCATTGTCTAGCAGGGGTCAAAAACAACTTCTTTGTCTGAAAATGTGTTAAGTATGTTTTCATTTTAACTTTTACCTTTAAAGAATATTTTCACTGGATATAGGCTGGCAGTTATTTATTTCATTTTTAAAGGTGTTATTCCATTGACTTCTGTAAATTCCAGTTGTCTTATTTTTACCCTTTTAAGATAGTTGTCTTTTATTCCCTGGTTTTAAGATTTTCTTATTGTCTTTGTTTTTCAGCAGATTTCCAGTCATGTGCCTTTGCATGGTCTACTTTACATTACTCTTCCTGGGCTGTGTAGAACTTCTTGAACCTGAACCTTGATATTTTTTGTCATAGCTATTAGCTCCTCAGATATTGCTTCTGGCTAGTTTTCTCTTTTATTCCCTCATGAGACTCTACTCATACACGTATATTGACATTTTTTATTACTGTCCCAGGTGCATTTTCTGCCATCTTACTTCATTTTAAATCCTTTCTTTTTTCTTTCTGCTTCAGTTTGATCATTTTCCATATCAGATTATGAATCCTCTCTTCAGCTGTGTTTAATCTCCCATGAAATCTATTTATTTAATTTTTAAAAACATGTTTATCATTAAGTATAACAGAAGTACAGAAAATCTGATAAAAATGGACAGTAGCTTATTATAAAGTGAACAACCTTGTAACTGCTATGTATGTTAAGAGTTCCTCCGGAAGCCCTAAACGTGTCCCTGCTCAATCTCAGCCCTCTCCTGACCCTAGTTATAGTCAATATTTTGACTTCTTTGGTAATATCAACTTACAAAATAAAAATACCTTTCATTATATGTTAATAACCTAATTCTGGTATCTCTAAACCATAGTAGTTCTAAATACTATGGTTTAGTTTTGCCTGCCTTCTTAAAGTGTCTTTTAAAACATTTTTACATTATGGAGTTTTCCTTTAATCTCTTCCTTGCATTTATTTATTGAAAATAATGAATCATTTGTCCTATAGAGTTTCCCATAGACTGAATTTTACTGATTACATTCCCTTGGTATTTTAAACATGTTTCTCTGTTCTTTGTATTTTCTGTAAATTTTATATGGATCCAATCACTTAATCCTTTGACTTCTTAATTTCAGTTATTACATGCATACCTCATTTTATTGTGCTTCATTTTACTGAGGTTTGCAGATGTTGCATTTTTTTATAAATTGAAGGTTTGTGGCAACCCTGTGTCAAGAAAGTGTATTGGTACCATTTTTCCAACAGCATTTGTTCACTTCATGTTTCTGTGTCACATTTTCATAATTCTCACAATATTTCAAACTTTTCATAATTATTAAACTTGTCATCTATGACCACTGATTATGACTTTCTGAATTCTTGGATTGTGGTTAGCATTTTTTATCAATAAAGTATATTTCAACTAAGGTAGTACATGTTGTTTTAGGCCTAATGCTATTGCATGCTTAATATTCTACAGTATAGTGTAAATATAACTTTCATATGTACTGGGAAACCAAAAACTTCATTTGACTCACTTTATTGTGATATTTGTTTCATTACAGTGGTCTAGAACTGAACCCACCATATCTCCAAGTTATGTCTCTATATTTTTCACTTTTGTACAATTTCCATTTGATTCTTTAAAAAAAATTTATTTATTTCTTTGAGAGAAAGAGAGAGAGCATGAGCGGGGGGCGGAAGGAGCAGAGAAAAAAGGGAGAAGCAGGCTCCCCACTGAGCAGGGAACCTGGCATGGGGCTTGATCCCAGGACCCTGAGATCATGACCTGAGCTGAAGGTGACTTAACTAACACTTAACTGATTGAGCCACCCAGGTGCCCCTCCATTTGATTTTTTCTTAAAAAATATCTCCAATCTGCCGAAATTCTTCATATCTATTTTCTTGAACATATTTCTCACAGTTATTTTAGAGTAGCCAACATTCCAATAATTTGATCTTTTGTGTGTCTGTTTCTTTTGTTTATTATTTTTTCTTTTTGTTTTTAGTCATTTGGTCTTGTCTCATAGTATGCTTGGTAATTTTTAATTAACTGATGAGCACTGTGTATAAAAAAATTGTAGAAATAATTTGAGTCTCTGAATCGTGTTCTCTTCCTTCCAGAGATGATTTACTTTTGGCCATGGCAGGCAGTTTGACATAAAGGAGGTGATTTTTATCCAACCTAGGATTGTGTTGATTAGGACCAGTATTTATTTTCATGAAAGCTGATCTATTACTTGTTCACCTTTATTCCAGTGGGATGACTTGTAAGAATCCCAGCTAAAATCTTAGAATGTTTGGACCTCTCCTCCTAGCAGACCCTATATTCCTATTTTTGGTCTTCCCAGATTCAAGATTATTGAAAAGTTTGCTCACTTTCTCTACCTATTAGTTGTGGCCAATAAATCAGCAAATGCCTTAACAGGGAAAAGTGGTACCAAATGTTGAGTTTACTTCTCTAAATTTACCTCATATCTAGTTTAGCCCTTAAGTCCTTACTTCCTTGATAGCTTTTCAAACATTTTATAATAACTAGATTTTCTAGTTATTTTTTTGAAGTCATTCTAATATAAACTAGTCTTCCATAGCTGGAAATGGATTTCCATATCCTACCTATGTAATTTTTTATAGACTCATTTATTTAGCAAACATTCAAGGCAAAGATATGGTTATACTGTTTAACTGTTTGTTAAGTAGGCTTTTAGAGCAATGTATGCAACAGACAAGGCCTCAAATTTTGTATAGCCAGATACATATACTTTAAGGGCAAAAAGGCTCTTAAAGGTACCTGTTTGGGATTATCTATGTATCATCATATTTTATTTTATCTGTTATTTAACAATGATAAAGAATCTAAGAACATTGCAGCATTATTTACAATAGCCAAGATATGGAAGCAGCCCAAGTGTCCCTCAGTAGATGATTGAATAAAGATGTGGTATATATTCCATTGGAATACACACAATAGAATACTACTCAGCCATAAAAAAAGGATGAGATCTTGTCATTTACAACAACATGGGTGGACCTAAAGTGAATTTCACTTATATTTCACTTATGCTAAGTGAAATCAATCAGAGAAAAATACCATATGTGTTCACTTATATGTGGAATCTAAAAAAAAAAAAAAAAAAGCAACAAAACAAATGAATGAACAACAACAACAAAAAAGCAGAATCAGATTTACAAATACAGAGAACAAACTGATGGTTGCCGGGTGGGGAGGGGAGCTAGGAGTATGGGCAAAATGGATGAAGGAGTGCAGAAGATACAGTCTTCTAGTTATAGAGTGAATGTCATGTGAATAAAAGTACAGCATAGGGAATATAGTCAATAGTATTATAATAGTGCTGTATGGTGACAGATGGTAACTACAGTTGTGGTGAGCACAGCATAATGTATAGAGTGGCTGAAGCCCTATGTTGTACACCCAGAACTCATGTAACATCATGTGTCCACCATACTCAAATTTTCTTTAAAAATTGATCAGTGCTTATTTACTGTATCATAAAATCAGTGACAATGACTGAAATATTGGCATATCTGTATGAAAAGACATTCGTACACATTAAAATAATAAAGAAATGTACATTGACTTATACCAAACTATGTTCATAAAAAAGAATCTAAGAATAGGCTGTAATATTGATTAACATTAGGTTCTGAAGTTTTTATTTATATATTGATGTGTATATAAAAAGAAATAACATTTTTTCAAGGAAAGGAGAAGTATTAACAGGTTAACTTCTCTTTTTCTCTCACTGAAATAGCACTCATTTGGTGTTTATACAAACAATAGGCATCTCTTTATAGCCAATCCAAATATACCAGTGTGTTTGTAAAACTGGAAGCAAGCTGCTCAGCAGGCATGGGATAGGAAAGCCACAAGGTACACAAGAAGTCACACAATATCTCTAAAGCACTAATCTCAGAAACAAGCCTCAAGTATTCCATTATTTTCCATTTTCCCTTAGTGTTTTGCTTTTTATAATTTTCTACACTCTCATTTTGGAAAAAAGTTACATCATTTATTAGAATGGCCATCCAATCTCCTTTCCCAGACACTCCTCAATCCCTCCTCAAATTCTGTGGTACACCTCATTTATGCAGTAGATGTAGTACTAATACTATTAGCATTACTAATTAGTAATAGTATTAGGAGCAATCCTAGTAGATCTATTACTAATAATAGGCATAATATTAATACCACTGCAATAGTAGGGTGTGAAAACTAACATTCTAATGGTGCGATAATTTTAAAAGTACTAAAGAAGATCACTATTTAAATGCAGGCTTTGTGGTTTTCTTTTGTAAATCAAAGACTTACTCCTTAAATTTACTAATTTTCAAATGAATAGTCATTAAGCAGCCTATAAACTAGGAATACTTTTCTGTAGGTGCAAAACAGCATACTGGAGATACTTCTATGTATTTGTTTATTTATTTGAGAGGGAGTATGTGTGTGAGTGGGAGTGGTGGGGAGGACAGGAAGGTGCAGAGGGAAAGAGAGAGAGAGAGAGAATCTTAAGCAGGCTCCATGCTCCGCACCAGCCTGACATGGGGCTTGATCTCACCACCCTGAGATTATGCCCTGAGCTGAAGTCAAGAGTTGGACGTTCGACAGCCTGAGTCACCAAGGCACCCCCCCATACTAAAAATACTTTACTATAAAATGAAAACCAAATGACCAAAGAATGGATTATGAGACCACTAAAAAAATATCTAAAATATCCATTAATTATTAATTATTATAAATTATTAAAATTGGATAACAGGGAGAACTAGGTATCTATTGCGAATACTATCATGCAGATATTATTTGACAATATTTTTAGTAGCCTAAGTTTTGGTTTATACATATGCTGGAGTCTTGGGCCACAAATCCTTAAATTAACTTTAATCTGGTTTAAAAAATATAAATTGGAGCCTAGAGTTACACAGTAATTCTCATAGTCGTATATGTAAATTATTTCTGAAATTCTTGAATAGCACTCTCATTTGAATCAACACATAAAAAGTAATATCAACCTTTGAATGAGAAATTATTACTAATTTTTAAACTTTTTAATAAAAATTTTTAATAAAAATGTTTTAAAAAACATTTAATAATGTGGGAAATAATCTTGATGTTATAGCAGTGATGGTTTCTGAATCATTTCCTTCATTTTTGTACTAAAAAAACGTCTTGCTATATTAGTAATATTGTAAAAATCAGTCTTTGCTTATGCTTAGGAGTTATCCTATATGGCTATTTTGAGTCTATTATTAAAATTTCTTTTTCTTCCAGAGAATTCAGTTCTCCATACCACGTTATAAAACCCTCAGTATTAGATGCCAACAGTGTCACCCAGAATAATTGGATTACCTGTTAAAGCTTCTGTAATCAGGCAGTTCTACCTTTCCTTCAGGCTTGAAAAATTTAGGGTATAAAGCCTCTAAAAGCTCCGGATCACCGCTAATGGCCTGTTCCCAGGGCGACTGATAGTACTTAGGGACAGCTGTGGTGTTGAACTTTTCAGGAGGAATTTCCTTCAGTGGTGCAGAATATCCTTTGGAAAAATACAGCAAGAATAAATAAATACAGAGTGCCTAGGAGTTATTGAACTCCACCTAACATTTTACCATGTTCAATTTTTCAAGTGGGGGTGAATTTATGAAGAATCCATCCTCTTTATGCTCTCTCAGAAAAGAGTAGTCTGAAACTGTAAGACATTCTTAACCCCTTTAAAATTACAGAATTTTCAAAAGAATTTTCTCTGTGTTTAATTATACCAAATCATACAATTATTTCTTCCTTGATTATCCTTAGTATGTATTTGTTCAGTGCAACTATTCATTTAATTTTGAAAAATTGTTTCCCCTTTATAGTAGGCTTTAGATACCAGAGTGGAAGAATTAAGTTAAAAATATATATTGAGTGTCTACTGTGGTTTAGGTGCTGAGAAAGGATCAGTGAAGACAAAATCTCCCTCCTCTGGGGGCTGATCCAGTAGAGGTAATAGTTAGGTCTTGTCTATCTTAAATTGCTAAGTGATCTGCAAACCATTTAAACTTCAAAATGGTGAAGTAACTTGTTTCCATTGCCTTAGGCCCCAATCTTATTTGCTGGTGTGCCTATCCAATGCTTACTTTGTTCCTAAAGATTTCTTACCTAACTTTTCTGCTCTGGTCTCACCTCCTGAACTTCTTCTGGGAGCTGAAAATTTTTTCAAAGTGCCATTTAAAAATCACACAAATTTCTGGCATCAACTTTAAACCACTGTGTCCTTCGCATAATTCTCTTTTCCACGATGTCAAAACCCTTTTACCATTTATTCACTCTTAGATTTTTCTGAGGCTCTTTCTCTCCTCTAAAATGTTTCCTACTTTCTCCTGTACAATCATACCTCTCCATTCTTTACACTAAAGAGTTTATCTCCTCCAAAATATCTTGCTGATAATGCCACCTCTAGGCAGTTATTTGTTTGCAGTAATTTAATTTTCTTTTGGTTGCCTCTAGTATCTCATTGTAGTCTCTTCTGACGCTTGCTGCTTAGCTACTCAAAGCTCTTTTCTTATACATTCTCCCTAGAAAATTCCATTTATATTGATGGTTTTAATTGTGACCTATATATTGCTGTTTCTTTTTTTTTTTTTTTTTTTAATCTCCAGGCCGTTCTGTGCAACTACCCATTATGTTTGTCCAAACATATACCCTCTGGCACCCTTAATAATCTGTCTAGACCTATATGTAGCCATTCTCTACCTACTTCTTCCTTTATATTGGTTATCTTAGTGAATGCCAACACTACCCTCAGATGCCCAAGACAGAAGCATTATCCTAAACTTCCCCTCTTTCCCACAGCAAATCACTAAGTATTACCAGCTGTACTTCTTAAGAATTGCTAAAATAGTGGCTAACTTTGTTTCTGAGTCACTTTGGGCCAAATGAGTTGTTCCCTCCAGAGATTTGGCTTTAGTAAGTCTCAAGTATGGCTTACAAATCTTAGGCAAGGGATTAGCAAACAGAACATTGGGAACACTTGCTCTGGAAAATTCCTTCCTCCTTCTTCATTTTTGTTACTACTGCCTTGGTTTAGGCCTTGACCGCCTCTTGCCTGGGCTTTCGCAATAGCCTTCATACTCATCCTTTAGTCTCCAACTCCTCCCCCAGACTCTTCACAGTGCCGCCTGAGTGACTTTTCTAACTGGAAAACTGGATCATGTCACTGACCTCCCTTTCCCAGCGTGCTATGATGGCTCCCCATGACAAAAACCTAGATTACTCAGCACAGCCTCATCTCCCGCCATTCTCCTCTCACATTTTATGTTCCAGAACCTGAATCTACTTGACACATGTTGTGTCCCCTTATGCTTCTCTACTTGCTCCATTAATTCCCTGTGCCTGGAATGCTCTTTCTAATTCTTGCTACCTGAAAATTCTTACTTTAAGCCTTAGCTTGAGGTTACCTCTTCTATTCAGCCTTTCCTATCTCTCCCAGGAAAGCAGAGTTACTTTTCTTGCGCTTTCCATTTGTATAGTATACATAACTCCATTATCATAACTAGCACATTTTATTTCCCATTCCTTTCCTAAAAGTGATCAGATGTCAGCCATCTAGAAACTGGAAATTTTAGAATTGTATATTTTTAAAAATTCCTTGAAATCTCAGTACTCTAATATAATTATTTTACCTTTATATATTTTTTCTCAGTTTTTTTCACCCATAAACATAATGATCACATAACTGTAATTCTAGTATACCTTCTAGTATATTTTATTCCTAACCATGTTTGCTTAGAATACTTTCATGTTCATAATCACTTTAATAGGAGTCTCATAATAACCTACTACATTGAAAGATGATAAGGGGTCTAATCTTTTCACATTTTTTAATATTCCTGGTTTTCTAATTTATTTTTATAAATAGAATTAACTAATAACTCTTTTTTGATATGCTAAATGATGTACAGGAAAGAATGTGCATATGTTTAAGCTCTCAGATATATTATGCTTCAACAATGCTACATGATAACATTTCCTATTTGAGTTCAAAATAATGTCCTTAATATAACTGATTTAAATTCAAAGGAACTTAATTCCTGCAATATTATGACATCATAATACTCTTATTGATTCAGGTTTGAAAAAATTTTTCAAAAAACTTTTGGATACATAGCATGTTAACCAATAAAAATTTTTGCTAAATTAGAAAAAGCTAAAGTTTGCTTCCTCAGTTTGCTATACTTTTCAACTTAACAACCAAAAAGGAAGGAGCCATTACTCTTGTTTCAGGATAAACTACCTGATAACCTCCACACTCCCCCTTTTCTTAGTCTATGTTACATAGACATTTCCTAATATTTAATAATTGGATATTTAGATTTAAAGAACTGTATGACTTTATACTTTTAAAGTTCTCTTTATAAATATTTATACATATGTGTATATATATATTCCTGACAGTAAATAAAATGCGTATATGATATTAAATTATATGTGCAGAGAGAGAATGAGACAACAAATGTAACATTAACTTTTGTACTGTCTCCTTATGTATGAATTCCTTGAGGGTAGAGATGAATTTTTTTTTATTCCTTTTGCCATGATATGGTTTACAATGATGACCATATAACAAAAGTTCTAACATAGTGTTGAGAGTACCAGAATGAACCAACATAAACATTTCTATATGTCTTCTCTTTACTATTTAAGAAAACAAACAGAAAAACACACCAAACATTAGAAATCAAGAGGTTGCTGAATAGTGGTTGGAGCTAAAAGAATATGCATGTGTTCTATTCTGTTTTAAGGATATAAAGTTGATAGGGAAAGAATTAACTTTAGCTAAGTACAGTGGTATCCCTCTTATCCTTGGTTTTGCTTTCTGCGGTTTCAGTTATAGGCAGTTATCCTGGTCCGGTCCGGTCCTGTCCCAGGGTCAGAGTCAATAGTAGCCTAGCACTATGTTATGGTGCCTACATCATTTGCCTCACTTCATCTCACCACACCGGCGTTTTGTCATCTCACATCATCACAAGAAAGGTGAGTACAGTGCAATAAGATATTTTGAAAGAGAGATCACGTTCACATAAGTTTTATTACAGTATATTGTTATAATAGTTCTATTTTATTATTGTTGTTAACATCTTACTATTCCTAATTTATAAATTCAACTTTATTGTAAGTATGTATGGAAAAAACGTTGTACATATAGGGTTCGATACTACCCGCAGTTTCAGGAAGGGTCTTGGGTGTATCACCTGTGGATAAGGAGGACTACTGTACTTTATTATATGTTTGGGACTGTACTTATCACACTTAATTCTCACAACCCTGTGCAGTGAGATTTGTTTTGCTTATTTTACTGGTGAAGAGTACGGAGACTCAAAGAGAGTTACTTACTTTCCCAACACAGTAGTAAAATGGGCAAGGATGGATGGAGCCAGAAGGTTGAACCCAGGTCTGTCTGATTCTAAAGCTTGTTTTTCTTCTGTGTGCTTAACACTGTATATGTAGAATCTGTTACCTGCTTTTCTGCCACAAAAAAAAACTACTCGAAAGCTATTTGAGAACTTTATTATGCTTCACTTCAGAGTTCTATGCATTCTAAGTGTGTACTTGGTCTCCTTCAGTGCTATTTTGTCTATCAATACTTTTTCTCATGGTGTTCAATAAGAATGTCCTAATAAATCTAAACACATCAATGACAGTTAATTTATTTTTAAGTAAGATTCAATATGACACAGTTGCTTTACCTACATATTTTCAAGAACTGCTGTTAGAAAAGAACTCTAGAATTGCTTTTGCTAAAATATGACACAGATATTGCTAATTTCAAGATAAAAGTATTTGAACCTTTAAAAAATCTACTTTGTACATTACTCTTGAGGAAATACTTGAAGGTACTTGCTGTCAGTTATTTTGAAAAGGTGTTGCCTAAATAGATAATTCTCGTGACAGATTTAATATTTTAAAATCTAACAATATTTCTGAATAATATATACTGACTAGATAAGAATTTGTTTCTCTTTTAAGATAATAAACAAATATGCAATTTTGAAGAATTGCATTTAAAGTACTTTAAGGAAGCCAAGAATAATGATAGTAATCTTCACAAGGTCACTTTCCTAAGGCATCTATAAATTTGGTAACTGGATTTAATTCTTGATCAATCAATATGAATTTATAACCATCTGTGACCTCAGTTTCTTAATTTGTTTTTTTTTATTAAAGGTTTTATTTATTTATTTGACAGAGTGAGAGAGCACAAGCAGGGGGAACAGCGGGGAGAGAAAGGGAGAAACAGACTCCCTGCCAAGCAAGGAGCCCGATGAGGGGCTCAATCCCAGGACCCTGGGATCATGACCTGAGCCAAAGGCAGACGCTTAACCATCTGAGCCACCCAAGTGCCCCTCAGTTTCTTAATTTGTAAAATGAGGATTGTAACAAATATATCAGAGTCATTTAGAAATTAAAGAAGACAAGATATAGCACTTCATAAATTAGTCCTATACAAATAGAATTTCAATGTAATTATAAGTGACTCAATTTCTAATATAACAGATGATTGCGAACAAATACAATGAACCATCTGAAAGAACATAGTAAATGTTTTTACATGACTCCTTAGATCTGAGTCTTTATATTTATCTTGAACTTAACCACAAAATAGATATATGATGAGTAAAGCCATGTCATTTAGATACCATTTACTAAAGCATCCAAAAGACCTGAGTCATATATTTAAGTGCACAGCAATTTCATTCTATTTATTTTACTTATTGTTTATTTATTGTTTCTAAGGGAATAGTTACCTGGCGCAATGTTTTCTGGATTTGGGGGACTTCGTGGATCCGGAGTATTGGGAGGAGTAAATGGGGCTTGTTGTGAGCCACCTTCCAAGTTGCTTCCATCCAGTTTCCCATTCTGCATGGCAATGTTGTGCTGTATGTGATCAAAAGCAAACTCTGCTGAAAACTCAAAAATATTAGACACACTAATATGAAGATACCATATGTGCAAAACTCCATTGGTATATTTAAAATTTAAGTACGGTGCCACTTCCTTGTTTCTTGGGGCCTGAATAACTTATATGTAATTGGTGGAGCTATTGAATGAGAACTTTTACTGATATTAACCTAAGATATATTTTATGATAACACTCCAGTTTATAATAATCAATTGAACCTTACTATGTTCCAGGCAGTGTCTAGGGCTATGTATTAACTAATTAATATACTATTCACAAAGTCCCCATAAAGGCGAATCTATTTAATTTTTAAGTCCTTACTAATCTAGTATTATAGAATATACTGGCCAAACATTTGACTTATTCATTGTTACATTACTGTTTTTGTTTATAGTGTTTATATTTAATTATATTCTTTAATTTGTCTTATTTTAAAATTTAATCTGAATTTAAACACCAGCTGTATAAAAAATATTTATATTTGAAGATGCATAGATCTGTAAAAAGGAGAATTTAGGATTTCTAGGAAACAAAATGCTTAAAAGAGATATTGCCTTTTAAGTTTAAGGTGAATTTGTTTTACTGTTTAATTTAGGATGTATTCTATGACATTAATATAGCACTTCTAAAAACAGTCAATCTGCTGTTCTATAATTTGTATTTAGTACCAAAATAAACTTTATCCTCATTTTCAGGCTTTACACCCACAGCCACTCTCCAGGTGCTTTTTACAAAATTCACCTTCTTCTCAGCAGCACCATGCTTAAAGCTACTGTGGAAATGAATAAGGCACATGCAAGCAATGGTGAGTTGGCTTGTGGAAAGGTACAAAAAGGCATGAGAGGTAATGTTTATTGGATGAGCGCAGGGTTTGATTACTGGGCAGAAGAGTTTATATTTTATTCCTTAGACAATAAGGAAGAATTTCTAAAGTCTGGTGTAGTGCTGTACTCAGAAACATTAGTATTTAGCATTTTGAATATAGTTACCGTCTTAAATGTTAGACATATTTGACCAGATTAATATTTTTTCTCACTCTGAACTTACACCACCTCTTAAAATTTTAATTATAAATAAAAAGCCAGTTGAGATAAATATAGGACCATCATGCATTTAGAATTCTTTTTCTAAGTTCCTGAAATGTGTCCATGAAATGCGTCCATGAAATGCATTTCACCTAAACTTACAAATCATTCTCTTTACGGTAATATAAGAATTGTAATACTGACTTTCTTTGGAGACTTTTTCCTGGGGATTAGTGAACAGGACAATCAACTATTTCTAGCTAGTCATTAATTATCAGGAGACACCCAGTATCTCTACTGTCATTGTTAAGTATATAAACAAAGCCTGAAAATAGTTGGGTAGCAATTTACTTTAGTTATGACACAAGCCTTAAATTATAGAGTTCCATCATATGTGATTCTCTTCATGAAAAGTTGAAAAGATAAATGAAAATGTGTTTCTTTTTATTTCAATTAAGTTGACCCTAAACAAAATAAAACTAATGCAGCGTCTTATAGGTAATAAACATAGAAGTTATAAACACATGGATAATGTCTATTACATGACTTCTGTTAAAATATCAGTAGAAATAAAAGGATTTTTTAAAAAACCTGTTCTATAATTTGTATCAAATACATAGAAGTCATTTTTTGCACGAAATAAATATATTTTGAGAATCTCAGTGTATTTAGTTTAGTCTTATTTCAGAATTACTTTTTATAGTATACTTCCCCTTTCCCCAGTATTATATAAGATTTCAAAGGATTTCAAAAAGTCCATGGTTACCAATAACGTATGTAATCTTTACTATAAAATGTGGATTTTTTTTCCTCAATATCATTTTATAGTGATTTATAGAAGATAATTTTAATTATCATGAATCATTCTTCTATTTTATTTTTTCTTAAATGCTCATTTTCTTCAACCGTTTCATTTTTTGCCTATTGGTATAACAGTTTCATCAGTTGGGGCACCTGTGTGGCTCAGTCAGTTAAGTGTCCAACTCTTGATCTCAGCCCAGGTCTTGATCTCAGGGTCATTAGTTCAAGCCCTACATTAGGCTCCACACTGGGCATGGAGACTACTTAAAAAAAAAAAAAAAAAAAGAATTTGATCAGTTCATGAGCTAAGGGTTCAAAATTGGCTTGTGTAGCAAGCAGTGTATCTTCATTTCTTGTTAAGAAAGCACATTTCCTGTTATTATTTATGTCATAGGGTTTGTGTGGCTTGAATTTGCCAGTTTCTCAGCAGTGGAGTATGACCAAAGCTGACCTATTTTTTTAATTTTTAAAATAAAACTTAATATTTGGACAAATGGCATTAAATTACCAGGGAGGTGGTTTATATTTTCATCTATTGATGAAAAATTTTATTTATAATAAAATAAGACATGTATATAGAGTTAAATAATTATTTTGATAATACAGCTTAAAGGAAGCAGTAAAAGTTCATTTCAGAAAATGTAGTCAATAAATTAGGAAAATATGATTTAAATCATATAAATATGATTCAAGGAGTAGACTATAAGTAATAGTTGTTTTCTATCTTTCAATGTTATTTTGTTTCCCTTTTGCTACACAAAAGCTGTATTTACTTATCTTTGAGCTCCCAGCATCGTATCTAGAACACAGTAGGCATTCAATAAATATTTGCCAAAAATGTAAATAAATGAGTGGAAATAGATCTGAATCTAATATTGTTTTAAAAATTCCTATCATATTAACAAGGCTTGCCCCAAGGCATTTATCAATGCCTTGATAAAACAAATATATCATTATATAATGTGGCTCACTATTTTCCTCAATAATTTATTATACAGGTCAATTTTAGAATTAAACATAGATCATTAAAGAAGACACTTTAGAGAACATTTGAGTCCATTTCCTCATTTTCTAAATGAGAAAACAGGTCCAGGAAAGCAAAGAAATTTTTAAATCAACTCGAAATTGCATGGCTTGTGGGATGGCTGGGACGGAACCCTGGTCTCCTGGTTTCCAGCCCAGTTTCCTTTGATTATACCATGATAAGTGTCAGTACCAAGAATTCTAGAATTCTGAGAGCTGGGTTTCAATCTTCTTTATTATAGCGTTGCTTAAGACAAATTAATATACTTCCTTGAACACTGCTTTCCTCATGTCTAAAGAGAGAGTAGATTTCATCAGACTTCAGAGTATGTTATATAACTCAATGACATACTAGTTCATGGCATACGTTATTATTGTTTATTGCTCTAAGTTACTTATCAGCAATTGTTTATTTCGATATGCCTGTTTTGGACTATTTTATTTATTTAGTGTCCACCTTTCTAGGAATACTGAAAAACTATCAAGGCATATTCTTAGATTTTATGTATAATTAGAACATTTGGCCACAGGTTAGTGAAAATAAACTGAGATACTGGAGATGAGGGAATATGTTGCATTTATAATGACATTTAAACACTCATTTCCCTTCCTCCAGAACTGTAGTTAAAGCATGGACTTAGAGATGTAAGTATAAGTTATGAAAACTGGATTTGCTCATTTATTCAGATGTCTAGACTTGTAGATGACTTCTCAAAGAATTTCCTTAAGCCACTTTATTTTATAGTACTCCTTAAAGCTGTTGTCATTATTAAAAGAATACGATTATATAATTAGACTCCATCAGCTGGGATAGGGATTATTTTAGGCTCACTCTGTATTAGCTACCGACATTTTTTGATAACTAGGTATTAGACATAATTATAGAGTAATAAAACATTATATTTACCCATGACTTCAAGTGAAAAATCATCCCTCACAAATGTAAATACTAGTTCAGTAAGATTTGATGTCTAACTGAATTCACAGTTATAACTATACTTTACCTATGGATTTTGAGTGAGGCTTATTAATGTGAAAAAGAAATTATTTCATTTAAGTTGTCCCCTATTTATTGTTAACCAGAGAAACAGACTTTTTGAATAACTAACAATTTAGTGTTTGTGGATGTGGGTGTTAGTTCTATAACTAACTATAAAAGATCTTAGTGAAACTAGTCTGTTTGTTGTAAAGAAGTGAGATGTCCATTCAAAATAACTTATTAGTGATGGCAGCTGGCAAATTCTTGGGTTTAAATTCACAAGTAAACTTATAGACTTCCCATAGCTGTAGGAAGAAACCCTCAGTAAATAAAACTTAAATTTATTGTAGTCTCCACCACCTCTTCAAATTTAGAACCAATGCTTTATTCCTTTTTGATTCTTCATGCTTGGGATTTTATTTTTAAAGCCAATTCCCCAAAGCTAGTTGTTTTCCTACTGTGAACTTCTTCCTTGACGATCTCTCTACGGGACAGTTTAAAAGAACATAGTATTAATGCAGTATGTAAAATATAATGTAATTAATTTGTTCATTTGTTTATCATCTTTCAGCTGAGGAAAACTTTTATCTAAAGAGTTTTGTCCACCTTGGTTTTGTTGTTAATATGAATCAGACTTCCCTACATGATGTGGAATAAATGCTTTGAGTGAGAGAAGCTCAACTATGTCTGTAGTTCTCAGGCACATTTCAGTGCCAGGATGTATTCAGCCAACAAAATGCTTATGCTTACTTTGTGGAGTGCTGTGTGCTTTGGAAGTGTTTCCATCCCAAACATTTAACCAGTAAAGATAAGACCATGGAAACTTTTAGTTCCACCAATCTCCACTCCCTCTCCCTCCTCTTAGCAGAGCACACCAGCTTTTCAGTGCCAAATTTATGAGTTTGCGATGTCCCTACTGAACTAAAAAGATACTCATAACATATATAATACTTCTTTTGTTTATTCATCTAAACTATTATCATAAAAAAAGTGTAACAAAATCAACAGGAAAAAATATGTTGAATAAATATGTAGAATACTTGTTTGGGAATTTGGTGATATAAATGCACTTAGAAATGCTACCTGCTTATTTAGATACCACATAATCAAGTTATACCTACATTTATTTGTGCTTTAGATTCATACTGGAAATTTTCAAATGTGTATTTATCAGATCTTCTTTGTCGCATTTTAAATAGTCTGGCACCACGGTTACTGAGATGGGATAATTCTTCCAACATGATGTCTCTGGGGATGCTGACTTTTTTGCCCAGGTGCATGGCATCTACATCTGCAAAACAACATTCATGTGCATGAAAACCCCAAGGTAAGCGTCTTTAAAGGCTTTGCTAAATTCCATAATTTATTGCCTGCTATATGCTAGTGTAATGGGTAAGATAGAGACTCTTTACTCAGACTGCTTTGGGTTGAATCCTAGCTCCTTTACTTTCTAACTGTATGATTATAGATATGTTACTTATTTTTCTAAGCCTGAGGTTCCTCGTCTCTAAAGTTTAGATAATACCTACTGAATATGCTTGATATGAGGACTAAATAAAATGCTTCATATAAATCACTTAGCTATGGTATCTGGCACATAGAAAGAGTAAATGAAAGTTAGTTAATGACACTATTAGTATAATTTAGTGTTTCCAAATTTAATGAGTTTTCAAATAGCACTGCTTATAGTTTTAATAAGTTCTGTTTGGCACCCCACATTTTTATGTGTGTTTGAGCTATCCCTATTGCTTGAGTGCCTACCCTTCCATCTGTGCCACTCTATTTCCCTATCTCTGTCAAAATCCCATTCATTCTGAAGCCATCATCAAGGAACCTAGTGTAAAGTAGGCAGCTGGTAACTATTGAATAAACAAATCATTCCCAATCTAGCTTATGCTGTTTCTGTGAATCCCTTTGCTAAATTGCTATTCATAATTATTTATGCCTTTTTTGTATCCCCATAGCACTGAATCACAATTGTTTGATTCCATTTTACTTATTTAATGGTTTACATTTTTTTTTATGTTCAGTCTTTGTGTTCCCCATGCCTTATATATAGGAGATGTCTAATAAATGACTGTTATTTTCTATTTCTTGTACTGAAGGACTTTTTTTTTAATTGAAAAGAGATGAAACTCTTCTATTTTCTCCTTTAATCAGGAATATATTTCTTTGTAACCCACAGAATTCTCTTATTACTGTAGACTGCTAGTAAATGCACAGGAAGAAAAATTGGGCCATTAGTAAAAAAAATAATTATTCCGACTTATTGGGGCAACATTCTTTGATGATGTGACAAATTAACCCTAATAATTAGGCTTTTGTAGGTGTTAGAGATGAAGTAACAAAATTACTTGAATTTTCTCCTTATTTTGCTTTGGAAAAAAATAAATTCATTTACATATTTTGATGTTACATGGAGAGAAGTGCCACTAATCATAAAAATTATAATATCAAAACCGCTTCTGGGAAGATAGAATAGATATACTTTCCCTATACTTTTACTAAATACAACTCTAAATCCTGGACATTATGTATAAAACAAACATAAGAAGACTCTGAAAGGCGAAGAGAAGACTACTAGCTAGGAGACTCAGGGCTCAAGGAACAATGTGTAGTGAATTCTCTGGGTTTTCTTTTAGCTTATAAATCCCAGACTTGAAACTAAGATGCTAGCAACCCAGACAGACCAACAAGTGCAGACAAAAAAAGTCGTAACCAAAGACTGTTATCATTAGCCAAAGAACTAGGAAAGGAGCAGCCTAGAAAAACAGAAAACTTTAGACAATATCCACTCTATTCAGCAAAATACCAAAGAAAAACCTTGGGCCCTATCCATAGCAACAAAGTCCAAGTGAGGAGCTCAGAATTTTACCCTTCTGAGGCTGTAACAAGGTGCCCCAATATTCCCAAGGGGGTGGTATCAGAAAAGCCTAGGAAGAAGCTGGGAATTTCCTCCCTGTCAGCCAGTAACAACCCTCCTTCCCTGAGTGTTAGTGGAGACCATGTGAGGATTTCAAACTACCACCCCCTCCTATCAGTATTTAAGAGCTCTTCCCCTTAAGTTTCAATGGAGGCCAAGTGGGAGCCTGCATTTCTACTTCCACCTGACAGTAATGAGATGGCATTGTTCTCCCCCCACTGAAGCAGTGTCAGACCAGGATAGATGAAAAAGAAGGCTTAAATAAGAGCAAGAGTCTTAGAACATAATATGAAAATTTCTAAGCTCAAATAAAAGATCTTTTCATACCAGGAACCAGGAAGATCTCAAACCAAATGAAAAAGGATGCCAACACAAGATGACTGAGATATTAAAATTACACAACCAAGATTTCAAAGCAACCATTATAAAAATGCTTCAAGGAGCAATTACAAAGCTCCTAGAAAGAAATGAAAAACTAGAAATCTCCAGCAAAGAAATAAAAAGTCATGGTAGAGAAATAAAATCTATAAAGACCTAATGGAAACTTTAGGACTGAAAATACATAACCAAAGTAAAAGTTCAATGGATGGAGTCAGTAGCAGAATAGAGGGGAGAAAGGAAAAAAAAAATCTGTGAACTGGGAGATAGAATAATAGAAATCACCCAATAAGAACAGAGGAAAAATAAACTGAAAAAAAAAAAATGAAGAAAGCCTTAAGGATTAGCAGGACTAGAACCAAAGATACAGCATTTGTGTCACTGAAGTCCCAGGAGAGGAGAAGGAAATGGGGCTGGAAAAGTACTCAAAGAAATAATGGTTGGTGTGCCTGGGTGGCTCAGTCAGTTAAGCGTCTGCCTTCGGCTCAGGTCATGATCCTGGAGTTCCAGGATCAAGCTCCACATCAGGCTCCCTGCTCGGTGAAAAGTCTGCTTCTCCCTCTGACCCTCCCCACTCTCATGCTCCCTCTCTCTCCCAAGTAAATAAAGTCTTTTTTTTAAAAAAAGAAATGATGGTTAAAAACTCCCCAGATTAGGCAAGAAAGATAAATCTACAGATTCAAGAAGCTAAGAGTGTCTTATATAAGATAAATCTATAGAACTTCACAAGATATATTATAAACTTCTAAAAATTAAAGATGAAAAACCTTGAAAGCAGCCAGAGAAAAATGACAACTTACCTATAAGGAGGGAAAAAAATGAGAATGACAGTGACGTTCTCACCAGAAACCACACACACACACACACACACACACACAACAACAACAACAACAACAACAACAAACTAGCAGAAAGTGGCACAAAGTTACTGAAAGAAAAAAATTGTCAACCTAGAATCTAATACCCAGTGAAAATATCCTTTAGAAATGAAGGGGAGGGGCGCCTGGGTGGCTCAGTGGGTTAAAGCCTCTGCCTTCAGCTCAGGTCATGATCTTGGGGTCCTGGGATCGAGCCCCGGATCGGGCTCTCTGCTCAGCGGGGAGCCTGCTTCCCCCTCTCTCTCTGCCTGCCTCTCTGCTTATTTGTGATTGCTCTCTCTCTGTCAAATAAATAAATAAAATCTTTAAAAAAAAAAAAAAAAGAAATGAAGGGGAATTTGAGACATCTTCAGATGAAGGGAAACTAGGAGAATTTGTTTCCTGGAGACCTATCCTAAAACAATGGTTTGGGGAGCTATAACAAAATACCAAAGACCAGTGGCTTCTAAACAACAGAAATTTCTTTCTCACAGTTCTGGAAGCTGGAAGTCTGAGATCTAGGTGCCAGCATGGTTGAGGTTCTGGTCAAAGCCTCCTTCTGGGTTGCAGATTGCTGATTTCTTGCTGTGTTCTCACATGATGGAAGGGACTAGGTAGCTCTCTTGGACCTCTTTTATAAGGGCATTAATCTCTTTCACGAGGACCCCACTGTCATGACTTAATCACCTCCAAAGATTCCATCTCTTCATACCATCACAGGGGCATTAGGATTTCAGTATATGAATTTGGTGGGGACACAAACGTTTAGACCATAGCAAAAAGCTAAGGGAAGTTCTTTAAACATAAGGGAAACAATAAAATATGGAGCAAAGAAAGAATACAGTGAGCAACAGTGTGGGTAAGTACAATAAACTTCCCTTCTCTTGAGTTTTCTAAATTATGCTTGATGTTAGAAGCAAAAACTATAATACTCTCTGATATAATTATAAATGTATGTAGAAGGAACAGTTAAGACAATTATATACAGAGAAGGATAAAGGGACATGAAGGTAAGGAAGTTTTCTTTACTTCACTTGAGTTGATAAAGTGATGACATCAGTAGTCTTCGGGTTTTTTTATTTATTTTTTTAAAGATTTTAGTTATTCATTTGTCACAGAGAGAAGAGAGAACACAAGCAGGGGGAGAGGCAGGCAGAGGGAGAAGCAGGCTCCCCACTGAACAAGGAACCCGATGCTGGACTCAATCCCAAGACCCTGGAATCATGACCTGAGCTGAAGGCAGACACTTAACTGACTGAGCCACCCAGGCATCCTGTCATCAGTAGACTTTGATAAGTTATGCATATGTAATGTAATTCTTAGAACAACTACCAAAAAAGCTATTACAGATGGACTTGAAATCACTGTAGATAAAGAGAAATGGAAATCCTAAAAATGTTCAGGTAATCCATAGAAAAATAGGAAAAAGAAAACCAAAATGTAAAACAGTGGCAACAAACAGAAAACAAAAAATAAAATGATAGAGTTAAGCCCTAACACATTAATAATCATGTTAAATATAAATGTTCTAAATATATCAATTAAAGAACAAAGACTGCAGATTGGATTAAAAAGCATGATCCAACTATATGCTGTGTACAAGAAACTCACTTCAAATAAGTAAGTTGAATAATATAGGCAAGTTAAAGGCAATAATATAGGCAAGTAACAGGATGAATGGCCACATGGGTGGCTCAGTTGCTTAAGCATCTGGCTCTTGATTTTGGCTCAGGTCATGATCTCAGGGTCATGAGATTGGGCCCTGTGTTAGGCTTTGTGCTCAGCAGGGAGTCTGCTTGAGATTCTTTCTCTCTTTTTTTTTTTTTTTTGAGATTCTCTCTCGCCCTCTCTCTCTGCCCCTCCCCCCACTTGCACACACTCTCTCCCTCCCTCTCTCAAATGAATAAATAAATCTTAAAAAAAAAAAAAGAAAGTAACAGGATGGAAAAAGATGTATCAAGCAAATATTAATCAATGGAGATCAGGAGTGGTCATGTTAATAACAAATAAAGTGGACTTCAGATCAAAGGCAATTACCAGAGACATAAAAAACATTATGTAATGATTAAAATATCAATCCAACGAGATGATCTAGAAATTCCAAATGTGTATGCATCAAACAACAGCAGTAACAACAAAATGAATTAAATAACAGGAGAAATAGACAAATCCTTATAGTTGGAGACTTCAACATCCCTCTCTCAACCAAGGATAGAACAACAGACAGGAAATCAGCAAGGTTATATTAGGACTCAATAATACCATTAACCAGGAAGATCTAATTGAGATTTATAGAATTAGATTCTACTGAACAACAACAGAATGCACATATGTGCTTATGGAACCTAAACGACGGTAGACCATATCCTAGGCCATAAAATAAACCTCAACAAATTTAAAAGAGTTAAAGTACAGAATGTGATTTCTGGTTACAATGGAATCACATTAGAAATCAGTAACAGAAAGATAATAGGAAAATCTCTAAACATTTGGAAACTAAAACATACTTCTAAATAATCCATGGGGCAAAGAGGAAGGCTCAAGGGAAATTAAAAAAAAAAATCATTAATCTGAATGAAAATAAAAATAAAGCATGTCAAAATTTATGGGACATAGTTAATGCAGTGCTTAGAGGGACATTTATAGCACTAAATGCATACGTTAAGAAAAAGTCTCAAATGAATAATCTAAGCTTCTACCTTAAAAACCTAGAAAAAGGGGGCACCTGGGTAGCTCAGTCAGGTAAGTGTCCAACTCTTGATTTCAGCTCAGGTCGTGACCCCAGCATCCTGAGATCAAGCCCAAGGGGGGCTCCACACTGAGCATGGAGCCTGCTTAGATTCTCTCTCCCTCTTTCTCTTTCCTTCATCACCTACCCCTTGGCTTGCACACATGTATGCATGCATTCTCTCTCTTTCTCAAAAAAAAAAAAAAAAAAAAGATCTAGAAAAAGAAGAGCAAAATAAACTCGAAGCAAGCAGAAGGAAGCAAAATAATAAAGATAACATCAGAAATTAAAAACTAGTTAAACATGAAGTTGAGTTTTGAATTGAATTGACAAATCTCTAGCTAGATTGACACAGACAAAAATATAAAAGACACAAATTACCAATGATAGGCACAAAGGAACTACAGACACTGTAGATACCAAATGGATAATAAGAGAATACTATGAACCACATTATACATAAATTCACATAAATTTGAAAACTTAAAAAAATTTCACCAATTTTTGAAAAGCACAAAGTATCACATCTCACCAGTATGAAGTAGATAAGTTGATTAATCCTATAAATGGAAACAAATTTATAATTTTAAAATCTCACAAAAAAGAAATCTTCAGAGCTAGATAATTTCACTGGAGAATTCTACCAAACACTTCAAGAATTAACACCCAATTCATAATCTCTGCCTGAAAATGAAAATAAGAGAACAGTTCCCAATTTTTATTAAGATAATATTACCCTGATACCAAAACTGAGATAACACACAAAAATGAAAGCGACAGACCAATATTCCTCATACATATAGAAGCAAAAATCTTTAACAACATATTAATAATTAGAATTCAACAATATATAAAAAGAATTCTATACCATGAATAAGTAGAGTTTATTCCAGGGATACTGACTGGTTCAATATTCAAAAATCAATATATTCTACCATATTAATTGGCTAGAGAAGAAAAATTACATGATCATACCTTTGGGATCGAGGGTGGGGCAAGACACTATTAAACTTGATGCCACAGGCACAATTAATTAGAGGAAAAATTGATAAATTGGACTTCATCAAAATTAAAAACTTTTGCTCTGAGAGAGACCTTTACATGGATAAAAAGACAAGCTACAGAGTGGGAAACCGTATTTGACAACAAGCTAGAATATATAAAGAACTCTCAAAACTCACCAGTAAAAATGCAGACAATCCAATTAGAACATGGGCCAAAGACATGAAGAGACATTTCATCAAAGAGGATATATAGATGGCAAATGAGCATACAAAAAAAAAAAGTTCAACATCATCAGTTAATTCAAATTAAGGAAATGCAAATGAAGACCATAATGCGATGTCACTATCAGAATGACTAAAGTGAAAAATAGTGATAGCTCCTAATACTAATACTCCTAACACCCTAATACTGGGGAGGGTTTGGAGAAGCTGGATCACTCATACATTGCTGTTGGAAATGTAGAATGGTACAGCCACTCTGGAAAGTAACTTAGTAGTTTCTGTTAAAAACCTACCATAGAATTAACAGTAATACTGGGCCTTTATCCCAGCAAAATGAAAGCTCATGTTCATGGAAAAAGCTATGTACAAATGTTCATAGCAGCTTTTTTCTTAATTAAAGACAAAACAGAAATAATCCAGACTTACTTCAGTGGGTAAATGGTTAAAAACACTGTGGTTTATCCACACCATGGTACTCAGCAATAAAAAGGGAAAAACTATTGAAACATACATCTCCTGGATCTATCTCCAGAGAACTACAGTGAGTGAAAAAAGCCAGTCCCCAAAGGTTACACGCTGTATATATAAATCATTTCTATAGCATTCTTGAAATGAAAAAATATATAGAGAGAAATAAAGAGCACAGTAGTAATTGGCAGGAGTCTCTTGACTATTTAATGACAATATTCTGGTTGTGATAGTATACTATAACTTTGCAAGACATTACCTTGGGGAGAATTAGGAAAGGGTACATGATGGGACAGCTCTGTATTATTTCTTAGAATTGCATATGAACTACAATTACCTCAAAAAAAAAAAACAAAAAAAAACAAAACACAAAGCTACCAAGCCATCAAAAGACATGATAATCCTTAAGTGTAAATTGCTAAGTGAACGAAGCCAGTCAGTAAAGACTATACACTGTATGGTTCCAACTACATGATATTCTGGAAAAGACAAAACTCCAGAAGACAGTAACATAATCAGTGGTTGCCAAGGGCCTGGGGGGAGGAAGTAGGGATAAACAGGTAGAGTATAAGGGATTTCTAGGGCAGTGACACTATTCCCTATGATACTATAATGGCAGACATATGACATTATGCATTCATGAAAGCCCATAAAACACTGTAACACAAAGAGTGACCCCTAATGTAAGCTATGGACTTTAGCTATTTTTTTTAAGATTTTATTTATTTATTTTAGAGAGAGAGTGTGTGTGTGTGCGCGCATGAGGAGGGGAGGAGCAGAGAGGGAGAGGGAGACAATCTCCAGCAGACTCGGCTCTCAGTGCAGAGCCCAACTCAGGGCTTGATTCCAGGACCCCAAGATCATGACCCCAGCTGAAACCAAGAGTTGGATGCTTAACCAACTGAGCCACCCAGGTGCCCCTGTACTTTAGTTTTTAATAGAGTATCAATATTGGTTCATCAGCCATAACCAGTATATCACACTAAGGCAAGATGTCAATAATAGGGGAAACTGTGTTGGGAGGAGAAGGAGTATATGGGAACACTCTATTTTCTGCTTAGTTTTTCTGTAAACCTAAAACTGCTCTAAAAAATAAAGTGTATTATTAAAAAAAATTTTAATGAAATAATTCAGAGCCCCTCCCCCCCCGGCAATGTAATGCAGAGCAGCTTTGTCTGATCTCCAGTACGAAAAAAAAAAAAAAAAGCTATGCTTTACAATCCCTAGGGATGGCAGAGATTGCCTACGAAAAAGAAATAGGAGGAACAGAGCAAAGTAAATGAGGGTGTTTTATAACAGTTGCCTGGGATTTGCTTGCCAACCCTGCTGAGTTCTACAGGGAATATTCACCTTCATTTATTTGCAAGTGTTTGGAATCTTTTTTTACTGTGTGCTTGGAACATGGAAGGAGAAGCTAGGTTATTTTTCAACATATCTGTGAATATATACCTCAGTATTCTGGAAAGAATTATAGAGTGGGGTCTTTTAACTTTTTGATCCTTTTTTTAAAGATTTTATTTGTTTATTTGAGAGAAAGAGTGAGAGAGAGAAGGAGAGAAGCAGACTCCCCACTGAGCAGGGTGCCCCACGTGGGGCTCAATCCCAGGGTCCCAGGATCATGACCTGAGCCAAAGGCAGTCGTTTAACCAACTGGGCCACCCAGGTGCCCAAGTTTTTGATTCTATAATCAAAATAGCAAGTTCCTTTTAGATACAAAGGATAGAAGAAACAGTATTGCTTAGACTTAGTGCAGTTACGGGAAGGGGGAATCTCCTTTAAATCCTTCTCAAAATAATTCAATTAGCAATAAGAGAGAGAGAGAATGGAATAGTAATATAAAAAAATCAAAATCTGCAGATTTTTTTCCATTGAACTTTTCTAGAAATACATATTCTATATAATGTAATATATTACAAATAATGTTTTTAAACACTTTTAGGTTTTTCCTGAAAAACTTTTCTAATGAGATATTTTCAGGAAATGAAAAATGCCCCAAAGCAGGCAGCCACTAGAAAATAAAGATGACAATCTTCATAGTTATGGAATCTTTCTCCTTACAGTTAATGCTACAAAGCTTTTCCATAAACAAACCACAACAGATATGCAACTTTTTTTTCCTCCCCATTTCTGTTACTGTTTTGAGTCATTACAAATAGTTAAATGAAAAGAGATGTTAGAAAAAGGAATAGCATATTACTATATTAATTTCTCTATCTTCTAAATTCCAAGCTATAGCATAAGTTTAATTCTGTGACTCCAGACAGATGTTTGATAAAATGTTTTTATCTCATGTCCCTCTTCCTAATGGCCCCCCGATATTAGCTGATTCCACCAACGTTTCTGAAATAACCACATGACTTAAGTAGATTCCATCCCACTGGTCCCTGTGATTTACAGTAGTCTTCTGGGGTATGTTTGACCAGAGTTGATCAGCTTTGTGATTGATTCAGAAACAAGTACGAGATCTGACCCAGGTCAATGAGAGTGACTATGAGGACTTTTCTCTATGAATGTTGTGCCAAAGATGCTTTCTTTATCCTGCTGTATGTAAGTACGGAAGTATATTGCCCAGGAACCTGTTGGCAGGTACTTGGTAGAATGATAGAGCCAGGTTCAGGGTGAATCTTACCCCAAGGAAATCAAAACAGAGACAGAGAAACCAGAGAATCTTTGGTGGCATACTTGAGTGGCTAGATGAAGCTCTGAACTTTTCAGATGTATGAGTCATAAATTCCCTTTATTGTTTAAGCAGTTGGCTTCTGACTTTCTTTTATTTTCAACTAAAAGCATGCAGATATAGTTATTCTCTCCAGATCTTCATGTTACTGATGTAGGTCCAAAAAGCATATAAAGATTGGAGTCATAAGGAAGAGTGAGGAAGACCAGCCTAAAAGCCCGGAAGTGGGGGCCTCAAAGAGGAAAGAGAGCAGAGAGAAGAACTATAACAAAAATAGATATACTGTTGGTCACAGACTCATCAGGTTTCATAAGAAACATTCACTCCTTTTTAGCAAATCACTAGAACCCATCACACAAGCTGCTACAAGGAATAGATGTTCAGTAAGAGCCATAAGGAACTTAAACTACCCTCAATGTCAGGGATACCAAGGAATAATCAGCTGGTTCATTCTGTTATTACTAGTAAATTTGTATCATGAGAGAGGCTAAATAAGAGACAAAAAGGAAAAAAGAGAGAGTGCATAAAATAATGGACAAGCACTCAACTTCTTTTCTTATTCTTCATACTCCATTCTACTTCCTCTGAGCTTACGTTTTCTCCCTCCTACTCTGTGATAGACAGTGAGTTAAATGGTTTTGAGTGGCCATCTGAAAGAATTCAGATCCTCTGGGGTGAGAAATACTGGATGATAAGTCAGCACTAGAGCAAACTTCTACTAGCTCACAAGAGTCGACTGATAAATTTTCAAGAATTCTGTAAGCCAGTAGTTAACATCAGTAAACATAGCCCTAATTAAAATTATATAAGCTTAATAATTAGATAAAGTATTTAAAAACAAAGCAATAGATACTCAAAAAGTATCACTTTCAAGTCTTTTTACTGCATTTTGCTATTATCTATGCTCCTGATGTTATTTATATCTGTTTGTGTATGTATGGTGGAAATACTGTATAATGTATTACTGTACATATTTTCCTAAATCTCCATTCAGTGCCTTCTTGATGGTAGCTTGAAATCAGCCGTGGTGGGTGTATTTATACCATAGAAATTGGCAAACTCTAGAAACCAAGGCATTTCCCCGCCCTGAGGAACCAGTTGTTACGTATTTACTAGCAAGGTACTAGACACAGGAATATGTTAAGTCAACATATTTTGCATAAACAAACAAACAGCAAAAGAAATATCTAAATTCTCTAAGGTTTTCTTCCCTTCCCTTCCAATAGTTAAATTTATAACTGGAACAGGAGTTCCAGACCATCTGTGAGGGGAATCTAATGTTAAGAATACTTTCATTACTTAAACTTTCAGAGTGAAGACACTGTCAAATGAGCACATAGAATCCAAGTTCAGCTGTTCCCTGCCCTTTATTGCAAACCCCTCTGCAGGGTCTTAACAGTGTTTTTAATCTGGATGCCTGATAAATGATATAACTTATTCAGGATACATATCCTTGCCTTGATGGATTAGAAGGTTGTCTTTGTGGCATTAGATCATCTATTGAAAATAATATTGCTAGGCATACTTTCCTAATGATGCTGATGCAGGAAAAGCAAAAGGGATCTTCACATAATCTTCCACCTGAATTTCTAGATTTTATACTCTATACTTTTCAAAGTGCCCTTGCAATTTATGTCAGTATTACCATTGTCTTTGTTATTGGAGAAACTCAGATATGTTGATGTTTGACTGCATCACACAGCTCAATAAATTAGAATCATGGGATTTTAGAATTAAACGTATCAGCAGATCCAACCTCCTCATGTTCAGTTGAAGCATCTGATGTCTGTTCTGGAACCCAGGGCTCCTGGTACCATATCAACAACAGCACTCCATTTAGAACCTGGGCTTCCTGTTTTCAGACCACAAAGCCAAACTCTTTTCCTAAAGTCACAAAAACAGGCTGCTCAGTCCTCTTCTGTGTGCCGGGAAAAGCTGTTCACCAGTCATTCAGGGAAAAATTGAAAACATAAACAAAAAACATAGCAAAAAAGCCCTCACAGAGCCCCAGTGAGAAAACCATAGGGTGACTGAAGCAGCTTTCCGAGGCACTGTGGTCATCCCTGTTTCTGAAGTTCTTCTAAACTGTCAATTATATCTGTGTGTAAGACCAGGGGACAATGTATGCCCAGTTCGTCTTATGGGTATTTTCATTCCAATTCCTTTTCCCCACTACTTTTTTTTTTTTTTTTTTTACTGTTCAGTTAGCCACTGTAGAGTACATAATTAGTCCCTGATGCAGTGTTCAATGATTTGCTAGTTAAGTATAACACCCAGTGCTCATCACAGCACGTGCCCTCCTCAATACCCATCACCCTGTTACCCTCTCCCCCCACCCGCCTCTCCTCTGAAACCCCCAGATTGTTTCTCAGAGTCCATAGTTTCTCATGGTTCATCTCCCTCTCTGATTTCTCCCCACCACTTCTGGACAGATGCCAGTTGCTCTAGAGAGCATCGCCTTCTTCTATTCTTACTCTCCCTCCTCTTTCTGTCAACTCATCACTCCCTATCATTTTATGCTTCCCTATCTCTCTCCCTCCTCTTCCAGTATTCAAGTCTGAAAGAGTTACTGAGTGAGAGAGGAACAGGATTAATACTGGAGAATATGCTCTAATTAGGGGTAAATGGCACAGGGCTGGGGGGCATGAAACTTTGATAAGCCAACTATTCTTGCCCCCACAACTAATTCATGCATGGATAATAGCAAAATATTTTTGTATTTTTGCCTGTCTTTTAGAATAACACTTGTTAGATGGTAGCAACATGATTCTCTTACTTCTGTATAAAGCCCAGAAGTTTCATTTCACAGCAGTAACACAAGACAACTACTACCGTCAGCTCTACTCCTTCTAATATTGGTGATGATCATCATCGTGATATTCATGATATAATGATGTAACGATGTGAAAATATAGAGCCTTAGTGTCAGAGGATACTTTCTATTAATGATTTGTTGGGAGTGTGGTATATTTGCTGCTGGGACATAATTTGTCACGACAAACATAATTGATCCGTAATGAGTAACAATTTGAGGTGCAGTTAGTAGGGCCTGGAAGTTATCTACATTTTTACTCATTCTATCCAGTTCTATGTATTTTAGTCTAGATAGGTAGGATTTTTCATTAATTCTTTGCAGTTATATCTCCTTCAGATGGAATGAGTGCTCTGATGTAAAACTTTCCTTTTTTGATTCTTACATTTTCCTACCGATTAATCTCAGAGGTTCACCAGCTATATTGTCTCTCCCGGACCACAACAATTGGAGTGAACTTACAGTTCATGTTAAAAGACAGCCCATTAGAGGGTATTATGCTAAGCGAAATAAGTCAATCAGAGAAAGACAATTATCATATGATCTCTCTGATATGAGGAATTTGAGAGGTGGGGGGGGCATGGGGGGAAGGGAGGTTAAAAATGAAACAAGATGGGACCGGGGAGGGAGACAAACCATAAGAGACTCTTAATTTCAGGAAACAAACTGAAGGTTGCTGGGGGGTGGGGGGGGAGGGAGGGGGTGCCTGAGTTATGGACATTGGGGAGGGTATGTGCTATGGTGAGTTCTGTGAATTGTGTAAGACTGATGAATTGTGTAAGACTGAAGCAAATAACACATTACATGTTTTAAAAAAAACCATTTAGTCAGCTCATTGTCACATTTCATTCTTCTCCAGGCTAAATGTTTTTGAAAAGTGATATAAAAAATAAAAGAGTTACAATGTACAAAAGAAAAAAAAATCCTGATGCACAAGGAGAGAAGGAGGTGAGAGAAGGGCTTTGAAAACATCCTTCTCTGTTCAGTTTTATAAAGGAAAATCCAACCCAAGTTTGATTTACTAAGTGTTATAATTAAGATCGAAACAGTTGCATGCTCTATCTTAAATTATCCAGATTTTTACTGCTGTGAAATATTTGAAAGTTTGGAGGAAGATTCTCGCAAAGGTGCCTTTGCAGTCTGTCTCATCTCTGCATCCACGACAATTCCCTAGCTCTGGATCTCTAGACACCATGTCATATCCAAATAGTAAAGTTCCATATAAGATGTCAGAGTAAATAAGAGAGGGAAATTATTTACGCTGTTTCATAAAGTACTATGGCTATTTTATCTGAGATGTGTTAAGAAAGTCTGCGATCATCCTGCATTATCGGAATACTTGACCTCCAAACACAGGCAGAGCATGTGACTCCACTTATAGGGGTTGGAAATCTACCCGTGACTTGGGAAGGAGGCTTCAGCAGGCTTTACATGGCCAGGACCTACTGGTGGTAAGATAATAATTTGGAGAGTTTTTCCCTCTTGAGATAGAATTGCATTTTTTCTTTATATTTCATAGACACAAAAGTTATGTTATTAAAAAAAAGAAAAAGATATTCTTACCCTTGTAGGTCTATGTCAGGACTAACATAGGGTAGAATCCAACACATGATTTAAACTGGGAATACATTAAATGGATCAATTGATTAATGATTAGAATGCAATTAGAAAATAACTTATCTCAAGTCCAGTTTTAATTTATTCCCAAACTCAAGTGTTCATCTAGTTTTTCTTTGTTGATCAGGAAGACTATAAAAACAATTTCAAGCAAACTACCTGAAGCAGGAACTATAAAGGAGCATAAAAATTAAAAGAAGTATGAATTTTTGAACTTTGGATGGGTACAAGTTTAGTTCTGGAATCTGATTCAGAATTTTTCTCACTTTATTCCAAGCTAGTCTGACATCATGGTAAAACATGGAAACTAAGTTGAATCCAGTATGCTAATTTTATATTGCAGAAAATAGAAAACGAAGTTTAACAACATGACTCTTTAGATATGACTACATTGTATAGGGAGTATCTAAAACAATCTTTGATTGGTTCTGTGCAGTGTGCTTTATAGAAGGTGAAATATGAAAACACTATACTTACCCCTGATCCTGGCTGCCCCCACCAGATCTCATGCCTCTAGGTCTCAATAGTGTGCAGGTGAAATGTAACATTCCTTGTCAATGGAGGGGAAATAAGGAGGCATTCTGAAAACTCCACAGATACATCTGGAATGGCTTAAATCAGCCCTTAAAAGCATCTGGGTATTCTACCCATTTACTTTTAAAATTGATGCTTTACTCATAAAGTTGACTTTCCTTTATAACAATCAAAATGCAACTTATAAAGCATTGCTTTCTAGAGTTATTTGCTAGAACTTAAGGAAAAGGAAAGTGGAATATCATCTTGTATCTAATTTGTGTTCAATTTCTTTGAGTCATATGCTTTGAGACTACATAAACTTTATATTTCTCTAGATATTATAAATAAAAGTAGATTTCTACTGAAAATATCTTAGTAAACCAATTATTAAATATGAAGACTAGTTTCAGGGTTAATGAAATTCACAATATGAATTCCAAAGTAATAGCTTTTGTACAAAAAGGATGATAGAATATATTTTTAATGTTTATGTGATATAAGGTAAAAGAAATCAAGATATGCCATGTGGGTTGAACCATGAAAACAAGTATGAGACCTGTCCAAAAAAAGGAATTGAGAGTGATATTAACTTATAATGTGAAATGTGAAAGGCAAGCCAAGCAGAATGTACATCAGCTGTCAGATCGCTTCATTCCTTTAGAGCAGTTGTTCATCTGAAAATAGCTTTCAGATGAGAAAGGATGACTACGAAAGGATTAGTTACCATAGGCTTTTCTACACCCCCTAGAGCTCCAGGTTTGTTATGACAGAATAGCAAGAATTTAAAGGAAGTAAATTATAGAATATTAAATAACATCAGGAAAGATCTTCATTAATGCTGAGCTATAGTAATGCTAAAAAAGGATTTTTATTGATACCATTTCCATGGATTTCCTTCATGATGGCTGATGCTTGCTGTTTTCTCTGCTTCACCATGGTGTTATGTGAAAGCATGGTTTTTTTTGTTCCCTGTAGAAAATAAAGGAACGTTATTGAGGCAATGTGAAGAACTCATTTGGAGTGTTTTATAATCATCCTTTTGAAAGAGAGCATTTATTATTGCTTTCTACTGAGTGACTTTAATATGCATTCCCTATCTGGTGACAGAGCATGTTATTCATTGACAGACAGTGTCACAGTGAACAGAAGATAATACTCAGAGTTTCAGGCCCAGTCTTATCTATACACTTGTACAATGGTCACCAGGCCATGAGAAACAATGAAAGAGCTGCCTCCTTTCCCCTCCCTCTTTCTTTTCCACAGTGTATTTTAATCTGTCATTGTTTCCTTGTTGGCCTTCATTTGTACCAGCATCACGGTACATCAGTTCTAGCAAACTGTAAGAATGAAGAAAGGACACTAGATTAAACCAGAACTCTTTGGTGGTGGCATTTTAATATTAGCATCAACAGCTGCCCTTTAAAGCAAAGAATGCCCATTTATGAGTCATAACTCTGAACCTCCCTGGACAACTGACTAATAAAACATTTTAGGAAACAATATACTCACCTTGCTCTTAGACTGTGCTTTTCAGCAGGGATGACTCCCAATTTGTGGAGGAAAGAGTGGAGATGGAATATGGATGGCACTTGGGCCCGATGGTTTTTATCCCTGAGCCTGGGACGGCATGGTCCCTAGCTCTGACTCAAACTGGGGACTGAGCCTTTCTGAAGAGACTGGCATCCAGCTGACATCAACTGACTATATATAGCACCAAATACTTCAGCTACTCATATCTTCCTGGCGAAAGGGAGGAACAGAGAAAGATTAGGTTCTCTCCATTATGTTTCTAGTTTGTGAGATGGTTGAATGAACATACAGAAAGTTTTTATGGGCACCTTCTCTTTGAGGAGATGGTAGCCAAAAGGGATTTAAAAAATTTTTTAAGATGTGGATCTTATGCTACATCTTATTGAGGTAGCAAGAGACACATATGTGAATTAGACCAGAATGATAGATCATTAACCATTAAAAAGAAAGTATAGACAATAATATCTATGGAGTTTCAAGAATGAAGAAAGCAATGTGGGGTGGATCAGTAGAGCCATTCCTTAAGAAGGAGTGAGAGAACTTATGCTAGGTTCAGAAAAAAAAAAGGGTAATATTTGAATGGCAAAGTGGGGGAACACTTGGAAATGATGTTAAAGGTTGAGCCATGAAGCTATTTGAGTAAAAGCTTAGACTCATAACTGGGTCATACTTTTTGAAGAGACCTTATAGAGAACAGTGCCTACAAACTTGACTAATCTTTGCAAAGTCTGAAGTCAAGGATTCCTGTTTGGGGAGAATGACAGGATAACGGGTTTGGACTGTAGGCCTTGTTGGCCTCCTTGCTGGTCTTTGAACACAGAGGAAGTATGTTCTCATTTCTGGGCTTTTGCTTTTACTATTTCTTGCTTGCTGTAACATGCTCTTCCTCTACCCATTCGTCTCACTCTCTTATGCAATCAAGACTCCACTCAACTACTGATTCCTTTTAAAGCACTTCCCCAGTCACCTAGTCTAAAATATCACATGGTGCCATTCTCTGGTCCCTAATTTTGCTTCATTTTTATTTATGTTTTTCATTAAGATTAAAGTCAAGTGGAAGTGAAGAAAAACGCCCAAAATAGAAATTTTAAAAAGACAGAAGTTTGTTTTCCCCACAGATAAACTTAGTCCAGAGGTAAATAATCTAGGATTGGTGTGATTAACATAATCATCAGGGGCTCCAATTACCTTCTAATTTTTTGCTCCATTATCCTTAAAATGCAGTCCCCTTGGGCCTACGTGGCTACTCCAGCTCTAGCCAGCACATTCATATTTTAGTTAGCAGAAAAAGAAAAAAGTAATGAGGTACACTGTCTCTTCTTCAAAAGATGTTCTGACATTGCTCAGATCTGTTTTGCTTATATCCCTTTGTCCAGAACTTAGTTGAATAGCCATACAGAGCTTAAGAGAGGTCGGGAAATGTAGATTTTATTCTGTTGGCTATGTGCCCAGCTAAAATTCAGAGGTTAACTTAATGACAAAGGAGATAAATGGTTACTCTGTGACAGCTCCTAGATTTTGACACAAGAACATATCGACATTATTTTATCCATCTAGTGTCTCTTTTACCTATCAAAATACAAGGAACTCCATAAAGGCTTGGGCATCAAGAATTTTTACTAGTATGTGGCGGGCACTCGATACTCATTAAACGAGTGAATAAGTGAGTGGGTTGGAGATTAGTTGTGGAATGCATTAAAAGTTTGGTATGATTTTGGAATTCTCTTCCTGTTATGTCAAACAGGTGGGGGGAAAATAGGATTCTAATAAATGAAAAGTAACTTGAATAAGGGAAGCTGGTGGCCACTTATGGGAGAAATTGTTTTGAATGAAATTGAAATAGGTTATACTTTTAGTGCCTGGTCATAGGACTGCCTAATCACAGTTCAAGGTAGTAGTAGGTTTAAGCTAACCTATTACAATTGCTTCTAAGCCATTGTTTGCATTAAGATTTGAATTAGGTACCAGTGAGAAACCATTTTACCAAAGCCGAATAAATTTAAATTCCCTCCTAAGATTCTCCAATTGCCCTTAAATCCTGGCTTCAGCATTTACTGTAGTATGCTATTAGTTAAGTCTCCTGAACTTTAGTTTTCTTACCTATAAAATGGAGATTACAGTTTCTACCACATCATGTCATGGACATTTTACATGTATCAATTTTAGAAATTTCTGATACTTAATAAAAGCTTAATGAATATTAATTTTTTCATTTACTGTTATTATTCCTGCAATATGAAAGGATTAGAACAATTGACTGCATTATTCAGGAAAAAATAAAAATATATTCAGAAAACCCCAGTTTTCCTATGTAGTAACCTTCGTAGGTTTCCAATGTTGTGTTATATAGTTCTATAGGTTGAACCGGTGTCCTCAGCAGATAATAATTGTTGTGTTAACTTTAATTTCTAAAATAAAAGGAGATTTTTTTATTTTTCATAATTTTTAATTTTTTTTTGAAGGGAGATTTTTAAAAATTTATTTATTTATTTGAGGGGGGAGAGGGAGAGAGAAACCCATGCAGACTCCACACTGATGCAGGGATCAGGCTCCACCTGATGCAGGGCTCGATGCAGGGCTCAATCTCATGACCCTGAGATCACGACCTGAACTGAAACCTAGAGTCAGATGGGTAACCAACTGTGCCACCCAGGAGCACCTGAAATGAAAGGAGATATTTTTAAATAATAGGAAAAGTTTTAAAGAATATAACACCTTACTTGCTTTTGTTTTTCAGTTATACTTAAAAGTGTTTGCCTTATTTTTTAAGCTCATTCATACATATCTTTGATTGCTTCCTGGTTTCTGAGTTATTGTTTGTTCTGAGAAGAAGAAAGAACAAATCATTGGTATTGTAACTTTTAGGCAGTGTATGTATCCATGTGCCCCATGACAAGGCTAAATTTTAGAAAAGAACATTACTGGTTTTTTATAAAGCACTTTCAGATGGTCCATTCTGAAAGCCAATGCACTTAAATTTTAAATCAAGTCACAGTTAATGTATTTCTATTTCATCTGCACAGAGATCTGGCTCTATATTAAACTTCCTTTACATTTGTCATATTGCAATCTTCCTTTGTCCTCAGCACCCTCTCTCCCATCCCCAAGACCCAGGACCGCCCCACCCCCACCACACACACACTCTATACCCGAAAAGGAATGGCAGGCAGAGGGAGAAGCAGGCTCCCTGCTGAACAAGGAGCCCGATGTGGGACTCAGTACCAGGATCCCAGAATCATGACTTGAGCCGAAGGCAGATGCTTAACTGACTGAGCCACCCAGGCATCCTCACCCTAGGTATTTTAAATGAAATGGTGCTAACAATGAAAGACGAGATCTTTTCTTGTAGGCAAAATAATGGGATTCTAATGGTAGAACTCAGTGCCTTGGGAGGCTAGTGAGGAAGAACCTTAAGGCAGAATTTGTCAGTGTCCCTGTAACCAAAGCGTTTCCATTGCTGGGGCTGCCACAGTGTGTTTCCAACTCCTTTCACTGCTTGCTACAATAAAAAAAGAGATTAAATAAGGTGAATTTCACTGCCAGTATACCACCTAACAAAAATCTACACCATGAAGACCATGAAAGGTAACCTTATTTAGCCAGTGGGATAAACATGAGCCCTTTAGCCAAGTGGTAAACAAGGTCTACATTGATCTTCCTCTGACTGAGCACTTGTTTTTAAATTCTGTGTTTCTCCTTGTCCCATTTTCAGTCTATATTAGGTGGCTGTGGGCAGTTAGAGATTAGGGCAGGATCCGGGGGATGGGGGGTGCCCAGGATGTGGGAACTGGCTGTCAGCTAGATGGGCAGACAACATATCACCATTATTGAGGCTCAGTTCTGGAAGGATGCACACATAACCCAAACAGGGCAGCTGCCAGGCTAAAGTTAAATGATAAATCTGATAGGATGATCAGTTGTTTATCACCTTCAGGTGTCATATATGATGCTAACCCCGGGAGGAGAAAAAGGATAACAAACGTGTAAAAGCTTACAGCCAATGAGGCTGTCTAAGGACCCGTGGATTTTGATGTGTGTGAAAGGCCTATCCATTCTCCTTATGGCTAATTAGCTTGCCATATCTTCCATGGTTCCTATTTTTCTACATCAAGGAAGGACCAGCTTACAATCAATCTCATTACCCAGACAAGGCCAGAATAGTTATAAAAGCAGTACTATGCTGATCATCCCACTGGCCAAAGTGAGACAGTACTAGGCAGATCGGTGAGTTTGCAACTGGTCTCACCATAGCAAAGGCCTCAGGGCATCTGCAGGGGTAAGAGGAACTGTTACAGCCACCATGTAGTTTATGTTTGCTAGGCAGGGGCTGTTGGTCACGCATCGGTCTACACTTTCGTAACCCGCTCTGCCTATAAATCAAGGGTGAAATGTTTCACCTTAATCTGAAAGGAGAAATTAAGTCCCCCAAATTGTGTGTATTATATGTACTAAATAGCATCACGTGAACACATATATGCAGTGCATGTGGTCTAAATCAAAGTTAAAGTAAGTGGAAGAGAGAAGAAGAAGTAAAACTATATGAAATTGCAAAAACATGATATCTAAAGTGGACAAAGAGCATTTTCTTAAAAAAAATAATAAAACAACTTTTTACTTCACCATACTTTTTTTAGCCTTGCTCTTGCATTACAAAGGAGGAAACTGACATTCTGAGAGATTAAGTAAAACCCCCACTCATCATCATCTTTGTAAATTATAGAGATGGAATCAACCATTTGTTTTGTCTGATCCAAAGGCTTTTGTATTTTCACTATACTGTGCAGAAATGTGTATCTTCTCAATCTCCAAATATCTCTGTATTGATATCTTCGTAACAAAAATAAAGAAGCAGAGTTGAGAACTGTCAGAATAATTATTTCAATATGCTCCTTACCGATTCCCTCTGGAATGGAGCATCCCAACACACCGTTTATTTTGGCTAGGGTCCTTTTTACTTATAACATTTGTGGCTCTTTTCCAACTCATGTTTTTTCATTTGCAAGCTTCTAGAGGTCCTCCTGGTGTCTATTCTCAGGGTGCTTTCCTTTCCTTCAGCTGTGCAAATACTAAAGTTATTAAAGTGCTGAACATAAACAAATGGAAACATGTGCCATTTGCTTGCAGACCTCTCCTTCCTTTCCTGGCCGGTATACCACACACACAAACACACTTACCACCTTCAGGGCCAAAAATAAGAATCGAATCCAACTCTATCAAAATAATCCATTTATAGGCAAACCCAGGGTTTTACCTGTCTTCCTCTGCAAATTTATTTCTCTTGCTTAAGCATTTCCCTCTAGGCTCTTAAATTAAGCCTTAAGGTAAACTGGGGTGAAAAGGAGAGTTAAACAGAACTCGATGACCAGCTTGTCAAGGACGACTCACGCAATAGGCTTGGGAACGTGGAAAGAAAAAAAGTTTCATATATAGGAATATTAAGAAACAAGTTGCCAAAGCAAACCCGCAGATCATTTTTTTCCCTCTGCTTGCATAATCCCAGCATTTATCCAGAACTTTGTCACACTTCCTTTCATGATTCTAGCCAGCCTGTATTTTTCCTACAGTCTATGGAAGCATTTTCTTTGACAGTTTTCTCACCTGCAAGAAAATGTACCCCTGCTTTTATATACAAATGTAGCATGACCTAATTAAATAAAAGTTCATTAAAGAAAACATGAAGTTTTTTTAAAGAATGAATAGTCCACAGTTTTTTGTGACAGAATCTGGATTTCATAGCTGTGTGTCACATGCTAGCGTATCAGCAGTATTGACTACATAAGTTAAGGACAACCATAGCATCAATGTCATAGAGCAGTTCTGTGGCATGGTGCTTATCACAATGCCTGGATCATATTAAGTGTGTAATAAATGGTAACCATCATTATTATTATCATCAAAAGTTTAACTATAGCATAAACATGTGAAAGGATGACAAGCAAAAGATCTGAAGTCATCTTAAGTAACAATAGCTTAGTTCCCATTTGCCAGCGAGACACAGAGAGGTTAAATCACATGCTACAGGTCACACAGAAAAAAACAGAATGGCTCCTTAATCGAGAAAGATGGATATGACTTCAGCTGTGGTATTAATACACAGAAATGAAGCATGCATAGATAAGAAAAGGGATTGCTAAGAAATAAATTATCCAGAAACGAACAGTGAAGGTTCTGGTATACTTGGTAAGTATATATCCTATGTGAAAGTGATTTGTCAGTGTATCACAACCTAATGGCATTAATAGATGGATAGGAATAACTCTCCATATTCTGAATCCGCTCACCATCCAAATGTCCACTAATTTGCTGGTTTCCCATGAGTTTGCCTAAATCCAACCCACCTACTACTTTATCAAATTAAACTGACACATTTTAAAAGTAAAAAATTCAGTGCCTTGTAAATGTTTGTTGAATGAGTGAGAGAGTAAAAAATGAACAAGAAAAAATTAAAGAAATTAGATAAGAACAGGAGACCAAAGTTCAAAAGAAAAGAGAATTTTCAGGCACTGTCAATTTCTGGAGAGTGTGACATATGAGAAAAGGTCATTGGACTTGGCCAGAAGTTGGTCTTTGGCAGAATAGAGACAACTTTTTAATGTGGTAGTCACAGAACCCAAATAGAAAGGATTTAAGGCAATAATGAGTGATTAGGAAGTGTTAGCTGAAATGGAACCCATTTATTGAAAGGACTGGCCATGAACAAAAGGGGAGAAAGAGTTCAGTAGCTAAAAGGAAAACAAGTTGCATGTGTGTGTGTGAGTGTGTCTGCATGAATGTTTTGAAAGAGGAAATTTGAACATGTTTGGAGATAAAAGAGAACCCAATACTCATTTGTGAAGCAATGAGAATTTGGATAATTTGAGATTTGGAGTGGTGCACATCATGGTAGTTGTAGGTCTATGATGGTTGATCATTGGAGAGAAATCCTGGGAGGAGGAAAGAAGTATGTGACATGCAAAGTTTAAAAGGAAATGTGCAGTGAGGTTTGGTATCGGGTCCAGGTGGTGCCATCAGGAGGATCTCCAGCATGCCATCGCCAAGATAAATTTGCAAGGGACCAGGTTCTAAGCAGGTCAAGACATGCCAGCTTCCCAACTACGTTAGTCTTAGTAAGTCTGTGCCTCATCAGTTCATGAAATTACGTTTAAGACAGTCATAAGTGTCTGATCCTGACCATCTCCCCACCTTTTCACCTGAATTTCCAAATTGCAATCAGAATTACCATTTTTGTGTCCTACAAACAGCATAACATTAACATATCCCAAACTGGGCCCATCCTCTTTCCTCTCAAATGAGCCCCTAATCTTGAATTCCCCGTATAGACATATAGAGAATGTAGATATCATTACCTACACTGCAGAGCAAGCCAGGAATCATCATAGAATCCTCTTTTTTTTTTTGTTTTCCCCTTACAATCTAATCAAGCACTTAAATCACTTTTAGGCTGGGGAAAGGAAGTCTACCTTAACCCCAACCCTCACCCAAAGGAAGAGAGGAGATAATAACTTGAATGTTGTCTCTCAAGAAGCAACTCTGGCCAGGTTGGGTGGTACTATAGTCACAGTGTGTTGATAGGACATACAAGCAGGCCTTGTTCCATTCTTTGCTCTCTATTCCAAGCATGCAGCAATGGTTATAAGGCAACTGCAGTCCCAGCCTTCCTGCTCTTCTCTCCTGTTTTTCATTTCATATGATTGACAAGATTATATTAAAATTATGTTTGGGCTTGAGGTTGGTAAGCTCTCAGGTCTCTACTCATGTTCATTGTTTGGAAACCTGAAGTTTTGCTAATAATAGATTTTCCCCTCTACCTGATGAACTCTCAGTGAGTTTCCACTGATTTTTCGATAGCCTCCATCTACAAATAGTTTCACCTCCTTGTAACCTTTTCTGATCTTCCCAAATAGTTTGTGCTTGCTCTTGGGTCACATGCTCTTCTGGGTTATGTTGTATTGTGTTTAAATATACAACACATCTATTATGTATTCAATCTGTTTGTTCTAACAAGATTCTGATATTTTATTCCCTAGTAGATTAAGTCACTTTGTAATGCCAGCGCTTAAGATAGTAGTGGTATATCATAGTCGGGTGGCAAATATTGGTTGGATAGCATAGTATACTGCATGGCACATGGCAGGAATGTAATGGATCTTAGTTCCTTCCACCACTGTTAACCGTTCATTCTTATCTCTTGATTCCATGATATGCAGCGGTGGGCCAAGAAGTGATGCTGGTTAGGAGAACTTTAGCTCCTTTATTTTGTGTCAAAACTCTTGAAGCTGAAATTGTGGGCATGCCATGCAAACACAATCTCAATACATCTCAGATATACACATAGATCTTCAGTCAAAATGCATCTTCAGTCTTAAAAAGGCTTTATTTTTTTATTGAAGTATAGTTGACACATAATGTTACATTAGTTCCAGGTGTTCAATACAGTGACTCGACAGCTCTATACATTATGCTGTGCTCACAAATATACTACCTACCTTCTGTCATCATACAATGCAATTATAATATGAGAAGCTTTTTCTCTTGACTCCAGAAAACCATATACTCCTGGTTTTCCTCCCGTTTCTTCTTAGTTTGTTCATTCAACAAATATTGATTGAGCAAATGGCATGTATTAAGTACTATGCTAGGCACTAAGTAGTAAATCAAATTTTAAAAATTCCCATCTTCATGGAGCTCACATTCCAGTGGGAGAGATAGGCATAGGGCAAGATAAAGAAGTAAAATATACCATATGCTAGATAATGATAATTATTAAGAAAAACAATAAAGTGGAGAAGGCAGGCAGCATTGTTGGGAGGAGTGATTGATTTTAGAATGACCAAAGAAGGCCTCATTGAAAAGGTGACATTCGAATAAAGACCCAAACGAAAGGCAAGAGGAATCCATGTGGATGTATTAGAAGAACATTCCAGAAAGAAGGAGCAAGTACCCCAAGGTGTTAACATGTCTGGCATATTCGAGAAAAATGAAGAAGCTAGTGTGACTAGGGCAAAGTAAGGGAGAAAAAAGTCAGGAGATTGGTCAGAGGTACATCGGTCTTCTATTTCTACATGTATTTCTACATCTCACTTAAGTGCCTTTTCAAAAGGTAGCAAGAACGTTTTAAAAATCATATTTAACTCCTCTGCTCAAAAATGCTGTCATGGGAGACGCCTGGGTGGCTCAGTTGGTTGGGTGGCTGCCTTCGGCTCGGGTCATGGTCCCAGGGTCCTGGGATCAAGTCCCACATCGGGCTCCTTGCTCGGCAGGGAGCCTGCTTCTCCCTCTGCCTCTGCCTGCCTCTCTGCCTACTTGTGATCTCTCTCTCACTCTCTCTCTGACAAATAAATAAATAAAATCTTTAAAAAAAAAATGCTGTCATGGATTCATATCCTAGAGTAAAATCCAGCCCTAAGAATAGCCTAAAAATATCCTCCACATTCTTACCATGTGATAACTCTCTGACCACATCTATTCTCTCTTGCACTTGCTGCTGTAGACCTCCAAGCTTCTTTGCTTTGCTCAAACGTTCTAGGCTGTTCCTTCTGCCAGGAACACTTTCTTTCAGACATTTGTGTGGCTCTCTTCCACACCACTTCAGGTCTTTACTCAATGCCACCTTCTCAGTGAAGCATTTCTTGTCTACCCTGTTAAAAAATACAATACATCCTCCCTCCAGAATTCCCCAACCTCCCTGATTTAATTTTCTCCATAATACTAATCGCAATCTACCATATTTGTGTAAATGCCACGAACGGGGATTTCTGTATCCCACAAGTGGATTATCATTGGATCAGTTAGTGGGTGAGGATATGATATGAAAAAACTCTCCTCAATTTATTCTTCAAATTTCCAAATTGAACATTATTTAGTTGAATTGACTAAAATACTAGGGCTCTGAGACTACTGGGGCAATAACCAGAAGTTCCCAGGTGATGCATATGTAAAAGGAAGCATTGTCACCCCCACCACCACGACTACCATCACCATTTATAACGACTATCATTTCTATACCCCTTGTAGTGTATCAGAGATGGTTCTAGGGGTTTTACATAAATTAACTCATTTAATCTTCATAACACCCTAGAGAATTTCTGTTATCATCACCTCTTCTTTACAGATAAAGAACAGACACGTAGAAGACTAAGTAACCTGCCCTAGCTCAGAAGCATTGTTGCAAAGATTCAAACTCAGGTTGTTTGGCTTCACAATAGATGTTCTTTACACTGTCTCAATAGTAATGAGGGTCCAAACCATAACAATTCATAACTCCTCATTACATTTAAAATCTTTAAGGTAAACATGTCTTTTATTCCTAGTGAGATGCTTGTTGTCTTATATATACTTGTTGCTGTAAAAACTTGATGCGTTAGGAATAAAGCCATTAGCAAGAGAGAGAGAGACTTGAATAACCAATTTAGCTGATTCTGGGGCAGATTCTCCTTCCTGTGTGCAGAAAATTTACAAGGTAGCCATGAATTGGAACTACTTCTAATGTGGATAACACTGCTAAGTCAAACCTTATACAGTTGAGCCTTGAACGACATGGGTCCAATTATACTCAGATTTTTTTCTGATAAATACAGTGCAGTACTATAAGTACATCATTTTCTCTCCCTTATGTTTTCTTAATATTATTTTCTTTTCTCTAGCTTATATTATTGTAAGACTACATTCTATAATACATATAACATACAAAGCACACATTAATCAACTGTGTATGTTATCAGTAAGGGTTCTGGTCAACAGTAGGCTGTTAGTAGTTAAGTTTTTGGAGAGTCAAAATTATGTGAAGATTTTTGACTGTGGGGAGTGGAGGGGGTTGGTGCCCCTAATTCCCATGTTGTTCAAGGCTCAACTGTGTAATTCAATGGCCCATACTATAGTGAACTGCAGCAGTTGAAGTGTCTCTGTGTGAAGAAAAGCCCAAGCAAATTTAACTATTTCCTTCAGGCAACACACAATGGGAAAATATTTCACTTCTTAAGAATTGCAGGGAAAAAAAATAGATGATTTTTAAAGTAAATATGTATTTACTTAATATATTTATATATATGGGTCTGTGTATTTAGAAACACTTTTTCTTTTAATGTCTATTTCCCCCAATTTTATTACTAATATATGTATATTATATGTAAGTTATGAAGCATAATTTTAAAATGAATACCTGTGAATATATTGCCCAACTTAAGAAATAGAATGCTATCAGTGCTATTGAAGCCCATATCTGTCCCTTCTATCTTCTCTCTGCTTCCCATCCCTTCCCAGAAATACTCATAGTAATAAATACTTCAAGTAATTTCCTAGGTCATCTTCACAGGTCTTCCGGTGAGCATGTATATATTGCTAAACTATGGAGTTTGCTTTGCATTATTTTTGAACTTTATAAAATATTAAGAAATTATATTCTTCTGCAACTTCCTTTTCACTGAAAAAATTTCTAAGATTCATCCATGTTATGGTTATAGCTGCGGGTGAATGATTTTCACTACTGTTTAGTGTTCATTGTATGAATATACCACACTTTTTTGCTAATCTAATTTCTTATTGAAAGATATTTGTTTCTTTGTTTTCCATTAGAAGCAGTGTTGCTACAAACACTTGTACATGTCTCTTGGGGGCACTTATGCAAGAGTTTTTCTGGAGAATAAAGCTAGGAGTTAAATTTGGAGCTTGTAATGATTATACCAATTTATCCTCCAACTAGCAGCCTTTAAGAGTTCTACTACATTTCGCATCCTCCACAACACGTGGCAGATTAGACTTTAATACTGTCATCAATCAAATAGGTATAAAATGTGGTTTCATTTGTATTTCCCTGATAACTAAAGTAAGGTTGTGTCCTTCCCAAGTTTATTGGACATTCATTCATATTTCTCTTTGAGAAATGTCTCTTCTTATATGTCTCTTCTTTTTCTATTGAAGAAGAAATGTCTCTTCTTTTTCTATTGATTTGTTTGCATTTTTCATCTTGACTTTTAGGAATTGTTAAGTAGTCTGGTAAATAATCCTTACTTAGCTATTTGTAAAGTGAATAACTTTCTGCTTCCTTTTTTTACTTTGTTTTGACATCTTTTTTTATAGCTTTGGTATAAACAAAGTTTAACCTTTTATATATTGGAAGACATCAATCTTTTACTTTATGATTGCTGCTTTTTCTGTCTTTTCTAAACTGCAGTCATAAATCTATTCTATTTTCTTCTAAAATTTACAAAGTTTTGCTTTTTTCACATTTAAGACCTTAGTCCATCTGAAATTAATTTTTTGTGGGGTATGAGGTAGTGATTTTTTTATTTTATTTGTTATTCAAATGGATAACACTTGTCCTAGCTTTAATTGTAGAATAGTGCATCTTTTCTAGCTAACATAGAAATTCAACTCTGTCATATATTAAGTTTTTATATATGTTTAGGTCTGTTTCTATGACAGCTATTATTTCCATTGGCCCATTAATCTATTTCCATTTCAATATTACACATTCTTAAATTTTATAACTTTATAATGAATCCATATTTGGCAAGGCAATTACCCTTTTCTTGTTCTTCTTTAAGAAGATTTTGGCTCAGGGATGCCTGGGTGGCTCAGTCAGTTAACACCTTTGGCTCAGGTCATGATCCCAAGGTCCTGGGATTGAGTCCTGCATTGGGCTCCTTCCCTCAGTGGGGAGTCTGCTTCTCCCTCTGCCTGCTTCTCCCTCTCCCTGCTGCTCCCCCTGCTTGTGTGTGCTCTCTCTCCGACAAATAAATAAATAAAATCTTAAAAAAAAAGGAAGATTTTGGCTCATTGTGGATCTTCCACGTACATTTTCAAATTATCTCGTTCATGTCAAGAACTGTGAGAGCAGTGAGACTTTACAAAACTTTCAAACCAACGGGTTATCTTACCTGGCAGAAGATACTAACTCCTGAGTCAGAGATAAAGTACTTTACTTAAGGCACAGCAAGCAAAAGCTTCATGTTTGCATCAATTCTTGTTTCCAAGTCCAGTTGGGCAGTATGGATGGGCTTGGATGGATGCCTGCATATGCACTGGGTTGCATTTTAGGAGAGAAATCCTAAGCCTAAGGGAACCTGAACCTTTTGTAATTGGCAGTAAGTGTTGACTGCTTTTTGCTCCAGAAAAAGACACTATATCTTCCAAGGCTATTCACTATACAAACATCCCTGACAAGTTAGTCCAGAACAAAAGACAGTGTCTCTTATCTTTTAATTTTTCATGGATTCCCTTATTTTTAAACTTTCTGCTACATCTGCAGTATTCCTCTTTTCATTCCCAATATTGTTGATTTTTCACTTTACCTTTTTACTTGAATCAACTTTTCTAGGGGTTTGTTAATTTTATTAGTCTTTTCAAAGACCAACATTTCATCTTGTTTCTCTTCTCTTACATGCTTGTTTCTATTTCCATTCTTTCCATATGATTTTCCTCTTCCAACTTTCTTTGGGTTTATTTATTATTTAATTCCAGTATTTAAAAATTTTTTATTACACTCTTCTCTTTAACTCTTGAGTTACCATAATTGTGTTTAAAACTTTACGAACAGAGAGAATTAATTTTAGCTCTCATTTTATTTTTAATTTCTGTGTTCTTATGATAAACTATCAGCTACAACAAACAATTCCAAATTTCAAAGGGCCTAACACAGTACAAGTTTATTTCTTGTTCATTCAAAGTCCATCATGAATATTTCTACGTATGACACAGAGAGTAAGCTTCTTCCCTTTTTTAAATTGCCAACATTCTCAACATGTAGCTCTGTATGTTTTAAATGAAGAGGAAGCAAGAGTGTGTAAGATTGCACAGGATATTTTGTGTTTGGACCTGAAAGTACATACATCACTTCTTCCTATGTTCCATAGGACAGAACTAAGTTTTCTAAATATAAAAGAGATTCTAAAGCTGGGGTTTAACTCTATGATGAGGACTGAGAGGAAAATCAGAATCCTTGCCATGATTTCTAATGGTCAGAAATATGTGTTCTGTATGATACCAATTCTTTCCAATTACTGGATGTAGACTTCTATATATATTAATGAAATCAAACTTAATAATCTTATCGTTCAAATTATTTGCAATATTGGTTTTTCTTTTTTTTATTCCCACCATTTTATTTTTTATTGAAATGCATTTGACATACAACATTGTGCAGATTTAAGGTGTATGTGTTGATTTATAACATTTGTTATAATATGATTGCCCAACTGCAGTGATAATTAGCATCTTTATCATGTCACATAATTATAATTTCTTTTTTGTGGTGGGAATAATTAAGATCTAGTCTCTTAGCAAGTTTGGCAATTATAATACAGTATTGTTGTATATTCAGTACACTGTGCTTTATAGCTCTCCAGGACTTACTTATTATCTATTGGTTGCAACTTTGATGGTTTTAGCTACTCTAAGTATTAGTGACTAAAAGTTATGTGTTAGATATTCCCTACAAATATTTGCATTTGTCAATTTCTCTTTGTAGTTCTTTTTGTTTATATGTAATTTATTTTGAGGCTATGATATCAAATAATATAAACCTATAAATGTGATATTCTTTTGATTATATCTTGTTATTTCTACAGAGTTTTCTTCTTTACTAGTAGTATTTTTTCCTTTAAAGAATAATTTTAGGGACACCTGGGTGGCTCAGTCAGTTAAGGGTCTGCTTTCAACTCAGGTCGTGATTCTAGTGTCCTTGGATGGAGCCCCACATCCAGCTCCCTGTCCAGTGGGAAGCCTGCTTCTCTGCCATTCACCCTGATTGTGCTCTCTCTCTCTCACTCTCTCTCTGTCAAATAAATAAAATCTTTTTTTAAAAAAAGAATCTTGTCTGACATTAGTTATGGCTATATTACTTTCTTTTGGTTAAATTTGCCTGGTTGTCCTGAAACTCTGACTGGATATATTTTGGACTTCCTCTGTTTTCCTTATGTCTTCAACTCTTTTTAAAAATATTTCCTGTCTTTTTATCTCTATTGCTTTATTCTGTGTAATTTCTCTTTTTGCATAAGAATTTTCCATTTTATTGATTCTGCCCACCATGGTATCTATCTGCTGCTTTTAATCCCTATATTGAATATTTACTTTTAATTATTATACTTTTATTGCTAGATCTCTTTTCCCAAATCTACCTGATCTCTTCCTTATTAGTGAGGTTTTTACCTCCTCCCTTCCTCTTGTAAAACTTCTTAAACATATAAATTTATTTTCTTTTTTTAATGATTTTATTTGTTTATTTGACAGAGAGAGAGAGAGTGAGCACGAGCAGGTGGAGCAGCAGGCAGAAGGAGAGGGAGAGGGAGAAGCAGACTCCCCACTGAGCAGGGAGCCCAATGTGGGGCTCGATCCCAGGATCCTGAGACCATGACCTGAGCTGAAGGCAGATGCTTAACAGACTGAGCCATCCAAGTGCCCCTATAAATTTATTTTCTAGTATATTGTCCGTATTTGTACATTTCCAGTATCCAAGTTCCTATTGTTTATAATTTTCTATGACAGTGTTTGTGGTGGCTTAGTTTTTTCTCATGTGTTTTGTGATTTTTCTCTTATTGCAAACTTTTCTTCACGTTAAAACACAATCCTTTGGACTTTTCTAATTCATTCCTCCAGGGAGGATCTTTGTTTCTTTCTGGCACATGTATGTGGACATTACAGACCTGGGTCTAGTTTAAATAGGTCCAGACATGAAAAATTTTAGCTTACAATTTTCCATATCATGTAAACAGTGTAAATTTTGATCCTAAATGCATGGCCGAAACTTCCAGTGGCTACAAATTCTCAGGAGAGCTTCGGCCCCGTATTTCAATCTCTTTTAGACAGTTTTCTTTGCTGCTTGCCTCTGTGAAGGGCTGTTTATTCAATTATTTCTAGAGAACTCTTCCTGCATACCTGGCTTTTCCTGAGCATGGGTTTCATGCTGGAGGGTCACTAATGGAGCTTTCTGCTCTGGGAAGATGCAAAGTTCTAGGCATCCTGGATATACAGATTCTCCCAGGGCACCCAACTGCTTCTCACTTACTTCGCTAAACTCGTACTCCTTCTTAATTCCTGGCAGCCTCTTCCATTTATTTACAAAGTGCTTTTAGGATTTTATCTAGCACTTTTTCAATGAGTTAAGAGAATTATGAATGAATGTCTTTGCTATTTTTTTAAGTATCATTTAAATACGGTTGAAATCAGTACAGATATTTGTGGGAGAGATCATCATTTTTGCAATCTATTGTCAATGCTGGGTGCCTCAGTGAATTGGTGGGTCCCTTCAAATGACTCCTCCACCAATGACCAGAATTGGTAAATTCTGAATGGCATATAGATTGGAACTACTGTTCATATGAGGCATGTGAAAACCCATGGCTCACTCTCCCACTAAGTGACTTTGTTAACCTCTCTGGCGTCAAGCCACCTTTTGGGGCTTGAGTTCTCTCTTCTTTAAGATGCATTGGTTTATCTAGTAAATCTTCTCGAGTGGTATGGGTTACAGAGATTCTGGGAGATACTAAGCTCTTTGACACCCACCCACTGGCAGCAGAAGCCCCTTGCCAGTTATCTGTAGCCTCCAACAGTCTCATCTCTTTATCCCAATGTGCCACACAAATACCATTTTCTGTGTGCTCTCCATTGTGGAAAAGGTTAAAAAGTATCTTCTAGAAAATCTCTAACAGTCTTTCTGCCTCTAAAAACTCTCGATTCTAAAGTTAACTTTAGAAGTGATTAACTATTAATGCATTTTTTTCTCCAGGCACTTGTTCAGTGAATGAGCATATTGTACCCGAGAGAAGGGAGGGTGGGTTTTACACAGAGTTACTTTGAAGTGAAATCTTCAAAAGGAGTTGCATACTTTTTCGAATGAGGAAAATCCCAAGAATTTTGGGGTAAGTGACTTGTTCAGAGCCAGTAATGCCAATCTAGGATAATAGTTCTGCTGATTTGAACAAGCCAAGACCCTTGATGGATCCTTGGACACAAATCATATTTTTTTTTATAACTAGTCTCATTGTGCTTCTCCTCTTCACTTTTTCCCCGATGAGTGAGTACAGTATTATAGAGACAGCTTACATAACTTCATATCCTTTTCTTTCTTTCTTTTTGTCTATATTTAATAGTTTATGCGTTTGTTTTACTTTTATGTTTTCAATCCCTCTATTTCCCTGGTATTTTGAACAGCTTGAAATAACAGAAGCTAATTTTACTTCCCAAAGACTCATACACGTAAAACCTGTGAAAAACAATGATTGATTTTATTAATTCCTGAAAACATGGGTCCCCACATGCTCTACTTCTGGCTGTTTCCAGCATGATCCTGAGTCATGCTTTTGGAAGAATGTTTAGCACTCAGCAACCCAGAGTTCAGTCTGGCCTGGAACTGAACCGCTTTCAGTCTGGCATTGTTTATGTTGGGATGTAGCATGTTTTTAAAACAACAGATTCCTGTCTCCACCCCACTCCTGTGAAATCTGAGCCTCCAATCTTGGGGGTCAGAGAATGCAGTCTTACAAAACTTTAGTTTTAGCTTTTGGGACGAACTTCTCTGGAAACAGCTGAAAGAATTAATCACTTGGTTGAAAAATGAAAGAAATGTTGCAAAAGACTTTGTAGAAGATATATATGTGTGTGTGTGTGTATATATATATGTATTTGTCCTTGAAGGATATATCAAATATTTGCCTGATGAGGAAGACTGTGACAGGATATTTTGGTCAGAAGGAGTGGCATGAGTCACGAGTGAGACTCCATGGCATATCTTTGAGAACTGTGAATGGTCTAGTGTGACCAGGCTGATCCCCGATATAAGAGGTAGAAATGGCAGAAGATGGGTCAGAAAAGTATAGTAGGACTAAATTGTGAAAAGTCTTGAATGATAAGGAATTATATGTTATTTCATAGGCAATAAAAGTCACCAAAAGATCAATAAACATGACAATAACGTAGCAAGATTTTCATTTGATGATATAATCATGGCAGCAATATGGAGGGTGAATCCAAGGGAAAAGAAATTGGTGGCGATGAGACCAATTACAGATTATTAGAGTAGTTCAGAAGAATAATTATAAGGCAGTAGCCAAGGACAGGAAGAAATGAGGCATAGATTTGATATTATTCATTTACTCAGTAAATATTTGTTGACTATTTATGTGGTAGGCCTCGTGCTAGCTGCTAGAAAACAAAACAAAACAAAACAAACTATGAATGTTCTAAGACAAAAAATATGCAGTGTGGGTGTGTGCATGTGAATGTGTGTGTATACGTATATGAATAGGAGAGCTATTTTTAAAATAATGGTATTTTCTCTGTGGAAGAAATATAAATAATTTTCTGTTTTTGTTAGACATTATTGAATTTTCTAAGGTGTCTACAATGAGAATGTAACACATTTTTTAAGTGTTATAATTAAAACTTTATAGATTGGTTTGCCTCCCAAAATAGTAGTGAGAAGATAGATGTGTGAACAAACAACTATATAGCTCTAAGGTAATTGTTATAATAGAGAGACGTTGACAAATTACTGAAAGCATGTGAGCACTAGCATCTAAGCGTGCCGTCAAGAGCCAGGGAATCTTCCTGAAGGAGGCAGCATTTCAAGTGAAGCTTGTAAGATCTGTGGGTGTCCCAGAGAAGAGATACTCCAGACCAGGGGAATAGCACTGGAAGATTAATCTGAGTGAATAGGCAGGGGTCAGATTCTGAAGAGTCTTGTATTTTTTTGCAAAAGTGCTCAGAATTGATCTTATACTGCGTTATGAAAATGGAAGCAGGAAAAAGACATGTAAATGTTCATGCCATAAATGCCATTCAGGCAGCAGTACAGAAGTTAGGTTGAGGTGATGTGGGCTGCGGGATGAAATTAGAGGCAGGTAGGAAAATCAGTAAAGAGACTCTTGTGATAATTTAGGTGATAATTAACAGGCAGTAGTGATTTGATTGGTTGGTTACTGTGTGTGTGGGGGGGTGTTTGTGCACACATGACATGTGTTTGGTGGGTAGATGGTCAAAGGAGCAGAAAAAACTTATGAGGTCTATCAAATTAGGGGTTTTTTCCTCAAATGAGGGGATAATGGTGTTATTCACCATAATAGGATATATATGATTAAGAGACTGGTGGGAAATTATGGTGAGTTTAAGGTACATGTGGGATATCCAACTGGAAAATTTTAGTAGGCAGATGTATATATGAATATAGACCTCATGAAAGAAATAAAGAAGTAAAAAATCAATAAGATTTGGTGATTACTTATATGCAGTTGGAGGGTATGGTTGTGAGACTGACATCCAGTCAAGTTTTTGAAGTTGTTCAGAAATAGAAGAAGATAAGACAAAGAACAAACTTGTAATTGTTTTTCAAGACAGGGCTCTATTGTGTCCATCATGACCTTGAGGCTCTCTTGTTCTCTTCCAGGCATGGTAGATTATTTCGGATCTCCAGGCGGGGTAGTTGGAAGACACCCTTCTCATTTAAGTCCATCACCACTTCCTGTTTCTTATGGTTAAGTATTGCAGACCCAGAAGTGAGCCACCAAAGGGGAAGTGGAAGCCTGGAATATGACGTTGTTTAGCCATATCCTCTCAATTGCTATGAGTCATATTGGTTATATCTTTTAGTTTCTTAAGAAAAATGCAAAGAAATGAGTAGTTAGGCTTTCAAAGTTTTCTTGATCTTGTTTTCTTAGATGCAAGAGATGAGTGGATTTTAAGAGAGTCAGGTGGATAAATTTTTAAGTTTTTTTTTCTGAAAGAATAAATGAGTCGTATGGTCTGATTATTTATTTATTTACCTTTTTAAAAAAATTTATTTATTTATTTGTCAGAGAGAGAGAGAGAGAGAGAACACAAGCAGGGGGAGTGATAGGCAGAGGGAGAAGCAGGTTCCCTGCCGAGCAAGGAGCCTAATGCGGGACTCGATCCCAGGACCTTGGGATCATGACCTGAGCCAAAGGCAGACACTTAACCGACTGAGCTATCCAGGTGTCCCTGGTCTGTTTATTTAAATACCTATCTCTGGTAATGATAAAATTGCCAGCTGATTCACATAGCTTTTCAGGTTCTTATTCTTAGAACTAATATTTGTGAGTGTCTATTGCATAGGAGTCATTGTTCTAGGTATTTTGCATATTTTAATGAATTTAATGTGCACAACAGCTCTGAAGATGAGGTAGGTACGATTATTATATACCATTTTATAGATAAAGAAATTGAGAAATAGATTAAGCAATTTGTTCTAGTAAGTGACAGTTTGACTCAAAACTTTATGAGCCTAATCCTGATGCTCTAGTGTGTATTAGTTACTTTAAAAGAATTGATGAAGAATCACGATAAGTTTTATAGATGTATTTTTTTGAGTTTTAGGTATAAAGAGTTTGAAAATATATATAAAAATATCATAGGTGCCTCATTACATATCTTTAGTAAAGGACATACAAAATCATTACAGTTTTTGAAAGTATTTTACATGTCACTTCACATTCACAACAACCCTATAGGTAAAGCAGAGAACAATCCTCTTGTCCCCATTTTCAAGTGAGAAAATGAGGTTCAACAAGATTAAATGACTTACCCAAGGTTGCATGGCAAATAGTAAAGTTGGGACAAGAATTTAGATTTATCCAGTGTTTTTCCCTTCAAGCCATCTTCCTACTTTCATAAACAGTAATCCCATGGCACCCTTGCAGGGTAGGGGAAGTGTGGAGTAAAATGTGACATTTTTTGAAATGGGTGTTTTGCTCAATCATAGAAAAGTACTAAGTAAGGTAAACATTTACTATTGGTACAGTATTTAAAACCAAATCTAAATTTCAAGTGAAGAATAACTAAATCATTTTATTCATTTATCTATGTATTTATCTTCTATCTACCTATCTATCAGAATTACAAGATCCAATCTTACCAATCCAGTTTTAGAAATGACAGTTTTTCAAAATGAATATTTTGGAAATTAGACTATCTTCATTGTCCCATGCTCTTTTAAATATTTTTTCTTAAATAAATTTAAAGTGTTTCTGAGAAGAATCAAAAATTTTATTTGATCTTATTTAAGGCCATTCGAAAAACCAGTCTCTCAATGTTATTATTCACTGAGAGTAGTTTTGAAATAATTAATTGTGATTGTATCATAGATTAGTAGTTTATCCCTTCTGATTTTTTGTTTGTTTTTAAAATTCACAATACATTTTGGCGGTTAATCACGTTGCTTGGCTACACATTGTGCATTAATAAAATCATAGTGTTTAGAACATTCTAGAGCCATCCTTTCCAAGTTGCTACTTCAGTAAACCATGTTTCCTTCCAGGCATAGTGATTTTCTGGAACTTACTTTGAGAGCAAGAGCAATAGAAATGCCCCAAGTTTGTTACAAATCTGAGAAATAACTATAGGAGAAAATTTACAAATGAGATATATAGAAAAACAGATTAAAGGAATGAACGAGGGTGGAGAGGGAGGTTGTAGCATAGCTAAAAAATTAGGACAACTTCTTTCTTGCTGGCTTACTCTTCCTGCAGAAAATGTCTAATCACTATGCTCTCAAACGATTTAAGAATATGCCTTCTGGCTAGCAGCCATGTGGTGGAAACATTTGCTGCTCTTCATCCTTGAGTTAAGTTTTATCTACAGTGAAGCAGACCAGATAATGAAGGAAAGGCTAGTTAATGAAGTCATGTAAAGTTGGTCTACTTATTTTTTGTTTTAATTATGTGGAAGTTATTCCTAGTGTACTGAGAATCAGAATGGCTTTACAGGAAATAAAGCCTTGGGCCCTGAGTTTGGAGCCACGTTCAGTCATGTAGACAATGCTAGGCATTGCAGCACATGGAAATGTAACAGTGTTTTGTTTTGTTTTTTTTAAGATTTTATTTATTTATTTATTCATTCATTTATATGAGAGAGAGCATGTGTACACACAGGCTGGTCTGGTGCTTGACAGGGGTGGGAGAGGAACAAGCTGAGCCCTATAGGGTGCTCCATCTCACCATCCTGAGGTCATGACCTGAGCTGAAATCAAGAGTTGGACACAACCCACTGAGCCACCCAGTTGCCTTGTGATAGTGGATTTTTAAGTTGGCACTATAGTGTCCATGTATATAAACACTCCATAAATTCCCTCACTTCATATCATGAATGGGACAATCCTCTTTTTCACATATACCTCTCAGTATGCAATGTTTCTTATTCTGATGGCTATTTTTTTCTATTTACTATATCTCCTGTACCAAAACTGTGGTTGTTACAGGGGGGAAAGGGGAGATAGCATAGCTGAGGGTAATGGAAAATCCACCCTTCCTTGTCCCTGCCCTTCTATAGATAGTCTTATATATGTCTTCCTAAAAACCAAGGAAATTTTCCATTTTCTTATATTTTATTTAATTTTCTCTTTCTCCTCTATAATCTTACAGCATTTAACTCATGCTTCTGATATGGAATCTGCTATCTAATATGTATGTTTTATATTTGTCTCTACTGCTTGATAATAGCCATCATATTATATTCATTTTGTTCTGTAACACCCAGCAAAATTAGTCCTTGTACATAGTAGACATTTAACAATTGTAAAATGGGGGTGCCTGGGTGGCTCAGTAGGTTAAAGCCTCTGCCTTCAGCTCAGGTCATGATCTCAGGGTCCTGGGATCAAGCCCCGCATCAGGCTCTCTGCTCAGCAGGGAGCCTGCTTCCCCCCTCTCTCTCTGCCTGCCTCTCTGCCTACTCATGATCTCGCTCTGTCAAATAAAAAAAAAATTGTAAAATGAATCAATGAGATCACTATTTCCATATATTTTCTCTGCTTCTATTTTTTTTTTGCAATGCATAAGATATATTCTTATATCTTACCTTTTTAAGAAAGAAAATTAGTTTTTGTTATTTGAAGAATGTCCTAAATCCTAGATAATTCCTTTCTTGATGATCAGGATAATAGTCAACCAGCAGCAAGCTCCTGAGAGATTTTTAGAAGCATACCAAAAGCAGATACCAGTGAGTCCAGATGTACATTAGGAAGAAAAATCATCATTAGTTGATTATCACTTTTGGTGCAAGGTTTATCCTAGTCCTGTTCTTGTAAGGTCCTGCAAGCCCTCTTCTTGCCTGGCATATTGGTTAGCCTTCATGCTGTGGCTAGGGAACAGGGACGATTACTGATGGTGATGAGGATGACTATGGACATACTAGGCACTATACTCTCCACATGCATTATTTCATCGAATTCTATGGTGCAGACACAGAGAAGTTAAGTGATTACCCCAATATCACACATTAGCGTGTGAGGGAGCCTGGCATCCAAACCCCCATAGTTTGCTTCTAGCCCTTACACTTAACCACAACATACTCTGTTCCTGTCAAGTTTCCCTTTCTGGAAAAAGAAAATGAATTGAAATAATAAATGGCAAATTGAATTTTCTCATGGAAATAAAATTAGTATAGGGCATTATTTCCTATGTATGTTTAATGACCCTTGACCTAATTTTTAATAGGAGTGACTATGAATGTATCTAATCTATTGATTAGTGTGCCCAGCAAGTAACAATATATGTACGTGAATTAAACAGGGCAACTAGGTAATGATACATTTTAAATTACAATAAATGTGTACTGTTTCATTATACTATTTGGAAGAGTTCTTATCTTCTTAATCTGTGCCTTATTTTCTACAAATCAGAAGAGGAAGTAATAATTTTTATTGTAACTGTGTAATTCAGAAAGGCTCCTTTGGAGGGATATCTATAGGCATTCTCAAGGAGGATTTTGTGAATACTGAGTCACTGCATAGATTTTTGCAGTTTTCCTTTTCATTCAACAAAGCTTCCTACAGAAAGAACAGAGAAGATAAAATTCTTCATTATTATACATCTTTCAAAATGAAGATCTTTCTACTTTTATTTTATTATTTTTTTAAATCTTTCTATTCTCGACTTATTATTTCATTGTGATTCATCACTTTATCTTGGAACCCTAGCTGAATTTTGAATTATTTAATTCTTTACCACAATTTCACTATACAGTTGACCTTTGAATAACGTGGGAGTTAGGGGCACTAACCCCCATGCTGTTGAAAATCTCTGTATAATTTTTGACTCCCTAGAGCTTAATTATTAATAGCCTACTGTTGACCAGAAGCCTTATCAATAACATAAACAGTCAGTACACATTTTGTATGTTATATGCATTATATGCTGTATTCTTATAATAAAGTCAGCTAGAGAAAAGAAAGTTATTAAGAAAATCACAAGGAAAAGAAAATACATTTATCCCACTGTACTGTAAAAAATCTGCATATAAGTGGACATGCACAGTCCAAACCTGTGTTGCTCAAGGGTCAACTCTACAATATATTTTAACCCTGAAAGTTGTGTCATTAATGGTGTTCAAACTGAAACATAACTCAGAATGAATCTGAATCCAGAAACATAAAACTCTTGATCTTGCTTTCAAATCCTACATTTTTTTTTCCTGATTGTATATACTACTAATTTTCAAATGGGTAATTTTGCCCCCCAGGGGACATTTGACAACGTCTGGAGATATTTAATTGTCAGGACTTGGGGTGCTACTGCCATTTGTGAATAGGCCAGAGATTTGGCTGATCATCCTGTAATCCACAGGACACCCCCACCCATGTTATCCCATCCGAAATGCCAAGAGTGCTGAGGGTAAAAAAAAAAACAACAAAAAAACCTAGTTTATTAAAACCCTGGTTGAGAACATTGCTTTGCTACCTTTTAAGCTACTCTAGAGGATTTTTAGGCTCTGTATGGAAAAGTTAATAGGTCTGATTTATAAGGGAATTTATACATTCAAACAGAAATTGTGCTTCAAAGTCAAAGAGATACAAGGCAAGAATGATAACCAGACCTTAGCTTGAGGAGCTTGAGGTTGTTTTTTTTTTTTTTTTCCCAAAAGAAGGGAGGTCTTTCCCTAATGAAAGCAGGAAAGAAGGAAACAATGGGCAAAGGTAATTTTGAAGATGTGGAGATATAAATTTCCAGATGTTTGTATCAAATGTCTCCTGAGATAAGAGGTGAGATCATCTGTTGGGAGAGAGAGAGGTAGCAGTGGTAACTTAGGAGGTTTAAGAATAATAAAAGTTGAAATAGCCACTGTAGAGAATGGGCAGTGGGTGTTTGAAGTTAAAATGACAGCTGCATCATGATTCAGAGAGCTAATAAAGTTCATGCAGGAAATCACCAGGGGCGCATTTCTTGCTGAGTAGACTAGAGTACAGGGCAGAGTTCTAGCCATGGCAAGGGACTTGGGAAACCAGTAGAAAACTAAGGAGAAGCATAGTTAAAATGGCTGGACAAAAACAGTGATAGTTAAGGGAAACAACTGTATCTTGATGGGTACGGAAGGGCCCAGGCTTATGGTGCAAGATTGATTCTTAGTCCCAAGTGCAGATGGGACTCATAAATGTTTCAAGCATTAGCGCCACACTTCCTAGAATAAAGCATAGCATGTCGTGGATGCTTAATAAATATTTGAATGAATAAATGCTACATACTTTACTAGGCACTGAAGATATATACATTGCTGAAGAAAATAGTCTTTTCTTGTATAAGCTGGTTCAATTAATATTTTTTGGCATTTTTGAGACAGAAAGAGATATACATGATACAAAAAACAAGCACAGTGTTCCCTAGGACCCAAAGGAGGACCATCCTATCCAGTCTTGAGAGGTCAGAGACATATTCTCAGAGGGAGTGATATTTGTATAGCATATCAAAAATGGGGCAGAATCATTTTATTTTTTGTAAGGATGGGTCCATGTGGGCTCAAGTAGGCAGAACTGACACGGAGAAATTCACCCCTTTCCCTAAATTCATTTATTTTCCCCACCAGAGAAAAGTTGTTGCCAGGAAAATACAACAGAAGCTTCTAGTCCAGGGAAGCCTCACACTCGTTGTGAGCCACCTCCCTTACCTTACGTACTTTACCAAGTATCGTATGTATACATTCCAAAGTCAGATTGCACTAAATCAAAGACAGCGGATTGAAGATATGTTGAAAGTCCTTAAATTTGGGGTAGAAGACAAGGATTTTACGTTTGGTGTCATTACTTGAGTAATGTTACTAACCATCGGGGGGGAACTGTTAAATATTCCTACCTCGGTTTCCTTTTAAGTAGCATGAAATTTGTATTGTCTCTCATGTGATATTAATCAGTACCAAAAAAAAAAAAAAGGGCTCAGAATGCTTGGAGCAAGGAGTTCTAAGAAAATTTATTTTCTTATTTAAGATACATATTCGGCTACATTTACCGGAAAACACGTTTCTTTGTACTAATCCATAATTTAGGTATTAGGTTATAGAACAAAACCAGCTGTATTTTTCTGATGAAATAAAATAAACTTTTCCTCCTTCAGGCTTATGTTTTAAATTACTGGACCTAATTCTGTCTAATGTGCCTTTTTTACATTAGATGTGGTGTACATGCTACAAATAACCTGATAGTTATTAGAAAATATTTCCCAAGGAATCTGATGCAAAAAATGGGGCTGAGGGAAAGACGGTCCTTTGTTCATTTGTACCAGATTCCAGAAATCTACTAGGTCTGAGGAAAAAAACAAAATGTATTTATTTCTAAGTTATCTTATATTTTTCAAGATACTTTATCATATATTAATTTAATAATTCCACACAACAATTCTATGAGTTAAGTATTATAATTTCACCCATTTTATACTGTGAGAAAGTAAAGAGGTTAAAGAGCTTGCCCCAAGACCCAGGAGTTACTCGGGTAGAGTCAGGCCACTTGGGCTGCCTCACTCTCAGGGATGGTGTCTGTGCTGGCCACTTTCTTATGGAAAACAGCTTCTCTACCCTCACCTCCAATGTGTGTTCTGTCTGGGAGCTGCCTCATCTTGTGACCTCAGTCCCCTGGGCAACCTTGGAGTAGTCACTTGACCTAAACTAGACTAATAATAACCTTCCTGTCCCAGCTCATGAATACATGAAGGGAGTCTAGACAATTAGAATCTTTCCTCACAATTTTTTTAAACCTGGATGAAGAGAGGGATGGAGGAAAATGAGGGAGGTGATGTGGAGAGAGATCCTTTTCTCCGGCTGGGAAGCTGTTCCTATGGGAGCCAGAAGAAGCCGCTGAAAGTTGTCATCATAGGCACATTGAGAGTGCTGGTCCAAGAGAAGGAAGCTGACCTGGCAGGACTCACATCCCTGATCCAGTTCTTCCTCATGACAGCTGTGTTTTTAACCTACTGCCTGTCTGGTTTCCTGAGCCAATAAATACCTCCTTTTCCTTTGACTATGCTAGTTCTAGTTGGGTTTTTGCAACTTCCCATAAGGGTCCTGACTCACAATTATGAAGAGGCAGAACCAGAATTCAGATGGATTTTCTTACTGCCATCTCCATGCTATTTCCACCAAACTATAATATCTATCATGCCTCCGTTCTGGGGTTCTCAGGTCCTTCTGGAATTAACATTCATTTATACCGACAAGACTAGATAATTTGTGCCAGGTGCAAGTTTCTGGCTTTCTCTCTTGGCTCTTATGATTTATGCTTCCTGAACATTCCAGAGTGATATTTCTGGTAAGAAAAACTAAACAGCCAGGTGGACTCAGGAAAAGCTAAGTTCTGGGCTGAAGGAAGTTGTTCAGATTTTGCACATTTAGAACTGCCTAGAACTCTTGCTGTTAGGTTTCTGATCCCATTTTCCCTGTTTCAGTAATAAAAGCCAAAAAAGTGAAACGTGAGGGATTTTTTTTCAAATATGGATTGTGATGGTCTCCCAGAAGAATTGGTTTTAGAACTACAGCCAGATCATTTGGTGTAACTATAGCCTTTGCTCACCATATTCACTAGAATAAGATGGCCATTCTTCCTGAATGACTGGAAGCAGTTCTTCACGCTTCTGAATTCATTATGTATGTTACCATTGCATATGCCAACATCTTTTAAAATCTTTTTTCTGATCCATTCCACTTTTTTTAAATAAGTTTTCATTTATTTATGAGAGAGAGAGAGGATGAGCAGAGGGGGAGTGGCAAAGGGAGTGGGAGAAGCAGACTCCACATTGAGCAGGGAGTCTGACATGGGGCTCGATTCCAAGACCCTGGGACCAGGACCTGAGCCTAAGGCAGCTGCTTAACTGACTGAGCCACCCAGGCGCCCCTCCCTTCCACTTGTTTTATAGAAAATCCTTGACCCAGATTCTTATGCTCAAATAACATAAATATAGATTTACACTAAAAAAGCATGTGCATTTATATACATATAATGCATGCATTATATATATAATTAATATAGACTTTATCGTTAACAAATTATAAGATTTTTTTTGGCATGGAAGTAGAACACTCAATTAAATGATTTTTTCAAGCTTCATAGTTCTTACATTCTTCATAATAACTCTTCATGATCGATAAGTCTTTTTAATTTTATTCAAGTTAGAGATGAATAAATTCATTTAAAAGGACTGCATTATGCTCTCTATAGTCATAAATTAATATATTCATAGGATATATCATTTATGACAAGAAAACAGCTCTGCTTAGTTGTTCTTGGTCATTTGGATAGGGCCATTTTCATTGAACTAGTTGGCATAATAGCAACAACAACAGTAACAACAATAAATACCGAGTCAATTGAAATATTCAATGAAGAATATGAAAGACAAAGCCAACCTGAGATCCACAATTCAATTAAGAGAGTGACCAAGATTACAGTGGAGTTTTACAAGGTCAAGTCAAATTCTGCTTGTGTTCTCACTGACCTGCAATGCTGTGTGACAGGACTCAGTGCCAAGTCAGTTTTAGCTGTCTCTTTTTTCCTTACCATGCTCACGGCTTCTACTGCCATCAGTAGAGGTAATAAAAGGCAATAGAAGCCAGAGGTGAAAACAATAAAAGGGAGGCAGACCCTTGATTGAGTTTCCAAGTTACTCATCATCCTGGTTTATGGACTTACTATGAATATGAATGTGATTTCTTTTTCATTGCCAAGTCACCTGATTTCTCAAGTCCTGGCTTAGGAAATGAGATGAGCAGGGAGGCGTGCCATTGGCTCGCAGAAAACTGCATTTGTTACAAGTGCCGTTTGTTTTATTTTTACTGTACAAAGTATAATGTGCATGTAATTACAAGGCTTGATTGTTTAGACTCTGAGGTTAAAGAAGGTAAGGATTAGTCTCTCTATTTTTTTTTTTAAAGATTTTACTTATTTATTTGACAGAGAGAGAGAGAACACAAGTAGGCAGAGAGGCAGACAGAGAGAGAGGGGTTAGCAGGCTCCCTGCTGAGCAGAGAGCCCGATGCGGGGGCTCGATCCCAGGACCCTGAGACCATGACCTAAGCCGAAGGCAGAGGCTTTAACCCACTGAGCCACCCAGGCGCCCCTCTCTATTTTTTTTAATTCCCATTTTTCCTATAATGGTCCTACTTTGCTACACTTTCCAAGATATGATTTACCAGAACAATGATCGACATTTTGATGACTGATGCACAAATAATCTCTCAGGATAACTGGAAATTTTAATATTTTGGGGATCTCAAATAATACATAGAGGTAAGCTATAGAATTTGGTGTAGAATTTTTGTTTTCCCCTAAAGAAAGGAAAAACACTAGGTGTGATACTTACTCTAAATTTGGTGGAGGATTTTGAAGAATTTAGGAAATCACTTCTTCCTAAAGAATTTGTTAAAGGTTCTGAGTAGCTGAAAAGTCAAAAATAAAATTCCTCTCAATTATTACATTACATGGCTCCATGCTTTCCTCACTTATAAAAACCAAGTTGAATTACGCATCAGATATTAAAAAAACAAGTTTAATTATGCATTAATTGCTGTATATGTATTTATATTTTATATATATATGTAATTTTTATACATGTATTTTACTTGTTTAAACTTCACAGCAATATACACGGATTAAGCATAACTATCCCATTTTGCAAATGAGAAGTCTGGGACTATGCAATCAAGTAGCCTTCCCTCACCTACAGCTAGTAAACAACCAAGACTACATACTTAAACCCTACATTACACTCTTTCCTTTTGGGGGGACTTATTAAAAATAACAATAAAACAAACTTAAAAATTTACATTCTGAAATATTGTGGAAAGGAGACCTGCCTGGAGCCCTAATTCTTCCTCATCACTAATTTGCATCCTATTAAGTGAGGGCATTCTTCCCAAACTAAAGCTCCAAACTTTTGTTGTATTTGGTGAGAGTTCTTTAATTAAGCTAGCAGATTAGGATTTAAATTCATGAATATACTGTAATGGTTCAAAAATAGACCCTGGCACACTTACTACCACCTAGACAAACAGCCACAGTTTGAAAACCTGTTTGTGTGGACATCATTGAACCTTACCTCTTGAATTAACTATTCCAGTGCCTGTGTTAGAATAGCTGAAGAAGAGCATTGCTAGAAGACATATTTGTAACGTGATGGTAGAGATACTCTGATAATGAGTGAATTACTTTTGCCTTATGGATAGTTTTTTTTTTTCCTTCCTTAAGTCACCACTACTGTTAGCTGCTGGTAATTATAAATAAGAAGTTGTCTTGTCTCATATTTTTAGGATTTCTTGGTATTAGATCATTGTTTCTAGATGGAAGGAAGTTGAGTGTTTGGAACTTAAGTGACTTACTCAAGATTACAACAGAGTCAGCCAAAAGAGAATAAGAAACTTACTGGTTATAAGTGTTAGACGCTGGCAACCCAATCTGCCTTTTTGCCAATGTGCCTCCTTCCAACCCGTGGGCTTTTCACGCAGGGCAAATAGGCTTGTTCTTGGGTCTGGCCACGAGTGCTGCTCTCTGAAATGACATCACCTTGAATTAGGGTTTATTTCATATGGTTGGCATAGAAACCTCATGGTTTTATTATGAGATGTCAAATCTAAAAGTGAAGCTTCCTTGTCAGTTGCTAATTTCTTTGGACAAACTTTGCCTGAAAAGTCAATTGTTCTGGAGAACAAAGGTTTTGAACTTCAAGCAGTCTTGAATGGAGCTGTAAGTAGGCATAAGGAATGAGACAGCATGACCCATTGCCCTCTTACTTTGAAACATAGTTTGCTCCCACTGGGTGTCTACCTGGTATGATGTAATGTTTCAGGAAGGACACTGTTAGCTCTGACTCACACAGGTATCACTGTTGTCTGGGCATGAGTGATTTCTAGAATTCATTTATTATGAAATGAGATTTTATTCATAGTGCTTTAGAGCTTAGAAAATAATTCTGCGTATGTACTGATCATTCTTAATTATCCAGTTTATTTTTCTCTGTCTGTTCCCAATTCTATATTATCGTATCATTTCCTGTATAGCAGTTGTCTTTATCACAATTTTTCTCATGAGCTTTGATTACATAAAATTTGCTTTGTTGACTTATACTTTGAAATCTTTTGTGGGGCAAGCCAGAGATGACACCAATGGAGTTGGAAGGTCAGGCCTCCCTTAGGACAGCAAACATTGATAGTTCCACTTTCCTTAAGTATCACCTTTTACTTCACCTTTCACAGAACCCTGCAGGGTCCCCATTGAATGACAATATTGCTGATGAAATAAAATTTAAACTTCTAAGAATGTTTCTACAACTCATCTGATCACTTCCTACCTTCTTTAGGTGATAATACTCACTACACACCCGAATACATATTCCCTCTGACTCCTGCGTCCAGGTCATATGGTATTTCTCAAAGCTGTTGCACCATCCACTAGTCATTCCTCTGCTCCTTTAAAAATGCTATAAAAGTTCTTCTGTAGATTTCTTATTTTCCCACAATAGTTACTGAACTTATTG
>CM052899.1:89464955-89641632 GCA_028534135.1 Potos flavus
ACCATATATGCCAACTTACAGCTTCTGCAATGTTATATTTTGCCTTATTTCCTATTATAAGAGATTCTTTGTCCACACTCTTTTTTTTTTTTTTTAAGATTTTATTTATTTATTTGACAGAGAGAGAGAGATTCCAAGTAGGCAGAGAGGCAGGCGGGGGGGGGGGGGGGGAGGGAAGCAGGCTCTCCGCTGAGCAGAGAGCCCGATGCGGGACTCGATCCCAGGACCCTGAAATCATGACGTGAGCTGAAGGCAGAGGCTTTAACCCACTGAGCCACCTAGGCACCCCTATCCACACTCTTATTTAGAGTCAAGCCCTCCACTCATGCACTGGATCCCATCCTGTCCGACAGCCTCGCTTCATTCAGGTTCTCTGCTTTGCTGTCATTAGGAAGACTTTTTCTAACCATCTAAAATAGCAGCTCTTCCTCACCATTACCTTCTATCCGCTTGGCCTGTTCTACTTTTCTTCAAGGCATTTATAATGACCTGAAATGATATTCTACATTTATCTGTTTCCTTCCACTTAGAACAGAGGTTGGCAAACTATGGCTTGAGGGCCAAATCAGCCTGCTATCTGTTTTAATAAATAAAATTTTATTGGAACACAACCATGGCCACTTGTATGTCTTTCAATGACAGCTTTCCCACATATGAGTTGAGTAGCTGTGACAGAGACTGTGAGGCCCACAAACAAAAATATTTGTTATCTGGAACTTTATAGAAGATGTTGGCCAACCTCTGCGGTTGCAGGAATATAAATCCCACAAAAGAAAGTATTTTGTTTTGTTCCCTGTCTTAACCCCAGTGCCTAGAAGAATGACTGGCACTTAACAGAGGTTCCATAAATATTTGTGGAAGAGAGAATGAATGGATGGATCCTCTATGGCACCATCTTATCCTTCACCCTCTGTGACTCAGTCTTCTGTTTTTTATTATCCTTCCTCCATTTTCCATAAACTCAGTCCTCTGATTTGTTTCTTCCATTAACCTTTTTCTTCATAGTCATCAAATTTCCGTTTGGAGGAAAAGTCCTAAAAGTGGCTCAACAAATTTTGGAAATAGAGGTTAGCTTAAAGGAATTTTTTCTTGGCAATAGTATTAAAAATGTGTCCACTGTTTCTTTGCTAGCATCTGTATCATTGTGTTCATTTTGGAGCAAAAACTCTGTCAGCAAGAAATAATATTTCTTTTATTAGTTATTCTTCACAAACAGTTACTTAATATACTGCTCAATACTCTTGGTAATGTTTGCTAATAATGTTGGCATTCTTTATCATTTATTTATTCCATATTCTATGGAGTTTAATTTCTATAGAGTAATCCTCTTTTATATTTTGTTGACTGAGCATTTTACTTATTATTAATGTGTATTATGCTTACCCTATCTTCAGTTTTTGCTCATGAGACTTTATCCAAAAAGTAAACACTCTTGACACATGCAGTTCTTTTGATTTCACAACTTATCCATGCCGGAGATACTTTCCATACTAACTTTGATTTCTTGCAGATGTGGAATAAAACCAGTACTAAATAAATGAACTTTCTATGTCTATTCTTAAAACAAAAGAAAACAAACAAAAATCTCTGCTGGATCTGAGTACTCTTGGTGACTAAAAATTCTGTGAACCTGTGGAGACTGGAATGTACTGGCAGCAAAGAGCCCGAGTTATCTATTAGAATCTTGGATTGTGTTTTTGAAATAGGAAGTTAAAATGCTAATGTGTCCAAAAATAATCTCAAGGGTAAGTTATTATTGCTCCCTTAGAAGGAAATTCACAATTGCATAACATCCTATAAAGGTAAAAATGTGACTCTCAATATGCAATTATTCATGTGTTGTGAGTGGATGCAGATTACATCAGAGCTGTCCTGACATGACCATTTCTGTGATGTGGTTCTAATACCCAAGAGACTTTCATGGTGCGTCAGTCAAGGTGATTTGCTGCTGTCTTATCATGAGTACTGATGACAATACTTGATCCTTCTCCCTGTGGCAACCTTTGACCTCATTTATTTAACTGAGTTCTGAGGTTTACTCCGGGCAGGTCTCCAGTTCACATTCAATCTCACCTGTAGCTCTTGTTTCTTGGTTATAATTTATATGTGTCTTATAAATTGTGACAATGGCAGAGAAGCCTGGTGAAAGGTATTTACTTCTAAATATCTAAATGAATTTCTAAGTTTATTTCAAAATGTAACATATGTAAATAATAAAAGTTTTATCTTTAATAATAATGGCTACTCTAAGTAACTTCGATGTATTCTAGTTTTCTAAATACTGAACTAGTAAGGACAACTAAGATACTGGAAAATAAAAAGATTAGCCTATCCTATGCAGGAAAGTTTTTTTAAGCTGTTGTTTTTCATTTAGTATTTGAGTTCCAATAGATTGTTTTTGTTTGTTTTTCATAAATCTGTTATTAAGTACTCAAAATGAACTAAATTTATAAAATCTACCAAGTTTATTGTGCATGTTTCTCATTTTCTGGTGAAACAGAAACTACGTAGTATATGACAGCATGGTAGAGTTGAATCAGTTCCTAGGAATCAGGAGACCCAGTCCTCGAATAGCTTCTATTGTGTGATGTTAAACAGGTCACATAACTTCTCTGGGATTTGGTTTCCTCATCAGTAATGGGAGAGGGTTGAATTAGGTGACCCTCTCTTCCCTTCCAGATTAGTAGTCTCACACTCTATTTTGAGGCCTCTGGAAAGGCTTTGTGTTGTGGAAAAAAAATTCACAAGCTGGAATCCAGGTATATATTCCTACTTCCATTTTTTACTACTTATTTTCAATATTTCCTTCAAAATGAGGATAAAATTTAATTTATTTAGCTTATTCGTCTTTTGTTCTTCCAAAGGCACACCCAACGATGGGGTCAGTGAGAAAATGTTCAAACATTTGTAAACAATCAACTTTCCTAATGTGAAGGCCAACCCAGTGGAATCCTAAACAGGGCAAGGCAATGAAAACAGTCTAAGCCCTGGCTTAGACTCCTTTAAAGGCTCCAAAATCCAGATTCTTTGTTAACTGTACCTTCTTGATCTCTGTTTCTTCTACAACCATGTTTTATTGCTTAAGGCAAAAAGAGCAGAAAAAGACAACGCACCCGAAATGTAAATGTAAATCTCAGCATAAGGATTTAAACACTGTGACTCTGTATTAGGCTGATCACCAAGCAGGATGATCAGGCAACTTGACTCAATATTAGACTGCACAAACTGTGAAGGGCAACCTGGTGTTTTGGGTGCCCAGACTGAGCCTGTTGCTAAAAACAACTCACAACGTTGGTTGACAAAAAGTCTTGATTGTATTCACAAGCTGGAATACGCAGGCTGTGAATTATATGAAGGTGGGAATGAATCCAGTGAAGTGAGCAAAGGACATCATTTGAGGGTTTTTCCTGACCAGGATGAACCTCAGGGTTAATTTTTGATTCTTTGCAGTTTTATGGGGATGGGAAAGGAAGCCCAGGGCTTACCTAACATGGAAGCTTAGTAAGAGACACACCCTCTTCCATAAAACTGGGACACCAAAGGACTGTACTCTAATTAAAAAGATGAACCAGAAATAAACTTGCATGTACCAGGCACACTGCCCCTCCCTAGGTATTTCAAGAAAAACTACCTGTATTAAACCTTCATGATAAGCCGAATTTTAAAAAAATCTCCCGAGAATTTCTAACCATAAACTAACCCTTATATGTGTTTGAAGACAGAACTCCCTCTACCAGTGGTGGCCTGAAACATCTTAAGCCAAGTTAGTTTCAAGTGATCCAAGACTGGTAGTGCTAAGGCACTTGACAGAAACAAATGGAAGTCTCTTTCAGACCTTAAAGAGTCCCCACCGATAAGGCCCAGGGGATAGGAGCGTCTTATTAAAAAAAAGAAAAAGAAAAAGAAAAACACATAAGGAAGCAGAATACCAAGAGTGAGAGCTGACAGACAAGAGACGGAGAAGTCAGCAAACATTTTGCAGTTAATAGACACATATGTTAAAAGAAGTATGAGTTACAGATTTTAAGGAATAAAAAAGAAGAGTTTTTAAATTATAAGTAAAGAGCAAGCACAATTAAAACAGAATCAAATCAACCAGAGCTTATGAAAATAAAACATATGAGTGAGGGGCACCTGGGTGGCTCAGTCGTTAAGCATCTGCCTTCTGCTCAGATCATGATCTCAGGGTACTGGGACTGATCCCCAGGTAGGGCTCCCTGCTCAGCAGGAAGCCTGCTTCTCCCTCTCCCACTCCCCCTGCTTCTGTTCCCTCTCTCACTGTGTCTCTCTCTGTCAAATAAATAAAATATTAAAAAAAAAAAAAAAAAAACCATGTGAGTGAAATGAAGAACTAAATACATGGGTTCGAGGGGCGCCTGGGTGGCTCAGTGGGTTAAAGCCTCTGCCTTCAGCTCAGGTCATGATCTCAGGGTCCTGGGATCAAGGCCCGAATCAGGCTCTCTGCTCAGCAGGGAGCCTGCTTCACCCCCCACCCCCGCCTACTTGTTATCTCTGTCTGTCAAGTAAATAAGTTAAAAAATCTTTAAAAAAATAAAAAATAAAAAAATAAATATACGGGTTCGATAGAGGGTTAGACACAGTTCATGAAAGAATTAATACTCTAGACCTGAATATATTGCCAGTTCAGTGAGTAAATGAGAAGGAACGTAAAAAAGGAGAGGATGAGAGAAGTGGAGGTTGAATCCAAAGTAAATCTAGTCAGCATCCCAGAAGGAGAAGACAGAATGGGACAGCAGCTTTTTCTGAAAAGATAATGACTGAGACCTGATAAGAGATATCAGGAAAACTAAAGAAGCCAAAACAGGAACTATAAAATGATATCTATACCTAAATGTATCACAGTGAAATGCTAAGATTAAAAAAAAAGTCTTACTAGCAGCTCTGGGAATGGGGGTTGTTGGGGTAAGAGATGGGGCAGCAGAGAATTATAAATTGCAAATAGCAAAATGTACAGAAAAATCAAGTGTGAGCATTTTGAGGCTTTTGAACTTCCAGGGTAGAGTAATAATGTGAGGTATGGGAAAGGGGTGAGTAGGGAAGTTTTATAGGTTTCATATTTATCAAAACTCTGCTATAAACCAGGAGGGCTTAGTTGTACCACTTAATTCTCTGACAGTCGGATGATGTGGATATAGATATCTTCATCTTCTAGTAAGAAAAATGAAACTGAAAGACATTAATTTTTCAAGATCGTAAAGCTAGTAAGTGGTGAAAATGAGTTTCACACCCATGTCCATTTGCCTCCAGAGCTTATATGTAGGGGAGTTTTGCTTTATGGTTATGAGGGACAAGAGAAAGAATAGAGTAAATTCATAGTGGCATCTGGGAAGAAGAGAATTCTGAAGTTAACCATGACTTGAATGAACTTTATAAAAGCACAGTGAATGGATCATTAGCACTAACAGATTTGGCGTTCGTTTTCTGACATTTGAGATTGGTCACAAAGTCCATGACATGTATTATTTAAAAATGAGGATAGTCAATACTAAAGCCTTTGTTGTTCATTCATTCCTTAATTCAACAAATATATATTGAGCTCTTAATTGGGTCAAGAACCGTGTGGGGTGCTGGGGATGCAACAGCCCCAATCCCTGTTCTCACAGAACTAATATTCTACTAGAGGACATGCAAAATAGGAAATGTAAATGAACTATGTTGAGTGATAGGTAAAGTCAAATTGGGGGGGTAAAGAAAACATGTAGGAAGCAGTTAGTTTTGTTGAGGGTAGGAGGTAGGAAAGAATGATCACAAAAGTTTGAAACCTGAAGGACAGTAGTGAAAATTAAATGCACTTGGCAAAACCTTGAGTTGTAAACAGTAAGGATGCTTTGGAGGGATAAGATGGGAAGAAAATATAACCTGTTACCCAGCATATTTATCTCAATGAGGGTTAAAGCTTAGTCCCCACTAGTCATATCTGGTGGAAGGAGAGCTGGCCTGTCTAGAGGCTATATCGTAAGACGCTGAGAAGCCTTTTGGTGCAGGATTGATTCTGAAGGACTGGTCCTCGCTCCCTTTTGCCACATAGAAGCAGATGGTAGACAAATGGCACCCAATGACAAAGCTTTGGTAGTAATGGGCCAGTGGGTGTTTTGAACATGAAGTCGCATCTGTTATTTGTGTAATAGGAATTTTTGTTGGTGTTTATAATGCCCACCATCTTCCAAGGAGGAAGGGTAGAGGCACAATGAGGCTAGGCCCTGCCAGGAGGGGAACTTTTGCTAGTAACCTGGTCAGAAAGGGGAATCTGGAGAAGAGAAATGGAAACATGTCAATGAGGAATTTTCAAGCAGTCAGCTGTAGAGTATGTGCTATTACTTCCCTCTTCCTTTTTTCCCCCATAAAATCTTGTATAAATTCCACGATTCTTAGCAATATTTTTTTGTGAAGTGGATTCATTAATTTTTTTGGTAGAGGAGGAGGTTGGGGAACTCGAAGAGAAAGACAAGAGAACAGATGAAATCTGGGTTACATTTACATACAATCTCCTAATTTAAGCCCAAGGATACTTTTTCAACCAGAGAGGAGAGGGTGGGGAAGATAGAATGGGCCCTGAGTAAAAACTAAAAAGGCTGCTTTCTCTAAAAAACTCAGAATGGCATTAGAGTAGTAAGACTTAACCCAGATACCAGAGTAAGACACGAACTGGGGAGATAATCTTCCTTCCCTCTTGGGACAAAGTCTAGGCATGAGCTGCGGAGCAAGCTTGCAGCCGTCTCTCTGAGCCCACCATCTCTGCTCCTGAGCAGATGCACAAGGCCCGTCACAATAGTCATGCCAATAACCCAGGCATGTTGGGAGATATCCCATGGGCAGCGATTGTGAGCCTGGTTTTAAAGACAGGAAATCATAGGACAGAGAGCTTCGGAAACTTGCTTAATGTCCCCAAGCAAGGAAGTGACAGAACTGGGATTTGAACTGGGGCCATGTGACTGCAGAGTCATGCTCCTCACCAGCATGCTAGATTGTGATTGAGAGGGGAGGTTCTAGAAACCAGACATGTGAGCTGATCCCAGGCTCCACTACTATGGAAGCAAACTGGACAAGGTAAGGAGTCTATCTGCTTTGCTCATCACTGTACACTCAACAGCTGTTAAATGGTAGGTATTCAGTAAATATTTGTAGAATGAGTAAAATCAGATGTATCACTGCATACACAGGATGTCCTCTCTCATCCAGACTAGAAATCTCTACTCTGTACAAGTCATTAGGACACAGAAGCCAGAGCAGAAGTGTTTTAAATTGTTTTGTTTTGAAAGATTAAAGAGAACTCTAAGGGACTCAGGAATTAAAGGAACATGACATACCAACTTTATAGATGAGTAACCAGACCCAGAGTGGTGAGGGACTCTCCCAAGGTCACACCATCAGTAAGGCCCAGGATGGTGTTAGAATAGTCAAAACCAACACATAACAGGGAGGGAGAAAGTCTGGCTGTACTCAGCATGTCCAAAATGTAAAGATCACAAAATCTAGAAAAATCGGTAGCATAATTTCAGCATATGGGTAACTTACGTGTCACTTAAAAACAATATGAATTACAGAATGAGAGTCGTGGTGGCCCCATAGTCTTCTCTGTGCTTGGGCCTTGAAATGTGAATCCTGCTCAAGCCAAGAACTGGCTTCAAAATGTGAATCCAGACCAAGAACTGGATTCAGATCCCCACCCCCAACTACCAGTCCACGTCTTACTCTTCCTCCCTATTGCCACATGGAGCTATTGTGCCAGGGCCTGACTTGCTTCTGCAGGAAATGCTGAAGGAGGCGTGGGGTAGGGAGAAGGAATGTGTATGATGGGCCCCAGCCCATTATTCCTTTCTCCATGCTCAAGGAAGCCACAAGTGGCACAAGGAAGAATGGGACTCATTAGTCATGTTCTTAGCCTTTGTCACATGTCCTTCCTCTCTTTTTCTCTTGCCTCCAACTTCCCTCTTCCCCTCACTTCCCAACCACAACAAACATGTTTTACTCTGAAACTGCAGTCATGCCACAGGATCCTTATAAACCTGATAACACTGAGTAAGCTGGAGTGATACATTTTCCGTTAGTAGCTCAGAACCATGGTTTTTGGCTACTTTTGAAGTATTTGTTATTTTTCTTTTCTTTCTTTTTTTTTTTATTTAAGATTTTATTTATTTATTTTTTAGAGAGAGAGAACACCAATGGAGGAGAGGGGCAGAAGGAGAAGCAGACTCCCTGCTGAGCAGGGAGCCCAATGTGGGACTCGATCTCAGGGCTCTGAGATCATGACCTGAGCTGAAGGCAGACGCTTAACCGACTGAGCCATCCAAGTGCCCTGTTATCTTTCCTTTTTTCCTCTTGTTTTCTAATTCACTCCTCTTTTAGGGGTTGTGGGAGGTAGGAGAGGAGGGAGAATGTAGAAGACTCTGTCAGAGGCCGGTCACCGTCCTTCTTCACTCTAAGGGACTCTGAGAGGGAGGCTTTGAATCACTCCCACTCAACATTCAGTCAGGACCAGCCCAGGAGGAAACCTGTTCCACCATCCACCAAGTCTCCCCAAATCACTATTGACTTTTCTTTAAGCTTTGTTTACAAAAGTTTCTGACCACAGATAATGGTCCAAGTCCTGGAACCAGGATTGGGTGCAGATTGTGGGGGGCCTGAAATACATACGATTTGGGGACCTCCTTTAAGAAAAAATGACCTAAAATTAAAAAAATAAAATTAGCACAAGATAAAAGAGACCTCTATAAAACGGGTCCCTTAAACTACTTTAAACTAGCTAAGACCATATTAGCTTCGGGGTCCATCCTGGGAGAGCTTTGGGACTGAAAGGTTTTATTTTATGACCATAAATAAATTATAAAGGCAAGGATTGTTTTATTTGCCTTTTCCACTTCTCCAACATTTGGCCACAGCACTACTCATGGTGGATAGTCAGTATTGGTCAATGAATTGTGTTTGTGTTGAGGAAACAATCAGGCAGGCATCGTGCCAGACTGATGGGATCACCAGAACAAAAGGATGCTGGAAATGGTCTGCCCGGGAAGCAGTGGGAACAAAAAGAAGGAAAAGGTCAGTTCTATTTGGGGCAGAGGCACAGTGATCCCAAAAGCTTCAGAGACAGGTCAGTCTGTGAATTGAGACTAGAAAGATGAGTAAAGGTGTGGGGATGGTGTTGAAAGGCATTGCAAGCAGAGAGCAGCATGAGCCGAAGTGGGGAGGTTTGAAATCACATAAGGAGTTGAAGGAATTGTAAGTAGTTCGGTACGGGTATAGTATGAAGTGCAAGAAGAGGGACTGTTAGCAAGAGGAAAGGTTGAAAGGCAGGAAAGTAGGAAATACTGGAGGGATACACAGGAGTTTGGACTTTAGCCTGAGAACCAGAGGGGCCACTGATGGCTTTAAAGGCAGTAACACGATGTGCATTTTTGTACTATTATTTTGGCACTTGAATGAAGAACAGATTGAGGATGTGGGCAGCAGGACCTCAGGACCCTACTGCAATCATCGAAGTATAAGGTCACGAGGGCCTGAGCAGTTGCTGTGACCGGCTGCAGGGAGGGCCAGGCAGATAGTGAGAGACGCCGTAAAGAGGGGGTTTCATAGAGTTTCGTGATGGAGGTGTTGCATGAGGGTTCGGGTGAGGAAAAAAACAAGGACAATGCGTCCAGTCCCACCTTAAGCAGTCGGATGGGTGGCTGGTGGCACCAGGGAACAAGGAGAGGAAGCAGACTCTGAGTAGGAGAGGAAGCAGACTCTTCTGCAAGTGTTGAATGAGTGGTGTTTTGGAATCACTGAAGCAGTGAACTCTAATGAGCAAATAGACTCAGGGATGGAGCCAAAGAAATCGCTCAAGTCAGGTTTGGATATGGATTATCTGTCACCCGCGTGTAAGTGGTAATGATTTAGGTGGTTTTCTGTTGGATTACCAGGAGAGGACCTTCAGGGAGAGAGGAGTGGGCAGCCTGGGATGGAGCACTGACGCTCACAACAGGCATAGGGCCACTTCCCTACTTGCTGCATTGCAAGTTTTGGAAACCTGCTACCTGTGCCCAATGGCGCAAATGTTCCTGCACCATCTCCAAAGTGCCCTACTAGCTGCTTCTCTTCTCTGGCTAAGAAGTTTGGAGCTGCTTCCTGGTTTAATTCTACCTTCATTTTCAAGTCTACACTCAAATCTAATTTCCTCCAGAGGATTGAGTGCTCCTGCCCATATCACAGTTTATTTTAATTGGTGGATTGACTAAATGACTAATTTTTGCCTCCCTCTCTAGTCAGAAGCTCTATGAAGTCAGAGAGTTGTGGTCCCATAGTTACTCCACTACCTGACTCATTACAGATGGTCAGTAAATAGTTTCTCAACTGATAACTGTGGTTGTAAGAAGGTGTCTGCAGGTGATTGCCTCCAGGCAAGAGAGCTAGGTGGGGATCCAGTTAACTCCCCTGGGAGAAGTCATTGCTGATCGCTACTTGGTCCTATACCGTAATGCCATTTCTAGAAGGGCATCTATGATAAGAAAAGTTATTTTGCTTCAGCAACAGAACTGTCATTTCTTAAAATCAGTGTTTCATAAATCTTCTCATGTAATATGTGGAGAGTTGTGTTTGTTTCCTCTTGGTCTTACTCAGAAATAAGTAGGATTTCCTGGCACTGGATCATTCTTTTTTTTTTTTTTTTTTTTGATGCAGGGAATAAAAGGCCAGGCTCTGAAGTCAGACTGCCTGGATTTAAGTCCTGAATCTTAAAAAAAAAAAAAAAGTCCTGAATCTTCCACTTACAAATGTGAGATCTTGGGGAGGTAACTGGACCATTCTATACTTTACTTTTATTGGCTATAAAGTGGAAGTCACAGTAGTAACTTCCTTGTAGGTGATAGTGGAGACTATATAACTTAATATGTAAACCAAGTCTGGGACATGTTGAGCAATCCCAGTGAGTCTTAGCTATTATTATTGTCATCTGGTGGTTCTTTTACTTCAAGAACAGTTTTCCACAGGAAAGCTTAAAATGTCCAGACTTAATATTAATTCAATATGCCCAAATACAGAACTTTTAATTTTCCCTTTAATTTTCCCTTTAAAGTTCCCACTTTAATCTTCTTCATCTCAGTAAAACATAATGCCATCCATGCAATGGTTCAAACCATAAAATCTAAAAATAAACGGTAACACCTCCCTTTCTTTTACTGCCCACATCCAAGATGTTTCCAAGACCTGGTGAGCCTATATCCCAAATAAAATTAGAATCTGTCTGTGTTTTTGGAAAACTCTAGCGACTCCACTTTAACCACTGTTTGCCTGGACTTCTGTAAGAGCTTGCTGGCTGGGCTTCCTGCTTTTATCCTTGAACTTCAATCCATGTTACTCATTTTTAAATGCACTAGGTGTTAGGCTAAAAGATGAGCAAGTCATTTTCTCTTTTTACTTTCTCCTTTTTTTTTTTTTAATTTTATTTATTTATTTGACAGAGAGAGAGACAGCAAGAAAGGTAACACAAGCAGGGGGAGCAGGAGAGGAGAAGCAGGCTTCCTGCAGAGCAGGGAGCCCGACGCGGGGCCCGATCCCAGGACCCCAGGATCACGACCTGAGCCAAAGGCAGATGCTTAACGACTGAGCCACCCAGGCGCCCGTCGTTTTCTCTAATATTGAGTATAAGTGAAGGATTATGGAAATACAGAGGAGGGAGTGACTAGTAATTTGGAGACTGAAATGCTTAAATGAGTGATATCTGAGCTGCTTCTTGAAGGACGAACAGGTTTATAGGCTAGGAAAGAAGGGTATTTTAGACAAAGGGAAAGGCATGCTCAGACACATAAGGAAAAGAACATGACCAGCCAGATTGTGGGGATAAATTGTTGAGCAGCTAGTGTGGTAGTGGGAAGTGGAGCTGGAAGGATAGATTCGCGCTTGGTAAGGCAGAGCTGGGCCTTTAGGAAGAAGGAAGAAAAAAGTATTTTGAAGAGTTTAAGTAATTCAACATTACCAGACATGAGTTTTAGAAATATAATTGGGATAGAAAAAAGATGAAACTGGAGGCGGAGAAACATGGTCTGACATTATTTTAATAGTTCAGGTGACAGGGGATGAGGACCTGGACTTGGGGAGTGGCACAGGAACAAAGTACTTCTATACTGCATTGGGGGACCTTGGCCATTTTGTCCTAGTTAGGTCTCAATTTCCTTTCTATAAAATGACAGTTTTGACTAGATAATCTCTATGATCCCTTTCAGTGTGATGATCCCATACATGCCTTACAGTGTTTCTTTCGTTATAAATGTATCTGTCTAGTTTCCCAAACATGGAAGTACCATGGCATCTATATCTTTTTTATCATGTGTATATAGACAAGTATATATAGAATGGACTGTAGAACAAGTCAATCCACATCCCAGATCTGCTTTCTAGTGCTGTGACTGTCCGTTGTTTATGCATTCTATGTCTCAGTTTCTTCATCTGTAAAGTGGATGATAATAACAGTATCGACTACAAAAAAGGTGAGAAGATTAAATGAGACAATAGAGTTGAAGTATTTAGTGTAGGGTTTGGTACGTTGTGAGTACCTATAAAGAGTGGCTCTCACCACCATCATCACAATTATCATTGTCATCATCATTCTTAATACAAGTAGAACGCTTACTACGTAAAAAGCACATAATACATTCCTGATCGATGATTAAATAAATGCAGTAAATGAGAATAACAATTCAGGTAAATTATTTCAAATAAATCTCTTCTTAAGTTTTCCCTTGTTTATGTAGATAAGATTTGTGATAATTCTATGAAAGTAGATTAACAACAATTAAGTCTCCTGTGCAAATCTTCACCTCGATATATTTAGGAAGTTTCATTTGGAGAGACATATATAATGAAGTTACAGTAGGTCAGAAGATTATGTGGCTGAATTGTCTGCTTTTTTGTTCTTTTATTTTTATTTTTTAGAATTGTTGGTTTTTATGACATTCTAAGATTTTTTTCTGTTTTTGAAAATCAACAACCATTAAATTCTTACAAATTTCCGTTTGTCATAATTTTTTCACATATCATTCTGTTGAAAGATTTTTCACATCATTCTTGAGCTTGAACTATTTGTGTGGGTATAACAGCCTGGCAATTTGCAGATTACATAGCTGTCTTAGTTAGAGTGAGTCACTATTGTAGTCAACTCTGGCTTATTCCACTTACTCTTTTAGAAGTACACATTATTATACATCTTCCATTACTATGTTCTTCTTCACTTTATGGTTCTACATTTTGGATGAATTTCAGAACAGAGATAATGACATAGTGCCACATAAAACTATCCCATCAATTGCCAATGACATCACCTCTGTCTGTAAAACAGGAAGGGAGGGGGGGATGTTGACATGGGCCATGTCTGGAACAACATAACATTGGCTCAAGTCTATAAACATCAAGTGCCTTAAGACCTTAAAATGAAATTAATAATACAGTAACATTTATGTTTGAAAATGGCATTGCACTAAAGGTAGGATAATATTGTCATCTTAAATCTAGCAGATGTTGGGTTAAAAAAAAGCTCTGTAATCAGTTCTTCAAAGAAAGAACACAACATTAAAGGAAAAGAGAACCTGGCACTCATTTTGGCTTTTTTAAATCCCTCCTGTATTTCATTACACAGTCACTAGGTCCCCTTCCAATTTTAATAGTCTGTGAGTGTATGAACCAGACTGATGCCATGTTGGACAAATCTGCCATGACGACTACTTGATGACCTGAAGCCTTGAGCACAGTCCTCCTCCCCCACCAACACACACACGTGCTTTTTGTTTAACCATAGCCTTAACTACATCCCTGGGGTATAACGTCCTCAGTGTGCTCTGGAGATGTGACTATGACACACGAGTCTTATCAAACTTCTTCTCCCAGGTGGTCTACCAGGACATACCCCCCAGCCTCCAAGGCTATAAAAGTGGGTCTTATGGGAGGTGGATTTGCTGAGATCTGGGATTGTGGAGGTCTACTGGTCTTGCAGCCACCCAAGACACGCTTCTTTCCATAAATCCCCTTCATCAATCATTGCTTGTCAAGCTGGATTTACCAGCCTTTTTCTTTGGCCCTATGGCTCTTTCAACCTTTGGAGGTATTTTGCATAAACCTCCCTTTCACAGAACAGCGAATTTTGAAAACCTCCCTAAGATATTCCTATTTTATTTAGTTCTTAACCTCTTGAAAACATTTTTTTGTTTCAAGGCATTTTTGTGATATGTTTAATTTTAAATGCTTTGAAATCCAGATTATTTAGCAAAGGATAAAATCTTCGATTATGCTACAGGAAAAGAAGCTAATCATTTTGGTTTTCTGAGATGGCATCAGTGCATCTGTCAAATACAAACAAACAAAAAGGCTGTTATGCTGTCAACAAGAAAATAACTGTTGCAAAGATTGTGACCACATCTGTAACACATATTGATGGCTTGCAGGAAGGTTGGACCATCCTAGCACTCACTCAGCCATCACCATCTTCCCAGAAATTAGAGAAGTGGATTTCTGGGAGTGACTCTTTCGACATAGTTCCGTCTTGTCTGCTCTGTTGGGAGAATTTGAAGGAGGAGGCCAGCTGGCAGCTACAATGTGTGCTTGGGACGGGGATGGGAGGAGGAGGCACAGTGACAAAGAGAAGGACAGGTAGTAATAAGGGAGGGAAGGGACTCTTCGGAGGCACTTTAGAGTTGACGATTTATTACAGTGTGTTCTAGCAGGCAAATCGTGCCTGCCTTTTCACACAGGAAGATTAGACAGCTCTGTGTCCTCCTTTCCCCTTGTCCTGCCCTCTCAACTCTATCTTCCCCAGTGCTGCCAGAATAAACTTCCTACCAAGAAGGCTAGATCATGCCAATTCCTTGTTTAAAATCCTTTAATAGTGCCCCATTGTTGCCCTACAGCAGGAATCAGCAAACTACTGCCAAGGGGCTAAATTTGGCCTGACACCTATTTTTGTACAGACAGTGAATTACAAATAGTTTTTCCATGTTTAACTACTTGAAAAAAAATTTTTTTAAGAATATTTCATGACTTGTGAAAATTATATGAAAGTCCAATGACAATGTCCATAAATGACGTTTTATTAAGCCACGCTCATTCATTTTATATTAGCCACAGCTGCTTTTGCAGAGTTGAGTTGAAATCATATGGTTCTGTAAGCCTAAAGTATTTACCAAGTGGCCTTTTACCAAAGAAAGTTTAACCTTACCGGCAGGATAAAACCCACTGCTTTCTGATTCTCACCTTATTATCCAGGGATAACACAGAACTGCCGGAGTATACCCCTCTGTCTGGAATGGCCTCGCTCTTGGCTGTACTCAGTTACTCCTACTCAGCCTTAGGATTCAAGTCTGCCATAAGTTCTTCCAGCAAGCCTTCTGTGAGCACCCTCCCGCATTTAGGGTTGAATTCTTTTTGTTCTTCTCATCATACTCTGTATAATCCTATCATTGTTCTTGTCTCCTTACACTATCCCCTCCCTTACAACTATCAGCTTCCTGGCAACACAGGCCATGTTTTATTCACTAATATATCCCACATCAAACACTGGGTATGGCACAGTGATAAAGGATAAATGATTGCTGATTGTTTGATAAGTGAATAAATCCAATTAATAAATTAATTATAATTAATTTATAAATTAATAAATTAATAAATCCTTAACAGCAGTTTCTGGAGCTGCCAATAGAAGGGCTTTATGTGCCCCTATCAAAAGTAGTACATTCTAGAAGAATTACTAAGGGTCTTCCGATTGGGACATACCGGTCTCCATTCTAGGACTCTATTCTCAAACTGCAAAGAGTCCATAGCTGTAGACTGTGGTGAGCTTATATACATTAGCTCTCCACTTGGGGAGAGGATTTGAGTTTGCTGTCACTTTAAATCCAAATCTAACTATATTCATTGTGCCAAGAAAAAAAGTCCAGGGCAGGAACAGAAATGCCATTTAATGTTAATTAAACCTACTGGCTGCTCACACTGATAAAATTTAATGTTTCCCCTTGTCAGAGAAATTAAAAATCAGAACAAGCATTAACCTGCTGACTTTTTAATTTTGATGTCTTCATGAAAGCCCCAATGTTGTTATTGCTAACTTCAAATAATAATAACTAAGGGAAAATGGGTAATCTAATGCTAAAGGGAGAGTTCTCTTTTTTTTTTTTTAAGATTTTATTTATTTATTTGAAAGAGAGAGAGTCAGAGAGAGCTTGAGCAGGGGGCGAGGCAGAGGGGAGAGGGAGAGGGACAAGCAGACTCCCCACCGAATGGGGAGCCCAACAGTCACCAGGCTTGATCCCAGGACCCCAAGACCATGACCGGACCAGAGTCAGATGAATCTTAACTGATTTAGCCACTGAGGTGCCCCCTAAAGGGAGATTTCTTAAAATGAATGCAATGCACATGTTTTATGGAAATATTTGTGCCATAAATGTCAATGTCTTCATGGTAATAAAAATATTTGTTTTATACTTATAGCTGAAATTCACACACATACCCCTTTTTTTGATCTTGGAATAGACCTCTTTTAATGTGCTTTGTTTCAAAAATAATTTTATAGCAGGGTAATGGTGAAATAAAAATGTGTAACAAATTCTTCTGAAAGCTCCTCAGGCAAAATATATATAGAATGTATTCCTACCTCTGATTTTTTTCTACATGATAGCATTTTAGACCTGGAACAGTAAATTCTTATTTTTTTCTTATTGTCTTCCCTTTTATACAAATGAAAAACCCAAATACTTTGCTTATTCAAACATATTGTGGAAGAACCAGTTGAGTCTCTACAAGAAATGATTTTCAGACACCGCCACTGAAGAATACTACAAGACATGAAACCTCTGCCCTCGTTTTTGGTTATTTTCTATTTCAAATTCATGCTGGACATGGGGCTTGGCTTAGCTGAGACCTGAAGTTTGGCTGTTTTATCACAAAATCAGGGTTCTTTTTCCTCTTCTCAGCCCTCTAGTAATTATCAACTTCAATAAATTATAGGCGCTTCGTATTGCTAATGATCAGAGCTGTAGTTATTGTAGATAGAAACCAGAGAGAGATCATCTGAATTCAAGGATAAGGAGACATTTAAATGACATAAGGGCCCAAATAACACCAAGTTATGGGAAATATGCAACCCTCTCCCCTTTACTTATTTATGTTTAAAATATTATTCTTATTTGTCTTATGTACTGGTCTGGCAGAAAGCTGTGGTATGAATATCATGTGGATCAACAGGAAAAACCACCAAGCCAATCTCTCGAAATTAGGTTAGTCCTGATAGGTCAGGGATTAACCCCAGGAGCTGCAAAGCTTCTGCTGACTTCTGGTTTGGTTCTCTTTTTCTTTCTTTCTTTCTTTTTTTTTTTTTACATTTTATTTATTTATTTTACAGGGACATAGACAGAGCCAGAGAGCACAGGCAGAGGGAATGGCAGAGGGAGAGGGAGAAGCAGGCTCTGCACTGAGCAGGGAGCCCAAAGCAGGGCTCTATCCCGGGACCTTGGGATCATGACCTGAGCCAAAGGCAGATGCTTAACCATCTGAGCCACCCAGGCACCCCTGGTTTGGTTTTCTACACTGCTTTGAAAATGATTGCTTCATAGAAGTGGGAATAGGGACAGTGCAGCGTCCCTTCCCTGGCTTCGGGATGGCTTTTTACTTTCCTACACATGCACTATACCTTATTGAGGAAATATCCCTACAGAATACACCTATAGCTCAATTGTCTAAATAAATAATTTTTTCTAGAAAAGGCAGTGTTCAAGAAAGGCTGAGGAGGGTCCTATCTCTACCTCTAAATGTTCATAGAAATGTAGACAGGATTCTTCAAAGGCAATTTGAGCTTAGATAAGATTTTGCCTTTGTCTACATTGTCAGGGAAGAAGAAATTTTCTCTGCCCTTCAAAGTTCTAGTTGGACTAAGAATCAAAATGACATGAGACCTATTAGCAGGAGAAAATCAAATTTAATTTCATACATGAGAGAAATTCACACAAGCATGAAATTCCGAAGACAGGTAAAATGAAGTATTTTGTCATTCCTACCTTAGAGACGGGGGTAGGTGTTTGGGACTTCTAAAGGAATGAAATTCACAGGAAGATGAAAAGAGTAAACATTTGGTAAATAAATGTTCACTGGGCCACACAGAAACAATGGGACATAGAGAGGAGTTTTAACAAACAGATTTTGCTAAATTCCTCCTTGTTTATCACCCACTCCGTTCATATTATAATGTAGTTAACTATGGCGATCAATCTCTTCGTGGAGTAGGTCCTCTACCTAAATTATCTTTAGGCAGTTGAGGAGAAGGTAAAGAACTTTTCTTGAATCTGCTGGGTTTTGTTTGCTTTTAACTCAAAATAATCTTCATGCCAAAGTGGCCCATCATGCGGGTGGCCCGCCCTTGGTCCTTACAACATACCCCATTATAATTTCTTTGGTAATTTAGGGCAAACCTCACACATATTCAAATCATCACGGTTAGGCAGTCATGCTTTGTAAAGCTTTTTCAGACTCTTAAGTAAGAAATATAAATCGTGATGTGATGAGCCCTGGATGTTATGTGTGATGAATCACTAAATTCTACACATGAAAGGAATTTTACCATATATATTCACTAACTAGAATTTAAATAAAAACTTGACATAAGAAAAAGAAATCTAAATCTTAAAATCCTTGAAGACGTGAATGAAGCTTTTTCCTCTTGAGGAAGATGGGTGTAGAGGAAAATTCGGGAAGACTGGTGACAGAAAAGTCAAGGAGAAAGAAGTTACAATATAACAAATCTTCACTACAACTTTAGAGAGAAAAAAATACCACAGCAAGATTCATTGGAGGCATTTCTCTTTAAATGCCCTTTTTTTTTTTTTTATAATTGCTTGATTTTTATAGCGAGATTGCCAGATCCTTCCTAGAAATACAAACTGTCACATTTTATAAGGCTGCAAATAACAAAATGCCCCTTCATGGAAAATACTGTCCTATTAAATCTGAGAAGTCACAAATTGTGTTGTTTTCCAGAACCTCTGAGGAAAAGGGAATAGTTTGTACTAAAACTTTTAGTAGTAAGTAGACTCGGGGGAAACTGGGTAGTTTGGAAGCAGCCCTGTTGAGTTCTTCCCAATGAGGAGCCAGGGAATTGAACTCCCCTTGCCTCAGGCTGTCTGTCAGCTCCGTGGAAATGACATTACCTACTTTGAAGTATGTTTTGAAATTTACAGTCTAAGCACTAGGAATTCCTCAGAGAAAATGAGATTCTTCTATGGCATTAGTATCTTAAGACTATAGTGTTACTACTCATAGGTCATTTTAATCTTTAAAAGAGTCCTCATTTTTAAAGTATGTTTCCAGTGCTGGCCCTTTAAAAAATATTTTTTTATCAGAATGCCAAAAATAACCATTCTATTCAGGATTTATGAAACAAAGCAAAACAAAAACCGGTGTCACAAAGCTGTGCTGTGTAATACCAATTGACCAGGGAGCTTGAGTTCCAGCTGATAGTTTTAATATCATGCAGGATGAGCCAAAGTCATTTTTGGAATCACAAACATGATAGATTCTCTGAATGAGTCCCCAGCAGCTTCAGAAATACAACCAATATGTTATTAAGTCATATTTGGCTATTCTTAGGCTTAGGAATAATTTTCAATATACTATGCAGGAAAGAGTTAATAAAGAATAATATTAATTTATGTTTGGACCCCAAACATCTTAACTTACATGTCAAATTGATCATATTTTTAGTTTTTTCTAAAGTTTTTAAGTGTTACAGTTAAAATGTTGCCAATCAGCATGAAATTCTTTTGATGTGTCTGGAAGCTAATATTTATAAGAAACTAAAATTCAAAAATATGTAGTAGATAAGCTTAATAATGTATCTAATATAACATAATTAAGAATATAATGTATATAATAATATATATCAACTTCTGGATTAGGAGTATATCAAATCCCAGTTCTTTGGGAGTGAAAATTAATTCAAAATAATATTTTACAAGGAAAAATGAAAACACTCTTTAAGTTGATTTTCACGTTACTTTTTATTACTAATACAAATTTGATTTTTAGTATGCATCTTTCAAATACAGTCTTTTGGGATAAACACAGTCGGAAATGTCAACCTAACTAGCAGGAGAACATAGTCATTTTTAATAGAAAAGTGTGGACAGAGTAGATACTTCTACTTCAAACAGAAATCAAATGTGAAAATCTACTTTCTCTTAAAAAATAAACATTTCTACAATTCCTCTCTAATTATAATAACTGAGCCTATCTAATACAATCTTTTATCCAAAGCTTCAATTCATTAATACATATATATGCTTGAGCCCTAGTAGGGTAGCCCTTTCCAATTTGAGTGATGGTGCCAAAACATAAAAGAGACATATTCAGAAATAAGTGGACTAGAATCCGTGCATTTATAAAACTCAAAATACTAGACAAAATCTAAATCATTTTAATAGCGGACACTTCATACACATGCAATGATGTGATATTTAAACTGAAGATGGAGGAAAGGTGACAAATTAGTCCCTATGACTGGCATACTGTAACAGTTTAGTGCTTTTTAGGCATGCTTTTTAATCCATGGTAAAACAGGAACTCTGTCTACCTATGTGATTGCTACTAGTAGAAAAATGTCTGCATAAATGTGGTATATGTTTATAAGCAACAGTCCTTCTAAAAATGCTGATTCTATCTTACAGATGTAAGGTAGTCTTACCCATAGGAATCAGATCTCTGTGACAGGTTTTCTGTCTCAAACAGTAGCTTGAATGCAAGCAATTTAACTGTGCTCATTTTTAAATAAACTGGAGATTCTATATCCTCAATATGTTTTGTTATGATTTGACATTGGCACTCCTGCTTTTCAGATTTATATCTGCAAAGTATGACTTTTTGGAGCATCAATTTCTAATAAAACTGTGAGATGTTCATTTCTTTGTGAGTGAAAAATGTACAACTTTCCTACCATGTATTGTCTTCCTCTTGATGTCTAGAATCAATTCAGATAACTTCACACGAATGATAATTTTGATCTAGTAATGCAAAGAGGGGGACGGCTATTTTATTATGATAATATTCAAGTTTACAATATCTGCTTTTTAAATTTTGAGTCCAGTGAAAGTTTTAGTGAATAATCTAATATATATCAATTTCTGGAGTTGGAGTATATTAAATCCTAGAAGTAATGAAAACCACTACTAACATTTATCAAAGAAAGCCACAAAATAGGATCTGATCCTGTCAGGCAGTCTTTCCTGCTAAATGACCCTTATCTTAGGACACTGGCATCTAGAATGATTCAGCCAATATAGTAAAATTTGAAGCAAATAAGACTTTTATGTAGGGGAGTCCTGAGAATTTGCTGACATACTGATCAATATACCAGACATTATTTTTTAAGATTCCATAGAAAGTGTTTGGCGTCAATAATTATATTTTATAATTTGAGAGAATTAACAGTATATAAATTTAAGAGAATTTAACAATATAACTTTAGAAGTATTTATCTTTTCTTTATAACTAAACATATTAGTAACTGGTTAGGTCCCTCAATAAGAGAACTTATTAGGATTTCTTCAGATTTTTGATCTTCTACTTCCAAGATAAGGGATCATTTAGACCCTGGAATTTTTTTTTTTTTCCTTTTTAAGTTTTATTCTGTGGAAGACAGCATTATAATGATAAATTCAAGAGTTAAAGAGTAAAACAAAGCAAAAGAGTCACATTTAAAAAATCTAAGAAAGTTTTGAATACTCAAAATGTTTTTTTTTTATTTTAAAATGCTCTCAATTCTTGTTTAGGATGTTAAATGCTTTGAATGTTCTTGTACTGAATACTTTGTGGGTATGGGAGTAAGGAGCAGGTGTTTGATTGTCTCATAGTCTTGCTAACAAGGCATGGGTCATGAAATTGACCAAGCATCTGTTCAGCTTCCTTTGAACATCCTAATGATGGCTTTGTTTTCTGTAACTAAATAAATGGGAATGACTTACAGTTGCGTAATAACAGACACATTCATCTACCACTTCCTTAAATCCATTAACAGTTTTATTTTTCTTCACATCGACCCTCCCTCCATGTAACACATAGCACAAAACCTGTCTCCCGACAATTCCTTTTGGACCTTTAATGATACGCATAGTGACACTGATGACCTAACCCACTCCTAAATTAATCCTGCATTTATATGATGAGCAACAAAAATGAATAATGCATTCTACCATTCTACCAATGAGAGAATCTCAGAATATCAGAGTGGTTAAGGATATAAGAGATTAAATAATCTCATCTTCTCATTTGACAAATGAGGATACCTAAACCCAGAATCTATTCCTGTCTCAGGCTTTAAATAGATTAAAAATAAATTCTATACCTAAATCTTTCTATTCCCCATACATTATACAATTTGCCTCAAAAGTCCTTCTGAATTGTATAATTATCTTTCTGTCAAGTATTTCCTTCTTTCTGAGAATGCCTGTATTTCAATTCTAAAAAACTGAATTTCATTGAATTTTTGATAATTTTTCAGAGAAATGCTTAAAATAACACCAAGGAAATCCTTTTTTATACAATTATCATTCAATGGCATGCTCTCATGGAAAACTTCTCCCATGTTCTATTCCTTGCTATTACTGCTAATGACAGTTAGTGCATCATATTTCGTTAATTCCTTCCTGGACTAAGACACTTAGAAGAAAATACTTAATTTTGCTTTAAATGAGCTGTGTTTAGTTGCCTAGACTACCTTGTATTAATGGAATAAATGGAATTAAGATTATGAATTAGATATAAGTGCTAACACATCAATGCAGAATATGAATTTTTTCCTCAAAGAAATTCTCTATCATGAGCAGACAAGGAAGAGATCACTCATGCGTGCATACACACACACACACACACACACACACACAAACTCAAATAAATGACTTTTGAGAACAAGCCAAGACCGAAAGTGAATCAAAATCTACTAGAAAAGTGAAACGCCCTACAAAGGGACATTTTAAAAATGACTATTGTAGATGGCAAATGAGGTGTTTTTCTAACATTCATGTTTGGCGTCTCCATCCCCTTGGGTGTGGGTTGTAGTTGCAATCAGCCATTGAAAGACAGTAATCAGACCTAGTTTCCATGGACATTATTTCAGAATCATTTCTGGAAGGCTGCCTATAATATGCATATGGCAACTGTGAACCATATTGGGAGTTGGTGGGCATATTATTATTAGGTAAAGATGCAACATTATACTCTTGCCTTGCAAATGAGCTCACATTGGCCTTGTGGGCTTGAGGAACATAGGACAGTCTCTCATTCCAATCCTCTGAGCGCCCTGGAAGCACCTTCCTCCTAGCTGCTGAGACCACATTTGCCACAATGGATTCCTGGATATTTCTGGGTTTAAAGGCATCATCCACTAGACCAAGAGGAGACTTCGTTGCTGCTTCCCAAGGAGTTAGTCTCTTGTTTGCCTTCTCTAGCCCATCACTTGGTTTGCTAGAGTAGTTATAAGCAGGCTGGAATACCCAAGGAGATGTTGTGGAGATGGTGGGTGGTACTGGTCTTCCAGGAAGAGAAAGGGAGTGTCCAATCTGCTAGAAACAATGAAAATGTTAGTATATCTCATTCATTTTTGTTTGTGCTGATTGACTGTTATTCCAAAGTAATCTTGGCAACATTACTGAGCACTGTAAAAATGAAACCCCCAAAATACTTAGTGCTAAAGCCAAGACAGGCTGCCTCTGCCTGGTGCATTATTAGCTCTGGCCTGGGACTTGCTCCTCACTAAGGACTTCCTTATTGCTCTCCATCTTTGAACCCATAGTTCCAATCGCTACCATCTCTTTTGGGCAAAACCACCACTGCTGGGACTCTGTTATCACTGAGAGCCACCCTTACTTACCTGCCCTCCACATATTCATATCGATATACACAGCCCATGCTCATTCAGGTCCTGTTTTCGTGGTACAAAATAAACAAAGCATTGACTACCCCAGAAACAGACCATGAGCTACTGGGCTTGTTACTTTTCCCAAGTGACTTCCAATGTGTTATCTTATTTTGGTCCAACGAATATAGCAAAAAATAATAAATAAAAAATATAATAAAAAATCCAAGAGCTACTTAGATGTATTTAACTTTGCTGATCTGATGGAATAGATGGACTTTCTCTTTTCAAAATCTATTTATAATCACTGAAGATCCTGTGGATCTTCACTTCCTAAGCATGGGATATTGCCCATGTCTCAGACAAATACTCCTGCCCCCTGTTTCATTTGAGATTTGCTTCTTTTTATGTGTATCACATTCTTTACTTTTTTGAGATTTTGTGTCCGTGCAACATTTCCCTGTGTATGTGAGATGTTTGGTTTGTCAGTATGCAGAAACATAATTTATTGAAAGCTCTTGTGTTCTCTCTCTTTTTGCCCCTTCTTATTTCTAAGAACCCTGAAGACTAGTTATCTACATTACATCCTCACACATTACCATCAACATGAAACTCTCTTAGACAAACTTCTGGCAAAAAGTAGCAAATGTACACCTAGGGGAAATGAGTCAACTCTGAAAGTATTATAACATTGTGTGTTTCTGGAACAAAAAGCATTGCTGTGTTTAAAAATGAGTCCGAATTTCAAAAACGGTTCCAACAGCTTTTCTTTCTTAAGCAAGTCCTTAAATTTAAAGTGAATACCAACACCTGGATTTGACAAACTATCTTAGATTCAAACGTTTTGTTTTGGCTTTGGTTTTTCCATTAAACACACAAAGAAGGTAGGTGGTTCATTCTTGGCTTGCATATCAAGAATTAGGGGGTCAATATACTGAATCTTGCCTCTCTTTTTTATCACTAAAATTTCAGTAATAATGGTCGAGTCCTAACAAATCTTGTTTTCATTAATCTCTTTATCCTAATCTAGATCTAATAATAAGTTCTCTAGACTATATAATCAGCGAGGGGAGAAAAGCCTACTTTTAATTACCATTTCGGACTTGATTTCCATTTTGCATTATTTATGCACTGGTTTCATTCATTTAACAAAAATTTTATTGAACACCAGTAGTAGGTGACTACTTCCCAGGCACACTCATCAGAGTCTGGACATACAAATATGATTTAAATGAAGTCCTTGCCCTCAAGAAACATGTAATACAGTACTGTTGTTGGCTTTGCAGTGGCAAGCTAGTCAATCATGGAAGGTCACTTTAGAGACTCTTTACCTATCTTGATAGGATCAATAGGGAATTTTCTAAATTGTGAGAAGTATTAATATTCAATATGATAAAGAAATATTCAGCTCTTATCTCCCAAAGTATGTGTCTATGTCTCCCTTTTGTCCTTACTAATGGAGGAGAGAGGACGCATAGGTCTATAGAGTCCTTGGACAGTTTTCAAATTCCAATGATACCTGTTTTATGTGGTCTTTGATCAGATCCAGCACCTCAGGGGCCTGTTTTAGTCAGGTCTTTGAAACATTAAAGACTTGAAGAGATGTTAATAAAGGGATCTAAGCCTCTACAGAAATATAGGAAGTGATCGTGAATACACATACAGGTGATTAACATCACTGGCTAGCAAGTGGGAAAAGAAATAATTATCAATGTATTCGGAAGAATTAAGTACAATGTGGATGCATACACTTCAGTGATAGGGCATCCAAAACACTGAATGAAAGTGAAAATTTTATCTTCCATTTTTTCTTCCCCTCTTCTTTGCTTGAAAATCTTCAGAAGAGTGGAAACTTAACAGAAATTAGCTCAAAAGCATTGCTGAATGATATTCTAATAATGAAGAGATCACGGGATGCCTGGGTGGCTCAGTTGGTTAGGCGGCTGCCTTCAGCTTGGGTCATGATCCCAGGGTCCTGGGATCGAGTCCCGCATCGGGCTCCTTGCTCGGCAGGGAGCCGGCTTCTCCCTCTGCCTCTGCCTGCCTCTCTGCCTACTTGTGATCTCTCTCTCACTCTCTCTCTGACAAATAAATAAATAAAATCTTAAAAAAAAAAAAAATCAGAGATTTTTTTTTCAGCTAAGGCATAAATGTTCAGAGACTTTTTTTTCAGCTAAGGCATAAATGTTAATCAGTTGAGTATGTGAGCAAAAAGAATTATGAAGTATGATATTGAAAGAGTAAGGCTCTCTGAGGAAAAAATTTTTTTTGAGGAAAAATTTTAAATAGCATCAAAGTTTAAAAAAATCTCCTGTAGAATACAAATATGCCAAAGATAGTAGCAGTACTGGCTGTGAAGGAAGAGAGCAATTACCTCAATGAACAAAATGACTATTGCTCTCTTACAGATTCCTCAGACCGCCAAAAATGCCTTCCTATTCCTTTAAGTGCTAACAATAGAACATAAACGTACAAACTGTCAGAGATGAGAGAGGCAAATGTGGTATAAATAAATAGTTCTTTAGGTACATTGTTGTTACTGTTTGTGCCCAAAATATTGCAGGCCTCTGGTGCCTGCCTGCACCCAAACCCCTAATTTTAACGTATTTCCCCAAAGCAATTTTCACATCTTGTTCTTTGGTGCTATTTCCTTCTGTCAGTCTCTGTCCCAAGGCTCATGCTGTTCTCTGCTTGGCCAGCTAAAGGAAGCCACGTGATACACCCTGAGCCAGAAATGACCAGAGGGACCTCAAAATAGCAGAGGTGTTTCTTCTATTTTGGAGTTTGAATGTCTGATGGTAGAATCCTAGCATAACATGGGTTGGATCCTTGGTGGTTGTTTCCACCATGGGTTGTATTAGTATCTAAAGAATTTAAATTTTTGATATGTGAGCACTTAACTGTAGCCAGTATGTTAAATTAGCATTACATATTATGTGTCATCAAATTGCTTCTTTCTTTTTGTCTCCTGCCACCCTTTCATTTCTTTAATGAAAGAAGTTTTCCACTGTCACTAGATGAAAACTTAGCAGGTCCTGTGGCACTCTGCTTTCTTTTAGGAATAGTCCTGTGGTCACTTTAAGCTACCCAAACTAGTTTATTTCAAAATAGAATATTCCATCCCTTGCAATAACAAACTCCAGTCTCAAATTAAGAGTTAAATCTCTTCTCCCTGGTGCCTGTTTCAGGAAGATCCTCTTCCTTCAGGGAAGGCACCATGGCTTCTTCATGCTTTCTTTCCTCTCTTCCCTCAGCTTGCTGACTGGGACTTAGGGCTCCCCAGGCTTAGAGTACAAGGATGGAGAAGAGACAAAGAGCAGAGGGGAATTTTTACTTGATTTGGTAACATCATATTCTGGCTTTTCACTCTCAGAGCCAGGTAGGCCCAGACGAGGAAACTTTCTTAGGATCTTTGGGGATTCCTATCACTAGGGACATTTTGCTTGTAGCCCTGAATTCATGCCAAGTCATCCCTATTCTAACAGGTAACTTATGACTCATTCTGCACCCCCAAGGAAGCTGAAGCTATGAGAGGGTCTATTTGAAGAGGCCTCAAGACAACCCCATCTAGCTCTTCTTTGCTCCTGGCCTGCTGTGGTCCATGGGGAACACTCATCATTTGCCCTTGGGATGACAGCAGCAGATTTCCTGATTCTTTGCCAAAACAATTTGTCAGCCCATGTCTCACCTTCCAGATTTCTTGGGAGAGTGTCAGACCCCAATGCGCTCTGCCTTCCTGTCCATCCTTATGCAGACATCTCAGGTCAAGCTCTCTAAGAAGCTACTTAAAAAAAAAAAATTTTTTTTTTTTTGAGACACAGAGTGTGAGCACGGGGGAGGGACAGAGGGAGACAGAGACTCTTAAGCGGACTCCACACCTAGCACAGAGCCTGATGCGGGGTTCGATCACATGACTCTGAAATCATGACCTGAGCCAGTATCGAGAGTCGGACTCTGAACAGACTGAGCCACCCAAGAGCCACTCTAAAAAGCTACTTTGAAACTCTTCTCTCACAGGAGTGGAGGTGAGGAGCTAGGACCTCCCCCTACTCCAAACCCACACCCCATGATCTATGGCATCCAGAACTCTTCCTCAAGTAATCCTCTCTCCTTGCCATCTTCTGATCCCTTTTAATAACCCAGACCTAACTGGAGGATTCCAGTGGGAGTGGCTCTGTGCTGTGTTCTTTGTAGAATCTGTAGTTTCATCTGAAATCAGACTTTAGTGTGCAGCATCTCTGATATTTGAGGGCCTCAGGGGAACTTTCACTTTAATACCCTGTCATGTAACATTACCATTTTCAGTAGTACACTAAGCCTTTCTCTCATTTTTCTTTTAACAATTAAATATAGGCTAAAAATCGAATGAAAAAATTTTTGAATGATTAATTTCAAGGCATTCAAATAGTCCTAAGAGTTGAAAGCTTATACTTCACTCAGGCCTTGACCTAGATAAGGGGCCTCACTTGTTTTCAGGGCATCTCGGTCAATCCTTGGGCTTTAACTGTTGAGAACTTCTCCTTACATTGATCCAACTTTCGCCTCCCATAACTTTTACCCAAGTGATCCTAATAACATAAAATACACCTGTTTCCACTTCTATATGCCTTTTCTTCCCATACTCCCAGTTGCTTCCACCTTCTTCGGACACCTTCACCATCCTATTGCTATCCCTCAGTTTCAAACTAAGGAGAAATAACATCTATGGTGGTCATTCTCTCAAACCTTCTGCATCCTTCTGCCTCAGTTTGTTAGGTAAGGTTAATGCAGATACACCATCTTGATCTTCTTGAGTAGGTGTAAATACGTAAACACAAACCCCGAAAGCAAACCAATAAAGACGTCATTCAAACTGACTGGGTATAGGGCATACCTCACATTTAGATGCGCTCTCTCCCTTTCTGCGAAGGTGAGACACACATGGGGCTCTGCTCTCAAGGCAGCTGAGAAGCTCAGAGGAGCTGAGGGCCTTTCCCAGCTTATCTTAACCAACTTTTCATGTCAGTTCAATGCTGACTTATCCACATAAAGCAGTTAATGAAGCAGCTTAGTTAGCTTCCTTGTTAAACTAGGTAACCGATTTAACTGGCCGGAAACACTTGACATTTAAAAGAGAAGTGGAGTCTGAGGTTTACATAGGACAATGACGTGAATTCCAGAGCAATGCAAATAGCCCTAGAAGCCAAAGAAGTTTAATAGGATATATTCTGAAGTTCAAACTATTTCATACCATGAACCTGGAAAGCCAAAAACATTCTCTTAACTGAATTCCTGCTTAAATATGCCATAGCAGCGGAAGGGTCCTCAACAAATGTTGTTTCCAATGTTACTTCAACTCCTTCAAATGTTATTTCAACTCCTTCAACAACTTTCTCTCTTAAACACATGATCGGTAAATATTCATCACAAATATATCTTTTATCATAAGCAGATTCCAACAGAGGCAAACAGAAATAAAGGATATTTCACTTGTCTTTTAAATCATTCATAAAAATTTCTAAAAAGCAGAGGACTATGAAGAGGCACATGAATGGAAGAAAGTACCAGGCATTCTCCAGCTTCCCATCTGCTCAGGTCGAAATCTTGAGTCATTGTTGACTCTTCCCTGCTCCTCACACTCCACCTGATCTGTTAACTTTAAAATATACCCAGTCTGCAACCATTTCCCATGCCTCCACTGCTACCATCCTAAGGTAAAGCAGCATAATCTTGCCTGGATTATTGCTACGGTCTCCTAATTGACTTCCCTGGTTCCATCCTTGCTGCTCTAGTCTACTCTCAAATGGCAGCTAAAATTACCCTGTTAAAACGTAAGTCAGATTATGTCACTTAGTTCTCTGTTTAAAATCTTCTCATGGCTTCTCATTTCAAAAAGGGAAAATCAAAGTCTTTTCATTGACCCACAGAGCCCTGTAAAATCGGCTCGCCCACCCCTCCTTAATCTCTGATTTCATCTCCTTCTGCTCTTTCCTTCTCACTTGGATCTAGCCACACCGGCTTCTGCTATTTTTGAACAAACCAGACATACTCATGCCTCAGGACCTTTACACTTGCTGGATCCTTCTGCCTGGAACACAATACTCCAGATATCAGCATGACTTCTGTTTCTTTCCCTTCAGGCCTTACTCAAATATCATATGATCACTATCTGACTATTGTCTGTCTGTCTTTCTGTCTGTATCTCTCTCCTTTTCTGTCAAAATTCCCTATCTCATTCCCTGTTCTATATCTCCCTTTAGGCTTATGTCTATTGAACATAATAAATGTTTTATTTGTTTTGTTTATGTGCTTCTTCCCACTAGAATTTAGCTCCATGTGTTATTGTTTCATTTTATTTTATTAATTAAGACATCCCTAGACCAAAAACAATTCCTGGCAAGTAGATGCTTAGTAAATATTTGTTGGCTGAATGAATAATTTCTGTATCAGACTGCTATAACTAGGAAACTTGGCTAGCTTCACAAAATTTTTCATCATGCCTCAAGATGTAGCTCTTCTCACAACACTTACATGTAGTGAGGGACTCACACAAATAGACTCATCCCCACCACTCTCACTATACACACACCAATACGCACACCAAGCCATGTTTGTCAAAACAAAGAGGATAAATCAATATTTACATACAAATCAACTTTTCTAAGCAGGTAGAAGACGTGCAAGTGTGAGGGTTTTAAGCTGTGTTGACTCCCCAAATGAGAGAAGTCCTAGAATTTTATGCATGAATCCTAAAAAGAGCCTAAAATATATTTGCAAGAGTGAAAAAAAAAAAAAAAAGACCTAAGAAGAAAAAGATAATGGACATTGGGATTAGTTAGAAGGGAGAGGTGGCTGGGTGGCATAGTTCATTAAGAGTCTGACTCTTGCTTTCGGCTCCAGTCTGCTCTCAGGGTCCTGAGATTGAGCCGCATGTTGGGCTCCATGCTTAGTGTGGAGTCTGCTTGGGACTCTTTCTCCCTCTCCCTCTGCCCTCCCCACTGCGCTCTCTCTCTCTCTCTAAAATAAATAAGTCTTTTTTTTTTTTTAAGATTTTATTTATTTATTTGACACAGAGAGAGAGAGATCACAAGTAGACAGAGAGGCAGGCAAAGAGAGAGGGGGAAGCAGGCTCCCTGCTGAGCAGAGAGCCCGATGTGGGGCTCGATCCCAGGACCTTGAGATCATGACCTGAGCCAAAGGCAGAGGCTTTAACCCACTGAGCCACCCAGGCGCCCCTAAATAAATCTTTAATAAAAAGAATTGCAGAAGGGAGAGCTGAAAGTTGATTTACCATTTATCATGAGACTGCAAGCAGGTGTAGGAAATGGCATTTTTACTAACTAATCTCTTAGGGGCACTCCCATTTTCATGAGTCTTGGATCAATTTTCCTGATAGGGAAGCAGGTTAACAGGAAGATGTTTCTCCATGGAGACGTAGAATTCTTATATCTAGAGATCCTTAAATGTGGGATAAATGTTCCTTTGAGGTGAATCACATACAGTCAAGCTTGACATCAAGGAATAAGGAGCATTTTAAGGTCATTTTTGTCCTAGTCTCTTAATAAAATTGTCTCTATCTCATATTTTCTGTGATCTGCCTTCCTAAAGTGAATCTTAAATTTTCTTCACCTGCAGAGTTTTTGGAAATTCTATCTTAACACTTTCTTAACAAAATGGAGGAGAGCGTCCATCTCTTCAGACAAAAATCTGCAGCACTGTGGTGCTCATCAAGAATAGTGCCGAGAATCAGGACGAATCGGTCGTACTATTGAATAGAATAGTAGCCAAGTAACCATACATTGCTTCGATAAATGAGATAAACATACTTGGACATCAGAAAAAGAGATACCGGGATGCCTGGGTGGCTCAGTTGGTTAAGCGTCTGCTTTCGGCTCAGGTCATGATCTCAGGGTCCTCGGATCGAGTCCGCATCAGGCTCCCTGCTCAGCGGGGAGCCTGCTTCTCCCTCTGCCTGCCGCTCCCCCTGCTTGGGCTCGCTCGCTCACTCTCTCACTCTCGCTCTCTCTCTCTGACAAATAAATAAATTAAATCTTTAAAAAAAAAGAAAAGAAAAAGAAAAAGAGATACCATCTTGTAGCTATTGCTTCTCATCTTGGCTCTGCCCCTGCTATTCATCTTTATTCACTTTAGATGAACTTTTAGATTAAATTTGGGTTCTAAAACAATACACGTTTTAAAAGTTTATCTTATGTTTGAAGGAAATTCCTTCGTGAGAAAGGCTAAGGGTTGTAAATGACAATGGAAGCAAGCATGATATGCTGGTAAGAATGTGAACTCCGATAACTTGGGATGTCACAGTGACCCGGGGAGTCCTGCCTTTGCCTCTTGTGACCTGCGTGGGTCCACCTCTCCAGCTGTACTTTCCTTGCTCGTCAAATGGTAACAATGCCGGCTACCGTTTCAAGATCAGGGGTGGAGGAGAGATTTCGTTTAGAAATTGAATGCCCCGCGGCAAAACAATTGGCGATTATTCTTGCTTTGGGGAGAAGAGCCTGTGAGGTCTTAGAAGGTGTCAGAGACCTGGCAGAACCTTTTGTTCAAGAGGCAACTGCATAGGCAGGCTGCTGACCCAGGATAAAAATAGGAGGGAGCCTTGCCTTTGAAGTGGCATTAGCACCACAAGCCTCAGATACCGCGCTGCTCTCCACCGGTCAGAACGTCAGAACGCAGGCAGCAGAGCTGGCCAGAAGCACGCACTGACCTCATCTCTTTGCTAGCTCGGGGGTGAGGGTGGGGGTGAGCATGGGCTGGGGGAGGTGGGCAAACTACAGACTTGTTGATCTCTCTTAACCCTCTGTTATAAAAGAATAAAAATATCCACATTCAATGTAAGGTCATGAAGACTGATGTTAAGGAGGAATCTGCATAATACTTCCGTGGTCCCTTTCATCTTAGATAGCAATGAGAGCAAGACCTAAAATGTATAGAATTTTTACCATGTACTCATCACAGTGTTAAGCAACTTTTTCTATTAACTCACTGAATCCTCTCAACAAGCCTATAATCCCAATCTTGCAAATCAGGAAACAGGCATAAAAATGAGGTAATTTACCCTAGGTCGCACAGCCGGTATATGTCTGTATAGGGAAATTTAAAAATTAAAGTCATAGGTAACAAAATTGTATCTAAATTATTTTAAGGTGCTGAATCTATTAGTGAAGAAAGATTAACTGCACAGCAATGTTTTACCCTCTCACCTCCCTTTATCCTCCAAAAAAGTATGCCATTCTAAAAACTATAGCCTATGAAAACACTCCTATTCATATACTGTATTCTATTTAAAAAGTTGGAATTGCCATTTTAATTTTTTGTATTTCTTGGGGAAAAGCCTTAAATACGTTTTTATAAAAGTCTACATTAATTGGCTTGAACATAAAAACAAAATCTTTTAAACACATTTCAAAATATTTTCTGAAGAGTAGTTCTCTCTTGTCAGAAGATTTAAGCAGTAAAAGCCATATGGATTCCCACCATAGAAAAAAAAGAATAACATATCAAAAGTTCAAATTTCATCAGTTTCTATAGAGAAAACAGAGGAACTTTCACAATAAACAAAGGTTGATGATCCTATATGAAATAAATGAATTGTTGACCTTTTGGAAGTCTTTTGTAAAGAAAAGTGTCAGTGTCTGGCATGTAGTAAGCACTTAAGAAAGGAGACTCATCATTACTAGTACAGAATTATGACCTACACTGTAAATCCTACTTAAAGTGTATTTCACTATCTGAGTATAGCTTTAGCTGTTCATTATATATCCTAGATACTTTTTCCTAAAACAAATCTGGGTAACCATCTCCTTTCTTCCTCATTCACAAAAAAAAAAGTCACCATGAATGTGCACTTATTCCTAGGGAAAAAGTGGGATGAGGAGAGATGGGTTTTTTAAATATATTTTACAGATTATGTGCTTGCTATTTGACACAGAGCTAATATCCCTTAAGCAAACTCATTTCTCAAGTAGAATGCCTTTGATTTTCTGAGAGGAAAATTTTATCAGTTAAGAGGTTAAGAAAAGGAATTCTTAAGAAATGTTACATTTCTTATGCATGTATATGCATGTTACATGCATAGCATATAACAACCTCGATTGAGTCTTTTACATGAAAACATTCTCCAAATTTCTCCCTGGCATGTTTTTAAGCCATTCTTCTATCACAACTCCTAATTACATTAAAAAACTGACAAACCAAAGCTGGTTAATGGTAATGACAAACACACATCAACAACTAAACAACATATGACAATATTATTTCACAAGGATGTGGAAAACACAGTATGAGAAAAATGACTTATTTGATCTTGGTAACTGTTTTTCTGTCCATTACGTTTTCTAAGCTTATGAAATAGATCCTTTGATTCATTTCCTGGTCCCTGGGGAAAATGTTTAACCTACCGTTCCTGGGAAATTTAAGATTTACTGCCAAATCATATTTATATTTCCTTTGTCAAAAACATGGCCCCAGAGTGATGTTTAAAATTAGGGATAAAAAAATACAACTCTTCATCCGGGAAGTAACCAACAACTTATTTTCATAAGCACAGAACAGGAAAATTTTTATTTAACCGCCTTACCACGTTTCTCTGGTGCAAGTGGTAAGTTTTATTTCATGATATCTTTCTTGTCTTGAGGGATTCTTTCTTGTCTTTCTAGAGGGATTTATGTAGTAATTCTGTGTATGTAATTTCATTTTATAGACATGGGGATGCCATAAAGTAATTGGGGTTTTCAAAGGAATGATTGTTTTTCTGGAATAGATAAAAGCCCCTCAGTGGGAAATATAGATTAAAGTAGAGTATACGGTGATAGTCATGATGGTGTACTTTTTTCTTTTTTTTTTTTTTAAGATTTTATTTATTTATTTGACAGACAGAGATCACAAGTAGGCAGAGAGGCAGGCAGAAAGAGAGGGGGAAGCAGGCTCCCTGCTGAGCAGAGAGCCCGATGCGGGGCTCGATCCCAGGACCCTGAGATCATGACCTGAGCCGATGGTGGAGGCTTTAATCCACTGAGCCACCCAGGTGCCCCGTTGGTGTACTTTTCAAATACAAATGGAGAACATGGAAACATCTTTTATCAATGGTGTCCCAGGAACATATCTTCAAAATAGGAAGCATTTACTTCACTTGAAAATACTAATGCAGGTGTATCTGTAATCCAATTAATGGTTCAAGGAGGTGTTTCAGAAGGCATTAGCATGCTTTAATTTTCCCCTCCTGTTAGCTATTATTACAGCTTTTCCTATTGCTACAGCTTTCTTAATGTTCTCACAAAACCGCAATATGTAATTTCTTAGACATGATATTGGATATTAATACTATAGCAAATTTTGCTATGTGGGCCACACATTTATTCAAAGGATCTCATTCCTTATCATCCCCCTGACTACTCCGCACTCCCAAGTTCACCTTCATATTGATATAATGTTAGGTAGTTTTGACTCTCAATTGCCAAACAACTTTTTTCCTTTTTCAGTATTGATTCATGCAGATACACAGGTGAATTAACAAAGCCTCGTGAATTAGCTACAAACACTTCATCAACCCTGTAAGCCACATTGGATGTATAGTCTTAGCCTAAGATAAAAAGATAAATTCATGGGGTGCCTGGGTGGCTCAGTGGGTTAAGCCTCTGTCTTTGGCTCAGGTCATTATCTCAGGGTCCTAGGATCGAGCCCCGCATCGGGCTCTCTGCTCAGCGGGGAGCCTGCTTTCCCCTCTCCCTCTGCCTGCCTCTCTGCCTACTTGTGATCTCTTTCTCTCTGTCAAATAAATAAATAAAGTCTTTAAAAAAATAAAATAAAAAAAAGATAAATTCTTCTGGAGGTACTAAAATGCCTAGGTCCTTTTAAATACACATTTGAGATGGAGAGAAGGGACCCTTCTGTGATATGTATGTCTGAAGTTCTTAAGCAACTATCCATTAAAACAAACAAACAAAAAATAAAAAAACTCTGGGGAAGGGATGGAAAAAGAAATGTCTAGAGCTTGTCTCTTTGTAAAAAGATTCCTAAGTTACACCTTAACTGAAAAAGTTCCTCTCAGCTTTGTTCTGATCTGTTTCTTGAACATTATGAGACACTTTCTGATAGTGATGTGCAGACTTTTCAGTTGCATCCTTGTTCTTAATTTTGCCTATTTCAGAACTGGTAAGTCTAATGCAGGTAAGTTCTTTTTAAAATTTAATTCGTAGATCAGCAATCATTGACCATCTGGAATCACACATGGATACGACCTAGGCTAGAGCTTTTGTGTGTGTTTTAGCTGGGAGGAAAGTTTATCTCAAATTCTTTCATTTAAAGGGCCTGAAGGAGGTGGGGGCAGGGAGGACAATCGCTTACAATTTATCACTGTGGGTCAGTTATTCCCGGGCAAAATCCAACTTTGATGCTATAACTAGTTGCTAAATGAAGTTCACTCTAGATCGGTACTTTTTTTTCTTTTTGCAAAAATTTGAAGTCTACATGAGACCAGATGAAGTCTGACAATGCAGCCATCCCCAACAATACACTGATAATTAAACATTTATGCACCATTCATAAGACAGGATTTTGACTTTGACCATGGTTGACAGTGCTAGGTAGACTATTATAGAAGTTTACAAAACAAAGCAGAAGGACAACAAAACAGAGGTTGAATAGTGAACGCAAAGAAGATAAATATTAAATGGTTCTTGTAAAAGATTGCTTTCTGTATGAATGCATGGTACATTTGATATAATTTTGTACAATGAAACATGGGTGTTTTGACAGTGAAGGGTGGAGATCTTGTGAGGCAGGTGAAATGACAAGCAGAGGGTACTGGAAATTCTGCTTTATAGCATTGCCAGCTGTTTCTCACCCACCTCGTGGCCCCCCGAGGCCTAGAGGTCCCTCTGAGCTTCACAGTGCCCCCCCTTCTCAAGAAGTATCTGTGTGTGTTTCAAGAATAGTCAAGAGGAATTATAATCACACTCTACAGACACTTAGAACCGAACAAAATCATTCTGCTCGTGGCTTGAAGAAAAGAAGAAATATTCTCCCCTAAGCTCTGTTTTTCTTATTAGAAAAAATGATTACTTAATTTTAAGATGTGTTTCCTACAAATATCCTGGAATTGAAGGAGTAAGGAACATATAAATTTTGTCTTGTCATGTTTTACACCGACCTTGCTTTTTAAAAAGTATTGAACTACACCAAAATACTCATGAAACATAAAAACCCAAAAATATTTTAGAAGATACTTATATAGCAAATTATAAAATCTCAGAGGTGGAAGGGATTCAAGATCTGCAATCAAGTTTCAAGGAGGTACAGGAGTTCAGTTTACAACACACCTGATAGGCATTGTAGTGGAAAAAGCACAGGCTATGAAAACAGATAAACTCGGGGTCAGTTGGCAGGTCTGCCACCTTAGGACTAGCTGTGTGACTTTGGACAATTTTCTTAACCTCTCTGCGCTCCAGTTTCTTATCAATTAAAAAAATGATAATTTTCCACCAAATAAAGTTGTTATGAGAACTAAATTAAGTACATGTATTAAAGCTCTTAACACCTTTTGTGTGTCGAACATATATGTTCATTCCTTCTCCATCTCTTCCCCACAAGATTTCGAAGTTTTATGTTAAACTGAAACTTACTGTCTTGTAAGTTCTGTTGATTACTCCTAACCTTTCTTTTTCATCAATAGATACATTTACTCCCTCATCCACACCATAGTTCCTCAAATATCTAGCTCTCCTATCTCTTGTTGGTCTCTTCTCCTCCCACTGGTAAATGTACAAACATTCATCTCATATTACAGAACTGGCAGACGTCACCATCCTTTTTTGTTTTAGAAATAAACTTTAGTGCGTCAAAGATCTGAAAACAAAGGTCTTGTTGGGATCAAAGCTGCTACTCAGTGGGTCTACCCGTCCCTTTGTTCTGTACATTCTCCTAGTATTTAAGCAGACCCTGACTGATTTTGCAGTTTGTCAATCTATCACACAATTTGATCATCATAATGGAAAGGCACAGCAAAAACACTGGGATCTTCCCCAATGATCCTTAAAGTACATGAATTTGGGTATTTTTTAGATCTGAAAATTTTACAGTCATATTTGTTTTCCTTTTAAAAGGCTAATTAGCATTCAAAGTGCTCCAAAATTCTCCTTTAGCCTAGATCCCCAAATAAAAATGTTTTGATTACTGCCAGAGAGATTTAAGTTAGTTATTAGTAAGAACATTTTTGATCAGAGATAACAGACTCTATTGCCCTACAGCCAAGGGAAGTCATACAATCCCTTTCCCCAGAGATAAGAAAAAATGGCCAAGGAACTTTGTATAGTCCCTTCTCTAGATGATAAAATTGTATCATTCTATTCCTAGAAATATTTCTTCTCGGCCTTGATTAGAAGCAGAGAGTCCTATAAAATCACATCTGAAGGCCCTCTTTATTCTTCTATTTTAAAAAATAAAGAAAAAGAATGTTCAGAGCAAATTATTCCCAAGTTTGAGAGTGGCTGCCTGTGAAGCCTTTTCGGAGCGGGAAGAGGATTTGCTGCCCTCTACTGGATGTCTGAGATCAAGCCCGCAAGATCCGCGCCCCAGTGCAGCTCACTGCAGACAAGGCTCCAAACAGTGGAAAGCAGGTGCAGTTTACAAGTCTGGCTGTGCCTGACTGGACAAACTGGAAAACTATTTATGGGTTTTAAAGAATAAGGTTGACCTAAGTGTTTTTTGTGTTAGAATAGTGTTTTACAAGGTGTGGTTCACAGCCATTAGCATCAGAATCACCTGGGGTGTATGTTACCAGAACAAATTCCTGGGCCCCACCAGACCTACTAAGACAGAATTTCCATGGTGGGGACAGAAGGGAGGGGAAAAAACAGGTATTAATTTCCCTCTGGGAGCAAATGTCGGAAAACGATGTGTTAGTACCCTCCGAAGAAGATGGTTAGCTAAAACTAAAGTGCTCTATGTAAAGGGAATCTTGTTAATTGGTAAACTTAAATTCAAAATTAAAATAAAAAATTCTAAGTGATCTATTTTGCTTTGCTTTTTATTTCAACAACAGCACCCACCCTGGGTTGTAACATTTCGCTGGCCGTTTCATAATGGAGAATTCAAAATCTAGTTAGCTTATTTGGGTTTATATGAAGAATTATAATTGACACCATCTGATAAGCATTAACAAGTAGTCAGCGGGCCAGACCACCAGTTAACTCTTGAGTGTGATGTAAAGGGAAAAAAAAACCTAATAATGGAAGGATTGGTATGACACTTAGCACTTTATTTATATTAGTCTAGCCTATTCTTTGGTGATCTTGAGCTGTTAGAAGACAGTTCTGTGAATATTTCTTTACCAATCTGAGACAAAAAAACTAAGAGAAAACTAAGAGGAGAAAACAAAACTAAGGGGTATGCCATTCAAGAAAAAGATCTAGTTGTTTTTTTGCTTTCCAAAAAAAAAAAAAGTAATTAAATGGCACAAAAGGAAAACAGAACAAAATCAATTTAAATGTATTTGAAACAAAAGCAATTTGGGATTCAGATAAAATTTTCAGCCTCTTAGATTGTTTTGATTTTTTTTTTTTCTCTTCAAGATTAGTCCCAACTTCTGCTTCTGACTCAGAAAGATTCTAGAGGCACACCAGGAAACCCACAAGAATTCCCTGGGTTTGAAAGGCAGCAGGAATTCTAGGTTCCTCCCTACACCAGGCACTCAACTTCTGAGAATTGTTTTTCATCCCTTGCTCTGTGAACTGGGACTTTGCTCTGTTCAGAGAGAGGGTTTTGGAAACCGCTCATGCTTCTCAGGCAAGGAGATCAATTACTTTAAAAAGGCCAGGTTGCTGACCCTTTGTCCTGGGACAGCATCGGGAAGGAGGGATAAGAACAGCTGTCCGCAGCGCCTTCCGAGGTCAGCCAGGTTCTGTCAGAGCCCCAACTGTTGCCGGCCTGAATTGGGGTGGCCTCGGCCATCGGGTGGCCAGCTGTTCCACTTTTTGTGGGATAGGCTTATTTAGGCTTCAACTGTCCTACCAGAACCTTCCTCAGGAGACTAACCACCCAAATTTGAGACTATATTTAATTTACTAGCATCCCCCACATAAGAATTCTCTGTATATTGCTAGGGGCCCCACATTTGTTTTATTAACATTGATACTTTGAATTGAACGCAGTCCCTTTATAGTGGAGTCTCAAAGCTGATGTTAAGGGTTTTTGTTTGTTTGTTTGTTTTTAATATTGTACCATCTCTTTGGATCCTGGTCTCATTTTGTATACCATTATAGTGCTAGGACAATAGACGAAGACAAAGAAGAAAGAAATTATCCAACGGGCTGAAGAGAGAGTCACATAGACATATAAGTTTCAGTAAGAAGAAAACAGAAGAAACAATGACTTCTCAGTACAAGCCTCTTGAGAAGAGATTGCTTGTGTCAGTAGATTTATACAGACGCTATTTCTGCTTTTTCTATTTTAGTTGTGTTTGAGCCCTAAAACTGGGAGTCACATTCACAGAAAAAACAAAAGAGCTTGTCTAATGGTTGTGTGTGCGCTTTCCTCCTCGGAAGCTGTAGGTTGTTAAGTGGCCTTTGCACTAACACTAGTAGCTAACACCTGTCAAATGCCTGCAATGTGCCAGGCACTGGTCTATACACCTAACACCATGGATTCATTTAGCCTGCACAAGCTGTAACGTGCACCCAGGATTGTCCTCACGTCACAGGGAGGGACACCGAGGCTCGAAAAGGTGGAAGCATCTGCCCAGAGTCTCCCTACAAGCCAGAGGGAGGCCTGGATGCAGTTGCGGACCCCTAGGCCCGGGTCCACACTTACCCACTGCAGAATGTGCCTCTGTACACTTGGGGTTCGCGTGCAGGGTCTCACATAATCATAGATGAGTTTCACTTAAGAAATGGTTACCTTTTATCTCCTCCAAACCAAATCTTGACTTTTTAAATTTAAAAATTGGGGGTTATTTTTCTGCATATTGTTCTGTTTGATTGATATGTTTCTGCATATTGTTCTTAAAATTTGAAAATTTCTCTTCATCGCTCTTCCTTTTTTCCTTAATTTACCTGGTGTAAATGAGCACAGCTCTAGTAGTAATATATGATGCTAGTTGGCTGGAAGTGGGTGTTTGAGGAGTTTGCTCTAGTGCAAATTCTGGTCAATGGTAAGTAGCAATACCATGTACTGAGTTATAAGCAAATAGGCTGACGGAAATAAAACTACAGCTTTTCTTCTTGCCTTGTACCTACTTACAAGTGTCTGTCATTTGGAGCTACCAAACTTTAAGTCTTTTTAATATTTCTTACTTTGATTTAGAAGATTTAAAGTAACTTTTGAGGTATTTCTGAGACCGGTAAAGCTTATCGCTCTGATGGACAAGTCCTTTCATCTGTGACCTTTGTCTTGTAATCAAGAAAGGTGATGTAGCCTTGTGGTTAGTGAATGGCTCTGGTGTTCGACTGTCAGGTCTTGAGCCTTATCCCCACCTCCTTAGAAAAGTTCCTTAACTTTTCTTTACCTCCGTTTCTCATCTGTAAAATGGGATGATCATAATATCTACTTTGTAGTCATTTTGTGATGACTAAAAGTCAACGTTTACTAGGTATGCATCTAGCATATAGTAAGCCCTCATGATCATAAGTCATCTTATCAGTGGCTCTATGACTTTTAAATTAAGGCAGTGGAGCTCTGCAAATATAATGAGGGGGTTTTTACAATGAACCTGGAAGTTCATATCTTCTCTTCTTGAAGTTAGTGATGGGAATGTTCAAATCCCTGTTTAGAATCCATTACACCAGTTCCTCAGGAGATGTTTTCGAAGTAACGATGAGATATAGTTGAAGAAAAAAAACTACTGGAAAAACGTAAGGTGTAAAAATGTCCTTGCTGGGAAGTCTTTGACAGAAATAACTGTTGAGAAGTCCTCCATTGAGGACACTGTGGCTAGAAAGTTTTGCTGCCTCGTGCATATCCAGGAGACACTTCATGGAATTCTAAGATTCCAGTGACAACTATTTTTTAGATTTGAAACACTGAAAGCCTGTGACTCTCTCATTATTATTCTGTTTAGAATTATTCTTGTTGAAATGTCTTAAGTTATTATGGGTTTAGTAATAAGCCAAGCTGGGTACCATTTCATTATTTAATAAGAACGTTCCCTGGATCACATGTAGTCAGAATGGCATGAAGCCCAAGGGAATACTTTCTTTTATGTAGAGACCCTGATTTTGCTTTATTTTTTTAAAGTGACATTCCTCCCCTATCTCAGCCCATAAATATCACCTATTCATCCTGAAATAAGAAAATAAGAGAATTTGGATAACTAGTACAAAATCACTGTCAAATCCACCTTTTTTACTTATAAGACAGATGCTTCTCTTTCAGAGACTGGTTTTCACTTCCAACATACTATCGAAGCATCTGATTTTACGTGCAATCTTCTGAAAGTAAGGGGGTCCCTTCTAATGTCATTCAGCATGGTCAAAGTCACCTATAAGGCCTCTACAGAGTAGGCTCTTGCGAAATAGTTTGGAGAACACACGATTAACAGATCTCAGGGAGTGGTATTCTGGGGTCTAATGAGACTGTGGAAATCATGCAGTACGGAAGAGAGGGTTCAGTCTTGGATGTCAGGCAAAGGTCTAGTTCCAAACCTAGACTACGATTTATAAGCTTAATTACTGTCCAACAAGTTGTTTAGCCTCTCCGAACTTCAAACACCTCGCTTATAAATTGGGAATAATACCTTCCTTTCAGCGTCATTCTGAGGAGTAAATGAATTCACAGCATAATTGGTTAGAAGTACACGTCCACGTTGAATCCAGAGTCCACTAATTAACACTGTGTGACCTTGGGCAAGTTATTCAGCCTCTTTGTGCCTCTGAATCCCAACTATAATTTATCAACTGGGGATAAAGATACAATCTATTCCATAAGGACTACTGATTAAAAGACATAATCCGTGGTGATCACCTATGGGAATGGAGGGAGGTGTGGCTGAAATGAGTGAAGGTAGTCAAAAGGTACAAACTTCTGATTTTAAGATAAAGAGTGTTAGTCTGGAGAATATAATGTACGGTATGGTGACTATAGTTAATAATGCTATATTGTATACATGAACGTTGTTAAGAGAGTAGATCTTAAAAATTCTCATAAGAAAAAAATTTGTAACTGTGTGGGGATGGATGTTAACTACACTTATTGTGGTGATCATTTCACAATAAATACAAGCATCAAATCTTTATGTTGTACACCTGAAACTAATATAATGTTACATGTGGATTATATCTCAATAAAAGAAAAGAGATAATCTATGAAAGATACTTGGCATAATTCAGGGCCCAAAATTTGTGCTCAGTTAATGTTAGCTATTGCTATAACTTATGGGAAGTATTTAACATAGTTCTTGGCACATAGTAGAAATGTAATACATGAACCACCCCCCACCCCCCACCCCACTCCTGCCTTTTCCTCGGGCCTCACGAGGTTGTTTGAATGGCTGCCCAGCTTCTATCCCCAGCCATGTAATCCTGGATCATAATACTTGACTCGAGGTCTTTGGGTGGTCTTGAAAACAGATTACTGCATCAAGTAAAGATATCAAAGATTCCCTGACTTCTAAAATGTCTTCTGAAGAACAAAACACTTTGGTGTTTGATATTTACTTCCAAGAAGAAAAATTTTCTCAGTTTATTCCTAGATTCTGCACTACTTTTCAACTCAGAGCTAGCTGCGATCCTTTGTTTTTTTACTTTGTTTTGTTTTTCCATGAACGAATCATTAACATTATCAGGGAGCTCAAGAAGTGGAGGCTGTGAAAGCAGGATTCCTCCATGGCACATATGAATGTTATTACTTTGAGTATTATTAGTGTTATCAAGTAGGGGAAGGAAGGTAGGCTGGACAGTGGGTCCTTGGGACTATTTTTATTAGGGACCCTGAATGTATATTTCATCAGTCATAAAACACACATAATTTAGATAAACATGCCAAGAATGAGGTAACGGGGTAAAAGAAATTCTATGTATTAATAACAAAAAATGATTTAAACTATAAGACCTCGTAATAAGCCTAACTTTCTTTATATTTGAGATATACTTTATTAGCTAGCAAACCTTATATAAAATCAGGAGTCTGAGAAATGTCTGACAGGATTTGATATTTTCAAATTAAATTTTTTCTTCATTCAGTTGCCTCTGAGTAGTAAGCTCTGTGATTTCCAAGTACCGAGAGGTAATTTAGTGTACAAATATACATACCATAGAAACATATCAATTTTTTGAAAATTTAATAAACTGGCTGTGCCTGATAATGTTAAGGAAAGAATAAGTCTGATTTGCGGGCTCTTCCAGAAGACTGATTTTTATTGGCCCATTGCTCCATAGGATAGACTATAATTTTTGTACTTTTTTTTTCTTTTTTTTTTTTTTAACCGTAGAGGAAGAAACAGAGACTGGCCCCTTTTAGTGATTTTGCTTGGTGTTTGGGTCCTGTGGGAATTTGTGAGTTTGCTTTATGGCCTTTGGCCAGCACTGGTGGGAAGTCTAGAGAAGAATTCAATTCTGCTTTTTCCCAGAATACTTGTTGACGAACTTAGTAGCACTGAAGTGTTACATAAGTCTTTGTGTCCCCCAGAGTCCAGTGATAAGGGGACTTGAGACCAGTGAGGGTCAGTGTGTCTGGGAATATAATGTTGGTTCTTAGACTTTATATATTTTTCTCATGAACTCTTAGCAATCTTTAAAACAAACTCAACGACTCTGATTTTAGGAGGGAACGAGCATGCTCGCTGCCCATTGCTTCCCTCTGGAAGCATTTTAAGCATTTAGCTTTTCAGAAAACAATCACTTCTTTTTGATAACCATGACTTCAAACACCCTTCCTGCCAGGCCGGTTGTGACTCATAACACAGCAGTGGATTTCAGGAACTCGCCCTTAGCGTACGGGTGCTTGCAGCTTCTCAACTTTATAACTGGACAAAATGACACGCAGCAAGGGCTTTTGTCGGAAAGGTTAAATCCGCATTCAGACACTAACAGCCCTCTGTCTTCCTGGGCTCTTAAGAGGCCGAAAGTGCCACCGAGTGCCAGTATTGGATATGCCTGTCAGCGGCACAACGACCTTCAACGTTCTTTAACCTAGTAGCTGTAAATAGGACAATGGTCCCACGTTTGCGAATCCACACGCTTTAAATGTGTATCATTTGTTTTTGATGTCTCAGATGTGACTCTCGCTGCCAGGCTAGAATTTAGGCTGTGCGAAAATACTCAGCTGCCCTGTGAAGAAGCCCTCTTCTTGAAAGGGGTCGGCACGATCCGGAAGAATTAAGGAACCCTGGCTTGCTCGAAAGAACTCTGTGTAACCTGGATCGGTTTTCCTGTAGTTAAATGAGTCGCTTCGTGTGCAGATTAAATGAGATACGTGTTATCATTAACAATCATGCTGGATATATTTTGAAGTACAAACTTTTACATGCTCCAGAACGACAACTCAAATGTGTCTTATAAAACATATTCCTAAAAACTTGTTCTTTATGCTACCAATGAACGGTCAAAATGCACTAAGTGTGATTCTTCCTCTCTCAAAACAGAATGTGTTTATTATCGAAATATTAGCAACAAAACTGTAAAGGTTTTAAGACAGAAGTGGCAATGCTCAGATTCCCAGTCTCACTGGTTCTGTGATTCAGTCTATTCTCTGACAAGACCGAGAGGCTTATGCTGTGTTTAGATTCACATACGCCTCTCTTCCTAGAATATCTAGAGTCGTGCATACTCCTCACGGCACAACGGTCCGGGAAGAGAGGTTTGAGACATTGTTAAGGGGACACTCATGGGAAAAAAAACTGCATGAGATCCTGCAGCAAGTCAGTGGCTGTGACTACATTTTATTTTATATCTCAGTGCCTGTAAACCATGCAGTGGATTCCTTGGGATAAGGCACATAAGGCATCAAACATAACACAGGCACTCAGTAAATGATCATTGCTATGGTGTTGATGATGAAAACTGAACTTCATAGGTGCTCTGCCTAGAAACACATAGGTGTTTCTGTCTGCTTAGAAACTAAGCTGACAAAGGACAAGGGAAAAGGCAAGGTGCTAAAAACTAAACAAAACCTGCTTCCTCATACCCCACAACCAACCAGTCAAAAACATCTGCTACCACAACAAAGTCAGCAACACCCAGACTGCAAAGGGGCCCCCGTGGGCGGGGAGCTGAGGTCACGAGTTCTAAGGCTCCCACCTGCCACACTGACGTCATTCCCATAACTCCAACCTGAAAGGTGGTACATACAGCTTAGCCTGCATGCGAGTTCTCAGGACGCTGTCCGGTTGAGGAGAAGAGGCAAAGGGAATCCCTCTTCCTCCAGGGTGCTGGCTCGGTCCTTTTCCCTCCCACTCCCCCACCTTCATGGTGTGGTGACATTCTGTCACAGATACAGTTTGGGAGGGTTCCCACCCGTCCTCTGTAACGTAGGACCATATGATTCGAGATGAGACCTACGCTTCCAGCTCCCAGTCGAGGTTGGTGGATGCTTTGATTGCATGCCTGGCATGTTTCTGAGAAGCTTTTTGGGAACTCTATGACACTCCCAGTTGTGCTAGTGGTGTGTTTAGTCATCAACTCCAAATAGTGGCTCTGCTAAGATTGCCACCTGTCCTACAGGAAATGGACTGAAAACACTTCTCATTCCTACATACCACAAACCACTGGACAACTGGGAATACTTGTGGGTCATCACCAGCCCAGGATACATTTGAACTGGTAATCTCAAATTAACTACCCTGTGTTCCATTATCTTTCCTCTACTTCATACCATTCTTTAAATGCTTTGTCAAGAATGCAAAGTTATAAAAATGATCTCCTTTCCTGCTTCACCTTAAGAAGCCCTTTCTGGTTGTCCTATTAGAAAAGAATGCAAAATGCACAGCTTTTGAAAGACTTCCTTTGCAGGGAACAAGTAATACAAACAATAGTGTTATATAATGGATAGATTGCTTTTTCCTTCACCCTGTATTAATCTTCCTAATTGATTTCCAAAAAAGGCAAATGAGGGACCGAGCTGCATCCTGTAGTTGTAACCTCTAGGTAAACTGCCACAAAGGCAATGGAAGATTTTCCAGAAAAAAAAAAAAAAAAGCAAAAGAAACAGCCCCATTGTCCTGTAGCTGACCTAATTCTTTTTGTGTGTTCCGTCTTAGAGTTTTACAACGTACAGACAAATGAATACGCTCACGAAAGGAAATTCAGAGATTTGGGGAGCAACAGAAGAGAAATATCAGAGAAATGACTTAGGTCAGAACAGTCCTACAGGGAAGATTACTTTTAAAAATACGTACGTTAAACAGATAAAGAAGGAAGTGATATTTTAATAGGATAGTGAAAAATATAGCAGGTTGACAGTAACGGCATTAAAAGAACAGGAATACAGACATTTTCAGAGGATGAAAATGGTACCATGTACCCTCAAAGCAGGCAAGTTTTTATAAGAGGTCTCTAAACATGTCTCCTGTACCCAAGTAGTTGGTTCTCCGCGGAGCTCTCAAAAACGCTCTGCAGTTCTCTCTACATTAATTCCTGTTGAATATTTTCCATGGTTGGTCAGACTTGGACTTAAAATAGATATGAGAAAGGTCTTCAGGTTTACTGTCAGTAACATTATTAACTTCATCGCCAGCTGGATGACGGCATGGTGTGTGACCAATCCAAATTTACAAGGTAACCTTGCCTGAATCCTCCTGGTCCATCAGATATAAATTACAAAGTGAAGGTGCGAGAATCGAACTGCAAGGAACAGTGGGGGAAGCAGTAGGCGGAAAGCAAAACAAACACAAGGAAAACAATCTGTGAGGTCACTCAGAAATGATGCTAGTAATTGTGTGTTCTCACCCTACGGCTTCCACACACGTGGGGTTCCTCGTGCTTCACAATCAGCCCCTGCAGTCGGTAGCCCTGCATGCCTCAATCGCGTGCTTTCCCAAGGGAAAATAATAGTCCTAGCCACCTTTATCTGCAGCCTGCTCACCCTTTTTTATGTTATTCCTTTATACTGTGCTCTACCACTTGCCTCGGCTGAGGAACCCAAACTTACACTTTCCTGGGCAATTGGAGATACACTCGCTTCGTTTCTTAAGTAACTGGGAAGAGAAGATGGAAATCGGTCTCTAAGGATAATTAGCCTTCTTGCCCTGTCTCATTTACTTTAAGGGAGTCTTCTGAAATGAGTTAATACATAGAAAACATCTGGCAAAGAACCTAATACGTAACAAGTGCTCAGTAATCACTGACACCCTCTTCCTTACCCTTCTTACTAAATATGTACATTTCGACAATCCCGAGTCCTCCTCTGCACTATCAAACAGGCGGCTGAGGTTGACAGACCAGAGCTGATCCCTGTCCTCAATAAATTTCTTATCCCTTCACACCAGTAATAGAGATAAAGCACTACCTAAAAAGGAAACCTCAGGCAATACATGTCATATTTTCACTACGTGTGAACCTTTTCACCATAGGAGCACAGCTGGTATGCTACACAAAGGCTGTGTGCAATGTCTGCTAACACCGATCACTGTCTTTCTTGGGACTAAAGCATAAATCCTAAGCATCCTGTTTACTTAATCTAATGGCACATGTCTATTTTGGGGTGCTCCCATATTTTTGCGAAGAAAGTAAATGCGTTTTAAGTCAATCTGAGTTAGATTTTTGACTCATTAAAAATATTATGCTCCTTGGACCCAGATTGGGAAGTGACATCTGAAATTTTAAGTAAGTTGAGGACTTGCTAGGCATTCTCGGGGACTCAAGCAACACTGCAAACAACTTGTTTCAAGCAAAGTGGACACTCAGCTTCGGCTACAAGATTACTCTTCCGCGATAGATGGTTTCCACACCTGAACTGGGACACCACTTTTCTTGGCTGAGAACTTCGGCCTCGGCGCCACAAAGTAAGACGCAGAGGCTGATTCTTGCTTCGGAGAGGTGGGAATGGCCACGGGCACTGGGGACGCGCTGACCGGGGAGGCGGGCTCTGCGAAGAAGGCGGGCTGAGAGCTATATGCCGGCACCGAGTACACAGACGAGGCCTGCGCGGTAGTGGGCGAGCCAGCGTTCACCGGCCGGGGAGGGAGAGCTTGCTTCATGCCCGGCACTGGACTGACCTTGGCGGATGACTTTTGGGGGAGGCCATCCTTCGCATCTGGAGGTTGGAAAGTAAACAAGGACGCATTTAGCTGATATGGTTGGTGCTTCATGACGTCCAAAGCATTGAGGGGTTTTTTGCCCTTTTTCTTGCTTGTCTTGGGCGCCTGTGGGGCTGATGACTGAGACTTGAGAGCAGCCAGAGGGTAGGAGGGCGAGTGGATAGGATTGTAGGCCACAGGAGGAGGTGCTCGGACGTTGGAGGAGTACTTCCAACCGGCCGGCAGAGACGGAGTGGGAGACTGGGCGCGAGCGGCATGGGCCTGCACGGTGTCTGAATCTACCACGTACTTCTCCATCCTCGACTGCCTCTTAGCAAAGAGCTGGGCTCCTTTCCCACTCATTCCCGGAAGCTCATTGGATGGTCCCGCTGCACCAGCATGAGCAGCGTTTACTGTTGGTGTGGGAGCCATTGGCTTAGGTGTGTAGTTGGGACTGGCTACTGCTGCTTGTGGTCCTTTGAAGGGACCAGCCAGGGTCAGGGCACTCGCGGGCCGGCCAGGAGAGTAGGAAGGCTGGGCTATTTTGATGGAGGAGACAACGGTGCCCTGCGACGGGTTGGACGTGGGGAAGGCAGGAGGTTGGGTTGGAGCCGCTCCTGGGGACCAGACGGGAGAAACTGGAGTTACTGGTTGGGAGGACGAGGACTTGACTGCAGGTTTCGGAGCAACAGGAGGCGGAGTCTTTTGTTTTGCAGAGGAGCTCTGCATGAAATTGCAAGCCTCTGCTCCTAAACTGAGGTAGTCTTCTTCGGGTCCGGAATCGCCTCCAGCTCCCGTGCCCTTTTTGCCTTCCGAATTTTGAAGAAGTGACAAGAGTTCAGGATTTGGGCTCACTTTGGGCTCTTTAAAAGTGAACATGGGCTTCGTCGTGCTTCTCCTTTTGGCCTCCTGCAATATTCCTGTTCTCTTTGCTGGCACAGCGATCCTTTCATCCCGGGAAGCTATTCGCTCGGATGAGTCGTAAAAGGCTGGCTGGGACCACGGGGCAGGCTGGGGCCATGGAGGAGGCTGCGCCGGGCCAGCTATGGGACTTGATACTGCTCTGGAGAAGCCTTCAGGTGGAGGCGTGACCGCAGAGTAGGGCGGAGGCGCCGGGAAGTCCGCCATGGGACTTGTCACGTTCCGCGTTGGGGAGAAGGGGGTCGCTGGCTGGTTCGCAGACCCCGGGAAGGGTTTGGCTGTTCTGTTCATAGGGATCATCCTCTGGGCCTCTGCTGTTTCAGATACGCCACTGAAACCATTCTGTTGGGGCACATGGCCATGGCCGTGGCTCACCTCGATGTAGCTTCTGCTCACAGAGCTCTGCACCCTGACCGATTCTTCCTCCTTCCTTTGGTAAGAAGCCATGGTTCTCAGGCCGTCTGTCTGCACAGCATCGGGTTCTCTGCTTGGCATTCCGCCCACCCTCTCCTCCTCTTTCTGGGCGGCGATCTGATCCATTCGCTCCCTCCTCTTGGCAAACATGAGGGCGCCCTTGCCTGAGGTGTCCGGCAACATCTCCATCTTGTCCCCTCTGTTCAGTTTCTTTTCGATGTCCACTAGTCCAGAATCCCAGTCAAAGTTCACAACTTGCGCGCTGTCGTCAATGTCAGACAGTAACTCTTCATCCACCTCTGATTCACTCGTGCCCAGAAATGCTACTTCACAAGTATCCTCTTTGTCACCTTCCTCCTCCTCGTCGGCCTCGCGCTCAAGTTCGCCAGTGCCGTAGCTGACTAGGGTGTACTTCTTGGCCCGCCTACGACGCTTCTTAAACATCAACACCCCCTTGGAGTTGGGGTTGGGGGCATCTGTAAGAAGGAGCGCAATGCTTTTGCATTTAGATTTTGCTTCTTTCACCTGCTTTTCTGATAGGCTTTCACTCCTCCTGAGCCCTAGGGAAAGTACAAAAATTATATTGAGTTGATGAATTCCAAGAAGACCTCATAGCAACCCAGAAATCAATTCTCCTGGGGGAAAGCAAATATGGAAAAAACATGTTTACAATCAGCCACTGAATTTTGAAGCAATCCAATTCATTTCTCTTTTTATTTCTTTTAAAATGTATACTTTTATGATGATCTACAATGATATATATAATTCTACACAATGCTCCTGTTTCACTTGCTCATATAAATATATCTTTATGTATGGTGATTAGAGTGTATGTAGCACATGGATCTTTATACTTAGACAATAAGCACTGGCTAGTAAATGTCAGTCAATAGGATGTAATCAAAACTAAAAAGGAAATAATTTAAGGGCATAATATTATCTGAAAAACAAGGTAAGACTATACCTTGTACTTCGGTATTTAAAAAATAAAATGTCTATATGTCTCCAAGCATTTTTGAAAAGTGGGAGTGGGGAGGGCAAGAAACTGTTATTTCTAAGTGTTTCAGTGTAATGAATTTAAATATTTAAGTTGTCTTCTTTTTTTAAAACATTGACATCTCCCCAAAATCCTTGTATTCATGGCGACGGGATTAACATAAATTCAAAAAACTGAATGAATAATAATTGAAGGCACTGAATCAATGATTGCTAATGATTTGGAACACTGGATCATTGTGAAAACATGTAAGAAATTCAAGCTACAAAGCTGTCTAGATAAATTTGTTTGAAATGGATTGCTATTTTGGAAATACAACGCTACTTCAGTCACAGCAAGAATAAGTGTAAATCTTGGGTAAATTTAAAAATTATGTGACTAGTGACCCTCTTAACTGTGGGTAAAAGCTGATGCAGAAATTAAGTCATTTAAAACAAGGGTTTGACAGTTTTAAAGTAACGAACATTCATATTTAATATTTTACTTATTATTATTATAAAAGACAAATTGGTGGCAAACTAATGTATAGCATCAGTTACTTGTCATCATGTATTTAATGATAAGGAGCAGGATTCACAAGCAAGTTTTGAATTCTTCGAAACAGTTAAGTGGAAATTTCTGAAAAACTTTTTGAATATTTTATGATTGAAAATTAGGGGGGGGAAGGGTTGTCCCTGGGGAAAAAAATCAGACTTTTTTTAAATTCATTTTTTTTTAAAATAAAACAGAATCAGAGTAAATGGTTTTATAACAAAGTTACAGATATTCCCTGGCAATCGGATTTTATTTAGCGAAAACAGTAAAGAGCAAAATCATTACTAAATGTAACTCCTTTTTTTGACTAGTGTTATACAACTTACTATTAAATTGACAGTCACAGTTGCACAGTTGGTGCTCACTTCACTGCCAACATGTAAAGTATGTGAGTGCTGCCTTAATACACTTGTTTAATATGCCATAAATGTGAAGGTGGGTACAGATGCTTCAAGTATAAGGACGATTAACAGCACTTGCCAATAAAGCTACAAATGCTTCTGCTAAAAATATGCTTAGAAGGCAATAATGAGAGGTTAGAAGATTTAATATAGTACTTTGAATGACCGAGTTCGGTACTGTTGTGTATCATTCATACCTTCAAGTGCTTTTGCTAGTCAGCCTCTACCTCCTCAAATGAAATTCTAAAATTTCTTTTAAAAAGGAAAAAAAGAGAGAGGAGAGAGAGAGAGAGAAGAAAAGACCAAAAATCATATAACCGAACTGGCATTCTTATCTTCATTCTCCTTTCTGTAGTCACTCCCTTGGGTAGGACAAAACACTGTAAAGAGCCTTGAATGTAAATATATTTTACATTTGGGGACACTTAAATGCCTCCACGGGGCCGGGGAGACTGACTCGTGTGTCTAGAAGGTGGATGAAATGCTTTGCAGTCGAGTGAAGACATACAAAACCGAGAGGATCATGTAACTGCTCAGTATTCCACATGTGCTTGTCTGTCAAACTCACTTCTGCAAGCATCATCAAGCTGCACAATGATTTTTTTTTTTTTTCAAAATGAAGATCTGCTTTTAATATCAGTGGCGGAGTCCCTATTTTCAAGACACCTCTTAGCAGCAGACTCAACCGTTTTTGACATTTAAACTCGGAGTCCACCTGACTTCAAATACTCCCCTCTGTAATTTAACCTGAAATCTTACAACTTTTTGAGACAAGTCAAAGAGACACATTAACCATATCATTTTCTTGAACAGCTCCTGTGCCTTCGGGGATAAAAGAAAGTGCCTTAAATACCTTTAAATCTAGGACAAACTTCAAACTTATTGCCTCCATTTCAGAAATTGATGTTCTCTACTATTTCCCATCTGTTATTCTGTGCATTAATGAAAAAAAAAATTTTTTAACCACAGAGAGAGACATAAGAAAAATCTTAAAAAGAAAAAAAAAAAAATCCATGTAAGTGAAACAAGCATCGAAATGCCCTTAGGCTCCCAGGCCCCTTCCAATAGCCCAGCAGTGGCTCTGGGCAGGACTTACGTGCGTGGCGCGCTCGGTGCTTGTGAGGTCTGCTGTGATCCCTTTCCGAGCGTGGATCTTCTCCCTGCTCTGTGCCTTCTGATGAGACTGCAAAGGATACCAGAGAAGGAGGTGCTTCTGACTGCCCTCCTTCCACTGGAGAATCCACACACCCCTTTCCTGCCTGAAGCCTGCACCCTTCCGTCTTCTGGCTGTCCAAGCAGTCGAGTATCACTTCCACTCGGGGCAGCCCCGCGTCTCCTGCTTCACATCCCCGGATCGCTTTTAACTCTTTGCCACTCGAGAGCTGGATTATCTTGCTGGACCTCAGAGAAGGCTCCCCTTTCTCCCTCGTGGGGACTGAATTTATGTGGACAATCCCGCTGTGTTGTACATGAGGATCTGGGTCAGGAGACTTGGATTTTTCAGCTCCCAGGAGAGCCACCACGGGGACATTCGTGACCTTGTGTCTCTCTTGTGAAAGGGATAGTTGTAGCTCAACCACAGGGCCTGGCTGCCCAACTTCTGCCTTCTCCCTTAAGATGATCTCCTCTGCTAAGCATCCTGTTTGGGAGTCAGGCATATGGGGAGCGACATGGTAGCTCACGCCTGTTTCTTCTTGTATGCTCCCAGAAACACCGGGACCACTCCCTTGGTCCTCAGCTAGAGGAGCCCCACTCCTGACTGAGGCAACGTACAGCTCTCTGTGCTGGTTCTTTGTGGCTGGTCGAATTTGCAGAGTGGTACTTTCCACGCGCCTCTCATGGGTGAGATGCTCGGGGGTTTTGTTTTCAGTTTCAGAGATGGAAGTCTCATTTACTCCACTAGATGGTCTGCACACAGGAAAATCAGTCCAGAAGGTTAAATCAGAGTGTTACACCTGCCAAAGAACTTTCTGACACTTTTATGACACATGATACAGTCAAAATATTTCCTCTTAAATGTCAAGTGCAACATATTTGAGAACAGAAGTTGGCAACATGTTGATATTATTTATTTTAAAGATCTTCCAAATAAACTTTCCTTTAAAGCAAAGCAAAAATGCTTACGAAAGATTATGGAACCTAAATCCATCCTAAATTCAGCTTTAATTTTTTAAAAGCACAGGTTATATGTATACAGATGTCCTTTATCTGTAATTATTTGGCTGTTTTCAAATAACCACATTTGTTCTCATATGACAAAGCATTTCAATGTCTTACTAAGTTTAGGTGTGAACATTGTAATGTCACGTAAACATTCAGCAACTTCAGAGTAATATTAATATACAGATAATTCAAGTAATCCTTTTAGAGGCTGTGCTTTCTTGAAAGGAATGAAATAGAAGCTGTTTTTCAAGCTCCAGGGAGCATGTGTTTTGTAATAAGTGGACCCCAGCCCAGTACTCTTGTGTAAAGAGAAATCCTTTCCATGCTGCAATGAATCATTGAGTCATGGGGTATTTATAATCGGAGATGTCTCCCCTTCTCCCATTTGAACCTGTCTCTCGGAGCATTTCCTTATAGGATCTCTGAAGTCATACCGTTCCTTTATCTCTCAGCTAAGAAGCCCAGCTCCGCTGACCATCATCCTTTGCTTTCCACCTTAACCGTTCCCAGCTGGTTTTGCAAATCTGAGTTTGCAAGAAGCAATGCCAGTTTAAGAGTCAAGCAACTTCTTGCTAAAACTCTAATTTAAACTCGAACTGCTTTTAGAAGAGAAGCATCACTCTCAGAACAGCTGTAGGAGATGTCTTCATGTCTCACGTGTGTAAGTTTCTTTAAAAAGCAGCAGTGTCTATCTCTGCCCCTTTCCTCCTCCCTCAGAATACCCCGATTAATGCCAGGTCATCGTTTGAAGGGAGTGAATCCCTACTCAAGGGGCTACCCAAAGGAATATACCTTAGAATCTGTCTGATAGAATTTCCGACTAATGTTCAAAATAATTCTCCTAACTTTGCTTTTGTCTTCATTTAGTAAAGCAAAACTAAACAAAACAATAAAAAACAAACAGTCAAATGAAATGCAGCTTCTCTAAGGAAGTAATCTGTAAAGCTTCCTGGTAATTAAAAAAATTATAACCTGCATTTTAAAAACATCGTGATAGCAAATTAGATCTTTCTTATATAGGAAATGATTAATACACTCTATGCAACCAAATTTGATAGTACCAAAAGGTCAGAGTTTTAATTTAGGAAGGCCTTGGATGGAAGTGGATTAAATCACTTTGAATTATGTTAGCAATCAATTATGAAGCTGAGAAGAGAGCCATTTGAATTTATTCCAGTCTTACAGAGTGTAATACAGGCAAATGGATCATATAAATGTTAACATTTACTGGTAGCAGAAGTAAAATGGATATACAGGAATACAAATCATAAAAGCACTAAAGGTTCGAGATTTGTACCTTAAAATGCTCATTTCCTTTCAGTCTACATAGGTACAATGTTCAGATACCCAGAATGGTGGTGATGATGATGATAATGATGATGGCTGATTTTAATTGGAGATTCCATTCCAATCTCATCAATTAATTATTTATTTTGCAAAAGTCCAAATACTTAAGAGAAAATAATAATCATCATAACTCCAGTCATTAAAAGTAGTAGAGAGCTAGTTCATTTATTTCTGAAAGTAAATATGTGCCTCAGGCTCAGCTTTAAATCACCACGGGTTTTCCTAGTGATGGCCATTGTAATCAAAACAAGAACTAGCAGGGAATGTCCCAGACCACAAGTATGTTCCTAAGAAATTGGCCTCCTTAAAAGAGTAAAGACACTAAAAAGGGAATAAATTAGAGAAGGTTTTCCCCCTATTTGGGATGTGATTAAACCTTTAACAAAGATGGAAGTCTTCAAATACCTCAGAGATTTATGCATGATAATGGCAAACACCCTTCCACACTTGGCAAGACTCCTGTTAGTTTTCTTTTAAAAGCAAATGGTGGCTTTATAATGAAGTAGGATCCTAAAGGCTTAAACATTGGGCTTGATGGGTAAATATTTAGATGGGGGAGTCTGAGAATAGGGCTACATCTCTTTTATTTTCACAAGATTATGGCCCTGCCGAGTTCATGTGTGAAATGGAATCAATAGTGAATGATTATCAGGGGGGTAATGCTGCACGTCGTGTTTCTGCAGAGTTAAGACAAAACCTGGAGGGCTTTCAATTCTGTGTGAGGTTGTCCTCTGGCATCTTCCTGAAGGCGGCTCTCCAGGAAGCCAGAACTTTCCTTTCTGGATTCATCACAGTGTCATGGTCAGAGCCTTACTTGCAAAGTCAGTATGGGTTTGTACACGGTCCTGTGATTTGCACAGGACTGGAAAAATGTTGATGCTATCGCTTTTTTGTGATTGCCCTTGTTGTTTTCTTTTGTCTTAATGTTTAAAGTTTACTGCCACATTTTTAAGCAATTAGGTAGGGAGGGTGGTATTTGAGGAGATCAAATTAACAAGTGATTTCCATTCGTAGTCTAAAACCTTTATTCTAACCATCTGCTTTTGTCCATACCCCAATGGTTTTGCTAGAGGTCCTGACAAGCAGAAATGGAGCTGCTTTTAGGGTTTTTTTGTGGTTCTTTTCCTTCTCCTAGGCATTCTCTTTTTATAAAAAAAAAATTATGGTACAGCGTAACAGTTTAACACTTAAACATTTTTTAATGGAACTGATTGATGTTCTTTTTTTAAATTTTAATTCCAGTATAGTTAACATACAGTGTAGTATTAGTTTCAGGTGTATAATATAGCGATTCAACACTTCCATACACACCCAGTGCTCATCATGACAAGTACACTCCTTAATCCCCATCACCTATCTCCCCCTCCACCACCACCCACCACCACCACCCCACCAGTAACCTTCAGTTTGTTCTCTAAAGTTAAGTTAAACATTTTTAATTCATTGGTAAAACTGGGACTATAAGGTAGTGATCCTGACCCACCACAAAATCTTGACCTAGAAGTATTAAATTGGGTTCAACATACTGAGCTTTCTAAGGAACTTGTCTAAAATACCTAAGATTTTCAACAAAGTTCATGACACAAAAATTTTCAAGTTAATTCTCAATTAACCAGAAAATTAATTGCCATTTCTCAAATACGGTGGTTCTTCTGTTTAACTATACTAACCTTCCACAGAGCAACCCCAACTCCCCCATAAATGACAAATGATATATTTAGTAAAAGCTATAGTCATTCCCATCTAACTTCAAAAGAAAATATATATCCCAACAAATTTTTTGTACCTTTTGATAAGCATTTGGAGGGAGTCCGTTATGCTCTCCATGAGCTTGATGACTTGGGGGTACGTGAGGTCCGCACAGGGGTTGCCATTGATGGAAACTACTTCGTCCCCCTCACAGAGCCCAGACCCAGAGGCTTTGCTTTGGCTTCGGATCTGAGTGAAGTGAAAAAAGAAAGACTTAGAATCATATAACTTGTAAAAAAAAAAAAAAATACCATGTCACCATCTCTGAGAAACATTTATTTGGGAGGTAAATAAATCTGCAATCTACAAAATCAGCCCTGGTTTTTAATCCATCTGTTGACCTAGAAGACCACCTTAAGCCCTTCTTACCCCTCTCACACACACAATATATAATGCGCCATCGTCTCAACATTTTATTCATAGAATTGTAAGTGACTGGAAAAGGAAAGCAAATCTATAGTAAAGGAACTGGAATCAAAGAAATAAAGAATAGAGAAGAATGAGGGTAGACATGTTAAAATAATTAAGTTTACATTAAAAATAATTGTCACGCTGACGGTTGACCCCAGTCAGAGAGTGACCTCTCACATTCAAAAAAGTGTTAAAAGCCTTTCCCATTGTGGAGATGGGCTGAACACTGGCTGTAAGGAGATGTAAGGCAGGAAAGTTTAAGGACAGAGCTGAACAGCTAAATGAACTAATGAAAGCCGTCCCATCATAATGGGGAAGTTAGGCAGCCAGGATATTAAGAACTATGTCAAAGAGAAAATTCCTGTATTTAAATCAACTATTCAAGTGTTGGTACGATGCAAAGTTTAGCAAAAAAAAGAAAGAAAAAAAGGATGATTTTGCAAATAATAAAAACATCCCTGCTATAACGATTGCATCATACTCTTGCCCAGAATGACGTGGAACAAAAACTGAATAAAAACCTAACAGAGAACTTTCAGAACCTGGAAAAGAGAAATTCAGAGGAGTAGAATAATGGCAGAAAGCCCCCACCAGCTCCTTAGTGAGGAATGATTGGAGGTTTATATCCCATATAATTCGGATTATGGCAAAATGTTACGCCGATTATTCTCCCTCTGCCCTTCCAGGTTCATTCTCCTCCCTCCTCGGTGCTGCATTGTGCCAGTGGGGGACCGGCTTCTGGAGACTGCGTTGGCTGAGCTCCCTGCACGCTGCTCTTGGCTGGATTTGGTCAACAGTTAGCCCCAAGAAGAGATCAAAGAGCAAGAGGAATGAGAGATCAGGTAGACAGATGTTCTCCCTACTGAATGTGCTGGGTCACGGTTTGGCAATGGCTCCATTTCTCCATCTCAGGAGTCAGGGGTCCTGTCCATCTGCCCCTCTCCCTTGCCTTAACTCTTGTTACATTCTAGTAACACATACCATCTTCTTGCCTCTTCAGGCCTAACGGTAATAATAGCTTCCTGCTTTTTATCTCCAGGTGCTTCGTTGTCATTTGTTGGTTCACTTAAGCCTTTAGTCCCTGCGTTATGCTATCTTTAATTACCCCTTTGAGCATGCCACCTATTTCCTGCTGGGACCCTAAGTGATACCAATGTGTTTAGATGTCATTTTACTATGTGAGTGTAATAGTTCTCCATGAGCCACGTAACATGTCATACAATCTGAGACTTCACAACCCTTTAAGATCCTATTCTAGATATTTTCCACCAAGATGATCCCTTTCTGACTATTAAAATCAAGATTCTGAGTCCAGAGAGATCAAAGCCTGGTCAGCAATACTTCTTAAAGAATGTTTTCATAGCCAGGTTCATTTCTGATTGGGCGTGAAACGTATTTCAGTTTACCTACTCGATAATCGACATGTTGGCTAATACAGGTTTAAGTTTCCATCTCCAGGTGCATTTACAGGTTAAGTGGCACTCTCGAAAGTAGAAGATATCTTTGAGTGCCAAAATGATGACACTAGTGAAGTTTAAAGTGATTCAGTAAATTTTGCTCTGGGAAGGTCTGTCCTTTCACTGTCATAAATTATAATCTACAGTGGTTTCCCATTTTCTGACAAAACTATCCCATTTTTGTTTGTTTTGGAAGAACATACTGGTTCATTGCAAAGTATTTGCAAAGCTATAAGGAAGCGATAAAAGTAACGAGAAAGAGAATATGCCCCCAATTTTGAAAAATATCTATTTACCTGCCAAATATATTTGTTTCGTTTTGTCTTGCATGAAATAATTAAAATAAAGAATAACAAGAGAGCCGTTAATAAGTCAGGGATAAAATATCATTCAACAGTGAACATTCGAGTTACAGTTAGAGTTGTTTGTTCACATTTCAGTCATTTAAATTTACTTATTTATTTATTTTATAAAGTAAGATGAGGTGGATAATAAAGCATTTTTTAAAGCATAAACCCATTCATTCAATTGAGTCAGATGTACTAGAACACAGACAGGAAACTCATCCTTCGGAGGACCAAAGGGGTTTTATGTTTCTAAGACAGCTGTTATCATTGCAGCCTGTACCGCTCAAGGCCCAGTCTCAGGGGTGGGGAGAGGGGGTTTCCCTTTTCTTGGCAGTAAGTTGTGTGAATTTTAAACCACTTCATAGGTTTGCGGAACAAGATGAAAAACTGATCCTCGGAAGAGAAATAGACTCCAACTTAACAGACCTGTCTCTCATGCAAACACGTGTTGCTTGACTGGAAAAGGGCAGTTCATCATTATGCTTGTCAAGTGGAGCTTTCAATGGTATCCGAACAAGCAAAAGCATCATGGGAGGAGTAGTTAGCATTCCCTGAGAGCACGTGTTCTGAAGCCAACATTCAGAATCAACTGCGGCGATTGTGTTTCACTGACCTTTTACATTTGTCTGAACAGCAGGAAATATTTTCCTCAAGAACCATGTTAAATGTGGTGCTACTGTCCCTGCCGCAAAGGTTGTTCTGAAGGACTACTCTTCCTCCATTTCTGATAGGACGGCCGAAACAAAAAAGATAGTATGACAGTGTCTCTTACGCCCAGACATATCCTTTGTAATCACGGACTTCACCAATATGGTTCACTTATTAGCGTGCAAAAGATCCTCACCTTACATTGCGCGTAATCAGGTATTTTAGAACGTATATATTTGTGTATTATTACATATGTGAGTAAAAATTCTAATTCCTGAAAATATTCTTATTTGTGAAAATGAAATACACCGTCAGTAATAAGTTTGGATATGCAGACCATTAGCATTGACAATGCTGAATCTCAGTGAATTTATCAACCAGTCTTCTTCTTAGGCCATTAGTCCTCGATTCATAAAATACATAGTGGGAGAGAATGCCAACTCCGAAGGAAGAGAGGTTTCAGTTGTGTGGCTCCAATGATTACTAGCTGACTGAACTTAGGTAAGTCATATTACATCTTTGAGCCTTAGTTTTCTAAAGTGTAAGGTAGAGCTAATGAATTTTATTTCTCTACATGGTTAAAAAGGATTAGAAATAATACGTACTAAGTTCCGTGACCCACATACAGCTCCTGCAGGTGCCCAAGAAGGGGCAAATGGATAAAAATGAGTTGGTTTCTCACACACACACACATACATACACACACATGAAAGGAACATGCCAAGTAAAAAGAAAAGCTATAAAATGGTGGTCCTTTGTCTACAAGATGTTTGAAAACATCTGGATTTATTTTCAGTTTTTATGCCTCTATTTGGAATTAACTCATCATAATCTAAAGATAAATGTTGTATCTGTCTTTTCCTCAGTAAGTACACATTTCATAACTGAAAGGTGGAAGACAAGCCTATTTATTGTTTCCTGGTAGAAATAACAATACAAATATTTAAATACTAGTGGCTTATCTTCACTGAGCACTTACTATGCTAAGCCTTCTACGTGCTTATACCATTTTCCCTATAAAATCTCAATAAGAATACATACACTTCCGCTTGTAAATGTTCAGATGGACTGCCTTTACTTTCATTTTATAGATAAGAAGACAGTGACTCAGAAAATTAGGTACTTTGCCTAAAATCACACAGCACGCATCAGAATTTGAACCCAGGGAATCTGACTTCAGAGCGTGTGTTTTTAACCATTACACACATCCCCTCTGTAGTTAGTAGTCTGAATTCTCCACCATGAATCTTTAAAAAAAATTTTTTTTTATTTATTTGAGAAGGGGAAGGGGGCAGAGGGAGAGGGAGAGAGAAACCCAAGCTGACTGCAAGCTAAGCCTGGAGCCTCACACAGGGCTTGATCCCACAACCCCGAGATCAGACCTGAGCCGAAACCAAGAGCTGGACGCTTAACTGTGCCACCCAGGCACCCCTACTATGACTCTTAAAGAGAGAGAGGAGTGTAGCAACAATTAGCATAGGCCGTAAAGAAAGTTAGGGAGGAAATAAGAACTTGCCGAGTCAGTCCATAACCCAGAAAAGACAGGTTTTGTTTTATTTGGTTTTCTTTCATATTCTTTTCTTTTAAGATTTATATATATATATATATATATATATATATATAAAGATATTCTTTAAAGATTGGAAAATAATCAATATTCTGACCCAATATGTTAAAAATTCAAACTTGAGTATAATTATCTTTTGCAAACTGTGATTTGATACAACATACCTATATGAACGTGTGATGCGTGGCCTTTTTCTTGAGAACATTCCCTTACACACTTCATTCCACATCTAATACAGTAGACAGATAGGGAGTTTCTATCCATAAAACCCTGTATTCCCTGTTAGCATCTTTCAGTCTAATCAGACCACAGAACTAAGAGATACTGGTAATGTAAATTTTTTTTGTATTTTTTTACAAAAAAAAATTTTTTTGGAATTTTTTTGCATTCTGCTTCTTGATCCATACCAGGAGAGATTTATTTTACTACAACCAACTGAACATGGAAAAGTTAGAGCTTCTCTGGGAAATTCAACAACGTTATTTTCAATTCACAGAATAAATCTGAGGAGTTTCAGCGATGCTAATTTGGTTTTAGGAATTAATAATTCCCTGGCAAAATGCAAAAAGCTTCTTTTTCTATTCTTTTATTACCACTTCGTTTCCAAGTCTTTCAGAACTGACTAGAAAGCGGGTATCAGATTTGAACTCACAGAGAACTTTGTAGTTAAACGATTTTGTCTTGTGTAAATGGCATATCCGTTGTGTCAGCTTGCTGTCCGTGAAAGTAAATCAGGGGTTGCCTTTTCATGTATAACTGATTGACAAGTCCTGTTGGAACATGTCACAGTAAGTGGCAGAACCAAGACAATCTCTTTCTTAGATTCCACCACTCTATCTATTAAAATATATGAAAAAGAAAGAGAAAATTAGCATAAGTCTAACCTATCACAAGTGGGCTATTCCCAATCCATGACGTGAAGTCTCAGGGACCTGGAGATAACTAAAAAAGGATGAGAGAGATGGTCTCAGACAAGTATAATTTCAGAAATTAAAACATTTGATGGCAACTGGAAAGTGGTTTATGATCTAGCAGCTCTTGTTGAAGTTCCAGCCTTTCCTCAGTTTTCCCCTCGGGCCGTCAACAAACCTCTCCTCCTTGTATCTCTGAGACAAGACTTAATAAGCATTCCCTCCCCCCAGCTGGCTCTCACACTGAAGCCCTAGGCACCTCTGTAGTCCTCAGCTGACCAGAGAAATGGTCAGAACGGTCACTGGGAGCCTCAGCAAGAGCAGTGATGATCGTAGATTAAGTTTCAGAAATTAAGGAGATAATCCAACTTTTAAAAGGATTTGCTCTCCAGATTCTGAACTCCAAACCTCCATCTTTGGTGGCGAGTTTCCTAGTACCAAAGATGAGGTCACAAGATGTCTGGAATTCATGTTTACAGTGGTACAGTATTTCTGGAAATCAATAGCAAACAGCAATAATTTCAGGGTGACAAGGCAAAAGAAAACAAGGACCAGCATACAATGGAATAAAAGCAGGAAGAACCCCAGGAAAATCTTTATTGTGGGAAGCAAAAGGCATCCTGGATCTTAGTGCAAAACTTCAAACAGTGCAAAAATTCAAACAGTAAAATGGAGAGGGAAAAAAAAGGCTTGAGAAAATCCCTAGAATATGGTAAATAAATACGAACTGTAACTAATAACTGAGTAAATCAGAAGTCAGTGGAGAAGACCGTGGCAGCACTGGATGGACTGCTCAACTTGTGTCCCAGGCTCATTCGTGTGTGCCTCAAATGTCACAGAGGCTGAGCCGGTAAGGGCATATCCCAGACTCTCCTGCAGCCAGGGCTCTGGGTGTGAAGGAGTTCTAACCCAGTGGGCGTAGCTGCAAGAAAACTTGTATTGGGGATTGAGTGCAGCGGAGAGGGACGTTAGACTGTGAGACACCCATTTTGCTGGTGCAGATCTGGGAGATGATTTTACTCTGGATACAACACATTTGCTGGCAGTTTCTTAATCCCAGATCATCGCTAAGGTGTGTGACCCCAGACCCAGCGCCGGGCCCAATGGCTCCAGACTCTGCTGCTTCCCTATTGTGGCATGTGTCGCCAGTCCCTCGGGTAGCCAGATGTGCCGTGTTGCTTGAACTCATTCCTGGAGGCCCTGCCTCAGGCCTGCCTTTCCAGATCTTTCAACAATTCCACAAGTACTTAGTGAATTTCCGACTAAAACCACTGGAGAGGTTTCTATTTTCTGCGAATGAACCCAGAGCCAATAGAGAACGATAGAATTAAGGGCAAACGCAGAAGGTTAAGAGAGGAGCGGCGACTAGTCAAATACAGATAAGAAGAAAGATGGATGGATACAGCCTCCGATATCTCAAGACAGGAGAGATGATGCAGAAACGTATACCAGATAAATGGTATGAGGCCACCATCTGCTAAGAATAAAGGAGGAAGGGCAGGCCGAGGGGACGAAAACTTGAGGACAAAGAAGGCAGCTCAGAAAAGCAATTAGAGAGTACATACTAGGAATCAATACAAAAGAAGTAAGAACTTTGTGAAGAATTTGTAAGGAAAAAAGGGAGATGATTATCAACATACAGTTATCTCAGGCAAATGTCCTGAAAGGACAGTAGTTGATTCCTAAAAGGAAATGAGACTTTTCTCCATTAAAGCATTGACAAGGGCATAAAGAATTGAATAAGGCACTCACTTTACAAAATGTTTGTCTAAATAGTGACAATAAATCTTAAACTATATTCACATCAGTCCACGAGTGCAAATGCAAACGGACACTAGGATTTTTCAGTTATTTTATCCTCGATACCTCAATTCAAGCTCAATAGCCTGTTTTCATGTTGAGTTTTGGTTTGAAGGTTATGAACTTTATCATTCAGGTTGCTAATATATCTACAGATACTGGGCAGAAAGTTTTCATTTTGGACAACTGTCTTTACCCTTAGGGACCAAGTCGCCATAAAAGTAAAAAGCATTTCTGGTAGCAACGTTGGAAAGATTCCTCAAGTAAATAACTATCTTTGACAGGAATGAGAGCCCTAATCCATGGGGCTGCATACTTCAGAATCTGCATACCAATGTGATTTCATAGGCAGAAACGATGCTGCAGTGTAACCGCTATGAGCTCTTACTAAGCAGCCACCATGATGCTAGAAAACCAACAAGTACAAATATGGAATGGTATTCTCTGCTCTTCTTTTCTTCCGAAGAATGTAAACATCCTAGCTCTTTCAGGAAAACACTGATGGACCAGAGCCTATGTGGACATGTCCCTCTCTGCTTTTTTGTTGGATTCAATGTGAAAGACTGCATAAAGACTTTTGACCCATAAGGAACATGCCTTCTATAAGCATTCATACAGAATATTTTTTTAAATTTTATTTGACAGAGAGAGATCACAGTAGGCAGAGAGAGAGGAGGAAGCAGGCTCCCTGCTGAGCAGAGAGCCCGATGCGGGGCTCGATCCCAGGACCCTGAGATCATGACCTGAGCCGAAGGCAGAGGCTTTAACCCACTGATGCACCCAGGCGCCCCCAGAATATTTTCAAAAATACTTTTTAAAGAATTCATTAAAAAGCCTATGTGAAATCTAAGACTAGATAAATATGTAATCAGTAGAAACAGACTTACTCAGAAAAGACAACAGAACTAGAATTTACTACTTTCAAATATCTGCTTATTTTTAGGTTTTTTTTTAACTGTACACATGACTATTAGCTAAATAATTATTATGCTGCAATACCTCACCTAACACGAATTTAGTCAGTCATCTATAGAACCTGTAAGGGCGCCTGAGTGGCTCGGTCTGTTAAACATCTGTCTTCAGCTCAGGTCATGATCCCAGGGTCGTGGGATCGAGTTCCACTTCAGGCTCCTTGCTCAGCAGGGAGTCTGCTTCTCCTTCTGCCCTCCCCCCACCCATTCATGTACATGCTCTCTCTCTCTTTCAAAAATAAATAAATTCTTAAAAAAAAATAAAGAACATATAAGTAAGCTCAACAGTCTTTTAAGTGGTCAAAATACAGTAATAAATAAAGCTCAGTAAGACTTCTGTGCATCACTGTAAGTGTCTGGGACCCTTTCTCACTCTATTTGTTCAATTTTAGGTTTTTTAATTTGGTTTACAGAAAATTAGAAATGGAGAGACAAATATGCATCCTGTATGAAGGAAGATCTTATAGTAAATACAATGCCAAAGCAAGAAGGTAAAAGCCAAATTTTAAAAACGCATCAAAATCTTTAAACAACAACAAAAAAAAGACTCCAAATACAGGATCCTTTAATGAAGGTGTAAAAAACTCTCACATGCTCAATGGGACTTGATGCTTCTATTGTATCTGAGTAAAAGAGTGGACATTAATAATAATGGTCTCAAGTCATTTAAAATGTTCAAATCATCTTTCCTCGATTGATGAGATGCAGAAAAACATACCGTTTAGAGAGTACCATCCCAAATAGCTAAAACAAAAGATATGCTATTTAAAGGCATAACTGGATCTGAGGTATCAGCTCATTAGGTACTAGATTAGAGTTCATAATTTGAGGTCCTAAATATTTTTCTTGTATTGGTGTTTTTACTGAAATGGTTTAGTTTTAGACACTGAATATGTCTCGCATATCCAGAAAATGTATGTTTCTGGAATGCCCTTGTTTCTCCACAGTTCTATAGCCCTCTGAAGTTTTACTATATTTGACTAAACTAGATGAAGCAGTTTTTTCTTCAGGTTGCTCATACATAAAACTACAGATAAAGAAGGTAGACATTACATGAAAAATGTCCTCCTCATGACAAGGGTACAGATTTTTAAAAAATGTATAAATTCTATTATTTTGCTCTAGTAGCAAACTGGAGATCGTACCTTAATTAAGCAACCAAATTATTCAACAAGGCATTTAGGGTCTCGAATTCGTTTTCCTTTCAGGAGAATGAAGGAATCCCTTCCAGATTGCTAATTCTATGCCTTTTTGAACTGCAATACACACATACACACATTACACATACACACATACATACATATAAGAGATATCACGGTGCTTTCACTTTGGAACGAATCGTGTAAAATTTTTTGAGGAGGTTTTAGTTAAAGAACTGTGAACAGTACAAATTTATAAATATTTTGCACAGTTTTAATCCAAGAAAGTCACTGATTGCACTGAACATTTACTTCAGTAGGAAAGTGGGGTAAAAGACAATGCTAATACTGTCTTCACATAATTGGAATACTTGCCACCACCCCAGCCACAGGACACGCTGAGCCATCTGGCTGCAAAAAGGAACATGCTAGCTGATGCAGAAGCCAGGGGGAAGTTAATCAAGGACTGTGCCCTTGCAAGTGAAGGGCCCGGGTTAAATGATCACCTCCAGAGTTTTGGTTTAACTGGAATTTCATTTAGCCCAGCATCAGTATTTAAGAGTGTGTGACCTAGAGCAACAATTCTCAAACCTTTTGGTCTTAGGACCCATTTGCAATCTAATAAATGACAGTAAACTTTAAAAATATTTTGTTCATAGGGGTTCTATTGCTATTTACCATGTTAGAAATAAAAAGTGAGACATTTAACAAATTGGCTTCATTAATTAATTATAAAATACAATAACTGGTATGTTAATGTAAGCAATATGTTTTTATAAAAAATAACCATGCCTTTTAACATTCAGATAATTTAGCGAGAATAGTGACATTGTTTTCCACTTCTGTAAATCTCTTTTGTATCTGAGCTTAATAGAAGACAGCTGGAGTCTCATATGCGCCTCTTCATGCTGTTGTATTACGTTGTGTTAATTGAAGTGTATGGCGATCTAGCCTCACACAGATACATGTATATGTACACATGTAGTTGGAAAAGGGAAGAGTATATTAATAGCTTTTTGATAATTTTGGATATTTTTCTTTGATACTACATCAAACTCAACAAGTGGTAGTTTCTAAAGTTGCAATGTGAAATTTAAAGCCATAGCAATGGGGCACCTGGGTGGCTCAGTTGATTAAGCAATTGCCTTCAGCTCAGGTAATGATCCTGGAGTCCTGGGATCAAGTCCCACATCGGACTCCCTGCTCAGCGGGGAGTCTGCTTCTCCCTCTGCCCCTCGACCCTCTCAAGCTCTCTCTCTCTTAAATAAATAAGATCTTTAAAAAACAAAACAAAACCATACTAATGAACTTTCCACACTTGGTTACATTAAAATCCATTGCTGTATTTTGCACTTTGAATGGACCTTTTACCCATTCATGATTCTGTTAACCACACACTGTCATTTGGAAAATACGGATTCACTGAGTTATGCAGATCTTCCAAATGTTGACACACTTTGTTATACAAATATACAAAATCATCCTACTTAATAGCATCAATGTTCTCATCAGAGAAGTCTTTAAGTATTGAGAAGCTGTCAAATTCATAGTGGCAGATGAAACTTAATTTTCCCTTGAAAGTTCAAACACTGGCAGTGTTTTCCTTGAAGTGACAGGTTCATTTTGCTCATTTTTTAGAAGGTGTCTACTGAATACCCAGTCTGATTAACCACAGTGTGTCTGGGCGCCTGGGTGGATCAGTGGGTTATGTCTCTGCCTTCGGCTCAGGTCATGATCTCAGGGTCCTGGGATCGAGCCCTGCATCGGGTTCTCTGCTCAGCAGGGAGCCTGCTTCCCCCCCTTTCTCTGCCTGCCTCTCTGCCTACTTGTGATCTCTCTCTCTCTGTCAAATAAATAAAATCTTAAAAAAAAAGGCAAAACCACAGCGTGTCTGTGAGTCATTCTTTAAAGTAAAAATGGTGTTCATGAAAAAAATGGCTAATAAAGCTTGCAACTGAAAGGGCTGTCCGAGTGCTTCCTCAAGACAAACATTGTTCTTCTGTATTTGAAGTGCTTTATGTATATTGTCATTTTGTCACACAGAATAGTAAAAAAAAATGTGTGCTCAAGATTTAATAAAATGCAAGCTTTGGGGCACCGGGGTGGCTCAGTCGGTTAAGTGTCCAACTCTTGATTTCAGCTCAGGTCGTGATCCCAGGATCGTGAGATCGAGCCCCGTGTGGGGTTCTGCACTCAGTGCGGAGTACACTTGGGATTCTCTCTCCTTCTCTCACCTGCTTCCCCTCCCCCCACTCACGCTCTCTCTCTAAATAAATACAATTGTAAAAAAAAAAAAAAATGCAAGCTTTTGCTGCCTTATCAAGAATATCCTTATGTGAAACCAGGATCTTGTTTCTTAAGTCACCTGTGACGGCGAGGAATATGATGACTCCCAGTACAGGTCAGAGTCACTGCCCTGAATGCTAAGGTGTGAGTGGCTTCATCCACCTTTGCTTTTTGCATCACTGGTGCAAATGTCAACGCAGTGAAAAAGACAAGCAACAACATTGGTATTATTATGAAAATCATTTTGAACTCATGGCTCCCCTGAAAGCATCTCAGAGCCCCCCAGAGGACTGCAGACTACACTTTGAGAACTACCGATCTAAAGGAACAGACATATGTGATAGGCATCTTCAGCATCCTGCGTCCCTGAGCTGGAGAGGAGGAAATTCCATCAAAGCCAATGCAAGGGCAAAAAGCCCAGGGAGGAAAAGGCTGACAGAAACCAGGAAGGGATGACTTTTGGAAACCTTGCACTGAGAGAGTGCACCTAAAACCAACCGCGACTTCCAACTGAAGGCAACTCTGTTGACCTAGGGAAATGAAGAAGCTCATTGTTTGGCCTAGTTCTAGAGATTCAGTCTATTGTCTATGGAAGGAGAGAGACAAAGAGAAAGAGAAGGTCTTCACTGCACTAGAATGTCAAAATTGCGTTGGGAATAACCCCCATTCGGTTTCCAAAGTAGTGGCTAGTTGAAATTCACTGAGTACTGTGATCGCGATACAAAGATCTTTGTATTGTTTACAACCCAAAGCATGTCTTGCACACAGCAAGTGTGCTGAATAAATGACAATATAAGAAAGTTGAATTTTATTCTGATGTCTGTCTCACTTCCCTCAGTACTAGGGTCAATAGTCACTCCCAAACCTATTAGGTACTTTGTACTTTCTAGTCTCTTTCACGTATGAGATTACAACAAAGGTCTCAAGCGAGAAACAGAGAATTCCCGGTGTATTCGGGGAAATGAATCCGTCCTACCGATTACAGCACATCAGAGAGACCGGAGTTTTCCCCCACAGAGGCAAGGGTCACATGGAGACTTCATAAAGCAACTCTGCAGCTGCTCCTGCCAATCACTCCATTTCGTCACCGTCTCTCTGGCCCCAGAAGAGGTAAAGTCACAAGGCAATCAGTAAAACCTAAACCTTTCCTAAGTATGGGCTCGGTTGCAATTTATGGAGAAAAGCACATGAGCAGAGGCAGCGCGAGGCGCCAGAGCTGAGGCAATGCGGCAGGTGCCTCCGCAGTTCAGATGTGCTGCGTCTGCCTTGGCAGGTCCGTGGGAGCGCGCCGGGGCTGAGGCCGTGCTTTCCAAACCCTGTACTTCAAGAAGGGAAATCGGGGTCATGCCCCGTGCCCTCTGTGTCCGCGTAAGTGTTCTGTTGATGCATTTTAGAACCAGTCATGCCCTCTGCTGTGATTGACTGATTCTTCTCCTATTTCTTTCTGATTGAGGAGAGCCTAGGTGAATGTCGCCATCTTGCCAAAAAATCCTGGGCCAGAGCCCGCTGAGGAGAGCCTTGCAGGGACGAGCAAGAGCCCTCAGCTACTCTCTCTCTTCACCTAGCCAGAGGTCTTTCTTGAGTTTATGTAAGAAAATGGAGTGGGAGCTTTGTTTTTGTTACCTCAGTTGATTAGTTAAGTAGGTAATTATGCTACATATTTACGGGTTGCCTTTTCTGTGACTGACAGTGTTCTGGGTTCTGAAGTCAGTAGTGAATACTGCAGGTGATAGCTTTATATGCTTCCTGCTCCTGAGTAGCTCAGTCGATTGTGTCTTGACTCTTGGTTTCAGGGGTCGTGGGATCAAGCCTGCCTGGGCTCTGCGCTCAGCAGAGAGTCTGCCTGAAGATTCTCTCCCTCGGCCCCTCTCCCCACACTCTCTCTCCCTCTCTAAAATACGTATATAAATCTTTAAAAAAAAAATCTTTATATTCTAAGATAAATAAATTAGTAGATAACTGTAGCCCCACATGATAACTGCTGTCATTCAAGTCAGCACAGTATGCAATGAGAGCATACCCAGGGCAGTATGGAAAAGGGTTCTTGGAGGAGGAAAGGTTTCCTAAAGGACAAATAAATGTTAGCCTCATGAGGAGGGGGCAAGGGAGATCTGAGATGTCCAGACATAGCACCTAGGGCACAGTGAGTGCACAGGGAGTGCTGTTGTAGGGACTATCCTTTCACAACACAATACTGCCTCCAATTAATACTATAGTATCTACTAGAGTACTTCAAAACAAATGCCTGTTAGCTCGCCTACTAAAGGGCTATAAAAATCCCATCTTTGCAGTTCAAAGTGAGGTTCCCAGACCAGTAGCAATGGGATCACCCCAAACTTGTTAAAACCATCGAATCACAGCTCCCAACCCAGATGGATCAATTGCGTTTAACAAGATCTCCGTGATTCATATACATGTTAGGGTTGGTGACATGCTGTACTAAAGGCTCATCAACCAGTGATAGCCCGCTAGAATAGTGTTTACAAGCTTTGGTGAACACCAGCTCTCTGGGCAGGACTTTCAAAATGCAGAAACCCAGTTTTTATTCCCTATCCTCCACGGAAACCAAATCTCTGAGGCTGGGATGTGTCTATCTGCATTTTTAACAGGCTTCCCAGGGGCCCCTGAAGCTGGTGCTATTTTCTATAAAATGCTGTAGGGAAACATGTTGGGGGGCAACCATTTCGTGTGTGTGCATGTGACTAATAGGCAGATCTGTACTGAGGAATTTTCTTTTGAGGACCACCTCATTAACTCTATTAAGCTTCGGGGCGCCTGGGTGGCTCAGTTGGTTAAGCTTCTACCTTCGGCTCAGGTCATGATCCTGGAGTCCTGGGAATGAGCCCCCTGTTGGGCTCCCTGCTCAGTGGGCAGTCTGCTTCTCCCTCTCCCTCTGCTCCTCCCCCCACTCGTGCTCTCTCTCTCTCTCTCTCTCTTGCTCACTCTCAAATAAATAAAATCTTTAAAAAAAAGTCTATTAAGCTTCAAATAACGATACTTTTCAAGGAGACTAGAAGATGAGTTCATGATCATGATTATCAGATTTTTTGGCATATTCTTTTATTTTAACTATACAACTTTTATTATTCTGGAAACAAAGATGTTCCAAAGCAAGACTATCTGGATTAGAAGTGGTAAATATAATGTGAGCCAGAGTGCTGCTAAAGACTGCTTACATGGAAGCACCATTAGCTAAATTTTATCCATAAGAAGTTCATGCAGACAAATCACTAGTTCTTCAAAGATCTCTTCTATAGCCTCCAGCCATACAAAAAGCTCCAAGTACCATTTGACAATACTTGTGCTAAACGTACAATACAAATATGACGACACGTTCAAATTCTGATTTACCCTAAATATAATGTTTATTCTCTAGCTGGTCACAAAATCTAACATGCTAAAGATGATGGATTTCCATGCATTCTTGATTTTCATTTGAAATTAAATATGAGGAAATTTCAATTTCCTCTCTATTAGTACATAAATCTGAAGCAAAGAAATGGAATTACCAAGTGCTTGTTTTATAGGAAATATTGTCTCCACATTAATTATATTAGTTGTGCATAATATTTGGAGGAAACAGAATAGTCAAATGGCAGATAAATATATTAAAGTAATTTAATGAATTAAAGTTTGGTATAGAAACATTTGAGATGACTCAAGCAAACTGTATAACAGCCTATATGAATTATAATTTAAAGGAAAAAAATAAACTGTACTAATTTTTTGAGACAAAGACTTTCCTAATTTACAAATTGTAAAAGAAATTTTATGAAATACTGAGTTTTCTCCTCTTCCTATGAAACAATTTGGATTTCAAAGAAAATATCAAATCTTTTCAAATTTTTTTCAAATGAATGGGTTGGTACCCATCATTCACAATACCACAACATAATCTCTGTGACTGTTTAATCTCATTTATATTTGCTAAGATACGGTTTCTTTCATTCAGAGTTTGCTTTACAGAGAAATAAAAAGCCAGTTAAAATTAGACCAATGTGCTTACAAGTTTCCACAGCTCATTTCCCCTCACTCCTGAAGGCATACATTCCTCTACCAACTACTGTGTCCAGCAGCAGGTACTGTTCTAGGCTTGCCTTCCAGGCTAGCCCCAGAGACTAGGAAGAACTTGGCAATTGGAACTCCCTCTTCTTTTTTTTTTTTTTTTTTTTAAGATTTTATTTATTTATTTGCCAGAGAGAGAGAGAGAGACAGCGAGAGAAGGAACACAAGCAAGGGGAGAGGGAGAGGGAGAAGCAGGCTTCCCGCTGAGCAGGGAGCCAGATGTGGGGCTCAATCCCAGGACCCTGGGATCATGACCTGAGCTGAAGGCAGATGCTTACCCGACTGAGCCACCCAGGCGCCCCAAGGACCTCCCTCTTAAAAGGTTGGTTTTCTGACATGCCCTGATAACCACAGATAATTACCCAGGACCCATAGTGAGACCGGCACCTAATTCCATGAGAAGTGATGTAATCTACCAACAAATATGTTGCGTTGTTTCATTTATTTGTTTGTCCTTCCCCATCCCCTTCCCTGTTCTCTCTTTCTCTAATAATGGTGTCTTACAAATTTTTCATGGACTATAATTATAGTTGATGGACTCAATTTGCTTGTCATTTTCAAAGGTGTAAAGAATGGTTTCTTGTGCCTAGTTCTGTATCTCACAGATTCTTTTATTAGCACATTTATATTTGGCATGTTAATATTCCTTGAAACAACAGCAGAAGTATGAGATGATGTTGTCGGCATTTAAGTGTATAAACCAGATGTTTTGTCTGTTCCCCAAAATTAGTGTTAAAAAATTTGAAATCCATACCACAGTGGGAAAGAGTGTGATTGGAGGAAATATAGATTGACACTCCTGCATTAAGTTTCTTTGATGTTTGATTTATTGAACATAAATTTACTGGATAATTTGTATTCTAGTAAAAGACCTTCTGTTCCTACGAGTGTTAGTTGTGTCTCCTTTCAATGAACACTCTGACTCCATCTTGAATAAGTTCTTCATCAAAATCTCCTTTTGTCATATATTGTAAAGTATAAGAAGGGCCATGGTTAGGACACCAACTTTCACGTCGTCAAGTTCAGGCTTATCTTTAAGAAGTTTTGTATTGTTTATTGCTGATGGTGTCAAGGTGAATGTGGCCTGGGTAGTTTGTTGCTTCCCCTTTCCCTCACTCACAGCTTCTTCTTGCGAGGGAAGGTGACATCTTTGCCTTTCTGGAATCCCAGTGACTCTGCCTAGAGCTTGGAGAACACCCTAGCTTCTCTCCATGGACATACTGTGGGCCAGTGCATTTTCTTTTTACTATCAAACCATTTATTCTCTTTGCAGAATATAATAGTCATAGTTGCTGAATGTTCCAATTGGATATATGTTCCCAGACTAGCTTGGTGTTAATGCTATTTCGAAACAATTGTTTAGAGGTTCCCAGTAATGCTGTTTGCCCATATTGTTTTCTAAAGGTAGATATTTATTTGCCATTTTAAAACTTTCCTCTGTTATAAAAAACAAAGGTAATTTTTAACAGTCCTACAAACAGGCAGACCTGAGAATGCTGACTCCCTTGTCAGGAAAGGAAAAAACCAAAAAGCAACACAAGTGCTCTGTAGAACTCCCTCAAGACTCAGGAATTTGTGGGAACAGCTCCCTCTTGAAGTAAGGATGAGGGTAGGGATGAAAGCAGGATGGTTAAGAAGACATTAGAACCCCCAATACCATTTCTTAATCCCACTCAGCCAAGCAAATGTCCTCTATTAGCCCTATAGGACATCAGGCACAGTTCAAAGTGGATGCGCCATATGGAAAAGTACTTAAGTGAAAGAGTAACTACTGGATAGTGAGGCAACCCCCCCCCCAACCTTCTGTCTGGGCTCCCAGAACTCTGGCAGCTGGACTTTACGCCCTTTTGGAAGGAGACTGAAAGATTCTGATTAGCTAATTAATAAAAATAGAGATGTTAGGGCTTCAGTGTGATCACTCTACAGTAAGCAGATAGCCAAGGAAATCTAGCTACTAATCTAAAGGAAAACTTCTATAATCTAAAATAAAACCTTCTATTGTAAAAGGCCAAAATAAGCAAAAAGCAAACATAAAAACTGCTGGGAGAGGAAAACACCAAAACACATTGTCACTAGTATCTTCAGAGTGATATGAAATTCATGAAACAGAAATAGAAGGATATGGAAAAGAATGAGAAAGTCTCTCAGGTTAAAAATATCTCAGCAGAAATGAATAGCTCAACAGAGTTTGGAAGATAATGTTGAGGAAATATTCTAGATTGTCCTAGAAACTAACAGGTTGAAATATCAAGATAAAGAGATGAGAACAGAAGGGAAAACTTTAAAAAATTCAAGAATGGCTACAAATGGTCCAATGTCTGAATAATTGAAATTTCAGGTGAAAAAAACAACAGAAATAAATCATCAATTAAGTAATTCAAGAAAACGTCCCAAAATTGAAGGGCCCATACGCTAGAATAAAATACATACAAACCAAGGCACATCATCATGAATTTCACAAAAAGGTCTTATAAGTTTTTAGGAGAAAAAGTTAACATACAGAAGGGATCAAGAATCAGAATTGCTTTAGGTGTTTCTTTGTTTTTGTTTTTTGTTTTGTTTTGTTTTGTTTTAGAATTGCTTTGCACTTCTCAGTAGCAGCACTGAAGCACAGACTAATACCTTCAGAATTCTGAGAAGGTTTTTCCAGCCTAGAATGCTATTCCTAAAGAAATGATCAATTCAGCATAAGGACAGAATAAAGATGCCATCAAATATTCTAGGTCTCGGAAAACTTAGCTCTCATCACCCTTTCTTAGGAAGCAGCTGGAGGAGGGGTGCCATAAAAATGAGGAAGACCAAGAAAAAAAGGAGATGTGGGATCTAGGAAGTAGGGATCAGCTCAAGACAGAGGAAAAGAGGAATCCCCAGGATGATTACAAGAAAGATTCCAGGAAACAGACATGCGCCTCGCAAACAGAGTTACTAGTCCAAATTAGAGCAGGTCAGGAGACTCTAGCATCCAAAACAGATGATATTAATAGATTTCCTGATGTGACTTAAAATATCAGGAGAATAATTTAGACAGATGGACAGAGTTTGGGGATGAATTAATGACAAACACTTAGAACACTAAAAAGGAAAGACAGCTGTTAATTCTAAGGAGAAAAACATTTGTGTAAGAAAGGAAAAAGTACTCAGCGTAGTATAAAGCTTAGCTTTATAATCTCAGCACTGAATATTGATCCAGACAAAATATGATATAATTATATTGGAAGGGCAGAGTAGGGGCAAAGGGGAATTCTGTGAGCTTGGGGCCTGGAGTAGGGAGGGGTGGCAGAGCTATAGCTTCAGCTTCCATTCTGGTAAGCCAATGGGTAACATTTAAAATGGAAAGAAGGAAGGAAGGGAGGGAGGGATGGAAGGAGGGGGAAGGAAGGAAGGAAGGAAGGAGGGAAGGAAGGAAGGAAGGAAGGAAGGAAGGAGGGAAGGAAGGAAGGAAGGAGGGAAGGAAGGAAGGAAGGAAGGAAGGAAGGAAGGAAGGAAGGAAGGAAGGAAAGAAGAAGGAAGGAAGGACACAAATAAGTGTGTAATTTGAAAATAAGAAGGAAAAATAGCCAAAGGTAACAACAACAACAACAAAAAAGGATTGGAAGGAGGGAGGGAGGGGGTAGAAAGAAGGAGAAAGCACAAGACACAGACCTTCTGTGCAAATGATAGAACTGAATTTTAAAAAGTCGAATTAAATGTTTTAATTTGTTCAACCTGCCTATTTTGCTTCCTGTCCCTCCTGTCTACCTCCCTTCCCCTTTCTCCTGGAATCCAGCCCTGGCAACTCAGACCGTGATGAAGTCATAGGCTCCAAAATATGGCCATGGTATGAAGGCAGCAGCACAAATTTTTAAACAGCATTTCAGCACTACAACACAGTGCCGAGAAGGGAACCTTGTGTAATGTGAATAACTATGAGCTTGTGCTATTTTATTAATCCAGGCTGGTGATCCCTGGGTGTTGCATTACCTGCGTTTGTGTGTGTGTGTGTCTTCTGCAGTCTCCTATTTATATGGCAGTCATCAAGAAGTCTTCCTCTTCTTGAACATGGCAAAGGCAAAAGGGAGATACCTCAGTATTAACCCTAACTCTGGGGTTCTCACCTATTAGAAAGGTCTTTGACATTAAAAGCAAAGAAAGGTTCAAATGAGAATGACCTTCTCTGATATCCCCTTCCCCTGACCCCATCTCTGTATGTGTCAGTTTCTTGCTCCTTATCACCTCATTAAGTCACCAAACATTGCTACCTGGGAGGAAAGATTGATGGAGTGATAACTGGCAGCTCTCTTGTGACCTGCAGCCAGTGCATTTCCATTTGCTTATTGAAAGAGTCTTCTTTTTTCCCCAAATAGACCCGTATTTTGAAATTCCTTTCTGTTTAAGGAGCCATGCTCCAAAGCCCTTTAACTTTTCCTTTGCCAGATCCTCCAGAGGAAATATAACTTCTTGGGCCAGAACACATTGGTATTTAACATCTCTACTTGAAAACATTTTATAAATGTCAGGCAACAGTGCAAATCTTGAAGAGAGTAGTAGATTAAGAGAAAATTCTCTGTGTTTAGAATCCATCTTGTATTTCCCAGAATGTTCATCCTGTCTTGAAATATGATTTCCCTTTCAGAGTCCACATTAAATGGCTGCTCCTCCCTGAAGCTCTTCTCTTCATTATCCCCCTTTGCCCTCCAGAGAGAAATACTTGCAGTCTATGAACTCATTAAAAATCACTTTGAATTTCTCTTGTGGCACTTTATAACTTATATTTTAATTATTAGAAAACATGGTATCTGCACTCCTAAATTGTATCTTCATGAAAACAGGAACCTTGTTTTAATCTCCTTATCATTTGACATGGTCAATTAGTAATAACAAGAACCACAGCTAAACCATTTGCTATGTACACACTATCTCTAATCCTCACGACAGCTCTGAGAGGCAAGGAGTTATTAAGTCCATTTTGCAGAAGAAGAAACTAAGTCTCTGAGATGTGAAGTGGCTTGCCTAAGATCACACTTTCAGTGAGTGTCGGGTATTTCAAGAACCCGTCATTTCAACCAGAATCTGTCCTCTTCATACCGTGCTATAAGACAAAAAGAGAGGAAAGAAGGAGGGAGGGAGGAAAGAAGAAGTTTAAAATCTCGGGCTTTGACCCACTTATTGGAATAATACTTCACAAACTCATAGAGTTGTAGAGTTGTGAGAGATTGAAGAAATTAACACAACCTGTCCTCGGCTTTTACACAGAGAACAACTAAGACCAGAGAGGTTAAGATCCCTGTTCAAGGTTGCACAAGCAATGACACAGCTAGGACTAATGCAGACCTCAAGGATCCTTGACTCTCACTCCAAAGTTCCTTCCTATGTAAATTTTGAACCAGACATTAACGCATCAAGACATTTAAAACAGGATGGCAACTAAGAGAAATATAAACTTGTTTGTTTGTTTAAACTTTTGTTTACTAAAGTCCTCTGGGTGCTAAGAAGTAAGAATTACAATTTCTAAATGTCTTCGTGAATAGTTTTCTCGTTTGCCAAATACATAGGATGATATCTAAGTATATAAGATAACATAATTCTCTTTTTTTGGTTCACCAAAAGGGAAATATTTTGCCTTTAAAATGTGCTTTGCCACTTACAGTCATTACAGTACAAATAGTAAATGCTTCATCTGTCAGCAACCTACCACGTTCATACTTTTGAACAGCACAAAGGCAGCAAAGTTTAGAATATGACCAAGCCGGTGAGGTGAATATGTACATTCAGGGCCAAGTTCAGGGCCTTGTCATTTTCCCCAATTAACTGATATATACTTTCAGAAAAATGTGATTAGCAAGCAAGGACGATTATTAAGCAAGTCCTAGATGACTCCCAATGTAGAACTCTGGGCTTTCCAAACTCTGTGCCAGTGCCCCACCCCACCCTTCTTCAGAATCCTAACACCATCTCCTCCAGGAAGCTTTCTTTCCTCTTCTTCCTCAGTGCCTCCCCCTTCCCCTGCAAATGCACTGTGGAAGGAATCAGGGACATCTAAGATCTTGGAAACAAGGAAAGGGGGCTGTATGTGAGAGTTAACTCTGAGGTCAACAGTAACAGAAGAGAATAGAATTTTCCAAGTAACTTTAGATAAATGGACTGAACATTGTCCAGAGCAGCCTAATGGAAGGTATTACCATATCAAAGGAAAGAATGTGTCTTTCTGAATGAGTTGTCCAGAAATAGAAATTAGAAAAGGGTAGGAGACAAAGAAGTGCCTGTAAAAGTACTGCCCAGAAGAAAAGGTCTCCAGACCAAGGGCTTGATGTGCACACTACCAGGGGCTTTCTGACTGTGGGGGGGAGCGCGGCAGGCACCCGCCATTGAAGCCTTCAACATACACACTTTGTTCTGATTCCACACTCACAAACTCCGGATTTACATAATAATTTGGTTTCTAGGGGAAGACAGGCACTGGCCAGAAGATGCAAGTATTCAATCTTCTTGTCATTATGTTTTTTTCCCTCTCTCTAAAGGAAGGAATCAAAATTCTAGCTTACCCTTAGTCTTCTTTGTCTTCAGGTAGCATGAGTTAGTATCCCCAGATTGGGTTACTGTGTGAACAATGACAAGACTGCTATAGAATCTGCATAACCGAGAGTTAGGTCCTGGACTATGTTAAATTTATAAAAGGCCACCTTTGAGAGACCTTTCCTCAACCAGTCAGTCAAATTTGTCCTACCTCATCATACCTTCTTTCAAATTTCACTCAAAATGAATTGACTTCTTCTCTTCCCACAAATTCATTGACCGCTCTCTTAGAGCACAGTTTATGCCTTATGTTATGTTTATCTTACAGAAGTGTATCCCTCCTTTTGAGAGCAGATTGTTTTATTTTATTTTATTTATTTTATTTTATTCAGTCACTGTTTTTTGAATGACAAAATAAAAATGAGTAAGATATAGTCATGTCCTCTATAGACTCAGGTTAGCAGGGGGTGACAAATACAAAAACACGTTACATGTGGAAAGGCAATAATAAAAGTATTTATAAAGAACAAGAGTATTGCGAAAGAGGGGATGATGAACCTTGCTGGGTAGCCTCCCTAGAGGAGGTGATGTCTGAGTTAGATTTTGGAAAATAAATAAAACTTCACCAAGAAAACCAGAAAGAAGAGTATTCACAACAAAGGCGAAAACATGTGCAAAGGCAAAGAGTTATGAAATGACCTGGGAACCAAAATACAGTTCAGAACTGCCAAAACATGAAGAGCAAGGAAGAGAGTCATGCAAGATATGAGGCTGGCCAGGTGGAGAGAGGATAAAAAGTCGGTGTATGCACCAGATGCAGTTTGGACTTTCCATCGTAGGTGACCACCGAAGCTAGCAAAGGCTTTTAATTACAACAAGAGACTGGGCCAGATTTGTGTTCAGGGAGACATATTTAATATTACTATGAACAAGGAAATAGAGGTAAGACAGAAAAAAGTAGGGTTAGCTACATAGATGACTAGATACATAGATAGATAACAAAAGAAGACATTTGGAAACACCCAGACCATCACTAGTCAGTACAAATATAATATGAAAAACAAATGTAAGCCATATGTATAATTTTAAGTTTTCTAGTAGCCATGTAAAAACATAAAAAGAAACAAGCACAATTGATTTAAATATATATATTTGGGGCATCTGGGTGCTCAGTTGGTTAAATATCTGCCTTCAGCTTAGGTCATGATCCCAGGGTGCTGGGATCAAGACCCACGTTGGGCTCCTGCTTCTCCCTCTGCCAATGCCCCACACACACACCACTTGTGCTCACTCATGCTCTTTCTCTCTCAAATAAATAAAATCTGTGAAAAATATATATATTTATTCCAAAATATCCAAAATATTTTTCTTTCGACATGTAAGCAATATAAAAAGTCATTAATGAAACAGGTTATGTTATTTTTTTTTGTTCTATTTCTTCGAACTCTCTTGTGTATTTTATACTTATAGTACATCTCAATTCAAATTAGCCACGATGCAAGTGTTAAACAGCCACACGTGGCTGGTGGCTACCATATTGGACAGCAAAGGTCCAGACAATAAATGATGAGGCAGTGACTCATGAAGAAATGGGAAGGATGGAATATGTTTATAATGGATTTACAAGACGAATTTGACAGAAATTAGGAACTGATTTATATCAATAACGAAATACTAGTTGAATATAAAGTTTTCTAGCCCGGAAGATCTGCAGATGACAGTTGCACAGCCAAACCAGGGAAGCAAGTCTAGGGGAAATAAGAGAATGAATGTATTTGGGACATGCTGAATTTGAGGTGCGTGGGGGCCGCCATGAGCGTGGGTACAATAATGCACACACTAGAGGTGAACAGCATACACTATATAATGCTTCTACGTGTCAAGTTCTGTTCTGTTTTTCGTATATGAACACATTTAATCCTCAAAACACCACCACGAGATGGGTTTTACTACCACCCCCCCATGTTAACAAATGAGAAAATCAGTCCTTTCGCCCAGGTCTCAGGGTCAACGGTTACCATGAGGCAGAGCAAAGACTGAAACCCAGTCTGGCTTCAGAGGCAAAGCTTCCAACCACACGTTGTACTGCCCCTCAAAAGCAGGGCCTCTGGAATCACACAAACCTAGGTTCAAATAACTCCTCCTTCACTTACTAATTGTGTGACTTTGAGCAAGTTATTTAATCACTGAACTTCCGTTTTCTCATCTATAAAATGGGAATAAGATGCCTGTCGTAACCATGGTTGTTGAGAGAAATGACTGACTGACACCTTGCCCTTACCTTCGAGCAGTCTGAAAGAACAGACTGAATACATCGTGAGAACACATTTGTTTGTGTGCACTTTTATAAATTAGTGATTTAAAAAAGAGCAAATAAAAACATTTATCAAACAGAGATCTATGGTTATTTGGTTAAAGTCCGAGAAAATTTAATCATAAGGTCTAGGGTTATCACATTTCCCCCGCCAGATAATCTCATTCTTGTATGGGCAGGCATTTGGATACGAAAACAAAAGACAAATCAAATAAAATAAATAACCCAATACCATAAACAGAGGACATCTTGCTCTGCGATCCCTGGCATTTGTAACTTCAGACTTCCAACATGTTAATGTTAATTACATGCCATTTCCTGCCAAGCTTATGGTCATGTGATCTAAATTTGCATTGTAATTAGCTTTGCCTTTCATAAAACACTCTGCCTTTTTTCTAGATGAGGACATGCTAGATGCAGAACCTCTTAAATAGCCTTCAGGAAGACTTCAGCAGCCAGCTACCACTCAAATTCTTCTAATCCCCCAGTCCATAGGTTGAATCATCAAGAGTTCCCACTGAGCCATCCAATCATTGTCATTCCTTCCCTCAACACTTTAAATTCCATTCAGATGGTAGGTCTCCTCTTTCAAATCAGGGCTAAACTATTCACCCACTTAATGCTCTGAATGCCGAGCTCATTTGATTCTTCTCATCTCAGGTTCCGTCAGGAGGCCTGCCTAGGAAACCTCTCCTCTACAAGATGTTCAAGTGGGCCACATACCTGGCTTGCCCAACAGGGACAGCAGATGAGTAACAAGTGTGTTTATAGATTTTGTGGTGCTCTAGCTGTCGCTGATGTCAGTGTTTTCTGCTAAAATTGGTGTATTTTTTGCTATCTGCCTCATCCCCTGGGCAGTTCGAACATCACCAGCAGAACCCAGTGGTCTGACAAGGCCTCGCTCCAGAGAAAGAGAGCAGATTCTCTGCAGGAATAAGACTACTCGTCAGAATGTTGCCTAATATAGTGGCAGTGACTGAGCCAGAGGCCTCAGAACCAAATGTTCGACAAGAATAACAGGGATCATTAATTAGTTCAAGGACGGTGAATGAGACTAGAGATCAGCCAGTCAGGCTTTAGCCCAACTCGATGGGTTCTAAGACTAGGAGTAGCATTAAATCACTCTATGCTTCCATCACCGTAACTCCGGGGATTAAATTTGTTAATGGAGTACATTTTCAACCCATCTGAATATAAACAAATATTCATTTAAGACTCTTCTACAATTTGGAAAATTCAGAATAATATTTCAAATGCAAAAATAATGTTATATATATTGAGAGGAAAAGTGTGGGGAGGAAGAAAAGACCCTCAGAGCAGTTAAATAGGTTCTCAAACAGACTTCTAGAAACACCTTACTAAACTGTAGGTTATGCAAGGGAAAACCTGTGTCATGAGAGTCTGTAGGCTGAGAATTTTGTATGCTAAGATAATCCTGCTGGTAGAGCAAAATGGAGGAGGCAGGGAGCTTGCTGGCTCATACACAAGCATCCAGTAAGAGGATGGATCCAAGAATTGAGTGCTGAGTTGTTAAAAGACCTTCGAAATTCATGCAGACATGTTAACGAGCTGCACTTGACAATTTGACCCAATGGAATAGGTTTTTTTCTCTGAATTTTAAACCAAACTAAATCAAGGAGGGGTCATAAAACAAGGTAAATTTGTCTGAAGGAAAAGATTTCCAAATAAATGTCAATCCTCTAAAATTGCATTTCTCTACAATGGCCAATCCCATACACTATCAGGTTTGCTGTTTCAGTTCCACATGGTAAAGGACTTTTTCCTTTAAAAAAGAACACATACACACACAACGCTACACATTTGGCTTCCTGCTTTCAGTCTCTTCCTTCTTTAATGAATTTTGCAAATCAGTGTCAAATAGGTTAATAAATGCTTCTCTCATGTTGCTTTCCTATTCAAGGACTAACACGGGCTTCCCACTAACTCTCAGCTCTCCTCTGCTCTCAGTGGTCTTCATAAGAAGATGAACCTAACTGTCTGACCACCTTCCCAGGGTCCAGAGCAGAGAATGCTCTTTCTTTCTTTCTTTTTTTTTTTTTAAGGATTTTATTAATTTATTTATTTGACAGAAAGAGATCACGAGTAGGCAGCAGAGAGGCAGGCAGAGAGAGAGGGGGAAGCAGGCTCCCCGCTGAGCAGAGAGCCCGATGTGGGGCCCAATCCCAGGACCCTGAGATCATGACTTGAGCCGAAGGCAGAGGCTTTAACCCACTGAGCCACCCAGGCGCCCCAAGAATGCTCTTTCTATGGTCAGAATGAGAGCTCCTTCTCAACAACAGAAGATGCCTCAGATCTGAGCAGCAAGACAAGGTGAAGCCATGCAGAGGAGTAAGGATCCAAAACTTGAAAGACAGTCAAGAAGTACCATCAATGGGAGGGCTTCAAGACAGGCTTGGAAGTTTAGGCAAGGGGTGTTGCTCCAGTATAGGAGTTCCAAACCAAAAGGCCAGAGCAAGTCAGAGTGCAAATAACTGTAGGTCACGTGCATTTATGAGGTTGTTGGTGGTGACTAGTTCATAAAGAGAGGTCAGGGAGGGGGAAGGGAGTCCCAAGTAACTGCCTAGAACAGCACATCTCAAAGTATGGTTCAAGGACCCTGGGAGGTCCCTGATACCCTTTCAGAGGGTATGTGAGGTCAAGACTATTTTGTAGTAATAGTAAGTCATTTTTTGCCCTTTTCACTCTCATGAACATGCAAGGGAGTTTTCCAGAAGCTATGTGTTATGTGTGACACTGGCTAATGGAATGTGTGCCTCCCAAACTGGAAATCTCACTGTTATCCCAACTCTTCCATGTCCTCACTCCATATCTTAATCATATCCTATTGCTTCTACTGCAGGATTGTCTCTTGAATCTGGTCCTCCCCACCACTGCCTTACTTCAGTCCTTCCTCAGACTGTTTTGGCAGGCTGCCGTTTGACTGCCACCTTTCCAATCTCTTCATTTTAAATCCATTCTCCACAGTCAAGTCCTGCATCCACACTCCCTTGTACAAATCTGCGCAGTCTAATGGTCTGTCATATGCAGTGTGGTGCTATGATTTTTTTTTTAAGATTTTATTTATTCGTCAGAGAGAGAGTGAGAGAGAAGGCACAGGCAGGTGGATGGGCAGAGGCAGTGGGGGAAGCAGGATCCCTGCTGAGCAGGGAATCTGATATGGGACTCGATCCCAGGATCGTGGAATCATGACCTGAGCCGAAGGCAGACACTTAACTGACTGAGCCACCCAGGCATCCTGTGTGCTATGATTTATATGTGTTTCTCATTTTATTCTTTCAACAATCCTAAGAGATAGATATTACTTTCCGATTTGCAGATTGAGGAAACAGGCTCAAAACATCCAAGTCATATAATCAATAGTAGCTGGCAAAGCCTGTATCCAAAGCTAGCTCCATTTCCCTCTTTTGCAAAATTCCTTTTCATTAAATCATGCTGCCATATGGTATTTAGCTTGAGGTCATAATGTATCGGTTTACAGTTAGTCTCACCTCTGGACACAGGGACCATGTACATTCATCTTTGTGTTCCTAGTACTGGGCATGGTGCCTGCCATCCAATAGTCAACATATGAATTAAAGAATACATGAATGAATGATGTGGGTCTGTCTACCGATGGACAGTGGACTCTGCAGCCTCAAGGCCTCGAGTTCTGCTCTCAAGCCTGTTGGTATTGACCATGCACTCCCTGGAGAGTTTCTGCTGGGGTCCCTGCCTGGAAACAACTCAGGTGTCCTCCAGACCCTGAAACCCTTAACCCAACCATCTATTCTTTCTGTTTCTGCCACAAGATTCCCAGATACTGAGTGAAGTTCATCTATTTCTGCCTCATAGGCTATTTCTATCTAGGTGATCAATCTATTACCACAGAGCCATGACTACATGACACATTCTTTTTTTTTTTTTAATTTTTATTTATTTATTTGAGAAAGACAGCAATGGAGCACAAGCGGGGTGGGGGGAGAGGGAGAAGCAGACCCCCCCACTGACCAAGCCTGACACAGGGGTCGTCATGACTTAAGCTGAAGGCAGATGCTTAACCTACTGAGCCACCCAGGCGCCCCAACATGACACATTCTCTTATCACTTGAAACATAAACTACTCTTCTTTATTTGCAGCTGAAGTCACTGCTACCAGTGACTGTCAGCCAACAAGGTGAGCCCATGACTCTGACAGAATCTTTTGGGGAATCAAAAATAGCATAGTCTCTGTCTTCTGATGTTTTCAGGCTTGCGAGGAACATATGAGCACACGTGAAACGATTAGAGAATGATACAAACAAGTTGAGAGTCATATGCCAATTTGAGTCACAGTTTGAGAAACTGGCTCTCGGTCTCAAGCTTGCCAAAGCCTTAGCTACTCTCAGTTGCTCTCCAGAAATCTCTGCAATGCTATTCATGCCCCTAGAGGCAGACAGTCTCCGCCCCAGCAATGGGCACAAGGTCTCGCAGGCATAATCATCCCCCAGGGTCTGATGCTTTCAAGTATTTTCAGAGGCTTCTGGTGAGGGCACCAGGCTAACACAGCCATGTGGTTCAGCCCAGACCAGGCTGAGATGCTTTTCCCAATCAACTCCTCTGGGTGTAAACATGAAATTATGTAGCTAAGATCACTGGTTCCAGGTTTCACATGCGTTTCCAAAGCCCAGTTCTGGCTAACTCAATGACTGCTTTTTTGTGTGTGACCATCCTATTCTTTTTTTTTCTTCCTTAAGATTTATTTATTTGAGAGAGAGCGCGAGCAAGAGGGGCAGAGAGAGAGAGAGAATCTGAAGCAGACTCCGTGCTGAGCACGGAGCCCGATGTGGGGCTTGATCTCATGACCTGAGATCAGACATTAGCCAAAACCAAGAGTCAGCTGCCCACCCGACTGCATCACCCAGGCACCCCCCCTTTTTTTTAATCAAAGAAGAGAACTAACTGCCTGAGCAGCTGCTCATCATCAATACCACCTAAGTGTTCTCCTAGAGACGTTTCAATCAAAGTTGAGCCTACCAAAAAGTTTGGAAACTTAAGATCAAAGTGATTAGACTTTGGGAAAGAAAGATTTTACAAAACAGAGAAAGGAGAGAGGAGGAGAGAGAGAAAAAGAGAGAAAGAGAGGAGGGGTGTATGTTGCCTATTGAGGCTCCTTAGCTGTTGACCTTTGCAGAGAAGCCCGAAAGGCACTTAGGCAGAGCCTAATGTGAGCTTCGTGTAGCTCTAACATCTGGGCTTGCAGGGAAAGAGGCCGGAGGCCTGATCTGGAACTCTTCATTAGAATATAAGTCGAATCTCTTTCTTCTCTCAAAATGAAAGCGACGGCCACTTATTAATTTACAAATAAAAGTCCAAATTCTTACAGCCTTTCTTCAGAATAACTCATAGACTCACTGGAGTTCTTCTAAACGAAATGTTGGATATACTTTCTAAAATGTCAGTTCGAAATAAAACAGAATCCAAATGTCCCACCTCATAGTGTCCGAGCAAGTCTATTTTTAGGATGAGGTGTCATTCAACCTGCTTATAAGGCCATGCTAGGAACCTCTGCTTTTAGGGAAGTTCCCTGCTCTTCCTTGGAGCAGGACTGTTTCATTTCACACGTATATGCCTCTTGATTAATACCTTCTTCTCATTCCCAGGGGGGAAAAAAAGCTTCACTCTTAAGTCTAAAAGCTTTCTTAAATGCATGATGGTGTATAATACAAAAACCTAAAAACAAGAACAAAACACAACAAATATAACAAGAAGACATACAGATGTCCATGCACATAAATTAATGTTAATGAGCTATTGACAGATAAATATAGTTTATGTAATATTTGCTCTAGCTGGTCATATAAACAAGATTAGAATAAGTTTGCTCATAAAATCGAGTGTGAAAACTGAGGCAGTGTGTGGACGGTGGCAAAAGCATTCTGTTATATTTGACTTCGAATTCATACTCTCTCGTAGTAGCTGTGTGACCTTGGGAAAAATAATGATTCTTTTAACTAATACCGACTGAGAAATTCTTAGATGTCAGGCACTGAGCTCATTAATTCACATTACGTAACTTTCTGGAGTCATTTTCTTTTTCTGTAGAGTTATGAGGATAAAATATACTTAATACATCATTGTGAAGAATAGAGAAAATGCACATAAAACACCTAAACATGGAGTGACTATAAAATGAGTATTTTAAAAATAAAAATAGAACACAGTGATAGCAATGCTAGGATATTTAAACCACAATCTGATTTTTTTCTACTCTGAGGTACATCAGTATTAAGTAAAAGAAATCTAGGAGCAGCAATTCCGGTGCATATTAGGAATTTTAATAAGTGAAGGAAATAAAATTAAAACTAACTAAAGCCACATTCTCTTTAAATCAAAGTGAAATCCTAAAGAATTAAAATTATTCAGTTTCTCTTTGATGTTATTTGTGTGAGACATTCTATGTTACAAGAGAAACTGTATTTTATTATGGACTTAGAGGAAAATTATTAGGCCTTAGTTCTTGGTCTGTTCTACCTTTATTAAGCTGTTCTGTGAACTTGATCTAGTAAATCAACTTTTTCCCGTGTCTATTTGGATATCTATAATCAACTCATTATAGATGTTATTTATTTGTAATTTCACCTGAACAATGGCAGGAGAATGAGATATCTAAAGAAGACCTGGTCTTGGTATAATTGAGCAAAACTGAAGTAGTTTTATTGAGTGAGACATATAACACTTTTGCAATACACATGAATGGACAACAGCAATCCACCGGAATTTTCTGGCCCTGTCAGTGATGTTGAGAGAGGAAGTTGTTGGAAGCTTTAGGGGGCAAGATCAATAGCTCACTGAGTAACATTCTGTTTCCTGGTTCCTCTGATCCAGCAAGGGCATTTATTTAATGGCTGCATGAAATGGAAAAAGGAAGAACATGTTACAACATTAAGCCTGAAATAGAATGTCGAACAATGTAGAGGTAAAAGTACTGGCCCAAATCCCTCTCAGCAGAGGACCAGGGTCTCTGCCACCCAAGGTGATTTGGATTAATTCTAAATCCAGGCCACTTACAGACTAGAGAGAGTGGAAAGGGCCACAGGTGCCTTTTATCAACTCTCAAACCTGGGATGGGCCAGCGATGCTCCCCATAGATACTTCTGGGGCCACCAATGCTAATTGAAATCAGGGTCAAGTTTTGGGGCTACTTTTAAAACCATATGAAATCTAAGAATAGAAGAAGGCCAAAGTTTTTCAGATCTTATCCATGGGAGTTTGGTCCAGACACCAATTCCCTCCAGGTCTTCTGTGATAGTTGAATTCTGATTTTCAGCACCCAGGATGACCTGTGTGCTAACCTACAGGACACTGGACATAGATAGTCCAATTTGAGTTGGCATTTTTAAATATGTCGTTGAACTTAATTGACTATCTTTGGTTCATAAAAAAAAGTAAGCTGGCCAAAAAAGCAAACTGGGTTTGTACACACATGGTTATGGTTTCCACTGCGACTGCTAGAAAATTAATGAAAATACATATAAGTGTCAGTAAATGTGGCCTGTAGCACAAAAATATTCTTTCTGCCTATTGGTTTTAGGAAGGGGTATAGGGTTGGGGGCCATGGGGTGGAAGTAAATAATCATTTTCACATATAAAAGGATTTCAGACTGTGAAAATGAATGCCATTTATGCTGAGGGTAGAGGTTTTTGAGTGTACGTGGATGGGAATGGAAAAAGAAAAAGATTTCTTTCACAGAGTCACATACTTGTGTGCAGAATTTTTTTTTTAAAGATTTAATTTCTTTGACAGAGAGAGAGAGAGCACAAGTGGGGGAGCAGCAGGCAGAGAGAGAGGGAGAAGCAGGCTTCCCACTGAGCAGGGAGCCCGATGCAGGGCTTAATCCCAGGACCCCATGACCTGAGCCGAAGGCAGCTGCTTAACCGACTGAGTCACCCAGACACCCTTGTCTGCAGAATTTCTTTTAATTCAATGGAAATCCAAGGAAAAGCAAACATTGCGAGAGGCACAATGTCAAGCTAAGATAGCCAAATAGTGGGTCACGCTGGAGGAGCTGGCCGAGCCCTGTTCCTCTTAACTTCGTTAAGAGCTACAGAATTATGTAATAAACGGTGGTACTGATGCGAAATATAGCTCAGCAACCTGGCATGACCACAAAGGCAGCAAACTGTGGACAGCACGGTACATAGGGATGATGTAAGGTCACTGAATCAAGTTCTGCACCAGCCAGCAGTCGTTAAACCAGACACTTCAGGACGCCTATTTGGCATTCAGTAAATACTTGTTGATTAACTGATTGACTTACTGATTGACAAAATGGCCACTGGGAGTGCCAAGCTGGATGACAGGGCTTTTGACATTAACTCTATTAATATGTCAGAGGCTTAGGCAAGTCTCAACATTTTCCTGCCTCAGGATCCCCATGTCTACAACACGGAGATAATCACTCGCCCACAGCAGTTATAGGAAAAAAGAGAAGAGTGAAAAAAGACGAGATTGTTGTTGAAGTCTGAGGCACTCCGTCGGGGGGTGCCAGCACCAGCTTCTGCAAGGAATCAGAGCTTGACGGCTCAGCTGTCAACCTCCCGAAAGGAGAGACAGAGGGCAAGTCCCGTTCCAGGAGCAGGAAGCACAGCCAGGGACACGGAGCGGGCTGGGCCGCGGGGTGGAAGGACTGGCAGAAGCCAAGGAACACTGAGCACATGGGCAGGGTTGAGCTGAAGAAACCTCAGGGATTCTCTCCACTCAAACCTTCCCCCTAAACCCGGCCATAGCCTACGACGGCAAAGGCTCTCAAAGTCCAGCGTACACAAAGATCACCCAGGATGCATGCTTAAATGACAGATTGCCAAACCCCACTCCCAGAGATTCCGAACCAGCAGGTCTCCCTTGGAGCCGAGCGATTTACATTTTAGTGAGCTCTCCAAGTGCTCCTGCAGCAGGCGGTCTGGGACCAGACTTGCAGAAGCACTGACCGCAGAGAGAATCATCAGCCTTTGTATTTCCTGACAGCAATGACAAACACCAGCGAAGACACGAAGGGCCCCTATCTGAACAGTTCTCATTTTGGTGGTGTCCGGGGCCAGTGACATTCAGAAACCATTTACTGAGAACCCATAATGTGAAGAGTATTGAACTAAGGGGTGCAAAACATACAAAGATAAGAACGGTCATGCGTATAGGGCATAGGCTGGCTCTGATAGTGCATAGGTCAGGAAACCTACAGAAGAGAAGGAGTGCTTTTACGCGCTGGGGTCCAGGAAAGCACTTTGGAGCTGGTGACATCTGAGGTGAAGCTGGAAGGAAGGAAGGACAGTATCTGGTATGAAGCAGGGCGCCTCGGGCACACGGGATGGTTTAAACAAGGGCATGGAAGCTTCGGAATCCAGAGTAATGGCACGCGACTGGCCTGTGCAGTGGAGACAACAGGGAGAAAGAGCAGACTGGAAGGGTGGGTGTGGCCAGACCTAAGGAAGCTTTCAACGATGGGATGAAGTCTGGTTTGGTTTTGAAGTCAATGCATGTAGGATTTCGAGCAGAAGAGTAACTGAAAAAAAATGTTTATTTTTCTAAACTGAATTGGCAATACCAGTTTAATGTAAACATTATTATTGCTTTAATTTTCTTTTGAGTAGGCTCCATGCCGGGTCCACGTGGAGCCCAACATGGGGTTTGAACTCAGGACCCTGACATCAAGACCTGAGCTAAGACCAAGAGTCGGTGGCCTAACCAACTAAGCCACCCAGGCACCCCTAAACATTATTCATAGCTAATATATTCACAGGGCACAGAATTTATTTATTTATTTATTTATTTATTTATTTATTTATTTATTTATTTATTTATTTATTTTGGAAGCAACTAATATTACCAGTTTCTTTTGTATTGGGGAGACTGTTCGGGAAAATAGCTAATGGCCAAATATTGATTGGGCTGGAACAAGGAAGAGAGAGATGAATGACAGAGACACCAGTTTGGTGATGGTTTCAAGTCCAGGTGATGGTGGCTTGAAGTGGAGCACCGTCACTTGAATACAAGGGAGAGTCTGCAAAATCATTTCCTGATCCCTTATGCCTCATGTCCAATCAATTCACAAATGGCACAGAATGAGTGAAAGATGACTGAAATTTTGTCTTGAGACTTGAGGGCTGGTAAGATGGGAGAATGAGTTTGGGACAAACAGATGGGGAGGCTGTGCAGCAAAGTGAGATACAGGACAGAAAAGTGGACATGACAAATGTTCCATTGGAAAGTAAGGTACACAGCTTGCAACAGAGACTGAGGGGGAAAGGTCAGAGAGCAAGTATGTGTGTTCTTGAATCCAAGGGAAGAAAGAATTTCAAAGAGAGAAGTGGGGGAACTGTCAGTGCCGCCACCATGCTCATAGGTGTGTGATGTCATAAAGAGAAGAGCGAGAAGAAATCACTAACTACCTGGTGATGAGCAGATTACTAATGAAGTTTAAAGGGTGGTTTGTGAAGAGTGGGAGCAGGGTGGAATAATGTAAAGGGACGCGAGGACGTGGTGGCCCAGTGTAGACCTTTCTTTCAAGAAATCTGCCACGAATGGAGGGTGAAAGGATCGGAGCTAGAAAGGTGAATAAGGTGGGGAAAGAACTTTTTCTCAAGTGTGGGAGAAAAGAGTGGAGTTAGGGAGATATTTGATGGAACAAGATCCTGGAAGAGACTGAAGGAGAAAAACTGAAGTGAAGAGAGGAAAGCCAGGGAGTTCACACCTAATTACCTTGGCCATCTCAGCAAAGTAGCTGAGGTCACCTCCATGCCCCAGGGAGAAAGAGTTTGGTTTTGGAGGTTTGCCAAAAAATACAGAAAGGAATTTGATAGCAGATGGACTTGAGATGAAAGAAGGGACTTTCAAGAGGCACGGAAGGTCCAATTGAGGTTGTACCAAAGAAGCTCCTCATATGAGTTGCTTCCAGATCTTTCCACCAATTCCTCGCCACAATCACAACCTTGAAAAAACAAAAACAAAAAACATGCATCAAGTTAAGACTTTGTCTTCTTCAGATAATCTGGGAAATGTATTCAAGAACTATCATGTTCTTTCTATGGCCTGTACAGAGAAGCAGAGGAAGGAACGTAGAGTGCCTTCCGGACAGGTTTCTGGAAGTCAGTTATCTGTCTCTTGTTTAGATAGCTTATGCAGTGATATGTGGAAAGAGAACATAAATACCTCAGGCTGATCAAGTGCAATCTGTTAATTAACATCATGTGAAAACTACCAAAAGGTATTTACAAACAATATATTGGGGAGGGTTGGAGATGAATGGAGTTATATAGCTCCCTATGATTTGGGTCAATGTAGACATTTCCCTACAAAGCACTACTCGTGATTCCCCAAGGACAGAGTGCAATGCCTCTCTACTTCTCCTTCCCCCTAAACCTCCCCTTTTTATCTTCTCTTGCCCGTCTTGGATTGACTCCCAAAATATAGAATAAAGGCAGAGAGGCAGCTTTCCTGCTTAGGTTAAAAGAGGTAGTAACAGGGACATGTTAGTTGTGAAAAACCGTGTCCCAGGAGGAACATAAGGACCTGCAAACATACCCAGGATTTTATTCCCAGGTCAAATGTGGGGTATATTTTACTTTTTTAAAGATTTTTAAAAGGTTTTTTTATTTATTTGACAGAGAGAGAGAGAGCACAAGCAGGGGAGTGGCAAGCAGAGGGAGAGGGAGAAGCAGACTCCCTACCAAGCAGGGACCCCGATGCAGGACTCGATCCCAGGACCCTGTGATCGTGACCTGAGCCGAAGGCAGAGGCTTAACCCACTGAGCCACCCAGGCGCTCCTGTGGGGTATATTTTAGTTTAGCCTTTTTTTTTTTAACTGTCTGGGACCCCCCCTTTTTTTTTCTGAGAGCACTTGTTTTTATGCATTTTAATTTTTAACCAAAAAAATGTTTTAAGTTTTTATCTTAATTCCAGTTAGTTAACATACAGTGTTATATTATTTTCAGGTATGTAATATAGTGATTCAGCACTTCCATATAACACCTGGTGCTCATCACAAGTGTGCTCCTTAATCCACATCACCTATTCCGTCCATCCCCCCACCAACCTCCCCTCTGGTAACCATCTGTTTGTTCTCTGTAATTAAGAGTCTGCTTCTTGATTTACCTCTCTCTCTTATTTTTTTCCCCTTTGCTTGTTTGTTTCTTAAATTTCACATATAAGTGAAAACATATGATATTTATCTTTCTCTGATTTATTTCACTTAGCTTTACGCTCTAGCTCCATCCATGTAGCTGCAAATGGCAAGCTTTCATTATTTTTATGGCTGAATAATATCCCATTATCTATCTATCTATCTATCTATCTATCTATCTATCTATCTATCTATCTATCTATCCCACTTCTTCCTTAGCCATTCATCAATTGATGAACACTTGGGCTGCTTTCTTGGCTATTGTAAATATTGCTGCTATAAACATAGAGGGGGCATGTATTCCTTTGAATTAGTGTTTTGTATTCTTTGGGTAAATACTCAGTAGCACAATTGCTGATCTTAAGGTAATTCAATTTTTAACTTTTTGAGGAAGTTTTCCACAGCGGCTGCACCAGTTTGCATTTCCACCAATAGGAGAACCCCAGTTTTTGTTGTTGTTGTTGTTGTTTTAAGATTTTTATTTATTTATTTATTTGACAGAGAGAGAGAGAGAGAGAGAGAGATCACAAGTAGGCAGAGAGGCAGGCAGAGAGAGAGGGGGAAGCAGGTTCCCCGCTGAGCAGAGAGCCCGACATGGGGTTCGATCCCAGGACCCTGAGATCATGATCTGAGCGGAAGGCACACGCTTTAACCCACTGAGCCACACAGGCGCCCCAAGCTCTCAGTTTTAAATCACTTTTTCATATGAATGGTTTATATTGTGCCTGCCTCAAGCAACTATGTTATGTAAGAACACAATGTAGGTACATTTAAAATTGGACATGTATTCCTTCATCCTTAAATTTGAAATGACTTCCAGGCAGTGTTTTTTCATTATTTATGATTTATTCCCTGAATTACAGCAATGTGTATATGAAAGTCACAGCGCATAGTTCCTCCTTATGCTACGTAGCAGTTGGTCAAAAAATATGCTCCTAAGGCTATGCTGCCCTCAAGTGGTCTAATTAGAGAATAACCTACTAGTTTTTTGTTTTGGTTTGGTTTGTTGTTTTTTTTCCTGGATATTTCAAATTTCAATTTGACCTGTTTTGATTTAAGCATTAGCTCCTGACAAAGAAGGAAAAAAGAACAGGACAGGACAGGACAAGATTGAAGGAAGGGAGGGAAGGAGGGAGGGAGAGAGGGAGAAAGAAAGATTATTATGTGCCAAGTCTGAGGGGCATGAAAGAAAAGGAAGATTTTAGGTTTCAATATTCCTCTAAAAGGTACAGGAGTAAAAAGCACAATCGCGGGACGCCTGGGTGGCTCAGTTGGTTAAGCGGCTGCCTTCAGCTCGGGTCGTGATCCCAGGGTCCTGGGATCGTGTCCCACATCAGGCTCCTTGCTCGGCAGGGAGCCTGCTTCTCCCTCTGCCTCTGCCTGCCACTCTGCCTACTTGTGCACGCACTCTCTCTCTCTTTCTGACAAGTAAATAAATAAAATCTTTAAAAAAAAAGCACAATTGCGACAGGCACAAGCTAGTTTGGGTTAATGATAGGGTAATTGGCTGCATGCAGGGGGCCGTGGGGAGGCAGCTGTGGGATATAAGTTGACTTGGCTCCTTCAGGCCTTTGGGGCCAATCCTCAGCTGTTCCAGAGCAACCCCCTCATCAGAACTCATGACATCATCTTCCACAATTAAGGACTTACAGTTGTTTGGACACAATGCACTCAGAGAAAACTCTTGCTCTTGTGGCCAAGACCTCAAAAGGGAGGCCAGTAATTACTGTGATTACATTAATCACAAGGAAGGCTGTGGAGGATGGTATTGATGTGGATGGCCTATAATGGTAGCTCTGGGGGGCTCTGCGCTAACTGGCCACCATCGAGGCCCTCTAACGTGTGGTTAGCTTCCCGGGTTGCTAATGGAGAAAGGAGACCACCCATCAAAGCGACCATCAGACTCAGGGTTTGCTAGGCTGCTCTGGACTTAGCTTGTGCAGCAGGTCAGTTGCAAGACTTTACGGAAAGCTCACCATGGAACAGGTGGGCCAGCTGAAAATGCACAGCGGGCTGTCCCTTGTGCTTTGTCACACTGTTGCTGGTACTTTGGTGATTTCACTGAACTGTGACTCTCCTTCAATAATAAAACATTTGCAACAAGGAAAACACTAGTTCTCATATACTGCTCTTGGGCACAGAGATGAATTGTGCTAGTCCAGGGAGTAGAAACGCACTCTTTATTTAGCAGTTATTTGTGGGGAAAGCCCTGGAAAGGACTCTGTGCTTAGTAAGTTGGGATCTAGAATCAACTCTGCCACAAACTCGTTACCTGACCGTGAGGGAGTCACTTAACCTTTCTGGGCTCAGTTTCTTCATCGGCAAACTGTGACATTTAGTTCAAATTAGGGGTTTACAGACTGATATGTGGAGAAGGTGATAACCTCATGGGCTATCACTGGGCATATGGTCCCTCCTTCCCTCCTTCTTCACTCAACCAGGCCAGCTCGATCCATTTTATAAATCAGACTTTGAAAACCAATGGATTAGGTGTTCTATACATCTTTTCTTTCCAGCTACACTATATTGTGATAGGAAAAGATGCTTGAAATGGTGATGGTGACACTTACTGATGAAGTTCTTTTTCTTTTTTAGTGAAGCTTTTAAACAATTATTTAAGTATAATTTACATACAGTGTTATGTTAGTTTCAGGTGTACAATATAATGATTCAACACTTCTGTACATTTCTCAGTGCTCATAATGACAAGTGCACTCTTTTTTTTAATTTAATTTTTTAGTAATCTCTGCACCCAACATGGGGCTCGAACTCATGACCCCGAGATCAAGAGTCACATGCTCTTCTGACTGAGCCAGCCAGACGCCCCATGGTAAGTATTCTCAATCCCCCTTATCTATTTCACCCATCCCCTCAACCACCAATTTGTTCTCTATATTCAAGAGGCTGGGGTTTTCTTTTTCTTTTTTTGTTTATTTGTTTTGTTTCCTAAATTTCGCATTTGAGTAAAATCATATGGTATTTGTCCTTCTCTAACTGACTTATTTCACTTAGCATAATACCCTCTAGTCCATCCATGTTGTTGCAAATGACAAGAATTTAATCTTTTTTTTTTAATGGCTGAGTAATATCCCATTGTATATATATACTACATCTTCTTTATCCATTCATCTATCAATGGACATTTGGGTTGCTTCCATATCTTGGCTATTGTAAATAACGCTGCAAAAACCATAAAGATGCATATATCTTTTCAAATTAGTGTTTTATTTTCTTTGGTAAATACCCAGTAGTGAAATTACTGGATCATATAGTAATTCTATTTTTAATTTTTTGAGGAACTTCCATACTCTTTTCCACAGCGGCTGCACCAATTTGTATTCTGCCGACAGCTCACATGGGTTCCTTTTCCTCCACATCCTCACCAACACTTGTTATTTCTTCTTTTTTTTAATCTTAAGTGAAATCACATGTGGCTTTAAATCCAAACACTTTCCCATGAAATGAGTCCAAACTGACTCTTGAATGATTCATATGTATGTGCTGGACGAGGAGAGAAGAAGGGGTTATGAACCACTGTGGTCCCACAGCAAATTGGAGGATGCAGGCCAAGGAAGGAACTAGCTAGAACTTACCAAGCAAACACCAGACAGTTCTAGGAGTGTGGGTATGTGTGTAATTATGGTTATACCCTGACAGGAAAGCCAGCCAGAAAATGGTCATGGCTGAGGAATGGTCTGGAAAAAGTATGAGGGAGCACAGGCAGAACAACATCTCTTTTCACTGTGTACCTCAAGAATATATATTATAAGATCTTATGTATTACAAAGAAAAATATACTAAAAAATTGAAAAATCAAGATTTCTAGAAAATAGAGAAAACGGTTCTACTACACTGCACATGGGGATATGTATCATTATTAGTAGCAGCCATCATTAATACAATTAATACGATTTATTTTCATCTAAGAAATTCTCTTCTTAAGTTATTTAAAAACAGGATACGATATAAAATGCGTACAACTTTATTTCCCAAATATGAAGGGTGTTTTTTTTCCTCTGCAGTGTTTAAGTCAGGGTGATATAAGTGTGGACGAGTGATAGCTAGGCTCAGCTTCCTCTCTCGGTAATGTGGGATACAGATTAAGCACCAGACAAGGAACTCAGAATCATGAAATATCCAAGTCGTAGTTCAAGAATCCTGAGCAACTGCAGAAAAAAATGTTTTTCCTCTTGGTGGTTTCATATCTGTCAATATATTTATCAAGAGATTGTGATTTATGAAAGTAACTGCCCAAACTGTAGTTCGTAGTTACATGGATTTCTGAGATCTGATTTGTATACCTCTCCATTGATGCCTCTATTGATATCCCTTTACTGTGCTAAAAATGTAGTATAGATATATCGAGAGAATATTCATTCACTGAACAAATATTTATTGCACACACATTATAGGAAAGGCATCGAAGTAAATAATATGGAAATACAAAGATGGACCAGGCATAGTCCTTGCCCACCAAGTGCATACAGCCTAGTAAAAACCGTTGTGTGTGAGCAACTACAAAATAAGACAGTATATATGGTCACTACCAGAAACAAAGGGTAATGATATGTGCTTCTGACAGAAAGCTGAGGGTAGGATTTTAAGTAATTTGCTTGGGAAAGGGTTTATGAAGTAAATTGCATTTGGTCTGGGCCTTGAAGCATACATAAAATTTTGTAGACAGATAGAGATGGAAAGAGAGAATATGCCAGGCAGGAATGACATGAGCAAAGCTATGGCAGTAGGAAAGGCTGGCCAATGTTCAAGGGACAGCTAGGAGGGTGGAGGGGTGCAGAGGGAGTACGAGGGACAGGGGAGGAGGAGAAGGCAAGTCTGGACAGGAAGGTCAGGATTATATTATAGAGGTATTTGTATTTTGTGCTGAGGGGATGAGAGGCGTTATTGGGCTGTAAGCATGGAAACAACGTACAGAATGATTTAAAAGGGAAAGTGACAATCCAAGGATGCCTCTAGAAGTCCATCATGTTAATCCGGCTGTAAAAATGATAAAGGTGTGAGCTAGAGTGGATGGCATTGGAATTTGTGTGTGACTGTGTGTGTGCATGGGGGGGCAGTGTTATTGAAAAATGGAATTTAATTCAAGGCCACTACAGAGGGTAAAACAGATTGGACAAAGGGAAAAGGTTAGAGTCCTCCACATAAAAAGGTTACAGCCACTTTTCAACAGATGGGCTAAATACATGTGTGTGTGATGTTAGAAGTAATTAGCGTGACATATATAGGTATGTTTGTACCCACAATTAGCCAGAAAGTCCTGGCATCATTTTCCAAAGTAAAGAACATTTTTAAAAAAGTGAAAGCAAGAAAAGCAATAATAAAAATCTGGAAGCAGGGAGATGTGATTGGATACTAATAATCATTACTATGTAAATGAGGTTGAGTACTTTTCCTTTCAGCAAATCACAAGAACAAGTGAAAAATCCACTGGAATACGGATATCCAGTCCACAAACAGAACAAGATAATATAAATTACGCTGATTCCTGGTGACAAGAATGATGTGTAGCCAAAATTTCCCTGCAAATGGCTTGTCCTGCTTTTCTTACAAAAAAAATTGAGTATTAGACTCAACGCCTTTGTGCTTTACTTCTCTATTATGCTAATGAAAATGTTATATTTTATTTTAGATGTAACTAGGCAATTGAAGAAAACGACCATCTAGAATTCCAAAAACTAAACAAAATAGTAACAAGAGATAGTCACCGAATCAATCACCAACTGCATGCTGAGTGCTCACTATGAAGGGAACTTTGGGCTAAATTTGGGGAGAACCATGTGAAAGAAGAGACTTGGCTCAATCATAGAGAGGCTTGAAATTTGGTTAAACAAAACTGGCTAGAGTACTAGAGGCAACTAAAAATCAATAAATTATAATATTATAAGCCATTGACATCACCAAGGAATTCATCCAGAGAACTTAGAAAATCCCCAATCCTCATTCCAAAATAGGATATAATTCCCCCCACAAAATGTTCAGGCAACAACAAATTGGTATCATCAAAATTATTTTGGACTATGATGGAGGCCAACTTGCTGGGTTCACTCACTTGGCTCGTTTTGCAGAACTTCTGTGGAAGTCATATCTTTGCAACATTACAAATGGCAATACCATGAACTTTAGGAATTACTTGAAAGAAGTCAAAACTGAGATTGCTAATATTATACGTGGTCAAGTAATTAGCAAAATGCCAGTTCAAAAGGGGCCAAAAGAATGGAGGAATCTCGAAAACAGAGTTAATGCTTCACAGAAGAGGTGCAGTTGTGCTGAGAATGAGTCGTGTTCAGGATTGGTAGAGATAAGAGGACGGAGGAAGGAGGAGGGGAGAAAGAAGAGGGAGGAAGGAAGGCATCCCAGTGAGGAGTCAAGCCATGCCTGATTTCCTGCCTCTGGACTCTTCTCTGCCATCAGTGGAATGGCGGGTTCTCACCCACAGGCTTAACACCACCTCAGCCATGAGGGTCAATCCTTTTCTCAGGTAGGAGAGATTTCAGAAGTCTGGCAAAGAGCAGTGAGCCTATTAGTAGGCACTTTATTTAATCATCATACCAAATCTATAAAATATGTATTTTCCTCATTTTTATATATGAAGAAATCAAGGCTCACAAAAATTAAGGACCTTGCGCTCAATCATAGAGTCAGTGGCAGGAGGATATAATTCAAGACCAAAGGCATTTACTGTGGTAGATTCCCTCTCAGCCTCTGGAATGCAAATTCTTAGCCCTGTGTTTTTTGGGGGCATGGGACTGAGTCATTTGATGCTGGTTGGTGCTGACTGGGTAATCTAGTTTCTACAAGCTTCTGTATTCTAGGGAGCAAAGCCTGTAACCATCTTTCTGCTTGTCTTACTCTCTGTGATTTAATCCTGCCCTTGATGATCCCAGCTCTTCTAGGAGGGGAGTCTTTTCTTGACTTATCATATCTCCTCATCCTCCCAGGGATGAAAGTCCTACTCCTGGACTTCACCAAGAATTACTGGACTCTACTACCACCTGTGAGGAGATATTCCAGATGCTGTTTGTCTGTATGCCTAGCTGTCTCCGAATGGCTGTCCTGGGTCCTTCATCTCTGTCTGCCATCCATATACTAGTCCATTTCCGCTCTTGAAGTTTGGCTTTTTCTCAGAGGAACCGCTTGCCCAGACTGCCCCGTATTTTCTGTTCCCATATTTGCCCAAAGCCCTATTCTATTTGTTAGACTTGTCTTCTCTCTAGTACTAGCACTAGCTAGATTTGGGGATCTGTCTCTGAAATTATTTATCATTCCACGTGCAGGTCTTTGTCCAGCTCCTTTAACCATGAAACCAGACTATGCGTGACCCATAATGTAAGCATGGCAGGACAGGGGTGGGGAAAAGCAGAGTGTGTTCTGGAAAGGTGCAGAGCTGACCTAAGAAGGGTGGGAGGGTATGTGTGAGAGGTCACTGAAAGTAAAGATGGGCTGCTGCTCTTTCTGCCCATGGATCCTGTCCCCGTGCTTTAATAAAACCACCACTTTGCACCAAAAAGAAAGAAAGAAAGAAAGAAAGAAAGAAAGAAAGAAAGAAAGAAAGAAAGAAAGAAAGAAAGAAAGAAAGAAAGAAAATAAAGATGGATTAGTGGGGTGGAACCACATTAAAAACAGTTTTAAATGCCAGGATGAGACATTGGATATGACCCAGTAGTGATGAGCAATTATTATTGGTTTTTAAGCCCCCTAGAGAGATTACTCAGTGTGCAGCATAGACTAGAGAGGAGAAGACTGAAGACAGAGAAACGAGGAAACCATTAAAGTTGTGCAAACAGGAAGTGATAAGAGCCTGGATTAGAGTTTATCTGTCATAACCCACAGGAAAGAGATAAGAGACACACTTTGAAGCAAAAACTATAGACTCAGGAAGAGAACAGAACAGATTTATAGGGGAGTGGAAATCAAGAATGACTGCAAATTTATAATTATGGTGGTGTTATTGGTAGAAGCAAGGGAATCTCAGAAGGGGATCTAATATTGGAAAGTAAAAATAAAACCCAAGCTCTCTTTCCAAGATGTTTGGTTAATAACACTGATTATACATGAGAGCATTGCTAGCAAGTATTCAAGCAGAGGGATGTGTTAAAATCAGTTGAATAAGTCAATCAGAGAAAGACAATTATCATATGATCTCTCTGATATGAGGAATTTGAGAGGCAGGGTAGGGGGTCGTGGAGGGTAGGGAGGGAAAAAATGAAACAAGATGGGACCAGGCAGGGGGGAGACAAACCATAAGAAACTCTTAATCTCAGGAAACAAACTGAGGGTTTCTGGGGGTAGGGGGTGGGAGGGATGGGGTGGCTGGGTGATGGACAATGGGGAGGATATGTGCTATGGTGAGTGCTGTGAATTGTGTAAGACTGATGACTCACAGACTTGTACCCCTGAAACAAATAATACATCATATATTAATTTTTAAAAAATCAGTTGAATTGTTGAAATGAGAGATCAGGGCTAAACACATCAATTTGGGAGTGGAAGTCATAAATGTGGATGAGGGAACTGTAAGGGAAGGGAATTAAAACCTAATTTGTCAAAAATCCCACAGTTTTATACAATATTCTGGGCCTGGGCCTCTTCTAGGCTGGTGGCCAAGAACAGGCAAAGGAGTTACAGATGGACTGAATATGCATAAATAAGAAAATCTGTTGTATAACGTGGCTCTAAAAAAAAAAAAAAAAGCCACCTCTCTACCTACACATGATATTTCTAGAGCTAGAGCATGAGAACTCATGATATCATGCCTGTGTGAACATTTCTTATCTCATCCCACTGAGAAAAGCTGCACCTGCCACTCAAGCATTGATTCCCTTCGGTGCTAAAATGTACTCTCCCACCAGAAGTGTCCACATGCCTCTTTTCTTAGCTCAAATGCAATAATTACCTGAGTTTAACCTTCAGCTGTGTTTAGTTCCTATTCTTCATTCTCCTTTCCAAATTCCTATCATCTGACCATGAAAAGCAAGTCATTGACTGTTAGTGTCCTCACCTATAAAACGGAAGCATTAAGAACCAATTTCCTTTTTGGTGAAGAAAGGAATCTTAAAACAAGTCAATACAGAACGGACAATTTTAACAAGATGTTCTGAGGGACCGCAGATAGCTCATTTCGGTATGGTTCTTTTAGTTTGTATGTTCAAAGACTACTGGCTGGTGTAGCCCATATAACTTTCATGTAACTTCAGAACCAAACTAGGCTTCTTTTAGTTCTGATCCTGATTAATATAAAAAATAAAAGGAAGAGAGAAAAAAAATGTGGATCTTTATGTCTTTATGGTGGGTTCTTTTGTGGGGAGGGAATTTTTGGATATGAACTGGTGTTTGCTCAGTAGTATTCTGAATTCAGTAAATAACTCAGCACACATGGATTGAATTTCCAATGAAAAACATGAAGCTTACAAAGTAAATGGAAAATACTTGGCAAGAAGCATATTTACATTTGATGAAGGGAAATTGGGGGGGGGGGGGCAGTTGGCCAAACCTGACAGGCACAGGGATTAACCCACCCTCACTCATCACCATAGCAGAAATTACCAGTTATCACCGGCCCTGGGCCATGGCTTTCTCAAAGAAATCAGCACCCCCTTCCCCGCCCCCGAAAGGAAGCTGGCTTCAGTGGGAGCTCTGTGTGTGTGTGCTTGTGTACAAATTAAGTGCACAGGTATGCCTTACAAGTGAATCAGTCACTGAAGAAATGAAGACCTCGTATACTATTTAAACCACTTTCTAAAATGCAGGACAAAATCTGATATTTGCTGCGTGTACTATGATTCTCTGCTTTAAGACGAAAGTCTGAATACAGGTCTCTTTCCTCATTATGATTAACATTTTTAGCACAGTAAGAGAATGAGACCCTTTAGCGCTTTATCCAAAGTCACACAGCTAATAAATGATACAACTGAAATTCAAACCCATGGCTGTTTCATTCCAAAGTTCACATTTTCCCACTGCATTTGCCCCCTGCAAAAAAAAAAAAAAAATGGTGTGAGTGGGGAGACAAAGCAAGAGGCTGGTGGGTACAGCCAGCTTATAAAATATATATTGCTGATTCTGCATCTAATGCATTTCTAACATTCAGAGGAAAGGCACGAAAATTAGTCAGCCCTCACCCTGTGATGAAAAATCAACCCAGACTCAGATTGTAGTGGTTTCCCAAGGTCACAGAGCACGTACAGGGGGGGAAGCAGGATTTAAACCCAGAGACACATAACTTTAACTGTTAGGTAATGGCAAAACGTTTTCACCTATAACACCCTTTTAAAGCCAACGACAATCCTAGGAGAAAAGTGTTGGAAATGATACAAAGAAATTGGAGTCAGCACGTAAGAGACAGATTTGCTAGACTTCCTTGTAGGTTACTTCATACAAATAAGCTCCTGCATTTTGGAAGGAGGGGGAGGTGGAAAGAAAAATATATATAAAATATTTTATTTTCCCAAATGGGAAACATGAGGGTACAGATTTTGCTTGCAGGCTCAGATTTCTTTTTGTATGTATGGTAAATATTATTCTGTCTTCTTTCTTTTATGTTCTGACGAGGGTCTCCATGAGGAGAAGTTACGCTAACTCCTACATCAGAGTTTCTACAGAGATTATTAAATAGAGTTCTACATGTCAACCCGCGGTGGTGTTCAGGACAATGAAGGTCACCAGGACTACCAGGGGAGGTCTACCCCTATGGAATAATTCAGTGTTGGGGAGATCATTATTTCCCTCTTCATACTTTCTTCACAAAGGGAAATTCCATTCCTCCCACAGATGGGACTATATACTTCTAGATGTCTCCTGTCACTTCTCCCGTGGGAGTAGCTATTTGATTAGTGGAGAGCCTGAACACCGTTGAATCAGGATTTTCCCAAATACTATGGTTACTGAATGGAAAAGTTTATGACGGCCAATCCTTTCTCTTACTGTCTTATACTGGCTGAGGGAGTGGACAGTGGACTCACTCGTGCTTCAAAATCCAGGAAGCAATTAAACTTCCCCAGGTAGGCCCAGCTAGGCTTCTGTTCTCCCTGCCAGCTTTCTCCTCTCCTCTGTGAATGGGTGAGGCAGGCAGGCCCATCACCAGAGGCCAAATAACCTTAATAAATGTTAATTCCCGAAAAGGAAGTGCTAGTTTAGCCTCAGGCCCAAGTCCCACTGCCCAGTCCACCTTTACTGTGAGTAAAATTGATAATTTGAAGTTAAAACCTGAAAGGAAGGTGGGATATGTGAGTGTTACTCTAAGCCTAGAACATTTGGGACCTTCGAGGCAGGCATTTCATTCCTCTGCTGTCTTAAAAACATTGGCATAGCATAATCATCAGCAGGATCTGGCTTTCCATTTTTTTTTTTTTTTAAGATTTTATTGTTTTATTTTAGGAAGAGAGAGAAAGAGAAAGCACGAGCTGGAGGAGGGGCAGGGGAGAAGCAGACTCCCCACTGAGCCGGGAGCCCGATGCAGGACTCAATCCCAGGACCCTGAGATCATGACCCGAGTCCGAGGCAGATATTTAACCAACTGAGCCACCCAGGCGCCCCTGGCTTCCCATTCTTAAGAGTCATGGGTTTGTTCTGCTTTTCTCTTTGCTTTCTGCATAAAAGGCACATAATAAATATCTGTCGATTGACTAAAGTTGCTAAACAGCAACTGTTGTTTAAGTTAATCCCACTTGAGCCAAAACAGCTGGCCTAAGACACTGAGCAAATCTCCAAAATCAAACATATTCGTCTTCACATCAGAGAACATGCTGTATTTTCAGATGAAGGGGGAAGAGAAAGAGGAAAAGGTGCCGATGGGACCTCTCACTGGCACCAGAAAGTGCTCAGTCCGAAAGCCACTCAAGCTTTCTGCCACCTCTGAGAGCAGCTGGGCGGGTCCAAAGAGGCAAATGGTCATGGAGTCAAAACAAAGGAAAAGATTTCCTGTACTCCGGAATTTATATTGACATTCTTCTGAGAAAAAAAGCAGAAGTAACCTTTGCGAGTGATTGATTCATGTATTGATAAGAGTTATAAAGCACCTATAATTATAGGTAAAAGTTTTGTCTACACATGCAAATGTTTCCAGGGAAAAAAAGGGAACCTGTGAAGACTGATGTGGCCACAGGTCAAACCATACACTCCAAGTCAAGTTTACCAATAATAAGGCTGATTTTTTTTAGCTCCATCTGTCTAACTCTGGTCTATTTCTTAATTGATTCTAAAATTAAAAGAGGAAAAAGAGGATGATTAATTATTGCCCCCTAAAATTTTACAACATGCTTTTTGAATAAAAAACAATTTATGGAACTTTTTCTTATTTCTTAGTGTGGACAGGTTTCCATCAACCACATTTTTGGTAAGTACTGATGGGTAGTCGTGCATTCCTGGCATGCAACTAGCTGAAGAACCACAATGACCACAGCATGGAAGAGACTAAAAGAAGTTGTCCAAACAGAAGGCCACTCTGCTTCCTCATGGAAGTGACCACCGGAGATGGGTTGGGCTTGGCTAAGGTTCTCAAGAAGAAGCTCAAGGTTTCCATTCAAAGGTCCCAACTGCACACCATACAGTATAATTTCAATGACTTAACCCTAGAAAACTTTTGAAGCAACTATAACTAAATGCCTGCCTTAACCATAACAAAATGAAAAGCTTTATCAAAGCATTTGACTTTGAGCAATCACTTCCCATGCATTCCTTATATGGTATTTGAGGCCTTCAAGCAAAGCCCTTTGTGTATTCCTTGTCTTTTCAAAACATACTCTTGGTAACCAAATAAGCTAACTTGCTAAAGAGGATTATTGACTTCCAGCCAGTTAAATGTCAGAATCGTCCACCAAAAAATACTCACTTTGGTTCTGGAGTGTTGGATCAATAGTTCTCTGTTTGGGCAGTAATTGGATATAACAGAACCCGTTTTCTATTACGGCCCCTTCAGAGTTATAAAAATAAAATAAGCTCATCTGCACTTGGAAGTATATCTATCTTTCTATTGTTTACAAACACATTTGTGATTGGAAAGGAAATGGGGTGGTTAGGGTTGATACAGACATTTTGTCCAAGGAAGGTATCAAGTTATTAAAACGTATATAGTAAAAGAAGAGAGAGAGAGATTTGCAAAACCCATTCCTGTTTTTCTTAGTGAGCACTGAGGAGTACTACAAGCAGAATTAGTCACTAGTAACTGTGTCATAGGTCCTGATCAAAACAATCAGACTATTGGGGCTCTTGATTGGCACAAATGGGAGCACGACCTTTGGAAATTCCTTTTTTTTTTTCCTCCTTCCCACCCCTGGAAATTTCTCTATAAAACATGTTTATTTATATTTTGCACCCACTAAATTGTGAGCATCTTAGGTCAGAAAGGCAGTCTAAATTCATCTATAAATTTGTGCCTGATATTTAACAGGCATTTGACACATTGTTGGTAAGTGAATAAAATCTGTTGATAATTTATAATTCAGGAGTAAAATAGATTTCAGGTAAAGCTTTTGCTAGGTCAATAATGATACATATAACAAGCATATCTCCAGGAAGGTTCATGAATATGTTATTAATTTCCACTATTATTATTAAACAGAAGCCCTAGAGAATAGACTTGACATGACACTTAATGTTGTTAATTAAAAACAGATGAAGATTGGTAAGCCTGGTGGTGGGTATTAAGGAGGGGACATATTGCATGGAGCACTGGGTGTGGTGCATGGAACAATGAATCTTGGCACACTGAAAAAATAAAATAAAAAGAAATAGGTGAAGATATAATGAAATTATGAAAATACTCAATCTTTTTCTTATGCTAAGCGCCCAATATTTAAATGCAAATAATAGAACAGTCCCAAAAAGCAATTCTATTAAGCTTCATTCCACTTTTTAAAGAAGCAAGGTTCTCATCTAAGATCAGTTTTTTTGCCATTTCTATTAATTTTTCATGTTTTAAAAAATAACAAGTATTGGGATGCCTGGTTGGCTCAATCAGTGGAGCATGTGATGCTTGTTCTCAGGGTTGTGGGTTCGAGCCCTATGTTGGGCATAGAGTTTACTTAAAAATAAAAATCTTTAAAAAAAAATAAGCTGTATTAAAAACCTTTATAATCAACTTCTAAATAAATAGCTATTTCCATATATATTAGTGATATTGTAGAAAGAACACCCAGAACTTAATAAAACCCCAGAATATCCTGACTCACAAGAACATAGTGCCTATTTGCTTTTGGGTCATTGGCTGCTTCATTGTTGAGATTTTCCAAGTCAGATAGTGTTACCCTTGGAATATGCCAGCGAGCATTAATAACTGACCATAAATGAAAGTTGGCCTTCCCCAATCAGATGTAAGACTAAGCTTTCCAAATCCAGTGTTCTCTTTAAGGCAGCAGAGGGCAGTGAAAGCACTGTTAATTGATCATGTAAACCTTTTTATTACGATCTGGAGAGAAATATTGAATTTCCTTATAACTGCATTTTCCATTTTAAACCCCATACATGTAAGTGGTTTGAAAGACAATACATTTTTAGTCTCAGATGCATTTTTGAAGCCATAAAGAACATTTACAAAGTGCAATAAATACCTATCTAGCATTTCAGGAACTTAGAGTTCACCTGAGTGCAGCAGAAGAATGTCTTAGAGGATAATACTACCTTGTGACCTTGGTCTAAAATTTACCTACATGGTGTAGGAGACACTAAAACTGTGGAAACCTATCAGAGTGCCGTGCTTATATTAGCAGAGAATTTAAGAGCTTCAAGGGGCCCTTACAGTCAACTGACGATCATGGAAAGGTTACTAGATTCTCTCCACTGGGCAAGGCTTAGGTATAATCAGAAGTCTTCTTGCTCCTCTCACTTTAAAGTCTTTATTTTGCCATACCATATTTCATATTATTAACAGTTAGACTTAGGACTTCTGATGCGCTTCTCAGGGTTCAAAGGTCTTAGGAAACCTCACTTGAAAAATGCAGTAGTGGGGGGGTGCTGGGTGGCTCAGTCTGTTAAGTGTCTGCCTTTGGCTCAGGTCATGATCCCAGTGTCCTGGGATCAAGCCCGGCATGGGGCTCCTTGCTCTGCGGGGAGCCTGCTTCTCCCTCTCCCTCTGTCTACTGCTCTGCCTACTTGTGCACGCTCTCTCTCTCTGTGTCAAATAAATAAAATCTTAAAAAAAAAAAAAGAAGAAAAAAACGCAGTAGTGTTCACACTCTGTTTCTCACAGTTCTCAAGAGGTGAGGAGAAAATAAACCCAGTAATGTTACACATTTTAATCAGTGTGTATTTCACGATTTTCAAAAATAAGATCTTGTCACTCCCTGACCCCAACCCCAACTAAGAAGACACTGTTCTTTCCACCTCAACTAACACATGCCTATCTAGTCCCCTTCTTGGTGTGCCCCAGAACTGTATCATGGTTAGAAATTTTACTAAACAGGACTGGACCTGGCCAAGAATGCTTCCTTAGCTGTAACCTTCCAAAGTCTGGGCTTTGTTCTGGAAGATCTACCACTCGCTTTCCCTACTGAGTTAGGTATGTCAACATCAGGGGAAAGGGTTAAATGGCTAATGGTAAAATAACAACCTCTGGGAGAGAAGACATCTCAGGGAAGCAGAGACACTGCTCTAATAGTTACAATGAAACATTTTTGCCTCTGGACTTTGTTGATCTGTCTGGAGCACAGGATGTCTGATTGGCATTCGCAAGTTCTAGGGCTGCCAGTGACATTCCCCTGACCCTGCAGGAATTCTTCCTTCCTCAAAGAACACACACTAAGCCTCATAAGCCTCGGGCCCAGGACCTCTTACTTTCATTTTCGCTAGTTGGCTTCTCTGCCTGCTTGCTCTCAGTCTGTAGCCTTTCAGCGGGTCGAGGGCCAGGCTGAAATCCCAGAGCAAATTCCTCCAAAGCCAAACAAGGAAATGTTCAACGAGTCTTTGGAAACCAATAACCGAGAGCACCAGGTTATCTTATTTGGAAGTTAATATATTGGATGTTGTACATTTTTCACCAAAATTAGACATTTTTTGGATTAACTATGCATCTCCACTATATCACGATCTTTAACCAAGGTTAAAGGTGCATGAATAGATCTATGTTTCAAGTAGACTCTACGTGTTTTTAGAGTATAAAGGTTTTGCAAAGCCAAGTCAAGGGGAGTACCACCATCGTGGCTCCAGTTTTTAACTACAAACTTTGGTTAAAATGTTGAATATCTTATGACTTTTAGAGGAGATGGCTAATACCTAAGGAAATTATCCTGTGGCGCGCCAAAAACATAAGGAAAACATGGAGACTCTTTGTAGAGAAACTATCAGGTACTATTCTATATTTCTTTTCCCTGCATGGCAAAGAGTTCTCTAGAAACGACTATGGATGGGGGCTTCTCCATTGTGCTTTCGGTTGGGCTGGCCAGAAAAGCCACAGAACCTCCTGCCAAGAGCCAAGGGGACCTGTGTTTTCTTGTGTGCTGACAGGTTACCACCCAGCAAGGATTAGGCTCTGGGCATGATCTGCTGGTCTGGAAACCTGAAGCCAGGATTTTCAGAATCCTGGGCTCTTCGGCATACCCCAAACAACAAAGGGAAGCTCTTTGTTGGGAGCTGAGTCTCAGAACTCAGAGGTCAACTGTAGAGTTATCAGGAAGCTCAACACATACCTTATTCACCTGCCTCCTCTGCAAGGGCTTGTTTCCATGGGGCAAGAGAGAGAGGGAGGAGAGACAAAGGAGGAAAGCAGGGAAAGAAAAGAAAATCGGCAGTAGAGTGGGAGTTAACACGGGCTCTAAGTTAAAACCCACTCACTAGGTGTTCCACCACCTAAGCCTCTGTTTCCCAAACATTAGATGGGACTGATGATATGTAAGTCATAGGGTTGTTGTAAGAATTCATGGAGTTAATCTCTATAAACTACTTAGTGCACTGCCTGGAACCTGTCCAGTATGCCCAATAAAGGTTAACCATCATTACTGTTACTTTTAAGTAATTGGATAGGAAGAAGGGAAAAGATGTACCGACTGTGACGTATGGTCCCTTAAACACCGCCATTTTATTAGCTCGTCATTCACAGCCTCGTGAGGAAAGACCTACAGTTTGAGTATATCCATGGATTCAGGTATTATAAGAACCTCATCGATCTACTCAAACTACATTTATAGAATCTGGACAACCTGGGACAAAGTGAATCACCCTTCGTTCAGGCTGCAGCCCAGTAAAGGGGACCTTTCCCTTCTCAGAGCCTGCACCCTGGCTATGGGTTGCATCATCCCAGAAGTATAGGGTTGTTTGGTTTTGTGTTGTTTTGTCTTTCAGTTTTTGGGGTTTTTTTCTTAAGATCTTATTTATTTGACAGAGGGAAACACAGCGAGAGAGGGAACACAAGCAGAGGGAATGGGAGAGGGAGAAGCAGGCTTCCAGCCAAGCAGGGAGCCCGATGCGGGGCTCGATCCCAGGACCCTGGGATCATGACCCGAGCCGAAGGCAGATGCTTAACGACTGAGCCACCCAGGCTCCCCTTGTCTTTCAGTTTTGCATAAATGTTCCACATGAACTAACAGCAGTTCTGGGACCCAATTCCAAATCCCATGGATCCTTATGAATGTGACCAAACCCTCCAGCCATACCCTGACTTCCATTCTCCAAGACAAGATTGCAGGGAAGCTCCTTCCCTGGGATTTACCTGGATGCAGAGAGAGCTGTGCTCCAGGGCTCAGCCTCTGGGAAAGAGAAACCAATTCAAACAAGACTCTCAGACCCTTGACTCCACCCAGAAACTGAAAAGGGTGGGAGGCTGTGCCTTGTCTTCCTCACTAGAGAGCTTATACCTCAACTCTGCCCTAAAGCTATCGCTTGAGTATTGAGGTGTGGGAGCTGGAGGGAGAGATGATGGAAATAAACCACAATTTCTGTTTCCCTTTTCATTCCAGCAGCTCAAATGAATGGTGAACTTCAGAGCCAACTTTTGTCATTGAGTCTCTGTGTCTGAAATATCCTCTGAGTGACCTACATTAATCCTGCTTGTCCTGTCAGACTTAGCTCTCCATGATGTGCAATCCTATCCCAGAATGAGATGGGGCTTTTCTATTTCTTCTCAGAATCTTGTACATTCCTCCTGGGATGTAAATCCATGAGGACAGGACCTATGTCCTGTGTCCATCTCATACACAGTTTTATCCTCAGCACACGGAGTGGTACCTGATCCACAGCACACATCCAGCAAATACTGTTGAACGCATGTATAAGTGAATTAGTACAGATAAAGGAGAGGAGAAAACAGTATGCAGCCACACTGCCTTCTATGCGGAGAATAGAAAGTGGATTCTAGAAAATGAAAGCCCCGTTGCCTGAGCATCAGGAAGGATCTGGGTATGAACAAGATGGGCCTGCACTTGAATTTTGGAGTACATGAAAAGGAGAGGCTTACTCTGAACAATAGAGAGCAAGAATATTCCAGAACTGGAGTGTGGGGGAGAGGCAGAATATAGTGCAGGAGGGATGGCATGAGGAAGAGAATCAGGAGGCAGAAGAGAAGACAGGAGGACATCTGAGTGCTCTGTGAGGTGAAGCGGACACTGAGAAGGCCCCGGTGACGGGTACCAGACAGACCCCACAACAAGAATGTGCCCTATGTCATTTCAATTTTATCATTGTGCTCTCTCATGACCCCCAAACTCTCGGTTCAATTTCTGAAACATAGAATCAGTATCATAATCTTGTTTTTGTGATTGCTTTGTGTGGGAGGAGAAGAGGCCCGCCCGGGAGTGGGTGTGGGAGGGAACAGAAGAGAAGGAGTCGTCCCAACCCTGGGTTTATGTCAGAACAGAAATAAAAGAACAGCGACAAGATGCCGAGAACATCAGAAAGCAGGAAATCAGAGCAAAGCTGACTGCGAATGCAACAGGGATCCTGGGGGTCATGCTTTGGCCTTCAAAGAGACATGAAATGGGAGTTTTGTGCTGCTCATCTTTGCCAGGTCCCAAGGGGCCAGGAGGTCCCAGCTAATACCTGGGACACATTATGCATCCAGCCAGAAAGGTTATTTTTCTTGATTGTGATGCCTTTTGGATTATAAGTTCCTTGAAGACAGGGGTTTTCTTATTTGCAAGAGCATCAGCATCTCTAGCACAGCATCTAATAGAGAGTAGTTACTACCTGTTGAATGAAGAGATGAATGGCTTTATCACAGAGCTTCTTCATTAAGAACCACCTACAATTAATGAAAGAATCCAATGGGAGAGAAGGAGGCAGGAAGAGAGAAATAGAAATTGAGGCAGAGAGAAAGAGAAAGGGAGAGACGGAGGGAGGGAGGGAGAGAACGAGAATACAACCCTAATATATAAAACCTGAAGCTTTCCTCAGGCAATGTTTTTTCCCTTTATCTCTGGTTTATCTCTTACACTCTAAAACCTCCCTTGGCATCTGCTCCATGTTCTGGAATTAGGTAGAGTGGCGCCCAAAGCCTGGTGGATGGTCTTCATAAGGTGATCTTCCTCTTACGCTAAGGCCATGCACACCGTGCTAGGCTGCACCCCGTCTCGGTGAAAGGCGTGCACGGCCTGGCCAGCACTTGATTAGAAATATTCACATTTCAAGGATAGGATGTACCCAGGACAGCTCTGACCTCTAAGCTTCTGAGTTTGCCTAGAGCCAGTACTTAACTGGGGAATACAGGTTTCCCAGTACTTTATGCAAATAACTTAATGCAAGTTCTTAGGGCAGAAGATCAGGAAGGTTTTACAGACCATGGAATGAATCCTAACAACATTTAATAATACTTATTTTAAAAAGCCAATGGATCCTCATTTCCCTGTGTTTTTGATCAATCGACAGAAGGAATCGGTAAAATCTAACGTTTTTTAAAAAGTTAAAGATACAAACCTTAAAAATAGTTGTTGGGACCAGTTCTAAATACATGAAGATCCCGATGTCTTAAGTTTCTCTTATTGTCGAAGATATATTAAACACTGAAATAGCAGTTACTGGTAATATGGATCAGTAAGGCAGGCAAAATGATTTCTGAGTCTGGTGGCCCATATGCCCTTAAACTGAACTAATTCACCTCTGAAATTGTAGATAGGATTAAAGTTTAGTTTCTCCTAGATGAAAACATGCTTAAGTAGGACAGAGGAACTGTCTGCATACTCACCATAACGACCTAAGGGGATAAATGTTTGCCCAGGATGCCTCCTGCAAAGTATCAGACTTGGGGCACAACAATGTATTCTCTCCCTAAAAGTGTTACAGAAGTGATTCTTTCTTAGAATAAAATGTGGTAATTGAGTGTATTATCAGATAAGTTTAACTCTCCTTCTCAACCCATGTTTTAAAAATGTCCTCTCCTTCACTTCTCTCTTTCTATGATGGGACAAAATACACCTCTTCAAGATAAGCTCAATGATGTGTGGTGGCAATGAGGTTAGTTCCTACACAATGGCCGCACCCACAATTTCACTTGGTCCTCGGTTTATTTGCCCACAGATTCTGGACACTACAGACGGTTTGCATTCCCCAAGGCCAGGATCATGGCTAGTGGGTGGTAGAAAGAAAAGTGCCTGTCATCCTGCAAAGATATGACCTGCCAACAAAGTGTGGATAAGCTCAAGAAACCATTTCCAAACATGGAAACGGGACTGGATCAGTTTGGGGCAGATGGAAGCTTTTGCCAATTCTTAACTTTGCCAGTCTCCCTTGGCGATTTCTCAACCACTCAACACAGAGTGAAAGGGAACAGAATATAACTTCCATTTCCAACACTTTGAAGCTATTAGAAATTATCAGACTTTTTCCTAGTAAGTAAAATAGATACTCGAAAAATTAGTGGTCTGAGGACTATCCCCAAACCCTTTAGGACTACAGGAATTTCATAGCAGGGTTAACATTTTTAGAAAGTAAGAACTGAATATTTTCATTATCTTCTCTGTTTCTAGGTACTTCTTTATAGCTAAATTTATTTTGGCTTTGCCAAAAACTTTTCAGCTATTCACTGATTAATGGAAGGAACATGTACCCGCAACACAAAAGCACAAAATTCCAAAAATGCATCAGCAATGCTTCTTTTATTAATTTTTTTATGGAGAGGGCACTGGCAGAGCCATCTGAGGCTTTATTTGGGAAAAGACACTTGAATTGGTTTTTAGTTGGGGGCATGGGCAAGGGGGTACCCAGGGCAGTAGACTCCCTCCAAGGGTAGGCTGAGGACTGGGGCTGAGCCTTAGGTGGCTCCGCTGTTCCTGATGCTCCTCAGTACAGCTCCTTCCCGAAGGCTCTATGGCAGCCACAGGAGCTGGGAGGCTGGGAGGGACCACAGTGCTTATTCACTTGGTCAGGACATGAGACCACTTGGACACCAGCTTCCCATCACGGTCTCGATCTTCTTCACAGCCACAACCTTGTTGGGGTTCACACGGCAGAAGGAGCTGGAGGCCCTGCTGAGCTGAAACTAGGTTGGAAGGAGCTCAGGCCATTGTTGGGGCCAGGACTGGTGAGGCTTCTTTAGGCCCAGCTCAGCCCACCAGAGTAGCCACTGGTGGTCTTGGTATGGATACTCATGTTCAGTGGCGATCTCAATGTCCAGGGCCAGCTTGACTCTCAGGAGCTCCCGGTACTCACGCAGCTGCCACACCATGTCCTGCTTGACTCTCTGCAGGGCAGCCTCCAGCTCGGCCAGTTTGGCATTGGCGTCCTTAACAGCCAGCTCCCTGAGCTGCTCACCCTACAGCCGCCTCCAGGAAAGCCCTCTGGCCTTTGAGACCCCCGATCTCAGCCTGGAATTGGCTGATACTTGTTTCATGTCAGAAATCTGTCTTCATGCCATAGAGGTCATCCCCATGCTTCCCAGCCCAAGTCTTCAGCTCCTAGTACTTGATCTGGTACATGGTCTGCCCTCAGCCCGGCTGTGGTTGGCGATGTCCTTGTACAGGGCTTTGACCTTGGCAATGATGCCATCCAGGTCCAGGGAGCAGCTGTTGTCCATGGAGAGCAGCACCGACGTGTCTGGGATCGGAGACTGCAGCTCACAGATCCCCCCTTCATACAGCTGCCTTAAGAAGCTGATCTCGCTGGTCAGCCTTTCCAGGAGGGACTCCAGCCCTACCTTGTTCATGTAAGCTTCATCCACATCTTTCTTGATGAGAACAAATTCATCCACCATGTCTGCCTGCTCTTTGATCTCCTCCTTGTATTTATTCTTGAAGTATTCCACCAGCCCATGAATGTTGCCAGGCTGCATCTCCAGCTTCAGCTTCTCCTGGCCCCGTGTGTCCAGCTGCCTTGGAAGGTGCTTGATGGAGCTCTCGAACGCTCTGTCCATGTTGCTCTGAGCTGTGTTCTGCTGCTGCAGGAAGCTCCACTTGGTCTCCAGAATTTTGTTCTGCTGCTCCAGGTGCTGCACCTTGTCGATGAAGGAGGCAAACTTGTTGTTGAGGGTCTTTATCTGCTCCTTCTCTGGGGTGCACACAGCCTGGATGTTGGGGTCCACCCCCAGCTTAACCCCTTAAGAACCTCAGCAGGCTCTGGTTCACTGAGACAGCTGTGATGCTCCCTAGACCCCCACCCTGCCGTAACCCCCAACCACACTCATGCTGGTGCGTAGGCCCCCTGGAAGCTGCTTCTGCTGCCCACATGAGAGAAAGTGGAGAAGCTGATGTGGGTGCCAGGGGTGCTCGTGTCGGAGCGGCTGCTGAAGGCCCTGGGGGCCAAGGTGGACAACCTGTAGGATGTCTCGGTCACCCTGATGATGGAGGCTGGAGAGGAAGCCAACAGGCTGAAGCTAACAGAGGGTCAATAGGAAGCTGAGAATCGCTTCTAGGAGGGTCAACAACGGTTCTTTTATAAATTAGCCATCTTCTATCACTCCATGACTTGAGGCTTTAGAGACTTTGTTTTGTTTTCCTATTACTTTTCTAACCAGTTTTCTTATTTCCTTTGACTCTTCTCTCTTCTCTGTTCCAAACAGTAGGTTCTTTCGGAGCAAATTCTTGGTTTTTCTCTCCAAAAGTAATCCCTTAGTGGACTTCTCTGCTCTCAGGGATTCATCTGTTACTTCTATGTGCATACTTCAAACTCCACAACCATATTAGTAACTGGTTACCAGATGTCTACTACCTGAAAGCCTGCTTTATCTTCAGAACAATAGAGTCACAGGCAAAATTACATCTTTTCTACAAACAAGGTAGGCTTAACATCCCAACCACTCCTTCTGTGAGTGGAGTTAAGTCCTTAATGGAGGTAACACCCAGAGCCATATACTAGAAATTAACAAGGGCAAGAAATGAATCTGCCTTCCTGGCGATTCGCATCACTTTGGCACCAAACATTTGATGAGTCATTTAATTATCCTCTATTGCTTTATATTTGTACCCAGTGATTTAACAGATATTCACCAGGCACTTACTCTGTGCCAGGTACGGCTGCAGGTGCAGATAGCAAAGAGCTTGGAAGACTTTAGAGGACCTTAAATCTCTGAGCAAAGAAGCCAACAGTACACAAATGCCAATATAATTAAGTTAAAGTACTAATAAGAACAATAATACAAAAGGTAAAAATAGACTAATGTGATAGAGCAACTCGGGGTAGGATGGTGGAGGCCACTAGAGATGGGGAATGCTTCTCTGAGGAGGTAATATTTGAGCTCACACCTGAATAATGAAGATACAGAGATGCAAAGATCTAGGAAAATATGTTTCAACCCAAAGTCTATGCAAAAGCTCTGAAATGTGGACAAGCGTGGCATATTTGAGGAAGAGTAGAAGGAAATGAGACAACAGAAGACAGATATCAATCAGCTCATGTGGACTTCACAGGCTAGGATTTCTCAACCTTGGCACTACTGACATTTAGGGCCAGATAATTCTTTACTATGGGGAGCTGTTCTGTGCAGTGTAGGATGTTTAGCAGCATTCCCGACCTCTACCCACTAGGTGCCAGGAGGCTCTCCCTAGTGACAATCAAAGAATCGCATATGCGATTACCAGATGGGGATTACCAAGTGGGCTAGTACCAAATGGGAAGCAAAAAAGCCTCCAGTTGAGAACCATTGTTGTAGACCAAGGTAAGAAATTTGGATATTATTCTAACTGTAATAGAAAGCTATTAGAACATTTTTGGCAGAGAGTAATAGGATCTGAGTCACACTGTAAGAAGTTTATGCTGGCTTTAGTGGAGGGAGATGAGAGAGGAGGCAGAGAGAATTAAAAGTCTGCAACAGAAATCTGAGTCAGAGATGACGGACTAAGGTAGTAGCCAAGAAGGATTCATCTAGGAATTAGGTGGCAGGTATTGAGAAGAAGAAAAGAATCAAGCATGACCTAAGAACTTAGGTTCTTTGCTAGAGCCATGAATTAGTTGGAACCAGGCCTAAACCCAAGATAACAGTGCCATTTACTGATGGGGAAGATTTGGAATTAGATTTGTGAATGTAAATATTGGAAATCAAGAATTCCCTTAGCCATATTAAGTTAGAGATATCTCTTGATATACAAATGGAGATGTCCAGTAAACAAGTTAGATGTATGTTGGGTGTGGCACTCTGAGGGGAGGTCAGGTCCGAAAATTGACATCTATGGGTGGAATATGAAGATGAGAGATTAGATGAGATCACTAGTGTATGAGTTTCCTGTGGCTGCTGTAACAATTGACTACAAACTGGTGACTTAACACAAGAGAAACTTATTCTCTCACAGTCTGGAGCCAGAAGTTCAAAATCAAGGTGTCCGTAGGGGCTGCACTCCCTCTGGAGACTCTAGGGGAGAATGCATATTTTCACTCTTTTAGCTTCTGGCGGCTCTCAGCAATCCTTGACTTGTGACCTTATGTGACCATATCACTCCAAGCTCTACATCTTTGATCATGTATCCTCCTCCCCTTCTGTCTGTCAAATCTCCCGTCTCTCTCTCTCTCTCTCTCTTTTAAGATTTTATTTATTTGAGAGAGAGGGAGAGAGCACCAGTGGGGAGGGGGAAGGGCAGAGAGAGAGAGAGGGAGAAGCAGGCTCCCCGCTGAGTAGGGAGCCTGATGTGGGGCTCGATCCCAGGACCCTGAGATCATGACCTGAACCGAAGGCAGATGTTTAACTGACTGAGTCACCCAGGCGCCCCCCCCCCCCCCACCGCCGTGTGTCCCTTATAAGGACAGTTATCATTAGATTTAGGTTCTACCTGAATAATTCAGCATGATCTCTTGATCTCAAATTCCTTAACCCAATTACATCTGCAAAGACCCCTTTTCCCAAGTAAGGTAACATTCACTAACATTCACAAGTTCTGGGAATTCGGGTGTGAACATATCTCTTTGGGGACCACCACTCAGCCCACTACATGTACGAAGAGAGTGCAGAGAAGACAAAAGTTTCCTCCAAGGTAGACACTCCAAGTATAGGGCCTTAGAGACTCCAACATACAGAAATTGGTAGAGGAGGAGGAACTAGGAAAGAACTCTGGACAGCAGGGCTGTCACACACAACCAGAGAGGGCCTGGGGGTCATGTTTCTTCTGTACCTCACATGTTTCTTTATACCATATTTGTCCCAGAGTAAGTTTAAAAGATACTCCTTGAATTGAAATGAATGTTTTATAGCGAGCTTCTTAAAAAGCCCATTGCCTATGCCATTAAACTGCCTTGAGATTATTGGAAAAACTCTGGGGGTAATCACCCACACATTTATTGCTTCAGGTGAGCACATGGAAAGAGAGAGCGAGCGAAAACCTGTTTCATTCTCTGCCAAGTTTTTATTGCAACTGTAATCATCGCTCTTCTTTTAATTCTTCATTCCCAAGCCCACAAAGTGCTAACATTTGAAACCTATTTAGGAAATTCTTTGGAACTTGCAGCAAACTTTTAAAGTTAAATTTAGGATTCAAACCTCCATGATTGGCCCGTGAAGTGAAAAGGATGGAGAGTGATGATTTGAGGGAGCTGCTTTCCTTTGATGCCTCGATGTGGAGATGGGATATACATCTCGGTGCTGCAATTAATTCCTCACTCTCAGGGAAAATATACTCCTTGTCTTTCATAAAAGTAAGAAACTCTGTGTTACCAATAACTTTATAGTCAATATATCTCAGCTTTACTTACTGATGAACAAACATACCCTAAAATCCTTTGACTAGAAATATATCCCATAGGGTCAAAATGTCATCTGTCCTAGAACATAAAAATTAATGCCTTGGGGAAACATATATTTTAAGTCAAAGTAAAATTGAATGTATGACCTCAGAATGCAGGAATACTGCTCCTTTTTTTTTTCTTTCCTTTTTCCCAAGTTTGTCTCCCTTGGGGGTTGGCAGATCATTCTAGGACTTAACCCTCAAAAATTTGAGGGGGAGCAAATTGAAGGAAAATTTCAACTATTCTTCTAACAAAGCCATCTTGCTTCTAGATATCTGAAGCAGTCTGAGATGGTCGAAGACTGCCAGAGGAGGTATGGAGAATTTTCTATAGTTTCCCTCCACTCATGTAACTATGGACAAGTTGCAGAGCAGAGCTCTTTGGGATTTCACTGAGATGAATTTAGATGAATTCAGTAGTAGCTTCAGTAGCTTTTGACCCTCTCTCTTCCATTTCCCACCCCCTCTCCTACCTGCCACAAGGTCCTAAGAGGTAAACAAAGTTACCTAAGACTGAAACCTGCTTGTTTAGGACCTTATGCCTCACAAGCCAGTACAAAATTTTATTAAATAATGGACTAGGGGTGCCTGGGTGGCTCAGTTGGTTAAGCGGCTGCCTTTGGCTCAAGTCATGATCCTGCGGTCCTGGGATCCAGTCCCGCATTGGGCGCCCTGCTTAACGGGGTATCTACTTCTGCTGCTCCCCTCCCTCTGCCCTTCCTCCACCCCAGTTCATGCTCACTCTCTCTATCTCAAATAAATGAAATCTTTTTTAAAAATGATGGACCAGTCAATTCATTAACTTGGTGTATAAAGTTGAAAAAAAGCATATTTTATATTTAAAACCAGAGGATTTAAAGTAATATGACATATCTCAAAATCTTTGAGATTAATTTCACTTACACTTTCCTCATGTTAAGTAACGCGCGCCCCCCCTCTGTACACACACCACACATATCCAAACCAACATTCTGATATGAGTAAGTATTTGGATAGGTAATGTGGAACATATACTACGGGTATATATTATGGGTAATAACGGGAACATATACTTTTTCGAGATGTGAAAAAAAATAAAAAATAATGCCTACTATTCAAGAATGCTACGAGTAAATTTAAAAGTGCCTTGAAAACTAAAAGTTAAAGTAGAAAGAATGTCAAAGAACTGCTGAGGCTAAGACATGCCAAAAGTCGAAAGTTCAACAAGCAGCTCTTTGATGTGACTAGAGCTCATTTCTGCACTGTGTTCGCTACATAAGTGGAGGGGTATTTTCACAGGAAAAGTGGCAGCAGGCTTTTTCCCATCAGGCTCTGACAGGAGTGAGCAGCCCTGGGTTCCAGGTCAGGCTCTGAGACCTCGTTTTAGGATTGAAACAACTCTTTGCCCCTTTCTGAAGATCCCCTCCATCTGCAAAAAGGAGGAGTAACAAACACACTGACTCACTCACAGGTCTGTTGTGAGAATAACATGTATTAGTGGGCATGGAAGGGCTTTGAAAAGGTTCAGAGATGCAAGCCATTCTATTATGTAGTAAAAGAATCAGGATTGAGAGCTTCTGACACTACTCAGTCCTCATAATCAAGTAGGATAAGCACCATTCTTTCCATGAATCTCCTTAAATAATAAGAGTAGTTCTCATGTATTTAGTGTGTCACATGCGGCTCCTGGATGGCTAAGTTGGTTAAGCATCCAATTCTTGATTTCCGCTCAGGTCATGATTTAAAGCTCGTAGGATGGACCCCATGTTGGCCTCCGTGCTGAGTGTGGAGCCTGCTTAGGATTTTCTCTCTCCCTTTCCCTCTGCCCCTCCCCTCCAAGCATGCTCACTCGCTCACTCTCTCTCTATTAAAATAAAATAAAATAACACAATGTGCCACATGAACAAAGCATTTAACAGTAATCACTGATACAGGGTTATTACTTCCATCTTTACAGATGATAAATGGGATTAAATGGCTTTCCACATCATAATTTTGATAAATGGAGGAGCTGGGTTTGAATCCAGACCTGATTCCCAAGCACATACTCTTACATACTAGGTCATAAAGGCCAAAGAGATGGGAGACCTGGCCCCTGATGTCCTGGGTGGGTGTGTTGACAGACCCCAGCCTACCTCCTATTTCTCTTCATAGATTCTCAAGAGCCTTTCAGATCAGAAGCACCCAGGACATGGAAGATCCTGCCATGGAAGATCACACTGAACTTCCCTTGGGAGGAACCTCCCGTGTTTGGGGGTATTGGGTTTTCTAAATGAAGACCATAGTTCAAAAACCCATTACAGAGATGAAAGTTGCCAGGACACTTCTGGGATCTATTGTGTGAGTGAGCCCATCAGCTCGTTATCACCATGTCACCTTCCTACATGTATTCTCCATGTACCAAAATAAAAGGAAATTAAAGCGAAGATCACAGTTTATTTTACTGTGAGTTACACTTGCCCCCACCTCTCCCACCAACCTTCCTTCCTCCTGTGTTCTGAATAAGAGTGCTCAGTAAGAATTACCGATTGACTGGCTGGCTGAGTAAGAATTAACTTACCCAATCAGGAATAATTTTGATCATGACGAAATACGAATAATCTCTTTTCTCATTTCAGTTCGTATCTTCTTCTCCCGTGGACTCCATCTTTACTTTGTGTCACTCACATTTAAAACCTTTGCAATAATCTTTGATGTTTTTCCCTTGGGTTTCCTTAACCATTCAGACCATTCCCACTGATATTTTCTTAGTAATATTTCCAGATTTATGCCTTCCTTCCTTTTTATTTATTTAAAACATACCTATTGAATTCCAGGCCCTTGCCTTGAAAAATATACAAATTTCTGAGTAGGGCCCTGCTTCCCTTTTGCTATCCCCTCTGTTCATCTTGCACATGGTTGCCAGATTAATATTCCCCAAATCCTGCTTTTTCACTTTCCCATTCTTGATCTTGACCTCTTAAGACAACACCACTTTATCTATGAAATGAAGCCCAAATTCCTTGCCTGATAGTCACATCCTTGTAACATCTGGATTTAAGCAACCTTTCTAAATACATCTCCCATCTTTCTCTACTTGACCCTGTTGCTCCGGGCAGACCGGCCTTCCTACTGCTCCTCTTTAAGTAACGCTTTGTGCATTTCGGTCTCTAAACAGTGGCTCGAGTCCTTTTCTTGCCTTAGAATGCTTTCTGTTCTCTGCTTCTCTCATCCAATTCTTCCACTGAAGTAGGCCCAATTCAATTCTTGCCTTCCTAAGAAGCCTCCCTTGGTTATCTCAGTCCACAGTAAGATCGACGGGAAACAGACACTGCCGATCTGCAGCGAGCCCCGCCACAGAGCCCACGCACCATCTAAGTACACACTGTTGTGGGACACTTTGTACTGTGGAATGGAGGCATTTCACATTTCTTATGTGACTATTTAAACTTCCCATTATGTTACACCTTCTCTGAGGACAGCGGCAGTTTGGCCTGGCCGAAAAGAGCCTGAAGACTAGAGCCAGACAGTTTGGGTTCAAGTCATCAAGATCACTTACTACCTGTGTGATCTCAGGCAATGTATTTGCTTATGCATCTGTTTCCTCATCTGTCAAACTGAGAATGATATCATACTTCCCTCATAGATTTATTGTGAGCCTGAAATGAGTTTGATAGATGTAAGGTGCTTAGACAATGCCGGGCACATAGTATGTACTCTGGAAGTGTTAGCTATTCTTCTTCCTTGCATATTTCCCAGTGTATAGATATAGATATATATGGAGAGAGAGAGAGAGATACAGATATATCTATATACACACATACTGACATATCTATACACATATACCTATATTCATATCTATATCTATATATGGAAGGACAGTTGATCGACTAACCAATTAATCTGGGGAGTGTAGAAATACCCTCTACTTCAAGAATATATGCTCCCCTCTAGCTCACTTTTATGCCTAGGGTTGCTTCAACATCATTCTCTTCCTGACTGCATGTAAGCGTTCTTCTGGGACAGAGAGATGAACTGCACACTTACTTTTAGACAAGACTTTCATTAGCATAGAAATGCCCATTTTTAGGTGAATATTCTTTCGCCTTTGAGACATACATATTCCCTACATGGCAATGATGAGTCTATCTAAAAGGGTGCTTTGTATTATAATTTGTGTTTAGTTTGGAAATAGGGTCTAGGACTTTCCCCATGAATAATCTTCCTGAAGTTAAAAAAAAAAAAAAAGACAGAAAGAAAAAGGCCCCAAAAAAAAAAAAAAAAAAAAAAAAAAAAGAAAAAGGCCCCCACTGTCGAATAATGAAGACATTTAAGTACATCTGTAGGCAAACTATCAGTTTTCAAAACATCTTTTTTTGTTTTAAAGATAGGTACAGACTGTAGGATATGATTACATGAAAATCCATATGTTTAAATATTTTTTAAAAGGAAATAAAACTGTGATTTTACTAGCAAGTAAAGCCTGTATGAAGAGAGCATATGTAATTGGTAATGCCAAAGAGAAGGTAGGTACAGGATCTAAAGAGAGCAGCAGTCACTGTGTAGACAGACACGGGCTGTGTGTCGGGAGGGATGAGCACCTGGTAGGAATCCTGGCTTTCTGGGAGGAGTGAGGGGGAAAGGAGGCCAGTGACAGGGGTTCCACTCCACCTTGTCACACTCTGATCCATTCCTCACCAAGCCCAGAGGCATCCAGTTTTGTTAGAGGACAATTCACTGGAGAGGACCAAGGGAGTTTAGTTTCCCTGATTCTGTGGAGCTCATCAGCACTCGATCTCATGCTTGCTTATGATCTTCACTTTGGTGATCCTTGGCAGTTTATATTAATTCCTAGGAATCTACAATAAGCATGGTGGTTTTGCAGTTATACGTGCAAATTATGGAAATATAATAACATATTCTATATGGTACAAAGTGTTGAAAGCCTCATGATGTCTACAATTATGGGCAATTTTTAATTTCCAAAAGGAATGATTGTAGTTGGAGGAAGGTTGTGTCCTGCAGAGTCTCTCCTTTTCTTGCCTGAAGTTGATACCTCTACCACTCATTTCTAAGAACCCTATGCCTTTAATCATTAATTAGCACATCCAAATAGTCTGTGAATATTTAATGAGCACCTATCCTGTCCCAAGTGTGATGAAGCCATAAGAAAAGAGAAGTACAAGATACTATAGAAACTTAAACCAATGGTGTGCCTATTAAAAGCTTCAAATTAAAATCAATGCAAACAAACAAACAAACAAAAAAACCCTTGTTTCAAATTTCTCTAAACTCTCAACACAGTTTGGATAATCAACCAAACATCTTAGCTGAAAATGAATAATGTGTTTAAAATAATATGTGCGGGTTTAAAAAGGCTGTCTTCCAATCCCTCATTATACTTCCACTAAGTGAAGTTCCAAGGTCATTTCTGTTAGTTATGCTAATGGAACCACAACATTATTTTCTCTCTTTTCACATGAGATTTTTTCCCAGGGGGAGGCCAAGGATATATTTAAAGGGAAGAATGTGGGCTTTGCTGGATTCTGAGTTATAATTCTGACTTTACAACTTTCAATCTGTAGAACTTTGGGGAAATTACTCAACCTCTTTGAACTTCAGTTTTCTCCTTTACAGAATTGGGATAATAATAATTCCTTCTAGAGTTGCTAAACAATCAGGAATAAAGCTTTATAAAGCACCTGGCACAATGCCTGACAGATAAGCATTAATAAACAGTCTGTTTTAGTATCATTGTTGGAAAAGTTCTCATTTGCTGATGACCTGTACATGTAATAATGAAGAATGTGCTAATTTGTTCTGTGTGGAAAGATGAATTAAATACCTACCATCCAAAGTGATCAATTAAAATACCAACAAGAATAATGGAATGGTACGATTTAAGACTCATGTTTACGGATCACTATTACATTATTTCTGGCATTTTCACCAATCTGCCGTCTTACTGGAATGGAATTTGAGAATCATATGAGGTAATTCAGAACACATAATTACAAGTAACTTGGATTCAGACAGTACGTCCTCTTTTCTCATAAATTAAAAAACTTACTCCTGGGTATCATATAAAAAAAAAATAAAGACAAAAAAGACAGCCATTTCACTGAATTTCAACTTTCCACTTAAAATGCTTACTTTCTGGCTAGGCATCTTGCATATTTTATCTACAATCTATCTTCAAAATAATCCTCGAAGTAGTGAAGGGGGATTTCCAGTCCCCACTTGTACTTTTTCCAGAGCAAGGAGGTGGGGACCTGCTGTCTCCTCTCTCACTCCTCATTCGCTCTTCAAGCAGGGGGATGTGCGCCCTCCCTGATTCTTGAGACTGGGAGGAGGTACTGAACAAGCCTACATGAAATCAGCCCCCTCTGGTTCTTCCTGCTGCAAGAACCTTTCCTCAGGATGCATTCTTCACCTAGCCCTTGGATAAGTTTGAAAGAATGGGCTCTCTCCAGCTTTGCCTGAGACTGGGTGAGGAAGTTTAATTCTGGGGTGAAATACTAAAGCAGCTCATTATGGCTGCACGCCTTAGCCACATCCTCAAATTCACCTTACTTTAGTTTGTTTGGTTTTTAAAGTTTATATTTACATCTTCTTCTGTTTCCTATGTTTTGTTTCTCGGTTGTTTTCAATCTCAAGAACAGATATAATTTGCACTTTGTGACGAAAAAACCCAAGTCCATGGGGCACCTGGGTGGCTCAGTCAGTTAAATGTCTGACTTTGGCTCAGGCCATGATCTCAGGTCCTGGGATCGAGTCCCACATTGTGTTCCCCACTCAGCAGGGAGTCTGCTTGCTTTCTCCTGCTCACTCTGCCCCCCTCCCTGTTCATGGTGTCTCTCTGTCTCTCACTCAAAAAATGAATAAAATCTTGAAAAGAAGAGAAGAGAACAGGAGAGAAAAGAGAAGAGAAAAGAAGAGAAGAGAACAGGAGAGAAAAGAGAACAGAACAGAACAGAACAGGAGAGAAAAGAAGAGAAGGGAAGGGAAGGGAAGGGAAGGGAAGGGAAGGGAAGGGAAGGGAAGAGAAGAGAAGAGAAGAGAAGAGAAGAGAAGAGAAGAGAAGAGAAGAGAAAAGAGAAGAGAAGAGAAAAGAGAAGAAAAGAACCCAAGTCCAGAGAAGTAACATCTGTAGTCCAAGGTTATGCAGCTAGTGAAGAGTTGACTTATAATTTCAGCGCTGGCTTAACTTTACTACACAGCGCAATTCTTTTCAGGACCCAATACTGCTTTCTTCCTGTTGAACGGTAAAGAGAACCACTACCTATAGCAATAATGAAAATCCTGGGCCTAGCCTATGGATTTTCACAGCTGGGTCCCAACAAACTTGCTGTCTCTTCATGCATTGCTACAGTCTGGTAACAGAGAGCATCGGCTCTGAACTTCCATCAGTACACACTGTGTCTGCATGAGCCAAGCACACAGGGAATAAGACGGGCCATAGAATTATCCAGGCCATAATGCCAATCAACTCTTCCCGCCATCTGTTTCCTCCCGCCAACTTGATTTATTGTATACAATATCAGGAAGATTCAAACATCTTCATACTTGATTAAAGCTTTCTCCTTGTATAGAAATAGACCAGAAGACTTAATAGCATCTGGTTATGTTATTTTTGCAACATTTGAATATCTTCCTCCTTTTCCACAACCAAGCTAGTTTATAGCTCTGAGGTTCTGGACACAACTTTGTATTAACTATATTTAACTACATTAACTATATTTTTTAATTTTCTGTTTTCCTGATGCTCTGACATCTGAGGTATTACCAACTAGCAGAGGCTGCCTTTCCCAGGTTAGCTATTTTCCAGAGGGCGTAAACAACTTGCTCTGCCTTTGAGCACCCCTTAGATGTACAAACCAACCAATCCAGAGTCCAAAACCCCTCTTCCTCCTGTATCTGGCACTCCAGGAAGGAATATTCCTTTGCTCTAATCATCTCAAGGCCAAGTACCAGACAATAGGGACCACCCCTCCCTCCCCCGCCACCATAGCCCACAACAGCACACAGATTATTTAAACTATCCAATCCTAAACCTGCTCACCTTGCCCATTCCTAACATGGGAAACCACACTCAAGGCTTTCGTCCACGCTCTCCCCTGTCTCCTGCCTCCTGACCGACCCCTGTTCTTCCCCTGTGGCCCTTCATGGCTCAGGTGTCCCCTCCTCTTGGGAACTGTAACAACTACTTTTTTAATGGTGATCGTCTCCTGATTTGTTTGCCTCACCCTATTTGAATAACAAAATCCTGGGTACCTTTTAAAACAATCTTGTACCCTTGCAAATAGCAAAAGAGCATACATAACCACAGGTATTTTAAATATTTGCCTATTTTATGGCAAGTCATACTCTGAAAACCATTGTAGTATAAATTAATGAAATGATAATTTTCTAGACTTCTTTAGAAAAATAACACTATGGAGAGGAGGGTATGGAGGTTGCTTGCTTTTGCCATTTCTTCTAATGGAATGTTATGTTTTCCAAAATGGATTAAATGCATTTGGTAATGGTTTAGAGTGAAAGCAATCTGAAGCCACCTGGTTGCCTCCCAGCTTCCGATGGAACTTTCCGCTAAGCCTCACGAAGATAGTAATTATTTTGATCATAAAATACTTTGAAAATGGAGTGAAGCCAGAATCAAGCAAAACTAAATATAATTTTGATGTATATTCTAAAGGAAAAATACAGGGCAATGAGGATTAACTCAATAATACATGTAAACATACCTCTAGAATGATCAACAGGTAATAGAAGTAAAAAAAAAAAAAATCCCTACCAATGTGTCTGCAAGAGCACTCAACTAGATCTGAATTACATTTTAGAAGATACATTCCCTAAAACTCACAGCAGTCTTTCTGGGTTAGGGCAGTATTTCTCAACCTTTTTTCATGATCACTTGCTAAAGAATCTTTTTCTCCTACGTTGCCCCCATCCCCATGAAATGTTAATACTACAGATATACTATACACCTGTGATGTACTGTGGCCCTTTGGGGCTCCACAAACCATTATAATACCTAAGATATATTTTTGCCACCCCCCTCCCAAGAACTAATTTTCACCCCTGTGAAGGTGATCGCACCACTTCCCACCAGTGAGAAGACACGGTCAGGGTTATCACTGGTCTGAACCCTGGCTGCACGTTACAACTATCCCAAAGGCTTTTAATTGCCAAACCTCCACTTAGTGATTTTTTTGTCTTATGTCTGAGATGGCACCCAGGCTTAAAGCTCTCCGGGGGGCTGAATCAAAAAGGTCCTTCAACTGCTAAGCAGAGAGGACAATCCTGGGCACTCACTCCATGCGTTGAGCTGTGACAAGCTAACCAAGTAACGGGACATGGTATGTTTACAATCTACCTTTTTTTTTTTTTTAAAGATTTTATTTATTTGACACAGAGAGAGAGATCACAAGTAGGCAGAGAGGCAGCCAGAGAGAGAGGGAGAAGCAGGCTCCCTGCTGAGCAGAGCGCCCGACGTGGGGCTCGATCCCAGGACCCTGAGATCATGACCTGAGCCGAAGACAGAGGCTTTAACCCACTGAGCCACCCAGGCGCCCCTACAATCTACCTTGATTATAAATGTACATACATCAAATCTTTCACACTGTAATCAAAAAAACGTATATATTTGTTATGGATTCCCCATGTACAGTCAGGAAATGGATGTAGTGGAGAAAATACTTCTGGGAAGTGAGCCATGATCACAATTCAAAGAATATGGCATTTGAAAGAGGAAATCCCCCCTTTTCATTTTGGGGTCAGCACAAGATGTTACCTGGACCTAAGAGAACTGGCAGGAGAGCCCTGTTTGCCCTCAGACCCCAGGAGGGCCTATTTGGGTAGAACAGTAGTTTTCAAAGTGTAGACTTCAGAATTTATTAGAAATGCCAATTATCGGACCTTACCCCAGATCTACTGAATCAGAAACTTGGGGGGTGTGGGGATCTGTGGTTTAACAAGCCCACCAGGTCATTGCAACACATTCTGGAGTTTGAGAATCACTGTGATAAACCTGACTCTCAAGCACTTTATGTCCCAACTGCTCTTTTTTTTTTTTTTTTTTTAAGATTTATTAATTTATTTGAGAGAGAGAGAGAGAGCTGGGGTCAGGGGGAGGAGCAGAGGGAGAGGGACAAGCAGACTCCCTGCTGAATGCAGAGTCATATTTGGAACTCCGCCCAGGACACTGGGATCATGACCTGAGCCTAAATCCAGAGTTGGACACTTAATCAACTGAGCCACCCAGGCGCCACCCCCCACCACTTCTTTTCTTCTCAAGAAAATTGACCTTTCATTACTACTGCTAATTTTTATCCTGTACTTGATTAATTTGTTCTTAATTCTTATGAACAAGGATCTTAACAACCTGGATCTTATCAGTGCCCTCAACGAACTTTAAAAGTTCCATCTTTCATAAACCACAGTTGGTTATATTAAACCAGACAGAGCTCTAAACCAACCACTTTGAATCTCTCTTTAAACAAATTCTACAGAGAGGGAAGGGAAAAATGAGGGTTTTTTTTTTTTTTTTCCTTTTGCTTATAGGGTTAACTAGCCAAAGAAGTTTCCTTTTGGACCATTAGAGACATGTAAAATTCTTTATGTTTTGCTGGAAATACCAAACATTAATCAGATCCCCAAAGCCAGGTTGACGTTAAACAAAAAGCAATTCAGACTATGGTGATAATGGTATCCTGTCTCTTGGTATTATTTAAATCATGACAATTCCTGACCTACGCTCTCCTTCTAAAATTATATATATATATATATATATATATATATATATATATATATACACACACACATATATACATAATGCTATGGTAGCACTTCCTTCTAGAACTTAAAATATATCCCACATGCTAGAAGTAAACTGTTCCATCCCCTTAAGTTGTTTTCATTATTGTTTTAATTTTACATATAGTTCAAAATTACCCTCTAACACAGGAGTAGATCCAAAAGCAGAAGTATGATAATTACTTCTTCAGGGCAGGGACTTATTAATATAATACTGATTCCATTTTTACAGGGAAGAGAACGCTGAAGACCACAGAAGATAAAAAGCAAAACGTGAGACAATAAACTTATTTCAGGTGGCTTTAATCAAACTTAGGAGGACTGGAACTGAAGGCCATCCTCCTCTCTATACTTCAAGAGGAAATCCTGCAAAAATAAGGCTCAGGTTGTTGACATGAATGAGCTTAGAAACTAAGATCATATGGGAATTCAGGCATAAAAACAAAGTGCTGTGTCAGATTTGCTATGTAGCTTAAAAGAGAAGGCTGCAACACATTACATGTCTCACTGCCCATAAAAGGTAATACAACTCTGCTTGTGACCTTATTGTTCAAATACACATTGTGCCTGATGTAAACCATTTTCCCCATCAGGCTGTAAAAGAGATAATACAGAGATGATGGAGTTTATCACTAGAGACTCTGAAGTTCATAGAATTAAGTCAATCTGCTTAAAGATGAATTAAACTGATGGGAAACCTAGTACATATGTGATTTTTTTTTAAACCTGCAACACCAGGTTTTAAATAGCATGATAGAAGAGAGGGTAGAAGTGTATTTGTTCAAACTTTTTAGTTACACAAGAGCAAGACAATCAATTCAGTAAAAAAATTGGTCAACTCGAAGTACTTGACCCAAAAGTCCTAGCCTAAATGGATTTCCTTTAATCATACTGATTTTCACAGAAACATAAAAGACTTTCATTGATTTTATTCTTGAAATACTCATAGAATTCTCTCTACTCTTTATATAAATGATTTAGAAATGAGAATGTGCTAAATTATTTCATAATGGATATGCAATGTTAGAGTGAAATTAGAAGGAGACTAACACACTTTAGTGTAACTTTCTAGGATCTTGCAATCTACAACAACATTAATGATGACATACAATGTATTGTAGCAATTCAAATAAAGTTTAAAGAACATAAAAGGAAGTACCAATTACTATTTTAATTTTGTAGTTAGAATGCAATGGAGAGTGAGCAATGATATATAGGGCTCACAGAGGAAAGCAGAGCCTAAGCCAGGACCTGACTGCCAGACTGTAACATTCTTTGATAACTGTTCTCTTCTTTTTGGGTGGCAATTGTCTAAAACTGGGTCACAAAAAGAACAAGAGAGTCAGTGACCTCTCCTAATCATCTGTCAGCTGTTTTCAAAATAGCATTGGAATTTACCAAACAGCACAACTTGAGCCCTCACTTGGCAAGAAAGTGTTGTTTCTGCTTGATGTTTTACCTTTCCTTCTCATGTCAGGTCTCACACAGAAAATAAAACCCATATACACTGCAGCAGAACACATATTTTTAAGTTTATGGCATCTGGACCTACTTATGGTATTTTATGTGGAGAACTTTCTGGATGGAAGTTGCTTTGTGTGCCTACCCTTCCTTTTTCTTTTCTTTTTTTTTAAGATTTTATTTATTTATTTGACAGAGAGATAGAGAGCACAAGCAGGCAGAGGGGCAGAGGGAGAGGGAGAGGGAGAAGCAAGCTCCCCGCTGAGCAGGGAGCCCGATGTGGGGCTTGATTCCAGGACCCTGGGATCATGACCTGAGCCAAAGGCAGCCGCTTAACCAACTGAGCCACCCAGGTGACCCATTCTTCCTGTTCCTTTTCTTTCATCTGCCTCTGATTATCTTGGTAGATGCCCGCATGATCTCAACCCACCTTTATCTACAATGGCCTACAATGGACACATCTGGCTTTCTCCAGGGATTTTCCGATTAGTGTTTTTCAAGAAACTGTTAAACTATTCAAATAGTGGCTTTCAAACCAGCTATAAGAGAAACTTAGGAGAGAGAAATTGTTGATTATTTTGATTCCATATATGTAACAATCTAATTTTGAACTCAATATATCAAGGAACTTTGGAAGATAGCTAAATAGGAGAATTTTGGGCATATCATCTTACTTTTTAAAACTTGCATAGTGGGGCGCGTGGGTGGCTCAGTCAGTTAAACATCTGCCTTTGGCTCAGGTTACGATCCCAGGGTCCTAGAATCAAGCCCCACATCAAGCCCCACATCGGGCTCCCTGCTCAGTGGGGAGCCTGATTCTCCTTCTCTCTCTGCCCCTCCCCCTGCGTGCACATTGTCTCAAATAAAATAAAATAGAATAGAATAAAATAAAATAACCTGCGTAGCAACTACCTTGGAATGTCATGTCTTGGTTTCTAACATCTTTAGCTTAATAGATATGAATAACAGATCTTATTTTCTTGTCCCAAGTAACATATGTTTTGATGTATTCCGCCTTGCAAGATAAACTAAAGATATACATAAAGTCATTGTGAGGTATACATGAGAGTAGTTCAAGTCCTTTTTTTTTCTTTTAATTGTGCAGGTTTAGTTTTTAGAATTTCTTTTTTTCTTTAACTCATCTTTTTTTGGAGACTGCAAAGAGTTTTATGTCATGGGTTATTTCTATCAATATTCTCCTACAGTAACACTACACTGATTTTGGAACCTAGACTGATAAATAATAAAACATCTTTTATCAGAATTCTCTGTGCTCTTTGTGTATTTTAAAACCGTGATCCTTCTGCAGATTAATGGATAGGAAATTAGAAATTAAAGACACAGACTCTAAAACATAGTCAGAATACACTACTCTCGAAACTTATGGTAGGTACAAATAATAATGGCTCGTATTTCTTGAATCCCTCCTATGCGCTGGGCACAACATTAAGTATTACACATTCATTATCATTTAATAAACAGCAATTCCAGGAGACCAGGTCCCATAATTGTCCCTATTGTTTGCTTTATGAAGAAGCTGAGGTTTAGAGCAACAAACTCAAAGTTATACATTGGTAAATGGCAAGGCAGCATACAAAAACAGCTCCTCCTGATTTCAGTGATCTCTCTCCTATCTGTAGAGTCCTAAATTCTCCCTCAATGATGTATATCTTTAATGTTAACTCAAATCCCACCATAATTTATTTTTCAGGCATCATGGATAATTGTTAGATCTACTTACAAAGACTTTGAAGAACTAAATAAGCCAATTATTTCCTTGCCCAAGGACATAACTTGTCAAAATATCTCCACTCAAGAACCACAATAAATATGGTAAGCATGATAGGTAAAATTTATACGATTGTATTACTATCTTTCTAATTGTTGCTGTTATTGAAGTAGAACTTTACTTCAGTTGAATCAGCATAAAAGTTAGTAATTAGCCCAACCTACTTTCAGCTAAGATATGTTGCTGTTTGAGTTGAGTTGCTATGCAACTCCCAAGATGTATGTGTCCTGTCCTTTGTTTACGATGAAGAGTCATTGTTTTGTTTTCACTGCAAATAGTCCAAAAAGAATGGAGGAGTTAGCTAAGAAGCTGGCAGTGGGTAACTGTCTTGATTTGCCTGGGGCTGACGGGTTTCCCAGGAAGCAAGACTTTCGGGTTTAAAATCGGGACAGTCTTAGGCAAACTGCGATGCATCAGTACTAGAAGTAGACTTGTAATTTCATCAATTCATCCATTCTAACACCAATCTATCCTCAATTACCCTAAACATGCTCTTGATTTGACACTGAAAAGCCATTCTAAATCAGGCCTAGATGGCCAAAGTAAAGCTAACATCTGAGGAAAAAACTTAAAAGATAGATACCTCCTTGCCTATAGTAGTAGAAATTCCAATTTTGAGATGTGGGGTTGCAGCTTAAAAATTAAACTTTAACATATAAAAAGTGTACTAAGACCTGTCCTAAACATTCTTACTCTATCAGAAATTCAGTTGTACACAAACTTGGTGCTACTTCCACATGTCTGCAGTACTGAAAGCAACATGACTGTCAAGTAATGCTTCAGGACACTCACATCTCAATGAAAGCATTGTAAGCATTTCTCCTGCAAACTCACTCCAGTGATGTTGACTTAGCTCAAGACATTTCTAAACTCCTTTTGGAATTGACTTTACAGTCAGATTTATTTAATTTACAGCCCATCCTCCATTTTTATGAGCATGGCATTAGGAACATAGATTATTTTCCTTATTTGCCATATGCTGTTTCAAATCACTTGATTTTTTTCCCCCTAAAATCAAACTACCTGCCTTAGAGGGCAATGTTTGCAACTCCTGATGTTATTCAAAAGAACATGACACAAGCTCTGAAGACAGTTCCATAAAGGTGTGACATCACTGCTTTGATCAAGAGCAGCATGTAGTCTTGAGAAGACAGCTCCAATGTAAAGAAAGCAATTTTGGAGTTACAAGCTCTAGATGAACGATTGTTCCCTTCCCCCATATCACTTATGTTAACTTAAAGTCTTATTTGGGGCGCCTGGGTGGCTCAGTGGGTTAAAGCCTCTGCCTTCAGCTCAGGTCATGATCTCAGGGTCCTGGGATCAAGCCCCGCATCAGGCTCTCTGCTCAGCGGGGAGCCTGCTTCCCCCCTCTCTCTCTGCCTTCTTGTGGTCTCTCTCTCTCTGTCAAATAAATAAATAAAATCTTAAAAAAAAGGAACTTCTGCATAGCAAAAGAAGCAATCAACAAAATGAAAAGAAAGATTAGAAAATGGTAGAGAACATTTAAAAATCATGTTCCTATATATATATATGTATATATACATATATATATATATATATATATTTTTTTAAAGATTTTATTTACTTATTTGACAGAGAGAGAGAGAGCAGGAGGAGTGGCAGGCTGAGGGAGAGGGAGAAGCAGGCTCCCCGCGGAGCAAGGAGCCTGATGGGGCTGGATCCCAGGACCCCAGGATCGTGACCTGAGCCAAAGGCAGATGCTTAACTGACTGAGCCACCCAGGCCCCCCCCAGTTAGTAGGTTTTAAAAGCAATGTAGGAAAAGATTGATAGTGTCCTGAATGAAATTGGTGACTGGGAATGAACAGAAATTGATAAATTAAAAAGATGTTCAAGATGAAGACCCAAACAGTGTTGCTGAATTGAAAGAAAGGAGTAACGAAGCAGCCAAGATTTCTGGCTTAAAGAATTGATTAGATGGGTCTAGTAATTCCTTTCACTGAGGTAAATGACCCAGCGGGAGAATCAGATTTGAGAGGAGGTTGAACTTGATTGGATATGATGGTCTGGAACGAGAAGAGAGATGATGCTCTAGAGATAGAACACTTAAAAATCATGTCTAAACAACTGAAAAGTCGTCTCCAAGAAATGGAAATGGCAGCTATGAATGATGCTGGAAGAGTGAGGTGAATGACAGGAGAAGAGTTCAGTCAGAAGCCAGAAAAACATCCACATTAGTCAACAGGAAGAAGAGGAGCCATTGGGGGAGACTGAGATGGAGTGACAGGAGAGGCAGGAGGGCAAACTTTTGCCTGGAATTCTCACTCCTTCATTTCCTTCCAGCTTCACCCCATCACCACTACCTTATTCATCTGAAAAACTATTCTGTCAGGATTATTTGTTGAAAACCCACCTTCAAGCACTGCCTCTTTTGTAGGCTTTCTCTGACAAGCTCCAAGTAGGAATAAGTCCCTCCTCAGTTACAGCATGAGTCTCGGGAGATGCATGTCCCCCCGATGGCAGAGACCATCCTCACCACGGTGTCCCCAGTCCAATAACGAGCACATAGTAGGCGTTCAATTTGTCTTTGTTGAATCAAAGAAGAAAAGTAAGTTCTCATGCTTGATGCATAGGGCAGTCCTTATGTAATCACTTGAAGCCAATTTACTCTTATTTTGGAAATAATTCTAATACATTTTCTAACCCACAGGTGGTTAAAAACAGAGGGGGGCTTGAACCAGAGGCACACACACTCACACTCACTTACAGAGCACTTAAAAGTGAAAGAGAAGAAGCTAAAAAGCTTTGTATGTGGCAGTCTAGTGTCCCTCGGTGTAAGTGCCACATGCTCACAAATTTTAACACAATACAAATCAGAAAGTGATGTCCGTGTGAGAACATCGAGTCTACAAGGAGGCTAAATTACGACAGGTAGAACTCTGAGTAAGCCAAGAGAATATGTGGACATTTTTGATAGATTTATAGTACAATGGAAATGATTTTCGGTTTTTAGCTTTTAAAGCAAAGGTTATATACATGTTAGAAAGATTCAAAATGTAAAGTGATTACGCATTTCAGCCCAGCTTCCAGCTATCTGGAATATGTGCATTCTGGGGAGCAGCTCCTTCTCTAACAATGGGCGTCCCATACAAACAAGTTGCTGCCATATGTGGATATGCATTACTCAGAATTACAGAATGGAATCTCTTGCCTTTCTCATTTATAAACTCATGAAGACAGTGTTTATTACAAAAGCATATTAAGCAGAACACAACATTTCCAAATGGCTGTCCCACTGTTACCGATGTCTTCTACGTCAGGATGTACAAGAATTATTTAAGAGTTCTACAACGCGAGTTCCCTCTCTGTCCTTCATGGAAGAGCACTGAAGTGTATTCTGTTGATTTTTGCAGAGACTGAGCTTCCCTGCCACCAACTTGTGACTGTGTTCTTGGATATTAAAATAAAGCTCACTCAAAAAATATTCCTAAATAGGGCACAATGGTTAAACTGGCAATGCTATAAATATTATGGGACCAAAGTATATTTTTGTCTTTATTTCTCTATGCCAGACACTGTTAAACCAACTGTTAATACACAAACCTTTTTGTTGTTGTTGTTGTCAAGGAGAGTATGCGGCTTCTTCAGGGCTATTTTAAATTCTGTGCCTCATTTCATATAAATATTTACCCAAAGAAAGGTGTCTGACAGAGAAAATCTATATACTGTCATAATCCTTTTACACAAAGCAGTATTTTTCCTCTATAGATCTCACCAAAGATATAAAAATCTCCCCCATGAAAATCCCATTATGAAGAGAAGGAAAGAACAAAGGAAAAATTACCATTATTCTCCAAAAGCTGAAGTTTATAAAAACAAAACATTTCTTTGTCAAGAGGCCCAACCAGTTTGTCCTGCACTTGAAACCCGCTGAACTGGGGCGACTGGGTGGCTCAGTGGGTTAAGTGTCCAACTCTTGATTTCAGCTCAGGTCATGATCTCAGGGTCTTGAGATCAAGCCCTATGTCGGGCTCTGTGCTCAGCCCAGAGTCCACTTGACATTCTCTCTCTCCTTCTCCTTGGGCCCCTTCCCCAGCCCCCCGCACTCTAAATTAATTAATTAATTAATTAATTAATTCTTTTAAAAAATCTGCTAAACTAAGAAATCTCAATGGAAAAATAAAAAGCAGCAGGGGATTATTTTTCTAAGCATCTGAAAATAAGTATTGTATAATCTGCATGTTAAAAAAACAACATATTTGAAAACAACCTCTGAAACAGGTTAAATTATGTATTAGCATTGTTAAGTTGAAATATTTGACAATTATAAAAGACAGAAGAGGGAAGCTATCAGTTAAAAAACATGTATTTTAGTGCTATTCTAACTTATATAACAATAGCTTTTCTAGAGACTTTTTAGACTTATTCAAGGAGGGACGCCTGGGTGGGTCAGTTGGTTAAGCAGCTGCCTTCGGCTCAGGTCGTGATCCCAGGCTCCTGGGATCGAGTCCCACATCGGGCTCCTTGCTCGGCAGGGAGCCTGCTCCTCCCTCTGCCTCTGCCTTCCACTCTGCCTGCTTGTGCTCTCTCTCTCGCTGACAAATAAAAAAAATAAAAAATAAATAAAAATTAAAAATAAATAAATAAATAAATAGACTTATTCAAAGAACTGAAACAATTTCCTAGTGGCTTTTGCTGACAATAATATATCCTAAAAGCAATAATATACTAATAATATAGATTGAACACCTATTATGGGTCAGGCACTCTATATAGCACTTTACATGGAATTTGCAGTTTGATCCCTAAAATAATCCTGTAAAAAATATATTATTATATTCTCTATCATACAGGTAAAGAAACTGAGGCTGGGTATTCAAGGTATAGCTACCATGTGAGGGCACAAGGATTCAGACTCATGTAGCTTCGAACATCTTGGAGATCCAATAGTGAGCCAACCTACTCCTCCTGCAATTTGTGGTCTACTAACCACAAAGGTGGACTTCAGACATTCAGACAGTACCTACATAGGTGCTCTGAAAGACAGGTAGAGGATACTGTTAGAGAATAAAACACAGGGTCTGAATTGGGGCTGTCAGAGAAGAACAGAGAGTTAAGGACCCTTGGGGTGAGAGCTAATGATTAGTAGGATGTAGAGAGGCAAAGAATTGGGGAGTGTTCCAAGCAGCAAAGAGGGCATATGCAAAGGCCCTGAGGCAGAAAAGAGTTTATTTCAGTAATGGAATTAAAAGAAAATAAGTATATCTGGAAGGTACTGAACAACTGAGAGAATGGAGAGAAATGGGCTTGGATGAGTAAGCAGAGCCTCGAAGACCTGTGAAGGATTTTCTATTATCCTAAGTATAATGAAAAGCAATTGAAAAGCAATTGAAGACCTTTCTATGAGTAAAGAGAGGCATGATCCTATTTGCATTTTAAATCTGTCTGACGGGGCACCTGGGTGGCTCAGTGGGTTAAAGCCTCCGCCTTTGACTCAGGTCATGATCTCAGGGTCCTGGGATCAAGCCCCGCATCGGGCTCTCTGCTCAGCGGGGAGCCTGCTTCCCCCTCTCTCTCTGCCTGCCTCTCTGCCTACTTGTGATCTCTCTCTCTCTGTCAAATAAATAAATAAAATCTTTAAAAAAAAAATTTGTCTGGCTACTGTTTGGACAATGGACTGGAGGATGAGAAGAGACCAGGCCAGAGGCCATGGCAGGAGTCCCAAATGGCTGGGATGATGCTTGGACTAGCAGTGGCAGTGAAGTTGGGAGAGAATGTGCCAGCAGTGTATTGTATAAGTAGGTTACAGGAGCTGGTGGCAGACTGGATGAAGAAGGAAGCATGCCAACACCTTCTCAGAGGCTTTCCTTAAATCAGTGCTCAACTCCTTCGCACTTCCCTGTGTCTGATGGCGACCAGTCCTTTTCAGAGTCAATACCAGTGTAAATTTGTCCTGATACTCAAGGGCTTCAAGTTGTGGATCCTGGGAGGTTACCACTGTGCTGGAGAACATTTACATGAAGAAGAGAACTGAGAGTTCTCTCATGACAAATAGAATCTGACCACGCATCTTGATGTAATACTTCCTCTTTCATTTTTATAAGACAAAATAAAAAGAATTCTTTTTAAAAACAAAATAATATATATATATATATATATATATATATACACATATATATATAATATCGTAGATATTATATATATTAGGCACTTATTTATCAAAATACTAATAATTCATGTTTTACAAATTATATATCAAACCTCCAACAAAAAAATCAGTAATTAAACCCAATGTTAATGGTTAGAGATTTGAGAAATCATGTTCCAAAACATATTTTCTGTGCACATTCCAGCTGCAGATAATTTATTTTAAGTAACTAGTTCTGAGACTGGCTTCTTCTATAGACTGCTGTTCAAGTTATTCTCCATGAGATTTGGCCTCCTTGGAGGACCTGTGTGGCTCAGTCGGTTTAGCATCTGCCTTTGGCTCAGGTCTTGGTCCCAGAGTCCTGGGATTGCTTGGCAGGCAGTCTGCTTCTCCCTCTGCCCCTCCCCCCTGCTCATTCTCTTTCACTCTCTTGCTCTCTCTTTCTCTCTTTCTCTCTCATAAATAAAATCTTTTAAAAAAATTATTTAAAGAGATTTAGCCTCCTTTTCCTCAATATCTTTCTGCTCACACATATGGCAATAAACCACTTTCCAATGGCCAACATTGGGAGTCTTTCTGTCAGTATATGGAAGTGCGTGTCTGAGTTTGGAATTAATTAGCCAGAATTCATACAAAGAAGAGAGGCCAAAAGAGCAAGGGTATTTTAAACCTTTCAACATCAGTAACAGATGAGAGAATGGGGATGTTGAGCCTGGAGAAGAAAGACTAAGGATGACTATCTTAACTATTTTCAATACATACTAGAAAGTCTACATTGTGGAAGAAGAATTGAATTTACTTTTTGCGGCCACGAAGGGCAAAATAGGGTCCAATGGATGAAGGACAAGGAGAGGCAAATTTTTGCTCAATGTAAAGAAAGCCTTTCCCAATACAACTGCTCAAAAATCAAACAGGCTAGAGTGACTCGCTGTCATAAGTGATACCCACAGACACTAAATGACCATTTTACATTAATGTTTTGTAAAGATTGATCAATTAGAAAGGCATTTGGCTAAAGATTCTGAAGTCTCCTATTTCTAAAATTCAGCATGTAATGATTGTCTCTAGCATCCATTCTGCTTACAGATAATTCTAATAGTCATAAATTTCCATTTGATGATTTGTGTAGTTCACTGGCATCACATTGGAAATTGTGGGGGAGGGGTTTGAAGCTAGACTAAGTAATTAGTGCATTCCATTTCTCTGGCCATGATGATTGGTTTAGGGGTGACCATGTGACTTAATCTAACCTGATTTCTTAGGAATGTTGGGACAGATATGCTTTATTTCCACCACAGGGAAGAGAGATAGGGAAGCCTGTAATAACCGGTAGACATCTTAGGACCACACGGGAATGAGGTGAACAAAGAAACCAAGCAAAGACCTGGACCTCTCATGTCAGGGACACCAGTAGATCAAGCCTTGCCGAAAGCCAGTTCTCCCAATGGCCTTTTCCATTACATGAGCCAGTCTCTTAAGCAGTTTGTGAGTGTTTTCCATACATGAAAACAATGGATTCCTAACTCTGGCTCTTATCCAAATATGTGTAAAGTGACCCATTCTCAGAAAGAAAGTGAAAAGGAAACCAGCTACATGTTGTATCCAGAGATCCACTTAGCAACCAAGAGATTTCTCTAATATTGGTCCCTGAGAATCATAAAAATTGCCATTTGGGTCTCAGGACCATTAGTATCTCTTTTAGAATAAAGCATGTTCGCCAACATTTCAACTAAAAAATTACTAAGCATTTAAAGCAGATTTAAGCAGTTTTATAGAAAACTTTTCATTCCACGTGCATAAACTTAATTCGTCTTCCCCCACAGGGCTACTGTCAATGGAAAAAAAAAAAAAGCAGTTACAATCAATTCATAAATCCTACAGTGTTACTGCCTTTGTGAGTTAACTATATTAAATGCTTATACAATTTCTTAATTTGCTCAAAGTTTTGGTAACTTCTCAACACTAGAACTGTAAGAACCATAAATTACTTCGCATGCTGCATCTCAGTATTTCATATTTTTATTTCTATAGAATGGTTTTTGACCCACATCTAGGTTCAAATTTTACCAGTCTTTACTAATCTATGCCTACCTGTAAATTTTAAAATAAAAAGTGAAATTCATAGACTTCTACTGAAGCCAAATATTAGCATCAATTTTGCCTGCTGGCTTGTGGCCCATGAGTGCGTTGAAAAAAAAAAATTTTTTTTCAGTCCTCAGGAGAGTTGGGTAAGGCTCCAGGTAGACCAAGACCCTACATCAGGAGTCTATGGCCAGGAGCAGCTTATCTGTTTACCCATAATGCAATAGAAATATTTTCATTTTCTCTGCATAGCATTGCAACAAAAATCCTAGGATGTGCTACCCTATGTAACATTACTTAAAGGTTCTACCTTGCTCTTCTTTTATTGAATCTCATAGATTCCAGCTCTGGAAACCTATGATAAATATTGTCTTTCCAGACTATCACTAAAGGCAAGTAAGGCTTTCCTTTCAGTTGAATTCAAAGAATTCACGACAATTCAAAACTTCTTTTTCAGTGCCGAGATAAAATATTTTCACTTATTTCTTTCCCTTAAAATTTATTTTTATGTCCTTTTACTCAGTTCTCCTCTTAGAAAAATGGATTTTAGCAAGTTCTGGCTTAAAAATAAAATTGTAGATTTTCAGGGTAGAGCATGTTCCAGTATATTTCTTCACATTATTGCTGTTCGTGGAAGAGACTCCTACAGCCAGACACAGAGGAATGTGAAATGTTGCAGAGACCACCCAACAGGGTGCTTGGAAAATGTGTAAGAAACACTTTAGCAAGATGGGTTCTTATTCTGATATAATAATGCCTATGTACTGTTAAGCACTTGTCTATCACTTTCATTAACAATGGTTATTTAACATTTCTGGTTTTAAATCGCAGAAAAGAAGTTCTTACCTTTCAACATCATGTTCACACAGAAAACACCATTTTGGGGCAAAATCCTAAACTTAAATAGGTTCTGTGCCCAGTTCCCATGAAAGTTTCTTATTCCTCCAGGATAAAATTATCTGTAGTGCATGAAATCTAGGTATTGTTGGCTATAGTAAGCAAGAATCATTCGAAGGAATTGAAATTTTATAACTAGCAGGAGATAAATTACTTCAAAATTACCACTTTCATAGGTGAAAATATTTTATTTTGTTAACAATAACCCATCACAGGGACACCTGGGTGGCTCAGTCGGTTAGGCATCTGCTTTGGCTCAGAGCATGATCTCAGGGTCCTGGGATCAAGCCTGGCATTGGGTTCCCTGCTCAGTGGGGAGCCTGCTTTTCCCTCTCCCTCTTCTCCTCCCCCCTGCTCATGCTCTCTCTCTCGCTCGCTCTCACTCTCTCTCTCTCTCTCACTCTCTCTCTCTCAAATAAATAAAAACTTAAAAAAAAAAAACCAATAACCCATCACATATAAAAAAGCATATTTACAACCTCAAAACTCTTGGTTTTATATTTTTGACAGCAAGGATGAGAAGCTTTTCAGAGTACTTCTTCTCCTAAGCCAGAATCTTCTTTGAATCCCACTCTAAATGCTACCTTATCCCCTAGGGGTCAATGCTGCCTCTATCTCCGAATACAGATATGTCGAAGAAAACACTCTCATCTATTTTTGAACTTTCTGATATCTTTGAAGTGAAAACTCTTATAAATAGTTGGAAGCATATTATTAGAAGTCTGCTTGGAAACCATTTAGGTCAGGAAAAAAGATAACCCGCAGAGGGAAAAGATTACAAGGTTGTGGGTAACCACAAAATCAAATGATTGTTAGCCTCTGGCACACTTACTTATGCGACACTGTGCTAGATTCACCTTGTAAAATGGGGACTGGGAATAGAGTGGTTTTCAAACCTGTAGACATGTTGAGCAGTGAAGTGTTTAATTCAAGGGGGGAATAAAAACGCCTGTACCTCAATAAATTCAAATGAATGACTGACAGAGTAAGGAGTTTTCACCCAAAAACTAAACAAATATTTGCTGATTTTTCAAATGATGTGTAAGACTGGTCCTGTAGTAGGCATTCCATAAAAGCCTGAGGCATGCATTGGCAATCCCAATCAAAGATTCAATGAGCCACAAGAATGGGAAGAGATTCACTGTATACAGGCGGGCAGTAATAGACTGGGCGTAGATCTGGTTCTGGAGAATCTGCGATCCCACTGATTTGCTTACCTCATTTTCTATGCCTCACTTACTCTGGGCTATTTCTGATCTGTGCAGCAGAGCTAGATCTTTGCACAGTTTAGCACAGAGAAAACAAGTGGTATGGATTCATTTCATACTGAATTGCTTTTTTTTTTTTTTTCCTTCTGGGGGAGTCAAACTTCTTGGGAGTATAGGACGGATGTATAAAATTTTTCACAATGGAGCCTACCATTTTGTGAATGTTCAGTAAGTATTAAAAAAACAAGAATAGCCTAATGACCCTGGATATGGGGGTATTAAGTGTGCTTATAAATTGAAATGTCAGCTGTGAAATATTCTACTTTGATGGCAAGGACTCCAAGTAGGAGTCAGAAGACCTATACTCTCATCCCAGCTCTGCCATTTATAGGTCTGCGAATGCTGACAAGACAAACTCTTTGAGGGTCCATGTTCCTTATCTCTGAGTTTCTAATTTCTCAAGTTTATTCTGAGAATACAATGTTCTTTCTAAATTGGAAGGCCTTACAAAGTATTATAGCTACCCTATTGAAAATCTGCATAAGATGTAATAGTATTCTCATATCTTAGTTAATACAACATAATAGTACTCATTTTAACTCTTATTTAACTTAGTAAAAATTCATTTGAGTCATCACCATGGATAAGGAATTTACAAGTCAGATACATCCATGACTTCAAGAAAGTTGTGTTCTAATAAGAGAGACAAAGTTTTTTGTTTTAGTTTTGTTTTATTTTTTATTTTTAATTTTTTTTAAAGATTTTATTTATTTATTTGACACAGAGAGAGAGATCACAAGTAGGCAGAGAGGCAAGCAGAGAGAGAGGGAGAAGTAGGCTCCCTGCTGAGCAGAGAGCCCAATGCGGGGCTCGATCCCAGGACCCTGAGATCATGACCTGAGCCGAAGGCAGAGGCTTTAACCCACTGAGCCACCCAGGAGCCCCTGTTTTGTTTTAAATATTTTATTTATTTATATCAGAGACAGAGAGAGAGAACACAAGTAGGGGGAGTGGCAGGCAGAGCTGGCAGAGGGAGAAGCAGGCTCCCCGCTGAGCAGGGAGCCCCAATGTGGGGCTTAATCCCAGGACCCCGAGATCACGACCTAAGCTGAAGGCAGACGCTTATAACCAACTGAGCCACCCAGCCACCCCAGGACAAAGCTTTTTTCAAAGCTGCAAACTGTGCCCATACAATACCTAATAAATGTGATAACAGGGGTACCTGGGTGACTAGGTCAGTTGAGCCTCCAACTCTTGATTTCGGCTCGGTTTGTGATCTTGGGGTCCTGGGGTGGGGCCCCATGTCGGGTTCTGCACTCAATGGGGAATCTGCTTGGGATTCTCTCTCTCTTTCTCCCTCTCCCCCCTTCCCCCCCCCCCACCGCATGCTCTCTCTCTCTCTCTCTCTAATAAATAAATAAAGCTTAAAAAATAAATAAATGAGTGTGATACCAGAAGTATGCACAACATAGGTTAAGAGTAGGGGTGGGAAGGAAGTAATAGGGAAGATGGTAAGAAGATTCTAAAATAAGATAACCAGAGCAACAGATGAAAAATCCAGGATCGAATTCGTGTTAAAATTCTAGCTATGCAGTCTCTTCCAAGTTATTTGTTTCATTACTTCCTGGATGTGTAAAACTGGGGAAAAAAATAATATTATCTTCCTCCTCGGACATTTGTGAGGATTACATGAGGCAACACAGATAAAGCTTTAGCATTGCACCTGGCACATAACACATGCTTAATAAATGTTCAACTGTTAGCACATGTGTGCTTCTGCCTGCGTACCTAACGCAATGTTATATACATAACAGGCTCTCTGTAAATTCTTAGTTACAAACTTATAGGGTCAGTATGAATGCTAATCTAAAGGACTGTCATCACAAACATCTATTCCAACAATATACTGTTGAAGACGTAGTTTTTGTTTACTAAATTAATAGTATCCACTTGTTTTCTTAGTTCTTTACCTTTTTCTTCTAAATGCAGAATGTAGAAAATAAATAAATCAGAAACAAACATACCCATTCATGATAAATCAGTTGACTGAGGGTTCTGATTAATGGAATTTGACTTAATCTATATCAATCTAGCTACAAGTTACAATAATCACTATATATTTTTGTTTTACAAAGTACACACGTACTTTTGGGAACATTCCGTCATAGTTAACCTACTGAAAGACATTTCAATTTTGCAGGGTCTTGGGAGATCTTGAAGAACTCTATTTGTGTAAACAACAACAAAAAATAAAGATTAAAAGAAATCTTTTGGCTAAAGTGAGGGATAGGATCCAACTGAAGAAGAAATGAAGTATAAATTATTTTATTAAACATTAAAAGCCAGTTCTTCTCTACTTGGGAAAATACAACAAAATGCATTTCTTTTTTTCTGCATAATTAGCTAAAACAAGATTAGAAACCCCTTGATTCTCAAAACTTTGAGAGGGTACCTTATTTTCTCAAAGGACATACTGAAGTCTTTATGTTGATATAAATTTAGAGATATACAACAACTCAGTTTCTGATGCAAGCCTAAAAATACTCATCTGAAATTTTTAAAGGTCCAAAAAATTGGCCAGTTCCTTATTTTTATTGCGAATAAGAAATAGCCACTCAGCTAACTTTATTCTTTTTTCATATTTTATTTATTTATTTATTTACTTATTTATTTGGAAGGCACAGGAGCAGAGGGAGAGGGACAAGCAGACTTGGGGCTCGATCCCACAATCCTGAAATCATGACCTGAGCAGAAATCAAGAGTCGGACGCTTAACTGACTGAGCCCCCTAGGCGCACCTCAGCTAGCTTTATTTTTGTTTCTGCTCTCCCTTCTTCTTCTTTCCCTTATTCCTTCCTCTTTCTCTCCCTCCATCTTTCCCTCCTTTTCTCCCTTTCTTTTCCTTCCTTCCTTCCTCTCTCTCTCTTTTCTTTCTTTTTCTTTCTTTCCTTTTTCTTTCTTACCTCTCCTTTTTTCTCTGTGTGGCCACAGACCAGAAACTTTCCTAAGTTCTGGCAAAGAAACAGAATAAAACAGTTTCTCCCTCACAGAGTTTACAATCTTCTATGGAAAACTGTTAATTAGACAGGTGTGTTTATGACAACATGATAAATGCTATCATACATACATCTTACTATGTATTTATATGTAAGTATACAAATATAAAAATACAACATGGTCAAACTTTGCCTCACAGTATCCCAGGGTAATTAGATTTAGGCATTGTGGTTCACTCTAATAAATGGGCTAAGCCCCTTCACCAGACATGTATAAAATAAAGGAACATATAATGGAGGTTTTCTTGAAAACCTCTTTTTGTAATGATCTGAGACTTTTTGAGTAATGTCTAATCTTTCTAAAGAAATGTCACTGCAAACATTTTTGGACGTTGCTGGAACTGGTCTGGATTTTCAAGTCTCAGAGTATCAGTTATGACCTAATAAGACCTATGCCATCTGTTTTTTTTCTTTGCTCAGAGAAGCTTTTTTTAAGTTTACTGTAGAAGGACATATTTTAAATGTATTTCTTCCCACACAAATTTATATGCAGGTTGGCAAGCCTTCTCAAAGATCAACACTTCTGACTTCATCAGAAGGGTTTTTTCATACAGTGTAATCATGAAGGACTGTTTTCCAAACTCTTTTTATAAGTTTTTATCCTGACCAATTAGCTAATAAACCCCTACATGGACTGATTAGTTCTGTATAAACAAACTTGTTGCCATAAAATATCAACACTTCTTAAAGGGTAACACGTCAGCCATTATGGTCAGTTCTAATTTACGGCGTCTACTTGCCTTCCTAGAGGATGGCAGCGGGCCAGGCAGGAATATCTAAGCTGGTTAATAACTCGCTCTGGTTGCCTAGCAAACCTCATGGGAGCAAGGCAGCCCAGCCTCTCAGATCTCCAGCACCCTGCAGACACCCTCTTCCTCCCAGGATGTAGTGCAATAAGTATTCACAAATGCTTTTTTTTTTTTTTTTTTAAAGAGAGAGAGAGAGAGAATATTCATGTCTGCCATCAATCCATGTACATATTTAATACAGAATGTTATAAAGGTGAAAATGGGGGAGAAGTTTAGTATTTCTAGATCAACACAGTCTCCGGACCAATTTCTATACAATACCAGTACAACATATACAAGCAGAATGCTTTTTTCCAAGATTGATAGCACAGCTTAAAGTTTCCAAAAATTTAAATTATACCAATAGAGTACATACATAAAGCCAATAACAACTACTAAGTACCAAGAGCAGGAACAGTCCTCACAAACTCTGCATTCATCCACAGGACAGTAAACATCCATCATTTCCCAAAGTTCTGTTATAGCTGTAAATCCTCAATCATTTTTAGGAAAAACACAAGGTCTAGAATAGCATCATTAAAAGCAACCCTGGTTCAACATGGTCACCAGTACATATCATAAAGCAGGTACAAGTTCCTACATTCATAAGAGGCATAATGGAATACTATCTTAAAGCTACACTACTAGACTATACAATTCAAACGCTATTTTTTGAAGATTCTAACTTTTCCAGCCCAGCAGAGAGGGCCAATGTCTTTAAACCTAGGAGACATACCTCTTTCCCTTTCCCTCTCTCCCTCTCACTTGTTCTCTCTCTCCCTTTCATTCTACCTCTCCATCTCCCTCTTTCTCTCTCCCCAATACAATTTCAGAAAAGCCCTGGGAAGCAGCAAGGTAATGTCTGAGAGTGAGTGCACTTGGGTCTAGACTTGGCTCAGACACTACCTGATTGTAGAGCTGAGTACAACTCACAATTCACTTTACTCTCATGGGCCTCGTTTTCCTCATCTATAAAAGGATAGCGTTGTTCAGCGTACTCTTCACGGTCCCTCCTGATTCCAACATTTTATGTCTTGTTATTAACATAAAATCAAGAGAATCTCGCAGTCACTATGAATTAGGAAAATGAGAGCAAATATCTGAATAATGCCAAATTTCAGGTTTTTTTTTTAATGCAGAAAATACCCAGGGCAGGAATTTCATCTTGCTTCTGCGCCCAGCAGGAGCTAGGGTCCAGGCAAGACTAGGAATGTGGGGCAAACTGGTGAGACAGGACCAAGAGGAGTTCATTCACATGTGAGAGCGCAGGTCTTGGTTTTTGCTGAAGGGGAAAGGGGCAGGAGAAGACTCCAGAGAGAGCAAACGTGATGGAGGACAGCTGTGTCCCTAAGGGTGCCTGAATCTATGGACAGGGACAGTCCTGGCAGGGGCGGAAAGAGGGAGCGTCAGTGCTGCTTCCGCATGGGCTCACAGACCCAGGACCCTGGGATGCAGAGAGCATCCTCACTCTTTATGGAGCCCCGGGGCTCTGCCAGACTTAGGAGAGCTGAGAGACAGAACCCTTGCTCCTCTACAGCCTAAAGCATATTTAACCACAATAATAATAATTTACATTCATTACACTTATGCCTTATAGCACCTTAGCATTTTTGTTTTATTACACCTTTTGCTACTGTGACTCTTTAACTGACTGTCATTTTCTCTTCGCTTTGACTGCTAGAGACTTTGGGGCCCCAACTGCAGCCTGGCTGTCAGGTTCTCCATGTCGTTGTACAGGTTTGCCAGCACCATTTAATCAGGGCAGAAAGAAGTATTCCTTTAATCATCCTTATTATTCTTTCCTCCTACTTCCAACTGATCATCAGGACCTTTCCACTGCATTACCTAAACATTTCTTAACTGTTTCCCATTCTCCTCAGCCCCCTCCGATGCTGCCACAGTTCACATCCTCACCATAGTCCACGGTCACAATAGCTTCCCAACAGCTCCAGACATGTATCAAAAAGCCAAAGATTATCTCTTCTCCATGGGAACCCGAGAATTATGTGAGTAAATTTCACTCTTGCTAATAGCTCCCTATCACACACTCATAGGAGAAAACCTAAGATCCATATAACAGTTTACAAAGGCTTTTCTAATCTGGCCCCTGCCTACCTCCCCAGTTTACTTCCTATGATCCCCAGCTCTGTTTTACATTCACATGGATGGAAACACAGCACACTGTGCCAAGCCTCTTTGCCACTGAAAATATTGTTCCATCTGCTCCAACTGCATTTTTCCTCCTCTGCCTGGTAAAAATCTGCTAGCTTCTCCCCTACTGGACTGTGTACATTTTGGAGGCAGGATTTGTGCCTAATTTATCTTTGTTTTTCCCACTATCTAGCAAAAAGATTGGCACTTCTTAGACCTTTTTAAAATGTCTTGGAAGGGGTGCCTGGGTGGCTCAGTGGGTTAAAGCCTCTGCCTTCGGCTTGGGTCATGATCTCACGGTCCTGGGATCGAGCCCCGCATCGGGCTCTCTGCTCAGCAGGGAGTCTGCTTCCCCTTCTCTCTCTGCCTGCCTCTCTGCCTACTTGTGATCTCTCTCTCTCTCTCTGTGTCAAATAAATAAATAAATCTTTAAAAAAAAAAAAATAAAATAAAAATAAATAAATAAAATGTCTTGGAAATCAGCACATGAGCTTTCGGGGCACCAATTTCCTATCAGGCTATCCAGGCAAAGAAGTATAATCCCATGTCCCACGCCTATTTCTACTCTCTTAAGGGCCATGTTACTACAAACAGTTAACTCGGAATGTTCATGGTTTTGTTCCATCCCCAATGATAGCACCAAAAAGCAATGCCAAATTCATAGATGTTCTATTTCTCATTAGTCATGCCACAAGATCCTCTTCTGCCAATTTTCAATCAAAAAGAATGGGAAAAGAAGGAGGAAGAAGAAGAAGAAGAAGAAGGGAGGGCAGGGAGGGGAAGGAGCGGCGCCTGGGTGGCTCAGTTGGTTAAACGCCTGCCTTCAGCTCAGGTCATGATCCCGGGGCCCTGAGATCGAGCCCCACATTGGGTCCACCGCTCAGCAGGAAGTCTGCTTGTCCCTCTCCCTCTGACCCTCGCCCCATCCCCCACACATGCTCTCTCTCTCTCAAATAAATAAATAAAATCTTTAAAAAGAGGAAGAAGAAGAAGAAGAGGCGGCGGCAAAGATTTCCTGAAGACCTATATGGTCCTGGAGTATGGGAACACCTGTACCAGAAGGGATGGTTTTGGTATGTCTCTAACTTTGCATGATCTGTTGGTCCTTAATCCCCTGGGGAATGTTACCCACCCACACAAAGCCCCTGGGTACTACCTCCGCATTTAAATCTTTGATTCACTGACAGATGTGTAGAATCCAATGTGTCTAGACCGCTCCCGTCAACTACATGTGTACTGAAACACAAACAACACAGAAGTGAGCATTATTCCAGCTGACATCAGCATTAATTGAAACTTAGTGTAACTATCCCCTTAAGGCTTTCTGGGAAAATTTGTTGCCGCATGAACTCTGTTGTGTTGTTGTTGTTTTAGCGCATCCTGTTGGGATGTCTGCCCTTCCTCATGCAAGGATTTTTCCAACAGGAGAGGTTCAAGAAGCTGAGAGAAGCAACTGTATTATGGCAGAGCACCAAGGTTACAGTGATGCGAAGACAGTGATGCGAAGAGGCAGCGTTCTCTTCAACAGGGTACCGCCTGCAGGCGTTTCCTGGGCTGTGCTCAACAGTGCACGTTTTCCTGCCGCAAGCGATGACACAGGTCAGTGAACCATCGTGGTTGTGCTCAGAGCTAGGAAGCAACCTCCAAGGTCACTATTTGGGTTCTCAGACTATACATTATGTGTGAAATTTAGCTAAAACAGCAATATTCTGAAGCCGCCACCATACTGTATGTATGGCAGGAAAACTTTCTTCCCCAAAATATATACTGGGAACTTAGATGCCACAGTTCCCTTACTGCATATCCAGGGAATTTCTCATTTTATTTAAAAGATTTACTTTGTGCTATTATTAGCACAGGTGTATAATTAAAAATATATGCGTAGAGAAGGCGAGCCAATCCAAATACAACTCAAGTACACTATGTGAATGATACTTCTGGTAAAAAAACAAAACAAACAAAAAACTTATTTCTTCTTTATAGGCTGAGCTTACTAGCTGTCTGAGATCCCTAAATATACTGTGATTCCTACAGGACACTTTTCCTTGGAATTTAAAATGTGAGATAGCAGTATGTCTTTCTATCCTATTATAATAGCAGTCTCAGATTCACAACTGACAGAAATTTTAAAATGCCAGGAATTAATGTACAGGGGAAAGGCTGTTAGGTTTCATAAGTAAATATGGTATGTGTCTCTCTGTATGAACATGTAGGTTCCAATAGAATATATAGTTACAAAATATGTACGTTCCATGAATCTGTATGTCAAAAAGAGGAGCGAAATCTACAGGCCATCTTGGATTGGAGTTTCTTTGGGAATTCTTTAGAGGATAAAGACAGGAGCACCACAAATATAGCCTGTTTTTACTTCCAGAGGGGATCGTTTACATATGGGTCTTGGAGCAGAAAGCCAATCTTTTTTCTCTAACATGGAAGGATGTTTTGAGAGAATGAAATAGCCTTGCCCATGAGACAGATGTATGTGTACTTCAGGCAGTATCTAATTAGGACCCAATTATTAGAACTGGTGACAAAAACCATTTAACAGTAAACAAATCTACATGGTTAACTGGGACTAGTCAGTGGCTAAGACATCACACTGAAATACAAAGACCTATCTTCCAAGTGAGTTTGACTTTGACCTTCACTCCTTCCTCATTTATTTAACCATTCTACAAGCACATGGTAGACACCAAGCATGCGAGATGAATAGGATATAGTATCTACCCTCAGGGTGCTCCCAGGGTAGTGGGGGAAAAAGTCACAAGAGATAATTGTGAAACACAGTGTTAAGTGACAAAGATACGCACAGAATATTATGAAGACATTGAGATGAGGTAATTAATTCATGGCCAAGCCAGGCTATGGTGGGGAAGTGACAGAAGTTAGGTAGAGGACAGCGAACTGCATATTGAGGAAGAAGAATGAAGACAAGATGGCAAAAGAAGTTTATTATAAATCAATCAATCAATCAATCAATCAATCCTATGACAAATAACTATAAGCAGTTGGTATTGCTAGAGTTCAAAGCTCAAATTGAAGAGCATTGGCATTAGCCTGGAAGAGAAGGGTTTTAATCAGAAAAGGGACATGGGCCATGTGTTTCAAACATCAGCCTGGCACTTGTGTAGACGACAGATTGGAAGGTAAGATCTGCGCCAGAGACAGAGATGTGGGCATCATAAACATGACGATGATAGTAGAATCTCCGAGAATGGCATTAATGTGCAAGGCATAGTGCACACACTGAGAAAGCAGGGGACTGACCACGAAGCCCTAAAAAAACCCAACCTTTAAAGGCTAGGTAAGCCCCCAAAGTTCATTTTCGCTTTTGTTTCCTTTGCCTTTGGAGATGTGTCTTGAAAGAAGTTGCCATGGCTGATGTCGAAAAGGTTACTGCCTATGTTCTCCTCTAGGATTTTGATGGATTCCTGTCTCACGTTGAGGTCTTTCATCCATTTTGAGTTTATGTCTGTGTATGGTGTAAGAGAATGGTTGAGTTTCACGGTCTTCTGCACAGCAAAGGAAATAGTCAACAAAACAAAGCGGCAACCCATGGAATGGAAGAAGATATTTGCAAATGACACTACAAAGGGCTGATATCCAAGATCTATAAAGAACGTCTCAAACTCAACACCCGAAAAACAAATAATCAAGTCAGAAAATGGGCAGAAGACATGAACAGACACTTCTCCAAAGAAGACATACAAACGGCTAACACACACATGAAAAAATGTTCATAATCACTGGCCGTCAGGGAAATTCAAACCAAAACTACATTGAGATACCACCTCACACCAGTTAGAACGGCAAAAATTGACAAGGCAAGAAACAACAAATGTTGAAGAAGTTGTGGAGAAAGGGAAACCCTCTTGCACTATTGGTGGGAATGCAAGTTGGTACAGCCACTTTGGAAAATAGTGTGGAGGTTCCTCAAAAAATTAAAATAGAGCTACCCTATGACCCGGCAATTGCACTACTGGGTATTTACCCCAAAGATACAAATGTAGTGAAAAGAAGGGCCATATGCACCCCAATGTTCATAGCAGCAATGCTCACAATAGCCAAACTGTGAAAAGAGCCGTGATGCCCTTCAACAGATGAATGGATAAAGAAGATGTGGTCCATATACATAATGGAATATTACTCAGCCATCAGAAAGGATGAATACCCAACTTTTGTATCCACGTGGATGGGACTGGAGGAGATTATGCTAAGTGAAATAAGTCAAGCAAAGAAAGTCAATTATCATATGGTTTCACTTATTTGTGGAACATAGGGAATAGCACGGAGGACATTAAGAGAAGGAAGGGAAAAATGAAGAGGGGTAAATCGGAGTGGGAGACAAACCATGAGAGACTATGGACTCCGGGAAACAAACTGAGGGTTTTACAGGGGAGGGGGGTGAGGGGGAATGGGTTGGCCCAGTGATGGGTATTAAGGAGGGCACGTATTGCATGGAACACTGGGTGTTATATGTAAACAATGAATCTTGGAACACTGCATCAAAAACTAATGATGTACTGTATGGTGTCTAACATAACATAATAAAAAATAAATAAAGGCTAGGTAAGGAACTTAAGGGGATCTTAATAACAATCTTCCCTGGCCAGAAGAGATTATTTTTGATCAGGCCAGCGTGCCCACCTTCGACCTGGTTATTTCATGATTAGACTGGTGTCCAAAAAAGAAATGGTTTCATATGTGTATTGTGAAAATGCTCATTTGATATAAGATTTATTTCACCCTCGGCAAAATTATTCCAGTATGCGGTCAGAATAAAGTTGGAATATGAAATATGTATTTCTTATTATAGCACACTAATACTACAAGGAGTGTTTTTGATACTTAAATTACTTCTCAAGTCTTGAGAGAGAATGCCTAAGGAAGTGACTCCTTTTCCTTTGTTCCATGGTGGAATATTTTGTTCTTAGAGCCCAGGGTCCAAGACAGAACAAGTACCTGGTGATGTGCCCACTGTAGGTGCCAACTAGTGCTGTATCTACTTTAATATGTGTGAAGCTGGATCACTTAGATAAAAGTTGTTTTTCATGACGTGGGTGATCTCACCCACTTCAATGACTTCAACCACCAGCTGTACACAGATGAGTTCCAAATCCTTCCCTTTCTCCTGAGTTCTGGATCCTTATACACAATTACTGGCAAGGCACAGTGGATGGCTTCCAGGAACCTCAGATTTCAAATGCATAAAAGTAAATTCATTATCTTTCTTGTATACCTGTTCCTTCTCCTATAGTTATTGTCTCCAAGAATGATGCTAAAATTTGCTAGATCACCCAAGTTCATCTCAGATTCATTTCTCCTTCATTGTTTTCCACATCCCTTCAACCACCTCATCTTACAGAATCGAATTTTTCTGATCATGGATATCAGTGATATCCATGTCCTCTTTTCTACCCTTCATCTTCTGTCCCTATTACTAGGAGAATAATCTTATAACTGCTCAACTAGCCTTCCATCTCTAACCCGACCAATCCTCTCTCCATGGGTTGATCATATTATTCCTTAAATGCATAAAATGTTTTTAATGGGATTCCCATTGCCTTTTGGGGCCACAGGTCCCTCCATAATGTGCCTCTTGCCTAATTCCCCAACTGTAACTTTTGTCTGCTGATCTCCACCCTCAGCCTACCCCACAGAGTTAGTTACACACTGAAGTCCTGGTTGTCACCAGCTCCAGCCCTCAGAGGCTCTTAACAGGCCGTGCTGGTTCATGCCTCAAGGCTGTTCTTAGAACACTTTGTGTGACCCTCTGCTCCATCCTGATAGACATCTTGTATTTGAAGCTGAGGCTTGTGTATTCCATCTTCTCGTGTTCTGATCATCTCTCTCTTCCTCCTTCCTGCCTCCACTGTTCCCTATTCTACCTTCTACAACACTTACAAAATCCTATTACACTGATTGTATTACATATTTGACTCCCACCACTATAGTGCAAGCTTTCTGAAGAAATGAACCTTATAGTACTCATCTTTGTGCTCCTGGGACCTAGTTTGACCCATGGTGAGCCCTTAGTTGATATTTTTGAACATCAATAAACACATCAAAACAGCTTTAAAAATTGATATTTACATGAATGCATTTTTCTCTCTCTCTTTTTTTTTTTAAGTAGGCTCTACACTCAAGCATGGAGCCCAGCAGAGAACCTGAACTCATGACCCTGAGATCAAGACCTGAGCTGAGATCCACAGTCGGGTGCTTAACTGACTGAGCCCCCCAGGTGCCCCACGTTTTTCTCTTTTAATTACTTTGGTACATAAAAACAGCCAAAATATGAAGGGGAAAGAGCTAAGTATGGTGATTGCAAAGAGGTTTTGGCTCAAAGTCCGACTCTAATCAATTGCAAATGGCTGGTAAGGCACAAGTCTGAGGGACAGAGAGGTCCAACTGAGCAACTGAGGCACTGAAGAATGAGTATAATGATCTATTGGCACATTCCGTCGTATTTGTGCCTTATATTTGCTCTCCTTCCCTTAATGCAAGTGTTCAACAAGCAGGTCTTTTTTAATAAATATTCCGTAAGCATTTTTAAAGATGTCACTTTGTGCACATGAGTAAAGCAGTTCTGCATTCTAAGCGTGTATCACACTGGGAACATTGCTAAAACTGGCTATTCGATACTGCTGTTTGATACTGCTATAGAACTCTTAAATGTATATTTAATTTTATAATAGCCTTAATCTTGGCCTGTGTAGTCTAGTTGGTACAATTTTTTTTTTATGTAACTTGATGGACTTGGAAATCTAAAATAGTCACTGCATTACCTCTGAAATACTTAGGAATTAAATTATCACTACCTAATATAACTATGTGTCATGTCTTTTGTCAAATACGAAAACTAGATACATTGAGTTAAAAAGGCAAATGAAAATTTTATTCCAATGTTTAGATTAAGTCATTAAAAAAAAAAAGGAACAACTTATTTTATCTGCAGAGTACATTTAAGAAAATGCAATCCCTAAGGTTTCCTTTTGAAAATTACTGTCTTGTTCCACACAGTCTAATTAGGGTCTGTTTCATTATAATTTCATCTGCACTCTATATGCCGTAGCACTGCTCTGCAAATGAGTCAGAGGATCACTATTCCCAGTTTGTAGCCAATTCTCCAGAGAAGCAAAGGAAAAAAGAAACAACTGCCTTTTAAGGAAATCAAACCTGTTTCTAGAGATAAACCTCTTTCTGTTTCTATTTGAACATAGTCTCAACAAGGGAGAACGAGAAGCCTACAAAATACACGACCTGCCAGAGGAGCCATCCGGCCAAATACATCTGTAGGTTTGTTTAATGCTCGTCCCATTCCATAATCTATTATATAAACACATTACATAAAGATAGGCACCTGGGCATACATGAGATGGTAAAATAAAAGGACATTTTTTATTTCTGCAAACATTAAGACACCTGTTTGCAGTTTGGAATTATATTTTGGCTACTCTGTTAAAGAAATTTGTTTTTTAAAGTGAAAAAAGAGAACTCGCAGTTTCTAGGAAATTTATAAAGGAATTTGTATGGTGAAGAGTTTGCATAGAAACCTAAATGGGAACGTTTTCTAAAAGAAGGCTTCTTGGGGGCGCTTCCCGAGGTCCTGGGAAGGAGCCCCACTTCAGGCTCCCTGCTCAGTGGTGAGTCTGCTTCTCCCTCTCCCTCTGCCTCCCACTTGTGCTCACTCTCTCAAATAAATTAATAAAAGTCTTAAAAAAAAAAAGGCTTCATGTAGCAGGCACCATTTAACTAACCTCCTCTTTAACTCAATAATTTGATGGCAAAACTGTCACTTCAGTTTGGACTTTCCTGTAACTCTTCTCATTCTCTGAATTTGAAGTGAGAAAATATAAAATTTGAGTACATAGTGGCTGGATCTTTAGCTATTTTTCCAAAATTTTGCAATTGTTTTATTCTCCTTACATTATACCAAAGTATTTCTAACACCAATCTTTTTTTTGTCAGTGTCTTAAAATAGACTAGAAAATGACTCCTGGTATAATGAAATTCTTCTTTTAAAAGCACAAGTAATTAATGTTTATCCAGTAACACAAAATCATACCTTCAGATTGAAGTATTTTATTAGTGTCGCCACCTGGAAGTCATACATAATAAGGACTATACATCTACATGTATGCACACATAGCTACATAATATAAAACTGGGATTTCTTTTTTTGACTAAATCTTTCTTTCTACTGTTAGCTGAGGAACAAAACTACAGCTGAAAAGAATTCAAAAATTAAAACACTAACAAAAATTAAAATTAAGTCACAACATCCTGATACTATTATTCATTCAGGGATTTATAATGGCTGAATTCTCTGAATCTAAGGGAGAGTTTTTTGTTTATTTTTAACCAAATTACTTTTAATCTCCAAAATTATTAAAATAAAATTTTTAAAAGCAACAAAAATGCTCTGTAATTTAAAGAACAGCATTACTTAAAAGAAATAAAAAGTTTATGTTAAAAACATATCTCGCAGGGGCACCTAGGAGGTTCAGTCGGTTAAGTGTCTGACTCTTAATTTCACCTCAGGTCATGATCTCAGGGTCAGGGGAATCAAGCCCTGTGTGGGGGCTACTGTGTAGAGCCTGCTTAAGATTCTCTCTATCTCTGTCCCTCTGCCCTTCCCCACTGCCCTTCCCCCCACTTGTGTACACACTCTCAGAACAAACAAACAAACAAAGTATCTGGTAAAACACCATGAAAAACACATTCTAAAATAATAGTTTAAAAACTTAATATCTTATAGAAAACTTAAGTGTATATTTCTTAGATCATGGCAGAGGTAAAAGATTTCTCTAACAAGACCCAAAAAATATTAACTACAAAAGAAAAAAACTTATGTTTGTCTGATTACATTAAAATTCTTATTCATCAAAAGAAACCTTAAATAACATGAAAAGACAGGTTATAAAGTTGGAGGTTATTCACTATACATAATACTGACAAGGTTTAATATGAAGAAAATGTAAAGTACCTATACTAGTCAATATGAAAAACACAAATAACCTGAAAAAAATATTCTAAAGATAGGAACGGGCAATTCACAGAAGAGAAAACAGGTATAGCCAATAAGCATATGAAGAGATAGTCAGTTTGCCTGATGGTCAAAGAAATACAAATCAGGACCACAGAAAGATACCATTTCACAACCAGAAGAACAACAAAATTAAAAACTCTAATCATATCAAGTGTTGGAGAAGATGTGTAGCCACAGGATGCCTTATACATTGCAGATGAAACTGTAAAATCATGCACCATTTGAAAAAGAGTTTGGCATCTTCTAAACCTGATCGTGCACAAATACAACCCAGCAATTCCGCTCCCGGATATATAAAAACGGATTTGCCCTTGTCCAACAGGAGACACATTCTCTTAGCATTATTCACAATAGCAAAAACATGGAGCAACCCACATACCCATTGACAAAAAGTGGTGGGGAAACTATGGGTTATTCACACAATGGAATTATACATCAGACAAAACAAAAATGAACCAGAATTGCAGCCATATGACTATATCCTAGTGATGATGTCTTAAGTGAAAAAAAAAAAGTCTCCCAAGACTACATAAAACATGATACCCTTTTATTAAAAACAACTCAAGTAAAAATACCTACTTCTTAAGTATGCATAAATATTCAATTAAACTATATAAAAAGACAAGTAATGATGAATACGGAATTCAGGATGATGGTTACCTCAGGTGGGGAGAGGCAGAGTGATTTGTGGGGGGACACATAATGTTAGATGCAGGCTATTGTTTTAGTTTTTGTTTAGAGAGTTGGGGGTATCACATGTGTTTATGATATTATTAAAAATAAATCAAGAAATATTCTATGAATCAAGGAGTTCTGGGTTCATGTTGTCCAAAGTATAAAAAAAAAGTTTAATTTAAATAAATAAATAAATGAAAGTCACAGTCCATGACTCAAATGCTTTAGAAAGCTTCCAGATAAAGTTCTTACTTGTTTTTCTTTTTTCTTTTCTTTTTAAAGATTTTATTTATTCATTTGACAGAGAGAGAGAGAGCATAAGCAGGGGGAGAGGCAGAGGGAGAGGGAGAAGCAGGCTCCCCGCAGAGCAGGGGAAGCCCGATATGGGACTGGATCCCCAGACTCCGGGATCGTGACCTAAGCCGAAGGCAGTGGCTTAACCAACTGAGCCACCCAGGCGCCCTTTTCTTTTATAGGAAGTTTTAACATTTAATATTTCTTATATACAAAACACTTCCAACTGTCAAAATGAAATATATAAAATTTCAACATATTTAGCACTAAGTTCAATAGATTTAATCCCTTCGGCTCCTCTGATTTTGCTATAAGAGTAACTACTTTGTCTTACATTCTTTTTCTCTCTTTCTGGTTTCAGTGTTCTGAAAAACACTTTCCTGGACCATCTTTTCCCTTGAATAGATGGCATCTTCACTCCTGTTTTCTCACCCATTTGCTCACATCCTATTTGCTATCTTTCCTTCACTGCCAAACTTTAAATACAACGTCTATGCTCATATCTCCACATGCTCTCCTCAAATTCCCGCTCAGTCCCCAGCCAACTTCAGCGTGGCTTCCATCCCCACCATTCTAGTGAGAGACAATCACCGAAAACCTCCCGGGTGTCAAATGTATGTATGGTCCTACAGTCCTCTTCCTTGAGCCCTGAAATACTGATAACCCACTCCTTAAAATAGTCTCGTTTCTTACCTTACCAGAAATACATACGTTCTACCTCTCCAGAGACCTCTTTTAACTTCTTTCACTGTCTCCTCTTTCTCTGCTCATACTTTATATATTGGTGTTTCCATGTCTCTGTCTTCTGTCCTCTGCTTCTCGCTTCCTCTGTTTCAACTGTTAACCCCAGATTTCCTCTAGCACTGGCCACTCTCCTGAGCCCAGACTGATTCTCTCAGCTCGTCATGATACAACTCCTTCTGTGTGTCACATAGAGAACTCAAATCCAATTTATTCAAAATTAAATTGATTTTCTTTTCCCCATAACTGCTCCTCCTGTTTCCCCATAACTGTTCCTCTTATACATTTCAATAAATGCCACATCCATCCTCCAAATTATTGTCCGCTCTTCCCCTATTCTTGCCATCCACATCCTGCACCTTTCTGATAGGTCTGCTGCTTCTTTTCCAGCCCAGTGCTTTAGCCCAATCTAGTCTCATTATCTGTCACTGAAGTATTATAGTCTCCGCCTCACCGGTCTCCGTCCTCCAAGCTCCGCCCTTCAATATCCAGCTCCACCCTGCCAGTAAGTCATCTTTCTGAGCACACACCAGATCCTATGATGCCCCTGATTAAAAATCTTTAATGAGAATTTGAGAGAGTTTGTAGTGAATAAGATGATGAGTTGAAAGGAAGAAGACAGTGACTTTTAATCCCCGGTTCTTCTCAACTTCTGAGATAACAAATTTTAAGAGGTTCTAAATTTAGTATCTTTCAACTCTTTCCATGATGATGAGCTGGCAAGATCTGCATTATGGCCTTCCTTATCAAGAGTTTTCTGTTGACTGTGACACAAAGATTTCATGTAAACTATGGAAAATGAGTGTAGACTTTTGAACGTTATCATAGGAACATGCCAGTGAGCTTTTATGCATGCACAAAGAAAATAAAACAATAAAGGAAAGAAGGCTCAGGCATCAGAGAGGAACATTTTGAATCCCATCTGACTGCATTCTGTATTATCATAATTCATAAAGATTTATCCAATACTCATAAAAGAGCTCACTACAGCCACAGAACTGAACAATGTCTCAGTTCTGATCTCTGCAGCTGCTCGTCATTCACTGAACAGGCCCTACTCTTACCGGCTCTTATGTCCTTGTTGAATGGGAGCCCTGTTGAATGGCTCTCAAGGCTGGGAATGTCTTTGTCCAAGACTCAGTCCAGTTCGAATAGTGACTCCTCTGTAGTGCTCCCTGACGCTACCATACAGAATGAAGTTATTCATGATTTTTATTTTATATTATATATTTCTCTTTAAAGCCTTGTCACCCTGTATGGTAACTGTAAATCTGCCTCTTCCATGAAGTTGAAGTTTCTTAAGAGCAAGCACAATGTCTTATTCACCTAAGAATCGAGCATAGTTGTGGTATAATCAGAAATATAGTTAGCCTTTGTCCTTGCTACCTGGCATGAAGCTCCTAAACACTTGGAATTTCCTGAGTGATAGGAATGTTTTTAGTTACTCATAAGGAGTCTTTGTGAACATACCTGAGTTTATTTAATGAAGCGACTTAGGGTGGGATCCCTGGATAGGCTCAGGACGGGGTGGTCACCAGAAACACCAAGTGATTTGAGGATGGCAGTTTCAGCCCCACCCACCAAGCTCTGGGAAGAAGGGGGCACTGCAGATGAAGCTCTAGAAAAACTCTTATATAACAAGATTTGATGAGCTTCCAGGTTGGTAAATGAATCTACTTGCCAGGAGAGTTGCGTCCCCCAGTTCCATGGGGACAGAAGCTGCTGCACTCAGGACCCTTCTTGACCTCACCTTATGTACCTCTTCATCTGGCTGCTCATATCTATCCTTTACCATAGCTTTTATAATAAACTGGTAAGCGTAAGTAAATGTTTCTCTGAGTTCTGTGAGCACCCCTACAAATTAACCCAACCCAAGGAGGGGTCTCCAACTTACAGCCAGTTGGTCGGAAGCACCGAAAACAATCTGGACTTGTGATTGGAGCCTGAAGACGTGGTAGTCTTGTAGGACTGAGCCCTTAGTCTGTAGGATCTGATGCTATCTCCAGGTAGATAGGATCAGAATTGAGTCAAATCTGTAGGACACCCAATGTCTGCTGAGATATGGAGAAATGCTTCTTGATATTGGAAAAACACTTTGGAACAGTACTTTTCATAAAGCAAGTGGTGAAAATGCTTGTTGAATTAAGACAAATAGCCTAAGCAGAAGCTAAAAATTAGATGGAATCCATAAATCTGGGAAGTATGGTTGATTTTACCCTGAAATAGCAACGCTAATAATGATTATGGATGCAACTTGGAAAATTACATGAAAAAAAAATCTTACTATGAAGTTGAAGCTATAAACATAAATAATAACCATGTGCGTAGCTCAACATTTTCTTCATTATTGATGCCTGAGACTATTTTACAACTGCGGAATCTCAGTGTTAATTAATAGTGAGCTTAGCCAACCAAAAAGAAACGTGGTACAGCTAAAGCTTCAAGATATGTGTGCTCCATTACAAGGATAAATAACAGGGAAGGAATGATTGACACTTCTGGAAGTCTTTATTTGAACAGCTGTCATAGGAAGGAGTAGACATATTCTATATTGCACTGAAGGCAGAGTTTGAATCAATGAGCAAGAGTTACAAGGAAGATTTCATCTAAATATAAAGAAAATTTTTCTTTGAGTAATGGTGACCAACAAGATTTCATTGGGTCCCATTATCAGAACTATTTTTTAAAAGGCTAGTTGCTTCTCAGTGGTGGTGTAAAAAGAAGTCCCCCATTGAGACGCAAGCTATATCAAATGAGAGGTCTCTTTCAACTCTGAGGTTTCATGATCCCATTAATACTTTCCATGTTTTTCAGTTGTTGCCATTCTGCAACCGATCTTCTTTTGCATGTAGACTTATTCCCGTCAATTGGTGTAACCTGTTAATTCATGTCTGTGCCTCCAGGGAAATTTCTCTTTATAAAATAAGTCTGTGTTCTCATTGTATATACATCTATTATAAAAAGAGAAAAAAGATCTCTGGATAAAAATGAGACTTGTAAACAAAATGATTTTTAGTGCATGTCTCATCTCAACTCCCAGAAATAATGATCAAAAGAGCTTCTAAATGTTAGTATTTCGTAAGTCTTCCCATGACGGTGAAATGGCAAGACCTTCATTATGACCTCTCATGCAAAAAGTTTTCCTTTGGCTTTAACACAGAAATTTCAAGCAAACTATAAAGAGTGTAGAGTTTTTAATGTTATCAGTGGACCATGCCAAGAAACTTTTATGCATGCACGAAGAAAATAAAACAATAAAAGAAAGAACAAAGGATTAGGCATCCGAGAACATATTGATATTTCCACTCCAGCTGCTTGAAAGGTGACTACATTCAATAGCAAAACAAATGGTGACGGGGGAAAAACAAAGATTGAATTAATCTCAGACATACATCTGGAATCTATAAGAGAGAAGCAGAGAAGTCTATGTGACTGATCCATACTAATGGATACCCAAGAAAGTTCATGCAGGTATAACCCATGCAGTTCCCAATTATATTGGAACTAAGGATAGCATAAGATGATTTCAATCTCAATAATTCAAAGATAAATTTGCTTCAAAATTCTACCCACATATCCATTTTCTTAAATCAAAATATTTTCTTATCTTTATCCATGTGACAGTAAAAGCAGTACCCAGCAATAAAGGAACTAAGGATCAGACGATGAATAGAAAAATCCAGAATAAATCTCTTGGATACTTACCGAGGGTTTTTTATGTGTAAGAAACCATGAGAAAAAAGAAATGTAAAATATACTCCCTGCTTTAAAGGACTTAGCGTTGGGGGGAAGGTGAATGGGAAACCACACACTTGTGAAAAATCAAAAAAATTAACAGTATATGATCAAGCACCAAATGCTCAGGCATTGACAAGATACAGCATTGACGGTTTTAGCAAATAAAGTACTCCTATTTTGTTTGGAAGGATTCATTAAAACAACTGGGCAGAACTAAACTTTAAAAGATTATTGGGGGGAAGTGGCTGCATAAAATAAGAAAGATTTGTTCTGGTGCTGTGTTCCTTTAATTTATCTTAAAATAAACCATTGGATTGGAGTCTCCCCACCCCAGCAAGCATCCACCCACACACTTAGCTTTAAACAATGTAGCTGTTTTATGAAATGTTTACAGGTTGTGGGTCAAAGTCCCCTAAAGCCACTTAGTCCCTGAAAGCACTGTTCCCTTTTTTTGGAGATCAGGGCACCAGTGTTCCTCTCTCTCTTATCAATTAGTTGAAACTGGCAGTTCTTAAAAACACCGTATTTATTTCCCATAAACACATGAGCATACACCAAGTTAAACAAGTCATTTCTTAGCATTTGTGCTCACGAAGATTGATTTTGAACGCTGTGAAATTGGAATTCCCTGGGGCAGTGCTCCTCTTTCAGATACGAGTATAGGCATGTTCTGCAAGGTCAAAAGCAAATGAAGGGACAGAGGGCAAAACAAAGTCCCAGCACAGAAAAGGCAAAGTTGAGTGATCTAGTCTGCATTCTCCACTGACATCCTGTTTCAGAGCGCCCTCCTATTCCAAGGAGGAACCAGTTCAAAGGAAAAGCCTTTGAGGGTACCGGGTCAGGGTCTCTCTCTGTGCCTGGAGCAACCTTTAGTAACATGTGTTGCTGCAAAGACAGAATCAGAGATTAAAAGCAGCAACACAGAAGGGACTGGTAAACCTTCAATACTGTAGCTAGATTAATGATTTGGGGGTCATTGCAGAACGCAGACTCTGACAATGGAAAAAATAAACTGGGGAGGGGGGATCATGTTCAGTTCATCTGTTTTCAACACAGGGGAGAGACCAAGAACACACTGGGAGTGATCTGAACACGGCGTTGTGCAATTGCTGTGTCATCTCATTTGTAATTATTTTAGCTTACAGACAGCTTTTGGTATGTGGATATCAACATCTGGGAAGAGTCAGAGACGGGAACCCAGGCCATCCGTACTCTGGGAATCACACAGATGTAAGTGTAATCACAATGCCCCCAGGGACACTAATAATTGGAAGTTTGTTAGCTCCTCCTCCGTGCTCAGGTAGAGTTCACTCACATCCTTCTGCTCCCACCTTCCCACAGATGGGTATGGCCCTCCATCCATCCATGGCTACCCCTATCATCCATTCTTTCCAGAAGCCTCCGTGACAAAGCTGCCTTTCTGCTAGAAGAGTTGTGGTTCCTGTGTACAAAGCTGCAAAGCCCTCAAGGAGATAAACTGCAGTGTTTTCAGCCCTTGCCATCTCCTCCGTCTGCCCAACCTCACCACGCATGAGAAGAAATGGCCAGAACAGCCCGCTCCACAGTGCTGTGTCACACGTTGTCATCTGGACTCTGGCACAGCCAAGACCCAGAATTTCACAGAAAACAGTTCCTATTGCTTCCACCTAATCTCTCTCTACTGGAATGAGAGGTTGTCCCTGGGGAAGGCTGGGGAACCAGCCTCTCCCTTTCCCACAAGCTCTCCTCCCCTCCCACGCACCCAAACACGTCAACTCCTAGAGGTCAAGCCCCCTACCAGCACATTTTTAGCCCTCCGATTCCAGGCTGCCTCAGGACCACTCTGTTACTGCCACAAAATTAAGGTAAGGGAGAAAAAAAATTAAACTAAACATGTATACAGAGTAGATGGTCCACATGTATGTAAGTTCCCATTCTCTCAATGTTTCCATGAAAGGAGATTTATTATGTTTCCTCAGAGTGAATTTACCATCACTGGTACTGTTTGTTAAGGTCTGAGGGATGTTTGAGAGTACACGAGCCGTGCTCTCGTCTCTCAGCGCGAAGTCATTCTTGGGGACCCGGGCTCTGGGCCAGGCTTCTGGGCCTGTCTAGGGGCCCCTCGGCTGCGCCAGAGAATTGAACAGGGGACCACAGATGTCATTCCTCCATGCTTTATATTATCCAGGCCTGATCTTCTACAAAATAAATTATCTTTTTCTAAGAACCACACATATTAGAAACCTTTAAACCCTATTAAGACAAAATTATATAAACTGTATGAAAAACTAAACAGAGGTTTTGCGATCCTTTTGTAAATTAAAACAAAAAAATGAATTCTAAGACCTAAATTTAGTGGCTCACGTTGGTTAAGTGTGTGCCTTTGGCTCAGGTCTTGATCCCAGGGCCTGGGATCGAGTCCCGCATCAGGCTCCTTGCTACACGAGGAGTCTGCTTCTCCCTCTGTCTCTGTCTCTCGCTCTCTCTCTGACAAATAAATAAAATCTTAAAAAAAATAAAAATAAAAATAAAAAAATAAAAACTAAACAGAGGTTTTGCAATACTTTTGTAAATTATAACAAAAAAATGAGCTCTAAGACCTAAATTTCAATAATAGTATTTCCTATAAAGAAAGCTGTCTCTTGAAACTGACCCTGTAACTTTAGGAAAACAATACTGCAATGACATTTATTATAATACTTTTATACATGGCTTTATCATGTATACAACTTATTTTCATATCTTTCTCAAAAGAGAAATATCATCCTTCTGGAACTTCCCTTATCTTTACTTCTCCCAACCCCAAAGTATATAATCACTTGCTCCTCATAATCCTGGAGCCACAGGGAGCAGTGGCCACAGCTCTTTCTGCCCATGGGTTCTGTCCTCGTGCTTTAATAAAACCACCATTTTGCATCAGAAAAAAAGAGTGAGAGAGAGATCAGAGTTTAATTACTTTTTTAGGACACATTGGGTTGCTTTTTGTTGTTGTTTTGGGGGTTTTGTTGTCGTTGTTGTTTAGAGAGGGAGAGAGGGAAGAGGTGAGGCAGAGGGAGAGAGAGAATATTAAAACAAGCTCCACGCCCAGTGCCAAGCCCAATGTGGGGCTTGATCCCGCAGCCCTGAGATCATGACCTGAGCCGAGATCAAGAGTCAGACGCTTAACGAACTGAGCCACCCAGGCATCCCGTAAAATAGTTTTTTTTTAATCTGATTTATCTGATTATCTTCTCTTGATAATTCCATGGAAAGCTGCAAATCCTGATTCCCTGGGCATTAATGCTCTTTTTTTTTAATGTGTAACTACTTTATTTCTATACATTCTTTCAAAATATATACTGGTTTGCCTTGCTTTGTGTTTTTAAGTTAATCATGAGAAATAGTATTTATTTTTCATTCCCATACTTCATGGATGAATTTATTTTTGTCCTTCTGGAAGCACTTAGGATATGCTCCTTATTTTTCATGAGACTGTTGAGGTACAGGATCTCAGTGGGCCCACAAGTAGAGCATTTCAATCTTGAAACTCAAGCCCTTCAGCTCTAAGAAAGTGTCTTCCAGTATTTATTTGATGATTTTCTCCCATCCATTTTCTCTGTTCTCTTCTTTTGGGGCTTCTATTAGATACTGCACCTTCTGGATGGTTTCTATATATGTTTTTTCTTTTTATCTGTATTCTGGAAGACTATCTCAACTTTGCTTTCCATATTTTCTATTCCTTCATGTTATTTCTATTTAATTTACCAATTTAAATCATCCTTTTTGTTTTATGGCTATAAATCTTGTTGACTACATTAGGCATCTTGTCTTTTTTTAAAGTTGCTATTCCCTAAATTGTCTGTTGCCTCTAGGGTCATGTTTTCTACTTATATATTTTGGTCTTTCTCTTCCATCTTGCTGACGCTCTTCATGTTCTTGGTGATCCTTGGGTGGCCTCCCATTTGTACGATTTTCAACTAAGAGCTCTCTGTGTGGTGTGGGGAAGTGTCCAGTGTCAGGCTTCAGACCACAACCCATTTCTTCCTGTGCCAGAATGAGAAGGGTTTCATTCTTGGGTACTATTATCCACACAAAATGCCTTCATGTTCCCCACACATATTTTCAGTGTCTTTAGAGAAAATCCACCTTGGGCTTTGCCTGGAAGAATACTGTATTACTGAGTGCCCTTCAGTGGGAACGGTGGGGGGTGGGGGGATGACTACTGGTATAGTGGTACAGACTGCCAATAAATTCTCTTGTTTCCAACTTCTCCCTCCTCCTCCTCCCCTTCTCCTCCTCCTCTTCCTCCTTCTTCTTCTTCTTCTTTTTTTTTTTTTTAAGACTTTATTTATGTATTTCACAGAAAGAGAGATCACAAGTAGGCAGAGAGGCAGGCAGAGAGAGAGAGCGGGAAGCAGGCTCCCTGCTGAGCAGAGAGCCCGATGCGGGGCTCGATCCCAGGACCCTGAGATCATGACCTGAGCCAAAGGCAGAGGCTTAACCCACTGAGCCACCCAGGCACCCCTTCTTCTGTCTTTTAAATAGCCTTATCGAGGTATCATTGATATAGGCATTAATACCTTTGTCCATTACTTTTAAGACACTAATCTTTTTGCAAAATTTTTATCCCAGAACAATCTGAAAATGTAATAGAACTGAAACAAGTGGGAAGTTTTTTTCCCTCTCAAAAACTTTTCTTCCAAGACATTTTCTGAGTTACAAATCAGTACCAGTATTTTTAAATGTTTAGAGATGAAAGTATGTTACATAGATTATTTGAGTTAATATTTACTTATTTCATCAGCTAAAAACAATTATACTTGCCAGTGTAATAATGAGTAACACATGCATGATAAGAAAATGTCTCTTTATCTATATAGTTGCCCCTGAATTTATTCATAGTCTTCATTTTCACACACACACACACACACACACACACACACACACACACACAAATTGCATCCCTCAGACTTGTAATTCTACTTTTAGAGATTTATTCTACAGGTATGGTCAGACCAGCGCACAAATATATTTTATATATACAAAAGTATTCATCTTGGCACTATTTTTAATGTTGAAACATTAGAAATAACTTACATGTTCAAGAGGGGATGGGTTATATAAATTATGGTGAGTCCATACAATGCGATAATATGCAGCCATTAAAAATTACGATGTACATCAGTATTCATTGACACGGGATGGTGTTGATGCTATGTTATTTAATAAGGAAGTACATTTAGTGCCATTTGTTTGACATAGAACTGAATGTAAGTGTGATTGTAAGTTAGCACGTTTGCTAGGAGAGGGGTCTAAAAAGTTGTTCACTGAAATAATGTGTCATTTCTGGGTTGTATGACTTTTACTTTATTTTTATCCTTTTCTGTAATGTTTGAATCTTTTTTTGTAAGAACAATCTGTCATCTTTTATAATCCAAAAATAAAAGCCATTTTCAATTCTAGCTATTTTCTTTAAAAAAACAAAAAACAAAACTGTGAGCAATCCATTTGAGAGATAGAGATATGATTTGATTAAAAATCCTGCACTTTAAGATGAGGAACTAAACTAATCAAGTCCAAATATGCTAAAAACTCTCTCCTTTTTTTGGACACATTTTTCCCAAATGAGAGAGGTTTAAGGAACAGATGAGGAATATCAAATACATTCCTTCTTCTCCTTCCAATTAGAATACCTCATAGAAGTGAACAGCTAGATCTGAATGAGTGGTTTTACTTGATGAGATGGTCCATACTCACTGTCTCTTTGAGGTTTCTAGTAAGGTAAGGAGAACGAGACTTAAAATTATAATTATGTCAGATCCAGAGTCTGAGTAAAGAAGTTTGATTTCTAAAAATATCAATTGTGTTTAAATCCACAAATTCTTAATGACACTTTAAAAATATATTGGTTACATTAGCATATGCTAGGGAACTCATTATTTAGAAAAATATAAAGAAAAAGAAGCAAGTATTTACCAAAAAAAAAAAGCATAAGAAAATGCAGTGGTAATTCACTGCAATACAATTTTAAGCATAAAAAAGGAAAATCCTGTGAGATAATACATTAAATTGATACCATTTTGAGAATTATTGTTTTTTTTTAAACAAATATGTCTTATAAATTACAATTTGGAGAAAGGCAAATCAAATTCCCATAAAATGTTGTATAAAGAATTGTCCTTTCAGAAAGCCTAGGTAGCTCAGTCGATTAAGCGTCCTGGGATCAAGCTCCACATTGGGCTCCTTGCTCAGTGGGGAGGCTGCTGGAGATTCTCTCACTTCCTCTCCCTCATCCCCCCCTAAATAAATAAATAAATAAATCTTAAAAAAATAAAAATAATTGCCCTTTCCAAAAAATACTACTTTATTTTTTAAGTTAACAGAGAAAATATGACCATTCATGGACATTTTCTTTCACCTATTATCTTCTTGATTTAAAACAGACTCTAAAAAAATAAATAAATAAATAAAAATAAAAAATAAAACAGACTCTAGCTGCAAGGAACCTTAAAATCATCTATTCTAAATCTTTCATTTTATAAATAGAGAAATTGGGAGCCAGATAGTTTTAGTGACATCTCAGTTAAAGGCCACAGAGTAAAGTCAAGTTAGAACCATGGCCAGAATTCAGGTTTCCTGATCCCTAGTTCGGTTCAGTCTTTTCACTGCACCCTTTGGATTGGTGTCTTGTTACTACAAAATCTCAAATAAAGATATGTATGAACACACACATAAAACATATATAGTATTATTCTAATTACTCTTTAAATACATTGCTCATTTTAAAAGTATCAGATAAAGCTTTAGCGACATCAGGCTTTTTAGTGGTTGCCATTCTCATACTAAAGAATAACAGATGTCCATCCAGTTAGTCATTTATTTATTCAACAACCTTTCAATAAGTGTAGAAGCCTGCCTTAAGCATGTACTTACATGTATATGTAATACACATGTATATCATCGCCCCGAAGAACACTATTTTAGAAGTGCCAATAGCTATGGTCTTGCTTTCAAAGAGCAAAAGTGCCAACAGAAGTGTAGGAAAATGCAAATCTTTTAACTAGAAGTACTAATGAGAAACATCTACACCAAAACAGTAATATTTGCTCTTTTAAGTACAAAATAGGAAGGTATGCCATGCACCGACAACACTCTTTGCCACCTTGGCTCCGGGACACTTGGGCCGGAGGAAGGGTTCTAGTCTAGCAGTATTATGAATACTGAAAGCAAGGATCTCCTTGTTTCACACTGAGCCACAGACCTTGGTCCCTGCCATCCCTGTGCCTTTCATCCATCCCAGCCCTGTCCCTGCCCTCCGTCCTTTTCTTCAATCCCGAAGCATAACTGTCTTCAGGCTCCCACTGGCCTTTGATGCAGATTGTGAACTTCAACTCAGGTTTTCATCCTTAAAGGTTCTGATGAAGTTTATAAACTTCCCCAAACAATAAGTATTTATTTTTGACCGAATGCAGTTTTTATCACTTGGTAAATTACAAATAGGAGTCAGTATTAACCAATCAGTTAAAAAGTAACAGTCTTTATTGCATACCTATTGGGTGCCTGGGAGAAATAAACAGAAGAACATTCTATTTCAGAAAAGATCACGGGCAGTTACAGAGGATTGAGGGAAGAATAAATGTGTCATGTTGGGAGAAAATGAGAACAGCCTCACAGGAAGAAGCAAGCAGCTCAGACCAGAAACCGAGAAAGGAGGTGAAGGGCCTTAAAAAAAAACCTAAAAAGGAGTCTCTATGAGTGAAGTGCTGAACTTTTGAAAACACATGCTTGGAAAATGCTTTTAAAGACAAAATAACTCTCCATTATAGTTCATCTCATGCCCGAATCAAAAAATCCAGTATGTTGTTACCTTTCCATGAAAATCAGTTAAGAGACTTATGCAGAACTTCCTGTTTATTCTACCTCTCCCTCTCTCTCTCTCTCTCTCTCTCTCTCTCTGTCACACACACACACACACACACACACACACACGGTATCTCTCCTCTTTCTTCTGCAGATAAAATAACGTCAGATTTCATGTCTTAATTTGCTTAGAAAGCTCTCTGGGAATAAGAGACATAAGAAGAATGAGATGAAGAAAGGATGAGAATGAAGAGCACGGGGGCAGTGAAGATAGAGAAGAAGGAATTTTCCTTCTCAAATAAGAAAGGGAAGCAGAGGGTCAGACTCGTGAAGGTAATAAAGAACGGAATGGAATAAATATCATAATGGGATCTTTAATTGAATTCGTGTCTCCTCTCAGCCCTGAAGGAACCCTGGTAACTCACTCAGCATGAAGCCCCAAGGTCATGTGGGCCTAGAGGAAGCATACAGCGAGCGATGTGCTTCCTGTCCTGATTGCGGCTCTGCCTCAGGATGAAATCTCTGATCAGCATTTCCCCATCTGGCAGGCAGGCAGCCAGAAGACTGGAGACCCCAAAACGGATCACTGCATTTGGACTCACTGCAGCAGCCAATAAACGTAATATAATATTCACACGACTCAATCTAATATCAGTCACGCTAAGCACCATCCAGTGGAAAATGTTATGTTTTTCACAAAAGAAATGAAGGTGAGTTCTATGGTCGTATGGGACTCCCAAGGCCTGAGCCTTTCACAAATTTTGTTTTTCATTTTAACTTGATCTTGACTGATGGAAATAACTCACCACTGTTTGGAAAGTTGAAAACACCAAGAGCTTAATATATTATCATTTACTTAGAAAAAGCAGCCTTATATAGTAATAACTTCTTCTAATTTAGAAGACAAGAGTACGGGGGTGTGGGTGGGGGAGGGAATGAAATGCTCATTAGCCTTCGCCAAAGGCCCTGGCACAGAGTTTTCCTAACTATTCAGAGATCAGTGTCCTATATTTACTTACCAGGGACAATTTATTTTCTTTTATATTTTCAAAGCCCTTGAAATGATTCCTTTTCTTTGTGATGATTTCCATATGCTGTTTCCAAGGAAAGGGGCATGGCTTACTCAGTGAATGTAAGGCCACATTCTGAAACCATTAAATGCCATCACACAGGGAGGGATCCCAAAGACTGCAGGGGCCCTTCCAGTGACATCGAGATCTGGATCTCAAAAGGCACTGTGTGGAAGACAGCAGATATTCCTTCAATTTCATAAAAGTTGGTTAAATAAAAGTAAATAACCAGAAAGGTGCTACTAGTAATTTTTTTTAAACCATTGAATGCTTCCTATGTGTTAAGTGACTTATATATATAATTTCTAACCCTGAAAATAATCCTTAGAGATAGGTCCTAACACAATCCTCATTTTACGATTGAGGAAACCAAGGCACAGAGACTAATGTGACTGAAAGAGTTAGAGTCCACTCACTCTAAATAGAGCTCAGCATAATGTTATGCAATTAATTCTTTCTAGCTTCAGGTATTTTCCTTTAAAAAAATCTGGGGGTGCCTGGGTAGCTCAGTCAGTTGGGGGGCCAACTCTTGGTTTCAGCTCAGGTCATGATCTCATGGTTTATGAATTCAAACTCTGCCTCAGGCTCCACACTCAGCGTAAAGTCTGCTTGAGGATTCTCTCCCTCTGCCCCTTCCCCCACGCATACGTGTGTGCTCCCTCTCTCTCTTCCTCTCCATCTATCTAAAATATTTTTTTTAAAAATCTGTACTGTTTTTAAGCAAGACAATCATTTAACTTTATTTGGCCTTATATAATGTATAACGTCAGAATCCATTGCCTTAAACTAATTAAACTGCATAACAAAGAAATCTTGGTTAGTCATTGATACTGCAAATGTTTTGTGAAATGTTGCGTTTAATCAAAAATGAAAACTGACACTGGGAGAAAGAAATATCATAAGTTATTCTATTTGCCTTTCATGCTCTTAACTTCCATTTGTATATCAGGAGTACAAGGAGTTGGTTTAATGCTTTCTTAATTTCTGAAGAAAAAAAAACTTGTGTAGAAGACAGTTACTTCTTCCTCTAATTAGAATAATGATGATGATGATATGATTACTATGTGTCAGGTGATATCTGAATACACAATACTTACAAAGTATGGTAAGATCAGATTCACCTGTCAAACTGGTTACACTTTTTTTTTTTTAATATTTTTAGTTATTTATTTATTTGTCAGAGAGAGAGAGAGGACAAGTAGAGGGAGCTGCAGAGGCAGAGGGAGAAGCAGGCTCCTCACTGAACAGGGAGCCCGATGCGGGACTCAATCCCAGGACCCTGGGATCATGACCTGAGCCAAAGGCAGATGTTCAACCAACTGAGCTACCCAGGTGTCCCCTGGTTACACTTTTTAATCTACAAAAACAGCAATTTCATTAAACAGCACTTCATTTTACAGATGAGGAAACTGAAGTTCAGGAAAAAATGTGTTTAAAGTTACATAGAAATCGTAGCCAGCATTAAAATGCTTTTGTCCTTTCAAGGGTCAGTTCCCAAGCAATATCTAAATAGGATTTATCTCTTTTTTGAAGGAGAAAGAAAATTAAGACACATTAGACAATATAAAACTTCTCTTTACCCTTGGTCTGACATCGAGGTCAAAATAAACAGGAGCTATGTATCAAATTCTCCTTGACATTCTTAAATTCTTCTTCTCTCACTGAGAGACTCAATTTCAGAGGAAGAGAAAGATTAGTTTAATATAATTTCTAACCAAACTTCTACATAAGAGGCAGTGGCAATTATTCATTTAAATAAAGTGTTCCAGACATTGGTCAGTAGGCTGCTGCATTATGAAAAGCTGAAATGGATGAGGAGGAAATATAAAGACGACAGTTCAAAGTTGTTCTAGTAGGATCAGTATGTTAACCACTTAACGATGGGAAAATAACCACATGGTCAGGGTTCCCAGGAAAGAGAGTTTTTCATTTTTATCACTGTGAAGACTGGACTTCTATAGTAATTTCTCATGGAAATACGTGCCAGCTACACTGGCATCTTTAGGTTTCCTTAAACTTGCCAAGGATGCTTCTGTCCCAGGGCCCTTTTATACTTGTAGTGCACTGTGCCTGAAAGGCTTCCCCCCATAATCGGCCAAGCCAGCTGGAACACCTAAGGACATTTATTTTCATCTAAGATGAGGAGGGATGCCAGGGTGGCGCAGTCATTAAGCATCTGCTTTCGGCTCAGGTCATGATCCGGGGTCGTAGGATCAAGTCCCCCATTGGGCCCCTTGCTCAGCGGGGAGCCTGCTTCTCCCTCTGCTTCTCCCTCTGCCTCTCCCCCTGCTTGTGCAAGCTCTCTCTCTCTCACAAATAATTAAATAAAATCTTTAAAAACAAAAAAAGAAATGAGAAGGAGATAAGTACCAACTAATGTTTAATCTACATTAACATAAAGGCTAACATAGGTACCCTGCCTGGGCCAGTCTGGTCTAAGCAGTTATGAATTTCATACAGTATTTAAGGTGACCCCACTGAACTGAGGACATCCCAACATAGCAGAAGGGAAAAACGCTTCCTCACATGTTCATTCTCTCTCAGCATATTGTAATATATCATGTTTTACAGTGCTTCATTAAGTTAATTTCCATGTTACCCAGTTTTAACTCCCACAAAATGACACAAGTTTTAAAATATTCCTGAAAGGAAGCTATTAAGTAAAGATAAGAAATACATTTCAAGCACAAGAGAACAAGAATATGGCAGAGTTGGGGTGTCTGGGTGGCTCATTAGGTTGGTGTCTGCCTTCGGCTCAGGTCATGATTCAGGGTCCTGGGATCGAGCCCC
>CM052899.1:89642132-89772895 GCA_028534135.1 Potos flavus
GAGGGAAGAAGTCAGTACCTACTTACCATCTAAATTCATTGCCTTTATACCTCTTTGTGAAAATGAATAAAGTAAACTACAATAGACCCACAAGAGTTGTGTGGATAGAATACAAACCCTGGAGCCAAACTCTTTAGGTGTGAACCCCAGGTCTAACCCTAACTACCTGTATGACCTGGGGAAGTCACTTAACCTCTGTGTGCTTCTGTAGTAGGGATCTCAAACAATGATAACCTCACAGACTTTTCTCATCATATTTAAAAAGTGGTTTAAAGAAGTGCCTGGCATCCAGGAAACATTATACATGAGTTTCTTAAATAAAGTTATCTCCAGAAAATACTGTTAAAGGCAGTAAGATGTATGGGGTAAATGACATTGATTGGCTGTTATTATAAATTTCTTAGGGAAAAAATAATCTGCATCCTAAAATGGTGAAATTCAAGCCAGGTACATTTTGATAAAGGCAATGAAGGAAGAGCAGTAAGGAAGGCATATTGTTCAGGCAGAATTAGACAGGTCATAAACTTGTAGCTCTTTTCAGGAAAATTCATCCACCCCATCGTTTTTTCAATCTGCTACCCACGCTGCTTCCAAATAAAAGTGGAAAAGCTAGCCATGGATGAGCAGGATTATAAAAATCCAAGACCAAGGTTAGGAAAACTGTTACATAATCAAGTGACAGGAGCTTTTATACAACGTTTCAAGTGGCAAATCCACTGTATTTTTCAGTATATTTATCTGAAACACACTAGATTTAAAGGCCAGGTAAGGAAAACTAAATCCAGACCATCATAACACCAAACTATAACTACTATTGCCAATATCTCCCACATACCAAAGGATTTCACAAAGACATGGAAGACAATTTGTTGAGAACCTGGCCAACTTCACTTCTTTATAATAAAAAAGAATGATAAATATTTTTAAACAATGCCTAAGGTAATTCAATACTATAAATATGTTCTCATGGAGGTGGTCAAACAATGAAATAGCCACCAAACTGCAAATAATATTTTGCTTTTCATATAAGGCTTTTAGCTTCATGAAGTTGTTTACTCTTAAAGACTGAGTTTTTTGTTAAGATTTATTTATTTATTTGAGAGTGTGTCTGTGCGTGCACATGCATGAATGGGGGGAGGGGCAGAGGGAGAGAATCTTTGAGCAGATTCCCGCTGAGCAGGGAGCCAGACACAGGGCTCCATCCCACCACCCCAAGATGATGACCCCAGCAGAAACCAAGAGTCAGACGCCCAACCAACTGAGCCACTCAGGCACCCCACTCTTAAGGATTGTTTAATGAAGCTGAGGCAGGAATCCTCCATTTCCTTTTACAAAAGTCTCATGGCATTCATCATGAATTTATTAGGATAGATACAATAAAAATCTTGGAATCCATGCATTTTTTAGGTTTACTTATAAGCAAACTGGTTCACTTTCCAGTCTTGTCTCTCATAGCACATGACCTTGGAGATGCATTCCCCATAATCCTTTTCCTCGATCCCATTAAAAGAAGAAATTGTTATAAATGTTTTTAATGGTTAAATCTTAGATGGTGACATACTATTTCATACAAACTCTAAGTCAAAGTTATGGCAGTTTTCAGCATTACTAAATGATAGACTGTTCTCTTTATCCAAACTGATGCAGAGAGCGGCGTGATGCCCCTGCCATAGGGGAAATAATTATATTTGACTTTGGACTCCTTTATATAAAGATTTTGCAAATAATTTTTTTTCAGAATCAGTTTTTTCATTTTTAAACTGAGAGTAATAAAACTGTCTACTCAACTGGTGTCAAATGAGATAATATATGTTAACATACTTGGACGATTGTAAGATATACTCATGCGGAGTATTTTTAGCTAAATATATAAATTAGCTTATATTCCTGGACACTTATTAACTGATAGAGGGAGGTTAAATTATTTTGGAAACCATTACCATGAGAGATATATAAATATTATTCAGTTAGGTATAATATGTGTGTCACAATGATATTACATGCCGACTTTTGGAATTTGCAATACGACTTTCTTTAAAAACAACAATCACCGGGGCGCCTGGGTGGCTCAGTGGCTTAAGCCTCTGCCTTCAGCTCAGATCATGATCTCAGGGTCCTGGGATGGAGCCCCGCATCGGGCTCTGCTCAGCAGGGAGCCTGCTTCCCCCTCTCTCTCTGCCTGCCTCTCTGCCTACTTGTGATGTCTCTCTGTCAAATAAATAAATAAAATCTTTAAAAAAACAAACAAACAAACAAACGATCACCCTAGATTAAGACCCAGTAAAAGTTCAGAGTACTTACTTTTAAATGAAGACTTCTGGACCCTGTCAGTAATGCTCCAGAAACACTTTTTTAGACTAACTGAAAGTATGTGCCTACCTAATCGCAAAAAGCATACCAGGTTATTAAAGTGCTGATTCACATTCAACAAAAGAAAAAGAAAAGAGAAAAGAAGTAGCTTACATTTCTTGTTTAACCCAAAGCCAGATTTTCATTCATTCAACCTAGATAAAATAGCTTCGACATGACCATCTATGGAAGTCATATGAGTTGGTAGTAAGTTTTCGAGCTAACACATCAAATACATGTGATTAATAGTATAAACCTGCGTGTTGGAACTGTTTTTGAGGAGGGTCAACTCCTGCAATTATAAACATGAAACTTTCATTTCTTCCAGCAACTGCTTTCAAGTATGAGAAAGCCAGATCCCTCCCTTAATAATGCTTTGGTCAGATCCCATGCATTTCTGTTGGCTTTTGGTTATTAAATTTGTCTAGTCCAATTACAGCTTCAATCTAATGTCTGTCCCTAGGCTCTCTCCCTAAGCACCATGATGGGTTTGTGGCTCTGGGGCTTGGCTCCCTGAGGAGGGTGTTGTCTGCTCTCTTCCCACCTCCCTCTAGCTCCTCCCAGGTTGAAGGCAGGAAGACTGGGGAAGGAGGGGGGATGGTAGATATATGTAGTCATAACTGAATGAGGTGGTATTTCTCGCTTTCTGGTTGTTGCACTTCTCTGGTTAACGCCGAGTGGCCATCTCTGTCCTCTCTGTAGCCAGTGTCCAGATGCTACGGCGCTTGTGTGGTTTCTTCAAGGAGCCCTGGAGAGCTTTACCACCGCACGGTTCCCTAGCATGGAAGTAGAGCTCCTGCCCAGCTCCCTTCCAAAGCCCCCAGTAGTTCCTCAGGATGCCAGCTTGTGCCTGCCAGTCCCTAGCTAAGAGCTTGCCTATCTAGGTAGGGTACTGGCAAGGTGGTTTTAAATCCCTCTACTTTCTGTGCCAGTCATTAACCCCTGGGAAGTGCAAGGATCCTTGCCTTACCAAATAGTTAAGTTCCTACTCTTATCTCTCATTCTCTCTCTCTGTCTCATCTCTGTCTTCTTCTCTACCTCCTCTTGGATCTTTCTCCGGTTTTATTCCCCCTCCTATCCCTTCCTACCTCTTTTTTTTTTTAATTTAAATTCAATTAATTAACATATAATGTATCACTTGTTTCAGGGGTACAGGTCTGTGACTCAGCAGTCTTACACAATACACAGTGCTCACCACAACACATACCCTCCCCAATGTCCATACCCCAGCTCCCCCTGGCCCCCCACTCCTTCTCCCCTCCAGCAACCCTCAGTTTGTTTCCCAAGATTAAGACTCTCTCGTGGTTTGTCTTCCTCTCTGGTTTCGCCTTGTTTCATTTTTTTCCTCTCTTCCCCTATGATCCTCTGCCTTGTTTCTCAACTTCCACATCAGTGAAATCATAAGATAATTGTCTCTCTCTGACCTCTTATCTTACCGTTCGCCTAGGCACTAGGCAGGCCAGCAATTCTACTGACAAAGGAGACATCCTGTTAGGGAACATATTGTCAGGTGCTCCTCTTGCAGGCACCTCCAATCTTTACAAAGAGCATTTTTAAGCTTCCCGGCACCTCCTTGCCTCCCAGCAATGCAGAGGTCTTGGCTTCAGAAATGGAAAACCCTCCCACTACTAATGATGACTTCATCACAATGTTAAGGACTCCCACAGTTCTTGCATCTCTCTGGTCCTTTTCTTACATCAGCTGGGAAAGGGGCAGTGGGGATATGTTAGAAGAACATATCACGCCACCCTTCAGGAAGCCCTGTGGTGACATATCTGGCCTCAACTTTCTACAGCAGTGGTTCTGAATATTTACCACACATTTGAATTGCCTTTGGGGTGTTTATAAATCTTGGTAGCTGGGGATCGCTTGGCCAATTTAATCACATTTCAATAAAGAGCATCCTATTTTTTATAAGCTTCCTTTTGGGGACCACCTTAGCCTCCCTTTATTCTCTCAGGCACCTGCTTCTACCAATTCAGGAGAATTCAGATTTGCAATCAAATCCCACCATTTTTTACAGCTTAACCTTTGGCAAGTAACTTAGCCTTTCTGTGCCTGAATTTCTTCATCTCTAAAATGAGCATATTTTTCAAACTACTTCTTACATTATGGGGGGGGGGGTATTTGAAGAAAATATACCTACAAAGAAAATACTGCAAAGAATAATTTTCTGGGGGTGCCTGGATGGCTAAGTCGTTAAGCGTCTGCCTTCGGCTCAGGTCATGATCCCAGGGTCCTGGGATCGAGCGCCACATCGGGCTCCCTGCTCCGCTGGAAGCCTGCTTCTCCCTCTCCCACTCCCCCTGCTTGCGTTCCCTCTCTGGCTGTGTCTCTCTCTGTCAAATAAATAAATAAAATCTTAAAAAAAAAGAATATTTTTCTGAAAAGAGTTTGATAAATGCAAGCTACATATGTGCCATGTCCCAATAATGGTAAAGTTCATTCAGAGTCATTATCTTAGCTCATTGTCTTTTAACAAACCGTGATCTGTCTTAAAACACACAATTCCAAAACAAAGATTTTAAATAACATATGCTTAATAGGTTTGCCTAGTACGTACTGACTTCTATAAGCATACCTGTTTTTAGAATTCTAGACAGCACTCAAAAACTTAATAAAAAATGAAGTGATCAGTCATATCTTCTAACAAAGATGTTAGTAGATTTCCATATGTAGTAAGGAGCAATTTATCCTCAAATACACATATTCAAACACATTAAAATATTTCTTTTTTTCCCTTTAGAAATAGCTATGTTTCTGGAATTATTTTATTTGAAACATTTTAGAGACCTCATTGATGGCACTAATGGATAAGACTGTTATTTGATTGTGCTTTACTAAAGCATCTTTATTTGAGGTTTTAAAGAGAGGACATACAGAAACATTAAATCCACTTCTGCCTCCTAAAATACATGATTTGATTTGTCATGTCAATTTTAATAAAAGTTACTTGAAACTTTGAATTGAAATTCAGGGGTACCTGGGTGCCTCAGAAGACTAAGTGACCAACTCTTGATTTTGGCTCAGCCCGTGATCTCAGAGTCGTGAGATCAACCCCTGCATCAGGTTCCACATTAGGCATAGAGCCTGCTTAAGATTCTCTCTCCTTTTCCCTCTGCCCCTCCCCCAACCCCTCTTCCTCTCTCCCTCTTTAAAAAAAAAAGAAAAGAAAAGAAATCCAGTAAGATAATAATAAATACCATAGTGGTCTGTATGTTTTGAAGAAAGCTTAAAGTTCTAAACGTTCAAACATATAAAGGATACAGTGTGAACATTCTTTGTTCATTATTTTCAAAATGTGAGTTATTACTGAATTGTTCATAAGATTTGTTTGTAAAACAAAAATTTCTCCCCCCTTCTTTATATGAAGATTTTCCAAAGTGATCTGTCCAGAGGCATAGCCATGTAAGTCCATGTTCGAAAAAGGAGTTTTGTAAAGCAAAAGTGCTAACGTGGTTTTTCTAAGAATATTTGCACACAGGGGCTGCTGGGTGGCTCAGTGGGTTAAGCCTCTGCCTTGGGTTCAGGTCATGATCTCAGGGTCCTGGGATGGAGCCCCGCATGGGGCTCTCTGCTCAGCAGGGAGCCTGCTTCCCCCTCTCTCTCTGCCTGCCTCTCTACCTACTTGTGATCTCTCTCTCTGTCAAATAAATAAATAAAATCTTTTAAAAAATAAATAAATAAGAATATTTGCACACATACAATGGGGTTTTATGTTGTAAATATGCCTCAATAAATTTGTTTCTATGAAAGTCTTCTGGAAATATACTTATGACTCTGTATTAGAAACATTTGCTTTCTATCACATGTATTTAGAACATAAATTAAAAGATATATAAGCACTCAAAAATCAGACAACCGTTACTGATTATTTGAATCTTTTAAAAATTCAGTTTATTCTTGAAAACAAAACCAAATTTTATGGCTTTGAGCTTCAATATCAATGAAAGTTTGATTATTAATATTTCTGTTAGTGATCTTTAAAAGCTGGAGTTTGCCTACAGTTCAATCGGCCAGCCAAATACTAAAAATGTTCAAACATCTCTCAAAAGTGACTAAATGTGTCAACAGAAAGATATTTAATAGGAATTATAAAGCTACTCAATTTCTAATCATTGTAAATAACATTAGACTAGCGTTTTTTTCTCCTTATTTCAGCTTGTTCAATTTTCATTCTATACAGAATTATGAAAAACTTGAACACTAGATATTTTATAACAAGCCAAAAATTTGTTATCTATAGTTGTAGTGTTTCCCTTTTAAGGGAGCATGATTCAAGCACTGTTTGAATTTCCTTCTTTTTTAGTATATACTTTCTTTAATTCCCAAATTCATCCTCTGCGTGTTCTTCAAAACCATGAGCATTGTGTTTGCTAGAAACCATCCCTACCCAGGCTTTCTGACCTGCTCCTCTCCATCCTCCTTCTTGGAGGTAACCTGGCCCTCATAAGCATCACCTTGGAAGAGGAGGAAGTCTAGGCTATGCGACGTTCACTTTACCTTGAGCTGAGGGACCACTACTAGAAGTGAGTTGACTTGGTGTTTTAAATGAAAAACAGTGATCCCAATGAAGCCATGGCACAGAGAAAGTGACAAGCACTTTGCTCCAAGGGTTTTCTAGAACAAATAATGCTAATATCGGAAATTAAATGTAAGTTTGAATTAAGGGGAAAAAATAGACCAACAAAAGTAGGCATTGCCATAGTAACTTAGAAATTTTATCTTCTTTAGAAGGCTCTCTAGTCACTTTTTACGTATGGGGAAACTAGACTCTAAACTGTAGTGTACCCATCTCTCTCTCTCTCTCTCTCTCACACACACACATGCACAAATTAAAGCAAACATCCAGATGCCTTCATAATGATATTTTAGAATTAACAATCAATTATACTATCACAAACTAGAAAATTAAAGCAAACATCCAAATACTTTAATAATGCTTTTTTAAAAAAACACAAATATATTTCCAGGGTATTTTAAGAAAGTTGATTTGGGGGGAAGAGCTGGATTGAATTTTTTGACACTCACACACATAATAACCTCTCTGAATCCTGTTAATAGAGATGTAATCAGCAGAGAAATGCTCCCAAAGCACCCTTCACTAGCTATCAGCTTTAGTTCTTCAAAAAAAAAAAAAAAAAAAAAAAAAATCACCATGTAATAGTTTCGCTTTGCAGTAAGCACATTGAGGACTCAGGAGAAACCCAATACCCACCCTATTCTTAAGGTCTGGCCACAAAAGAACTAACAGGGAATAACAGCATTCAGTCACCTTTGTCCCCACATTTTAACTGGTAGGCGAGTGATTCTAAAGTTGTGTACTAATAGAACAGTAAAATACTCCAGCAATATAGAATCTCACTGATGGTAGAATACAATTTCCAGTTTACTTTCTCCTTTCCTACCTCACTCAAAATGTTTGTCTCTCTCTCTCTCTCTCTCTCTCTCTCTCTCTCTACACACACACACACACACACACACACACACACACACACACACACACACACCTCACAACAGATGACTCAGGAAGGGTGAGAGATTTGTCTCATGCCCGGCTACAAGTTAGATCAGAGCTGGAATTAGAACCCAAATCTCAGTAACTGGAGCCAGCCAACTGCTATTCTAGACCCAGAACAAATCCAGCTCAGTCTCATGAATCGTACATACTCCGAATTAGGCATCCCTGTTTTGTCTGATGTTTCCTGCCACCGACTCCTAAAGCAACACAATGAAAACAGCTTTCCAGATTCTTCAATCACTGCTAGTCTGAAGCAGAGGAAAGTTACTTAAACTCTCTGGGCTCTTTCCTTATCTAAAATCCGCAGGTTGAACCAGACATCTCTGAGAAACTTTCCAGTTCTAAAAATTGTAGTTTTTACCTTCTGTTTTATGCTTCATTCCTAGTGTTTGAAATTTTCACTAGGTGGCAGGATTCCACCATCGAATTATGAAAGGATTTTCTGATGGAAGCCTGGTTGCAGAACATTTCAAAGAAACTCCTTTCCTCACAGTGAACATTAAAAAAAAAAAAAAAGCCGAGAGAAAGAAGAACTACAAAGGCCAGTAGTCCACATATTTCATAAGGATCTAGATCCATTTTTAATATAAAAGTGGAAATTAATCAAACATGTTCTTCCATACAATATTGCAATTTAGTATCCAATTCAGGTAAAAGTCTGCTTAAATTTCATGCATTTTAAAATGTATTTTAGCTGAATCCCAATTTAGACAATATCAGATTCCCTCCAGCAAACTGGTAGCAAGAAACAAGCAATAGGATGGAAACAAAAGCATCTAAAGTATTTAAAGTCGTTATTAGATGTATTTCAAAGTTTCCTATAAGTTACTTAAAACATATTTCCCGTGTCTTCGAATTTTATTTTGAGCACTTAACTAGATGAGTACACATGATGGGATGGAGTAGATTTTTGCATTTATTTGTCAAATCCTTAAAAGAATATTCTTTCAAATAGATTTTGACATTTTCATCATATATCTAAAAGTATTGCCCAAAATTGGCCTTTTCATAAATGCTGCATTGTAAATGTCACTACCAAGGCTTTACAAAAGTCCCCAAAAGCCACGCCAATTGGTTAAGCTGAGCTGAGCATTTCTCTTCTGCCAGAACCAAGTAACGTAACATGAAACAATACTCAACTGCATATTCTAATATTGCCTAGTGGAAACTTCCCAGGTGTCTTGCTGGTTGTCAGAAAAGCTGATTAACTAGGCTTTTCTTCAGCTGAGAAACACGGCACTCTTTTTTTTTCCCCTATTAATTACTGGTAACTACATACATGCTATATATTACTCCAAAGTCTTTTGGAAAAAACGAACAAACTCGCATTTTAGAAAAATTTAACGTCGGCGCCAAAACCAAACCAATACATAAACTCCTGAATCACAACTTGAAAAAAAAAAAAAAATCAACAGGTTGCTCTCATTCCTTCCCAGCCCCGAGCGGTGATAGCACCTCTTTGGTGGTCCTACCTTAGCAACTTGTAAGGGCTGCTTCTGCTCCTTGCCACCTTGCAATCTGAACCCCCAGGGCGCCCCTCCGGTCATAGAAATGCAGATAAAATCCCCCGTGCCCATTTTCTCCTTTTAGCTGGGTAGCATGAAGAGCTTGAAAAGACAGAGGAGGCTTCGGTGCAGTTGAGATATGCACTTAGCTCCAGGCGCCTGCCCAGGAGGCACGACTGGGGAGCAGAGAGCCTCAGCAGCTGCTGCGGCGGGTGGCCGCGTTCAGAAGGAGGCAGCGGCGCTCCCTAGCATCAAGGACACCGCCCACTTTTGCGTCACGCTCCTTTGCTCCGCCCACTTCAGGCAAAGGAAAGAGACTTGCTCATGGTAGGAGGTTAGCTTTTGGAGCCAGGTGGGGGCGGAGAAGCGAAAGTTCTCTAGCACTAACGGATTTAAATGCCAGTACTTAAAAGAAAGAATGATTGAAAAACTTCCGCTTAATAATCCTAGTACTAGCCGAGAACACGTGAAGGTTTTAATCTTTGGGCCACGAGTGACATCCTAATATAATACCTCTGAGAGCTCAACCACTAGACAATTTGATTCTCTCAAATAAATGTTTTGAGAATGACCACAGTGATGATTGAAACAGACCAAAAGAAGTTCAAGAGGGTGAAATTATTACAATTTTTTCTAAGCTTCTACTGTCTAATTACATAAGAAAAGGAATTAAAAGAAAGCAAAACATTTGTTGTTTTTTTTAACCTCCTACTCTAAAAAGTACTTTTTTGAACTATGAGATAGGTGTATATATTTTAGAGTTAAGGAGGGGAAGAAGAGGGAGGAGGAAGAGGAGAAAAGAATTTCCCTCCTGGAAACTACATTCTTTTAACTATGTCTCTTGCATGGTTTGAAGTGTTTTAAATTTAAAGAAGTGTTTCATTTTCTTCCTTCCTCAGCAGGAAAGAAACTTCTTAAACCAAAATAGTCAGCCAACTACATACAATGTCATCTACAAGTTTTTTATTTTTATAGTCCCTCATCACGGTGTTCTGAGTTTGGGTGGTCCAAAATAAAAGTTGATTTTATATGTGGTCGAAAATATTTTAATGTTTTAAATCTGAATACGATCTATCAAAAATTGTACAAATGGAACATTTTTATTTTCCCATAATATTTTTATTTTCCATGACATTCATCCACATAAAAACATAGCAAATAAAGAAAAGCTTGGGAAAGTTAATTCATGTTACATGCGGTACCAGATAAAACTGACTTTCAGACACTCTGCCTGTTTCAGTACTAGGAAGCTCTCTGCAGTGAACCTTCACACAGCCTCGCTGCCCAGAAGCCGAAGGTGTTGAGTGATTTTGTTTGTGCCTTCTCACTGGAGTAAGAGATGGTCACTTAGATACCATCAGAATGCAAAGAGATCTTTTGATGGGCATGAAGACCAAACATGCATCTCAAGTTTGATTCTCTCCTGAAAGGTGAATTGCCTTTACTCCCCAAATCTTTCTTTGAAAAAAAGAATTTTATAAGTAACATCTTAAAGTATGAACTCAGAACAAAAGAAAAAGAACTTCAGGGATGCCTGGGTGGCTCAGTCAGTTAAGTGTCTGACTTTGGCTCAGGTCACGATCCCAGGGTCCTGGGATTGAGTCTCACATCGGGCTCCCTGCTCTGTGGAGAGTCAGCTTCTCCCTTTGCCTGCCACTCCCCCTTCTTGTGCTCTCTCTCTCTGACAAATAAACAAAGAAAATCTTAAAATAATATAAGAAAAAGAACTTTTTACATTTGTTCTTTCTGCTTCTGCCTATCTTTGTGCTCCTCAACCCAGTCGGGTCTAGCTTTTATCCCCACAACAGGAAAAGCTCTCAGCAAGGTCACTTATTACCTCCTTGCTTTTGTGAGCACTTGAGATTATGGACCATGTCCTCCTTCGATTGTCTTCTCTCCCAGGCTTCTATTCTAGGATACAAAACATGCTCTCTCCTCTTGTCTCTCTAGCCACTCTTCTCTTGTCTTTGGCAGTCCTCAGCTTCTACTCATTCTTTAAATGTGTGTGTTCTCTTCCAGGGCTATGTCCTGGTCTACTTACTTTTCTCACCTTACACCCTTTCTATGGGCTCTCTCATTCAACCCACAGATTTTAACCTTCCTCCTCAATCTCAGATATCATTCCTTAACCCCAGGCCAATATATTCAACTGCCCATTAAACCTGTTTCTAGGTGTATATATCACAAAACCTAAAACTCGGTATATTCAAAATCAAGTTCATTGTTTTTCCTCCAACTTCTGCTTCTCCTCCTGTGTTTCCCATCTCAGGATAATTGACAAACTTATGGCCTTTTTCTTGTGCCTGGTTCCCCTCAGTCCTGCCTTAAATGTGAATATGATGCTGGAGGCTGGAACTGGGGTAGCCATATTGTGACCATGAGGTAAAGCCAAAGATAACAGCAAAGACTCCAGTTCTGATTGAATTAATGTCAGTAGCTGTCCACCTCCACGCTCCTTATCGTGCAAGAAAAATAACCCATATTTGCTTAAACTGCTGTAGGTCCAGTTTATTGTTACTTGCAGCAGAACACTCCTAACTGCTATACTCAAGGAATTGCTACTCCATCCAACCAATCCCTCCAGAGAACCAGGGACTCAAATACTGCTTGATTTACTGAAGATTTATTCCATGTCAGGAACTTGACATATAGTATTTTATTCATCCTCAAAGTAACCACGCTAGGTACTTAGTTATTAGTGTCTCCTTTTTACTGTTAATTAACCCAGCCTTAGATTCTAAGTGGTAAAAATCTGAACTTTTGCCTGCCTGAATTTAATATACCCATTCTTATCATTGCTATCCTGTCTCCAGGACTTGCATACTCCCTAATGCAGTTCTCCTGTGTCCAGTTACTCGTTAAGATGTATAGATCCAGAAGCATCAGGTGGCTCAGTTGGTTAAGCATATGCCTTCCACTCAGGTCATGATTCCAGGGTCTTGGAATCGAGCCCCATGTTGGGCTCCCTGCTCTGTGGGGAGTCTACTTCTCCCTCTCCCTCTGTCTCTGCCTCTTGCTCTCATTCTCTCTCTCTCTCTCTCTCAAATAAATAAATAAAACCTTTAAAAAAATGTATGGATCTAACTTCTAAATAGATTGCAAATCTGCCGCTTCACTCTATTCCCACCAGTGTGATTACTTCTATCTCTGGCCTTGATTTCAACAATCTCCTAACTCATCTGTCCCAGCTTTGTTTCCACCCTCAATTCATTTTTGACTCTAAAGCCAGGGTGAAATTTCTAAAATGCAATATTTATCTTATTTATTCTTTCCCTCTGTTTCAAGTCTTCAAGAGCTTTCAGAATAGTCAAAACTCCTTTACTTAGAGAATACATTCTGCCTCCCCCTCTCATTTCTTCTCCAACCTCATCTCCCACCTTGAATTTTATGATTCCACACACAGAACTACTTTTAGTTTCTTTAACCTGCTTTGCTGCTCCATCTGCTAGGTCATGCTTCCAAGTGATCTCATCCTCCCGACATATAGATCACCTGATAATTCCTACTCATCCTCTTGGTCTCAGATTACATGTCTACATGTCGCATTCTCCAGGAAGCCTTTCCTAACCATCCTGCCCTGCCCCCGTGTCCAGGTCAGGTGTTCCTTCCACGTGCTGCCATCACCCTGCAGTTTCTCACTCATTTGAATGGTCTCTTAAATTGTCCAACACTAGATGATTAACCTTGTGAGATAAGCAGATGTCTCCAACTTACTCAAACTTGTGTTCTCAGGTCTAATAGAATTCTTGACCACTAACTGGTGCTCAATTAATATGAGTACAATGAAAGACTAGATAAGCTTTCCCGGAATAAAAGTATAGAAAAGAGAGCCAAAGAGTTCTAATTTCTTTTCTTTTTCTCATTTCATTTGACTTGGGAAAATCTGAAATAAAGCAAAATTCTTGAATTATACCACTTAAAGACTATGTGGAATATTTAGTGACAGTCTCCCTACATTTTGCCCCTTCCACATTGGGCAGTAACTACTGGGTTAGGTAAAACTGATCCAACAGCATGGATAAGTTCATTGATCTAAGACAGTCAGAGTAATCTTTCCTCCTTAACACAGAGATTAGTTCAAGAATGGATGCCAATCCTAGGCCTAATTCAAGAACATTATCCCAGCTCCAGTGTTTAATTCATATATGGTCCAACCACAGGAAAGCTTAAGACTCTTCCAGATAGCTGTCAGGAACAATATTGTTTGCTCCATGGATATTGATAACAGCCAATGGGGGAAGCCAATAAGAAGGTGAAACCACCACAAGGTATACTGGGAGAGAGAGTCTTCCATGAGTCTCTAGTGCTCCTAGATGTCTTTCTGGATGTGTCAGAATTCAGGGTCCTGATGCTTCTTTTCCTGAGCTATTTCTCAGGCTTGTGTTTGTAGCAAGAAGTCTTGATGGATGTGGTAATATCTCAATGTGGGAAAAGGAGTAAGTTTGCTAGCTGATTGCAAGCAAAAAATAAAATTAAGTAAAAGCAATAGATTCACTGGGCTTGGTGTCCCTTAGCTGTTATGGAAATCTACTATGTATGTAGCATCCACGTGGGTAATATCTTATAAACCCTATGGAGTTCGAGGCAAGGTAAACATGTAAATGTGCTGATATACATGCTGCTTGCCGTACCTTGTGTAAGAAAGTTCTTTGTCTCATGTCTTCTCCCAGCATCCATAAAACAGTAGCAGGCTAACTTAATAGCTTGCAAGGAGGGTGAAATCGAGTACCAGACCCAACAAAATGAAACTGAGACATGAGTAGAGAAACGGAACCAGAGCCCTGTGCAAATAGCACACAGCCTGCTCTTTATTTGGAATTTAAGAATTAAGGCAAGAATAAAAATTCACTTTCTTATGGGAAAAAAAAAGTGACTTGAGTGGTTTTGAAAATGACCTTCTTTGATGGTAGCTATACTTGTGGTGAGCCTGGCATAACATATAGACTTGTCAAATCACTATGTTGTACACCTGAAACTAATGTTAACATTTTACACCTGACATAATGTAACAATGTCAACTATACCTCAATAAAAAGAAATGATCTTCTTAGACTATCTCTGCTTCTAAGCCAGTTAAAGGATTTAACAGGGCCCGCCTGGGTGGCTCAGTGGGCTCAAGCCTCCGCCTTTGGCTCAGGTCATGATCTCAGGGTCCTGGGATTGAGCCCAGCATCGGGCTCTCTGCTCAGCAGGGCACCTGCTTCCCCCTCTCTCCCTGCCTGCCTCTCTGCCCACTTGTGATCTCTCTCTCTCTGTTGAATAAATAAATAAAATCTTTAAAAAGAAATAATAAAGGATTTAACAATGTACCAGACGTTCTGTTTTATCATACCATCCATCCATTCATTCACTTGATCATTCCACAAATAATACCTATATTATCGTTCCCAATTTTGACAGCACAATAAGATTTCTGAGCCTAACATGAATTGGGAAACCACATTATAAAACAAAAATATTCCTGTAGGAATGACTTATTCTACAATAATTTCACATTGGCCACCTATGCTGGCTCATGCTTCTTTGTTATTTTTCTAATTCAATTTTTTTACTAAAAAATATGTAGGAGTGGGAGTGGAGAGTGTACCCCAAACCACCAACAAACAATTCTCAGGACACAAGCAGGATATCCAAGAACTCAACTCAATTTTGACACTATCTACGTGGAGATAGCATCAGATCCCATAAGGAAGGGCTTAGTCCCACGAGACGTGTCTTCCTCCCCTCCAGCGCACACACATACACTTCAGACCCCAGTCACAAGTCCAGGTTATCACCTGTGCAACTGGCTATTGATCAGAGGTTCCAAAGATCCCTTCCTTGGATTTGATTAATTTGCTAGAGTGGCTCACAGAGCTCAAGGAAATACTAACTTACATTTAACTGTTTATTAAAAGATAAGATAAAGGATACAGAAAACATCCAGACGGAAGGTAGGGCAAGGAGTATGGGAAGGGTTGAAGAATTTCTATACCCTCTCCAGACACACCACTCTCCTAGCACCTCCAAATGTTCACCAATACAGAAGCTCTCCAAGCCCTGTACTTTTGGAATTTTATAGAAATCCGTCATATAAGCATGAGGGATCAATTACTCTTCTCAACAAAATGGGTGGCAGAGCTGAAAATTTCAAGCTTCTAATCTTGGCTTGGTCTTTCCAGTAGCAAGCCCTCATTCAAAACCTCACCCAGAATCACCTCATAAGAACAAAAGACACTCCCACCAGCCAGAAAATGACAAGGATTTCAGGAGTTCTGTATCAGGAGCAAAAGCCAAAGACCAACATTAAAACAAGAGAGGCTTCTAGTGTACCAGGAACTGGGGGGAGGGACCAATATATACTTTCCATTATCTCACAACTTTATTGTAAAGTTATCTGAAATTTAGAAAAAACAAAATTGTAATAATACACCATGATTTCAATACCTATACCAAACCTAACCTAACCCTTCCTTTTGGGCCACCAAAGCTTGGTGCTTATCGAAGGCCTTTTTGCGGGGGGGGGGGGGGGTCCAGAGTGCTCGTCTTGCACCCAATTTAATTTAAATTCAATTAACCAACATATAGTACATCATTAGTTTCTGATGTAGTGTTCAAGGATTCATTAGTTGTGTATACCACCCAGTACTCATCACATCACGTGCCTTCCTTAATGCCCATATCCCAGTTACCCCATCCCACATTCCCCTCCCCTTCCACATCCCTCACTTTGTTTTCCAGTCAGGAGTCTCTCATGGTTTTTCCCCCTCTCTGATTTCTTCCCATTCATTTTTCCCTCCCTTCCCCCATGATCCTCCGTGCTATTTCTTATAGTCCACATATGAAACCATATGATAATTTTCTTTCTCTGCTTGACATTTCACTTAGCGTAATCCCCTCCAGTTCCACCCATGTCAATGCAAATGGTAGGTATCCATCCTTTCTGATGGGTGAATAATATTCTGTTGTATATATGAACCACATCTTCTTTATCCATCTGGACTCCTTCCACAGTTTGCTATTATGGACACTGTTGTTATAAACATTGGGGTGCATGTGCCCCTTCTCGAAAGGCCTTTTTTAAAAAAAATTTTATTTATTTGTCAGAGAGAGAGAGAGAGAGAACACAAGCTGGGGGAGTGGAAGGCAGAGAGAGAAGCAGGCTCCCCACTGGGAAAAGAGCCTGATGCAGGACTCAATCCCAGGACTCTGAGATCATGACCTGAGCTGAACGCAGACACTTAACTGACTGAGCCACCCAGGCATCTCTATCAAAAAGCCTTAAAAAAAAAAAAAAAAAAAAACCAGTAACAGAAACAGAAACCTAGCAGACATCTTACAACATTAGCTAATATATTTATGTGAGTTAAATTTGAATGAATCATCAAATGAAACCACATGGATTAAAGTCCCCACAGGATATACACACATTAAAAGTTTCGGTTTCAAAAAGCATGTTTTATGAAAGTGCAGGTTTGTGTGTGTGTGTGTGTGTGTGTACATTTTAGGACAATGAAGATGGAGTTAAGTAAACATGTTAGAGAAAATAGGTTTAGACATCTGTTTTCTCCAAAAAGCTGGAGGGCATTTGTCTGTAATGTCAAAAAATGAACTGAAAATATGATTCATGATGTCTCCTAATAATATCTTTTGCTACTTTTTTTTTACTAGTAAATTATTGCATGTTTTGTATTTCAGATAGTATTATTTGAAAGATCAGAAGGAGGGAAAAATGTAAGGTGATACCAATGAATTATTAAAGATTTAAATGATAGCATCTATATTTTTAAATGCACAAAACCACTTTTTCCATGGGCTACAATCATTATTTGGAACTGTCACTAAATTATACCTTCCCAAATCAGGGTTAAAATTTAGAGCTTTAAGACAATGTACTTTACTCTTTTGTTTTAATTTTTCCTTCCGCAAAAAAGGGACAACAAGTAGACATAAAATTGCGCCTGTGGAAAGAAATTAATATCCCAGACAAAGACAACAAGATCTTTTCAAATGATCATTCTTAACATTTGGAGGAAACATGCTGGCTGGAATTAATTACAGTTAAGAAAACTATATCCTAAGTGTTAAAAAATACATAGATAATCCACATGATGGATAAACATTTGTGAACTCATGTTAAACAGTGAGGCAACTCTCTGACTATTGGAGAATTACTAATTTATTATCTGCTGACCCTGCGAGGGCCTGCTGTGACTCGAGTATTTGGGCTGTTTCCTGGAATGCACGTGCGTGAAATGCCCTCCGAGCAGGTGGTGACGTGCTCTGCCGCATTCCGGGGCAAGAGAGAAAGGGCAGCGTGAAAGAAGACACCCTTGAACCATCCTAACAGCATTTTCCCTGCTCTTCTGCGTGCTCTCTCTTGCTCTAAGGCTGCATGCAGTTTGGGGAGAAACTACCACGGCTGCTGGTGGTGGTTTAAAATCGCATCATCCAGACTTGCAGAGCAAAGGAGATGCACGCCAGAGACTCCTACTTTTACCCAAAGCCCAGAGGGGCTGCCTTGCCCAATGTCACAGCATGAGGGAGCATATTAGTTTGCTAGGTATCCCATCACACAGTACTATAGACAGGGTAGCTTAAAGAAGAGCAAATTATTGTTTCACAATTCTGAAGGCTGGAAACCTGAGGTCAAGGCATCAGCAGAATTTTTTGAGGCCTATTTCCTTGGCCTGTATATGGCTGTCTTCTCCAAGTGCCTTCACATCATCTTCTCTCTGTACCTGTATCTCCAACCTCTTCTTTTTATAAGGACACCAGTAATACTGGATTAAGGCCCGCTCCAATGACCTCATTTTAATTTAATGGTCTTGAAAGACCTTATCTCCAAATACAGTCACATTCTGAGATACTGCAGAGTAGGACTTCAACATATAATTTGGGGGATAAATTTCAGCCCATAATAGGGAGACAGAGCATACAGACAGCCAAAGTACCAGTTAGTTTCCTTTTCAATATACAAAAATATTTATAAGGTATGTGATGGTAATTTTTGAGATTTTGACAATTTTGTCCATTCTTCAGATTTCTGCCTTCTTCCTCTTCCAAGGAAGTAGTCAGACCCTTCTCACTTCCTTAACTCACGCACTTTTCTAAGCAAGAATAAAAGGTGGTAATAGTGATTCCCAGCTTTGTAAGGCCTAAACTCCATGAAATGATTTTTGCAAGGGGTCCCAAGTGGAGAGAAAAGCAAGGAAAGTGCCCTTGAGAAAAACGAGGGAGGGATTTAGACCTAACTAGGAGTGTCTAGCCATCTGGAGGTCTCCCAAGTAGTGCCAACCACCATGCTGCTGCCAGAGAAATAATGGCAAGATGGAAACAGCTGCAGGGTGTCTGGAGGGAGGCCGGACACCGAAAGCAGGGCTCCCAACCTTTGCCAACACTCTTCAGCCACATTTATACCACAGAAACTGCAGTTGGGTACCTGACTGCTGGCCAAGATGGTGGACGGTTCAGTGACCAGTGAAGGCAAATGAGTGATGACCTGCTGCTCTGCTGACTCCCAACAGCTTTGCAAACCCTGGGCAGGAAGTGGCTCTAAGGATACCTGAGATTGGCTTTCCCACAGATCCAGTGAGATGGGGGACTAGAGTTGGAGTAAACTTATTAAAATTATAATATTCTTGAGCTAATTAAAAAATACTTACATTTAAGCTTATGGTTCATTCATTCATTCATTCATTCAAATGATTTTTGGGAGCCCCTAGGTGGCTCAGTTAGTTAAGCATCTGCCTTCCGCTCGGGTCATGATCCCTGGGTCTTGGGATCGAGCCCCACATCTGGCTCCTTGCTCAGCAGGGAATCTGCTTCTCTCTCTCTCTCTCTCTCTCTCTCTCTCTCTCGCTCTGCCCCTCCCCCCTATTTGTGCGCTCTCTCTCTCTCTCTCTCTCTCTCAAACAAATGAAATCTTTTAAAAAAATATTTGTTTGTGAGCATCCTAGGCAGCATTCCTGCTCTCGTGGAGCCCACATTTCGCCAGAGAAGGCAGATTATAAGTATGTACACAAAATGGAGAGAGAAATGGGGGCTAAAAAGAGAGAGAGAAACAGAGTGATCTGGCAGAGAGTAATGGGACTGATACACACAGGAGATCAGAAAAACCTTCCTGAGCTGAGACACGAATGATAATGATTTGATTTGAAAGGCAGGAAGAACAGCAAAAATATGCTTTGTCAATGAAAAAAAGATATGAAGGTTAGTGTAGCTAAAGTGTAGTAGATGTGTACCCGTTCCTGGAGAATCTAATAGGAAGGTAGTGAAGCTAAAGCTCAGGACCCTCCCTCCGGGATCCCTTCCAAGGCTCTGGAAGGAACACCAACAATGTGTTTACATGTGCATACACTGTTGTAAAATTTGCCGAAGTAAAATACTTCAACCGAATTTGGTTAAGATTGTTGTCTTTTTCATCCAACTTCCCCTGCAAGTGATGGTGGAGTACCCACGAGGTTTTTTGGAATCCAGCTAAGGGGAAGATGAGGTGGGGATTTGTTCAGCTAGGGTTTCACGAAATATGTTCATGTGGTTCACAATCGCATTCATGAAACGTTATTGCCAGCTGCCCAGCATAGGAATGAAGAGCTTCCAGGCATACACTTTCCATGTGTTGTGTCCATTTGCCTCATGTGAAAACATTAAAGGGCAGGGCCAGAGGTCCTATCATAGCACCAACCCCTTCTGAGGTGCTGACACTGTACGTATTTGTGTAGTAAGGAAAATATAGTTTGAAATGTACGGTACCACAGACTAGTCTGGGGGCTATTCTTCTTTTTTTTCCCCCCCAAATACTTTTATTTTGTTTTTTCAGTGTTACAAGATTCATTGTTTATGTATCACACCCAGTGCTCCATGCAATACGTGCCCTCCTCAATACCCACCACCAGGCTTGCCCATCCCCCCACCCTCCTCCCCTCCAAAACCCTCAGTCTGTTGCTCTGAGTTTACAGTTTCTCATGGTTCGCCCCTCCGATTTCCTCCAATTCACCCCTCCCTTCCCTCTCACAATGTCCTCCATGTTTTTCCTTATGCTCCACACGTAAGTGAGACCATATGATAATTGACTCTCTCCACTTGACTTATTTCACTCAGCATAATCTCTTCCAGTCCTGTCCATGTTAAAACAAAAGTTGGGTATTCGTCCTTTCTGATGGAGGCATAATATTCCATTGTATATAAGGACTATTCTTCTAATGGCTAAATACAAAAACCGCCGGCGAAGAATTCATTTCTTATTGATGCCTAGTCAAAAATGCGAAGGTGCCTCCTTTCAGGAATATGTCAGATAATGTAGCACATACAATCACACATTCTTAATGGCTATTACAAAAAATAAAATTGATTAGAATTCTTATGTTTATAGGCACAAACCTGTAGCCATGTTATACTGATGATTTCTGTCTGAGAAGTCCCATGTTGTGTACAACCCTATTATCAATTATAAAAACTACTATTGATTAACTATGGTAAATGTTAATGGAAAAAATGATATCATGAAATTTTTATCATATAAAGAAGAGAGATCAAACAGCATTCAAGGAAGAAATGTAGGGAAAAAAGAGGTGTGTCAGTTAATTAATAAAAATATTGTTATTTACCTGAATTTTGAGATGTTTGTGGGAGCTGGCTAATTTGTGTAGGGCTTTTTTAATAGATAAAACTAACACTTTCTAGATTTTTATAACTTAGTTGTCCCTTCTTTGATCTTCTGATTTTTCATCAGTCTTCCCCCTCCTCTTTTACTTCAAAGCTTCACAAAATGAATTAAAATGTCTGCTTTGCCCTTATGCTTCTGAAAGTTAACAATATTTATTTATTTGTTTGTTTGTTTATTTATTTATTTTAAAGATTTTATTTATTTATATGACAGAGACACAGCGAGAGAGGGAACACAAGCAGGGGGAGTGAAAGAGGGAGAAGCAGGCTTCGTACTGAGCAGGGAGCCTGATGTGGGGCTTGATCCCAGGACCCTGAGATCATGACCTGAGCTGAAGGCAGACGCTTAACCGACTGAGCCACCCAGGCGCCCCATGAAAGTTAATAATATTTAAAATAGATACATTCAAATTTATACTGTCAAAATGCCTAAAAGTTGCGATAGTAGTGTTAAAAATGCCTAAAAAATAAAATAAATAATGCTGATGGGGTTGCTGAGTGAAACTTTATATTGGAGCCAAATTCTAGATATGGGTAGTAGTTTAAGTCAGGAATCACTTTTAACCTATTAAGCAAAAATATGATTCAGACTGCTGCATTTTCTTGTATCAAAGTAATGTTTTCCAGACTAAACCGTCCTCTACTACCATGTCTCATGCTTGCTATCCATCCTGGCTTTAAAAATCCTTCCTTAATTTATTCATTCATGTAACCAATGTTTATTATTTATTTCAGTCACTGTTTTATGCATGAGGGACATGGAAATTAACAAGTCAGACAAGGCCTATGTCTCCTGGAGGCTCATATTCTGGCAGGCGGAGCAGACAATGAAGACAACCCTATATTTTGTCAGATGGTGGCAAGTGCTGTGAAGAACAGTGAAGTTGCAGGCATGGGGTAAGGGTAGGCTGGCTACTTCAGAGGAAAGCTTCCAGTCAGGAGGAGCTGATATCTGAACAGAGACCTATTCCATGTAGTTGAAGTGCTGGTGGTTACCACTGTTGATTTAAATGATAAAAGCAGGGGTGCCTGGGTGGCTCAGTCGGTTAAGCATCTGCCTTCCACCCAGGTCATGATCCCAGGGTCCTGGGATCAAGTCCCGCATCAGGCTCCCTGCTCAGCAGGAGACCTGCTTCTCTCTCTCCCTCTGCCAGCTGTTCCCCCTGCTTATGCACTTTCTCTGTCAAATAAATAAATAAAATCTTTAAAAAAAAAAACCATAAAATCATGAAAATATTTTGGCCAAACAAGACACTGTAAGTGTGTCCTTTTCAGAGGCGGCACATGGTAATGGGAAGAGTCAGGGGCTTGATGTGAATTCAAACCACCCCCCCAACTTTGTTGCTATTTTCTGCACAGGCTTGAGTGCATCGGTTGTCTTTTCTGAAACTTGGCATTCTCTTTTGAAGTTGCTCTAAGCAATAAGTGAAATGTTTTTAAACTCCTATTTTTTAAACAAGTGCCTGACATATAGTAACTGCCTCATAAATCTTCCCTTTAACTTCTCCCTTGGCTGTCTAAGATGGATCTTCCTGGATGGGAACATGGAGGCATTAGCGGAGAGTTTTTGGGAGGAAATACCTTTTCATTGCAGGTTGGTGCAACAGGCTTCCCACAAAAGTGAGAAATTTCCTAGAAAATTGCGAATCACTTACAAGGCAGCCAGCAATAACTGAGCAAAGAGAAAGTAAAAATGCACCCCCCCCCCACTCTGTCTGAGGAGCACATGTTCAGTGGACCAGAATTCCTTACACCTCACACCTCTTTGGAATTAGACAGGCCTGGGTTTGCGTCCTGGCTCTGGCCCCCACCCCCACCCCACTAGCTGTTACTAGGGCTTCTATGCCTCAGTTTCCTCATGTGTGGAAAAGAAAAGGCTATTGTAAAGAATTAATGAGGTAAATTGATGCTCAGCACTGTGCTGGAATATAGGAGGCACTTGGGGGGGGATTGTTGTTATTGTACTTAGTAGTGATTTATTAATTTTTGGACTCAGGACACTTTCCCAATTCACTACCTTTCAGGTTTCTCAGAAGACCATGAAGTAGTAGAAATATTACTAGACACTTCAACAGAACTATGAACTGAGCCCCTGAGAGAGCAACTGGTTTCATCCATGATTGGGATTCCGCTGCAGTTCACCTAATTCCCTAGCATCTCAAATAGTGTATTCGATGGGTTGTATATCTGATAGTATATCTGATATATTGACTATATGATCTTCCACTGTGCATCATATCCAGATTTAAAGAAATTGCTAAACCAGATAGGGATTTGGGAGATTCTTTTTCTGTTCTGCAAGCAAGAGAACCCCTTGGCCTTCCAACATGGTCAATGAATCAAGTTCTATGGGTCCAAGATTTTGAGTTTTCTGAAGGCAATAGTAGCTCCTCAGCAAATACACATGGAATGAAATTGCAGAGAATCACGTTGAATGTAATGGAAACATTGTAAATGTAGTCAAACTAACATATTTAACTTGGTTTGGACTTTTAATTCCAGGTTTCAACTTTTGTGAATTAACAAGTAAAGTGACAAAGAATAATGTTATACAGGATTTCTTCTCCTTTAGTGCCTGCAGTTCTTGGTCATGTTGTTTCGAAGAATGAAGAGGTAAACCAAACCAAGAGTGGTGGGAACTGAAGCAAAGTTTATCGAGCGATAGCCAAGTGATAGTACAAAGTTCCCAAAGAGGAAGAGGACCCAAGAGAGTTGCCACCAGAGCTTCTAAGTCTAGGGGGTTTTTATGGTCTTATTGACGGGCTGTTTTAATCTGATTAACCCTCCCTGTGCCTGTTATCCAGCCAGGTTTTTGTCATCTATATATCACATGGGAAAGGGTGAAGTGCTCCTTCCAGGGTGGTGTAAAATCCTTTTAAGGGTGGTTTCCTCTTAGGGTAGGGGCCCCTTGGCCCTGCCTGCATGCCTTCCAACTATCCTTCTTCAATAATACTTTTTCCATCATGACAGAATTCTCTTTGAAATCCTGATACAAACATTAAGTGGATGTTTGTGGATTATGTGGATACAAACATTAAGCCCCACCTAGTAAGTGTCATTCTCTAAACTCTAGAGAGAGGGCAAACTGGCAGTCAGATCAAGTAAATTGCTTTAGGTCACACTGCAATCAGTGAGAGAGCAAATCAAACTCCAGAGCCCTCTTCCCACATCGATGGTACACAGAAAAAAGTTACATGGAAGTCACGTAAGCCATTGCCCTGACAACACATTCTGGGGATTTTCCTGAATTTTGTTTTTTAGCAGTTTGCCAGATCTGGCCTTAAAGATCTTTAATAATAGCATTTCCTTCCGTTTTTCTTCTTTCAACCAGGGTAATTATGCTAGCGTCTAAGAGCTCTGACTTCCAGGAGAAGTTTGTCATTTGAAATATAACTTCCAGCTCTCTTTTTATATTTCTAGTTCTATTCTTCCTATTATTATCTTTTGCTTCCTTTTCAGTGCTGATACTAGTGATGATTAGGATTATTGAGAATAAGATCACTACATATGAAAAATTCTTTCTCTGTAAGAATTTTAAATGTCTTTGAAAATCTTTCTTTTTCATCTTTAATTCAAAAGTAGCTTTTAGGGGCACCAAGGTGGCTCAGTCAGTTAAGCGTCCAACTCTCGGTTTTGGCTCAGGTCATGATCTCATGGGTCATGAGATCAAACCCCATGTTGGGCTCCACACTCAGTGGGGAGTCTGCTTTTGAAGATTATCTCCCTCTGCTCCTCCCCCAATTTGTATGTGCATGCAGGCACTCTCTCTCCCTCTCTCTAAAATAAATACATAAATCTTTAAATGTGTTGAAGAACTTAAAACTTAAGCTTAATACCTTCAATACAAGGTATAAAAAAATTTTTAAGTAGTTTTAAAATCAAAACTTTAAAGTCATATTTGAGAACATCATCTGCCAAAGGATTTACAGAATTTCAAGAAAATGTAAGAAAAGTTTTTGAAAGGCACACATAAATATGCATGAACATTTGCATAGATTAACAATTTAAAAAGTTATGTCATCATTATAGGAAAATTTAATGCACACATAAGATACTTCAAACACATTCTTTCTTATGTATCTCATTTATGAATGCATTTTGAAAATCCAAGAATCGTCCAAATTTAGATAAGCAATTTGAAAAGCTGTAAAATCCAGAGTAAGTATATTGTAATTTTGGAGGAATTAAGTTTTTTAACAAGTGCAGGCAATTAAAAAAATATATATGTGAACTCTAACAGAGCCATTGCACAGAAATTTCAAGTAAGATTATGTCTCTTACTTCCAAATTTTTCATTAAATAGTTTTTTGAAGTCAGAAGAATAGGAGTGGATTAGGTCACTGTAACTTTTATTCCTGTGAAGTGCACATTCAAAGTTAAACATGACACAGCCTGACTTGCAGGGAAATTTTCAGTCCAAAATTATGATAATGATCATTAAAACTGATATCACTTCATTCTTTCCAAATCCGTCTTATCCTGCTTTAGCAATAAATGAAATCCAGATGTCGGAATGATGCAAGATACTTTGTTTTAAGCCCTGTAAAACAGAGGCATGCTTTCTAGTTAGTATAACCATTCATTTCAAAAACAAACCCTTTAGTTTCTTAACAAAAATTTTTTGGCTAAGGAAACCCTGGGATGTAAATCTTTAAGGGTAACCAATAGCCTTCAAGAGATGAGTAAATAAATCATAGATACTACCCAGGTACAACCCAAAGTCAAAAGATAACATTGTCTCAGAATTTTAAGTCACTTTTGTTCAAAGACTGATAAGATTTATAGTATAGTAAACTTGCTTTTGTCACAGAATTAATGGAATGACAAATACACAGATGTTAATATTCAAGATGCAAAATGAATTCAGGATAACATCCGACTAACAACATTCATCATTAAAGATTAGGAGAACAAATCTTTAATAAGAATTATAAGATTTTAAAGTGGAAGCATTTGGGACACAACTGTCCATACAACAACACAAATATTATTTGGTCTAAAGACAACTAATCTCAAAAATCTTGAGCTAGTAAATCATTTCCATTCTTTGGCTTATGAGTCCATTTGTGAGCTACTTACCTCTCCTTCATTCGTCTGTGAAATAAGAGAAAAACGTAACTGTTTCAAAGGCTATCTGCTCTTGAGGGAAACTACATGGAAGGCATTCTTATTAAATAATACATTATCATATATATCAAATATAAATTATTATAGTCTTCAGATGAATTTCAATGAAAACATGTACAGTGAATTACATAAATATGTGTGTGGAACTATTCTGTTAACAGAAAGATGAAGTAAATGATCGCCTTTAATAAATGCACTGTTTTTAAAAAATCTGTAGCACTGCCTGTGTGGCTCAGTCGGTTAAGTGGCTGACTCTTGGTTTTGTCTCAGGTCACGATCTCGGGATCCTGGGATCAAGCCCCGGGTCAGGCTCTGCATTCAGCATGGAGTCTGCTTGAGGATTTCTCCCTCTCTCCCTGTGCCCCGCCGCCACTTACTCTTTCTGAAAAATAAATAAGTCTTTTAAAAAAATCTGTAGGATTGACTGATTTATACTGAAGCATTTACTTTGCCTATTTTCCTTGCAACAAATAATATATATTTTTTGCAACACAGACAGTTGCAACACAGATAATCTACGACTGAAAAAAAAAAAAAACAATAGGTACAATCAGGAATCTGCTCTCTACTCTTAAAATAAACCTTTTGGTGGGGCACCCAGGTGGCTCAGTCTGTTAAGTGGCAGACTCTTTTTTTTTTTTTTTTAAGATTTTATTTATTTATTTGACAGAGAGAGAGAGATCACAAGTAGGCAGAGAGGCAGGCAAAGAGAGAGGGGGATGCAGGCTCCCCGCTGAGCAGAGAGCCTGATTCGGGGCTTGATCCCAGGACCCTGAGATCATAACCTGAGCCGAAGGCAGAGGCTTTAACCCACTGAGCCACCCAGGTGCCCCTAAGTGGTGGATTCTTGATTTCAGCTCAGGTCACTGGTCTCAGGGTTGTAAGATCAAGCCCCGCTTCAGGCCCTGTGCTGGGCACGGAGCGTGCTTAAGATTCTCTCTCCCTCTCCCTCTGCCCCTCCTCACAAAAATAAATAAATAAACCTTTTGGCATTATTCTTTAACCAACCATGCCATTTGACCTAAGTAACACATAATAATGTAGACAAATATACTAATATCTTTCATTGCCTTTGGATGTTTAAAAGAAAGTGATTGAGTTCAATGTATATTTTTTAATAAATTTAAGAAAATTCATATATGCAGTCATTCAGCTATAATATATTAGACACTAGAGATACCAACTCTTGGTTCCCACCTTCCTGGTATCCAAGATCTAGAGCAGGGCTTGGCAAACTGTGAAGTGAGGGCCTTACCTCTCTGGGGCAACCACTCTGCAGTCTTAGTGCAAAACGAGCCACAGACAATCTGGAAATGATAGTGTGACTGTGTTGTAATAAAACTTTACTTCTAAAACAGGCAAGAGCAGATCTGGCCTGTGAGCCGAAGCTTGCTGATCAGTGGTTAGAATAAAGGAAAAACAATAAAATTAACTAACAAAATCATAATATTAAAAAATAGTTCCTTGGAACTGTGTTTCTGAGTATTAGGTGATATCTTTCAGCAGAACAAAATGGCCACAGAGACTACTCGAAAAGCCAAACACGTTTTTTTAAAAACATCTATTTAAACACATCAAAAGTGGGATGCCTGGGTGGCTCAGTCTGTTGAGCCTCGGACTATTGATTTTGGCTCAGGTCATGATCTCAGGGTCCTGAAACAGAGCCCCACATCGGGCTCAGTCTTCAGGGTGGAGTTGCTGGAGATTCTCTCCCTCTCCTTTTGCACCTCCCCCAATGTGTGTGCACGCGCATGCTCTCTCTCTCTTTCCCTCTCAAAATAAATTAATTAATTAAAAAAAAAGACATCAGGTGCCTGAGTGGATCAATCAGTTAAGCGTCTGCCTTCCGCTCAGGTCGTGATCCTAGGGTCCTGAGTTCGAGTCCTTCATCGGGCTCCCTGCTCTGTGGAGAGCCTGCTTCTCCCTCTACCTCTGTGTGTGTGTCTCTCTCTCTGTTCTCTCATGAATAAATAAATAAAATCTTAAAAAAAAAAAAAGACATCAGAAATGCTGAACCAACTAGGATTAGGAGGTATCAAGATTCCGGAGAAGGACAAGAAGCTGTGAATATATATTTTGCCAAGCGGGCACTGCAACCGGCAGCCAACAAGTCAGCAGAGCCTTTGTTGATTCTTGGAGCAGTGCAGTGGTTCTCAGGGGTGATTTGCCTCCAGCGGACATCTGACAGTGTCTGAAGACAGTTTTTGATTATCACGATGTTGGGGAGGGGATGGTTTGCTTCGGGCATCTAGTGTGTAGCAACCAGGGGTGCAGCTAAACACCCTACAAACCACAGGACAACCCCCACTCCCAGTGAAAATTATCTGGCTCCAAATGTCAATAATACCTAATTTGAAGAACCCCAGGCTACAGAGACAAAACTGGAGGTTTAGAATCTTACACACACACTCACTCCAACTGCATATAATTCTTAATCCTGATTTGGTTAGAGATTTTCTACAAATCACTGTGTTAGATTCTTATAGTCTCAGATCTGGAATATTCCTGCCCCTATTAAATTCCACACATGAAGTGCTCTGAATTGTCTTCATGCTTTAATAAAGTATTTCTTTTTTTTTTTTTTACTCTATTTTACCTCCTTTCTTTTGTAGTTATTGAAAAAGGAGTCACCATATACTGAGTCCACTTATTATAATCTAGTGCCTGTTTCAGTGACTCCACACATGCCTTCTTAACCAAATTTCAATTGTGAAACCAATGGCCTTCCTTCAGCCACAATACTTAACACTGCTAAAAACCTCTTATCTCCTTCTCTGACATTTACCAAGCTGACTTTCCTTCCATAATTTTTTTTCCTTTCACCACCCCACCCACTAAATACGCCCCTCACGTTCCCGTGCTCAGTTTGTCAGTTATTATACTGTGCCTCTCAGCTTCAAATCTGCCCTTTCACATTCCGCCGAGTGAGGCTTGAACTTGAGCTGTGACTCTCAAATTGCATTTCGGCTTTGCCTGCGGCTACTTATTAAGCCTGCCAATAGGGGGCGGTGGCGGGAGCGTGCCACGCCAGAGAAGGGAGAAGCGGCTTGTTCCTGATTGTTTCCAGTTCCGGCCGCAGTTCGTTCCAACAGCAGACCCTGATTCCAGTTTGTAGCTATTCCAGCACTTGCAAAACCAGTCTTCTGACTCCCCTCAGAGACACCAGCACCAAACAAGCAGCAGCCCCTCCTCAGAGGTCTGGGCCGGCCCCACGAAGTCTCACCTTCAAACTTCCATGTTTTGGTAATTCCAGTTTCTTCCCTTTGTTCCCTTAGGCCTATCCGGCGAGGTCCGGGCAGAGCTGCTTCTGGTGGTTGCTACCTCCGTAATGCCCTGCTGTTCTAACTTGCCTTTTCAATTAATACTAGAGCCAGTAACCCGTAGAATAGACGTTATTGTAGCCATCATCATCTTCTTTATTCATCAGGATGGTAATGTAACTTGCTTTTATATAGAACACTTTGAGTTTACTTTTCCCCTAATTGACATGAAGGAGATATAAAATTTTGATGTTAATTGAAATTGATATTAATTGCAGGAAAAGCTTTGCTCTCTAGGGCTTAACTCACAGCAAAGGTCACCCTTTCATTGAGCCTCCAGACCAGGCCTCCATGATTTGTTATGGGATGAAGGTGGTGATAGTGTAGGCAGAAGATGGACCCGAAACTGGAAATTGGAAACACTGAAGAAGGTGGGGGGGAGGTGGTTTTCTTGGTGACATATATAAACCTTGATGAAACAAGCACCTTTGGGCTAAACTAAGGACATCGGTAACACAAGCCTCATGATGCATCAGGTACTAATGAGACTGAAGATCCACTCATTCAGGCTTATTTATTTGTATCATCTCCAAGACACCCAAGAAGCATGACTCTTCAAAGAAAGGTTGTAGATGTGGTAGCATCATAGGACAGCATGCTTTAGGTTGACTTGTGAGGCCACTGAGAAGCGAGTCAAGGCTGAAAGGCCCTGAAATGTGTACCCCCAAAGTAACTCAGACATAGACCTCTTGTTTTGCATCTGCAGGCCTATGTAACTGGGAATGCAGGCCTTTATAGAGAAAGGGATCTTTGGGCCTGGAAACAGAAAATACATAATATTTTCCACCAAAAATAGCAGAGCGGAACAGGAGTCCTGAAAGTTTCTAGGCCTTCCCATTATCAGGAAGTTGTGAGGAGACAGTATGCATTTAAAAAAGTATGTTATTAAGGTGGGGGCACGGCCTATATGGGATCTCTCTGCACCTTCCTTCCGGCTCTAAAAAAAAAAAATTAAGTCGTTTAAAAAAATGTAAGTTTTCTTGAAAGTTGTGATTTTTAGTCCCATCATTTTTGTCAAGACTCTCTGTCCCACAGTGAATAACAGTAAAATTCTTAAATGAAAAGTGTCTCTTATGCTTGTTTTTAGGGAAGTTGGAGCTGGAGAGATGATATCCTCCTCGTTATAGAGCCAGCGAATACTAGAGAAGATGCTAACGATATTAAAGAGAATGGGGGATAAGGCTGAAGCCCTTGGGCCTGTATGGCAGGGAAGAAAAGAACACAGGGAAAATCAGCCTAACATCAAGAACTGACCTTGAGAAATTAATGGTCTGGAACCCCTGTGGTTTTCAATTACGCTAAAGTAGAAACTTGGAAGAAAGCAAGAGAAATGCAAGCTAAATGAGAAATGACCACTGCTACTTGATTCCTACAGTGGTACTGCATTATTGTTCCCCCAAAATTACAGTCAAGGTGTAAGTCAAGGTAGCCAAAGACCCCCTCAAAAAAAGTCTTTGTAATAAATAAAAATACTCTAAATGTATTTGTTATAATGTAATGATAAATATTATTCAAATAAATGGTTCTAGAAAAATCTGTAGGACTGTTAGTGTAAAAGCATTCTACTCAACTGGAAATTAAATATAAGCTTAAACTTTACACTGACTTTCCAGAGATTTTTTAATACAAATTTTTATGTTATGTTGGTCTGTGAAGAAATTCAAAATTTTAGTAACTTCACAGATTACTTAAAGCACTTGATTTTTCAAAAAAAATTATAAAGTATCCTGTCTCAATGAACCATATGCTGTGTAGTTTTTATTGGCAAATCCAGAAATTTTTCTATCAAAGGCTTTCTACCGACAAATGCAATGCAATATGCTATTAATTTATTGTGTTTCAGCTGGCCTTTGGAGTTACATTTCCTTATTTATTATGCACCATGTATACCTATCATAGTTCATCCTGCCCTCTGCTTAATATGGTTATCATTTGGTGAAGTCTCCTGGGGAATTGGATTGCTCTATCTGGCTGTTACTTATACCCTCTGATGAATAATTTCTTGAAATGAAGCATTTCTCACATTTAGTGTTTCTTTTGCACAACTTTGTTAAATTACCCCAGTGCCTTTAATGCAGAAAGTCAAAGAAAAAATGCCTATCTATGTTTCGTTCCATTAATGTTTAAAAAAAGAGTGAAGACAAGTTCTACAAAGATTGCCACAAGTTTAATTCAATATAATCTTAGAAATAGCTTAATTATACATTTCTTTATTAATTATTTTGGAACCAACAAAACACTATTTTTATGTAAATATATAAATGTACTATATATATATATATTTGAAATACTGCATGATCTAGAGTCATTTCTCTGCATCTCAGTATAAACTGTGGCTTACTATGAAGCTTTGCTAGAGAGGTGGGCTTGATTATCCTGTGGTAGGTTTTATAATGCTCCCTAATAAATCCATAGGGATCTCAGGATTAGAGCTATCCTAACACGAAAGAATAAAAAGATTCAGGTTACTCACTTCAAAAACTACTTATGGAGAGCCATCAATGTGTTTGACCCTATTAGATGGCCCAATAAATAGAGAAACCATTTCGCAGGACGTTTTTTGAGTACCTACTGTGTACCTTGCACAAAGTGCTAGGTGCTGGGGATAAAGATGGGTAAAATATGGCCCGTACCCACAGACAACTCACTGGTTGGCTGGGGAAGTAGGTAGAAATGCAAATCACAATATACGATATGACACGTACTACAGTAGAGGTTTACTATGTTATCGTATCTCAGAAGAAAATAAAATAATTTTGCTGGTGATGAAAAGGTGCTTATGGGACACTGCCAAAAGAGAAACTGAGCTGGAATTCTGTAGACACAAAGAGATCGGAAGGGAGGGGAAGTGCAGAGAAAGAGCAAGTAGAAGGGAAGTAGAAGGGAAGGAGGTGGGCGAGGAGGGAAGCAGAGAGCAAGAAAGAGAAAAAGAGAGGGAGGAAACCTGCTGGCAGAGAGAAATCCTAACAAGGACATGGGGACATAAGTGGGTATGAATGTTTAAGGACTCACCGAGAGATGCAGCCAGAGAATAAAGGCTGGAACAGTGAGTGCTGTCCTGGGTGCTGGTGGCTAGTTTGGAAGAGTTGATTGGGATCAGATTAAATGGTCCTTGGTGCCATGGTAGACTTTGGACTTTATCTTAAAGCAGTGAAGAGCTAACAAACGTTTTTAAACAAATAAGAAATTGAAGGAATTTTTTTTTTTAAGATTTTATTTATTTATTTGACAGAGAGAGATCACAAGTAGGCAGAGAGGCAGGCAGAGAGAGAGGGGGAAGCAGGCTCCCTGCTGAGCAGAGAGCCCGATGCGGGGCTCGATCCCAGGACCCTGAGATCATGACCTGAGCCGAAGGCAGAGGCTTTAACCCACTGAGCCACCCAGGCGCCCCTGAAGGAATTTTTAGTGGCTATTGTGTTTTGTTTCTGTTTTGTTATGTTTTGGATGGTGCTGTTTAGATGACCGTTGTAGAAAGTTACCTTGGGAGTAGTACGGGAGGTAGAGTATGTTCTATAGTGCCTCTGCTACTAATAGCAATGAGTCAGATATTGAAAAATAACTACCCGAGAGGAGAGGATTTAAACTACATCAGTGACAATAGAAAATGGAAAATAATTATCAGCTATTGCCTGGAGAGGTGATGTAGTGTGGTGGCAGACTCTGGGACAAGCAGCTTAGATTGGATTCCTTGATTTCCGGTTATTGATGGCATAAACTTGTGCTAGTTCCTTGAGTTCTCTACAACTCAGTTTCTTTATCTGTAAAAAAGTAATAAGAATAATATCTACCTCATAAGGGTGTTAGGAGCATTAAATGAGTTAACACATTTAAAGAACTTAGAATAAATAGTATCTGACACATAGTGATTGTCATTTGTGTTCATGATTTTTGATATCATCTATTCAGAAGAGAAATAAATCTCATACTTTTGGAATGGAGGGAAAAAAGAGCCTTTAATTTGTAATGTAAGGTGTAGGAAAAATGCCCAAAGGGAAAGACTACAAGAATTCAGAGAGAACTCTAGGTGGAGGGAATAGCAAGAACAGAGGCTCAGAAAGGATTTATGTTCAGTTTCCAGCAAAAGGTTCAGAGGGTCATGTTTCAACAGAAAAAAAAAATTATTTTTCTTTATCTGAGGGCCTAAAAGCAAGCAAGAACCAACCTTGCCCTTAACTCAAGAGTTTCCCTATGTATTAATAAAGGACCACTAAATGGGGTGCCCGGGTGGCTCAGTTCATTAAATGTCTGCCTTTGGCTCAGGTCATGATCTCCAGGTCCTGGAATTGAGCCGCACATTGGGCTCTCTCTCAGCAGGGGGCCTGCTGCTCCCTTCCTTTCTGCCCCTCCCCCCAGCTGGTGCTCACTCTGTCAAATAAAATCTTTAGGGTATGTATTGCATGGAGCAGTAAGTGTTATACACAAACAATGAATCATGGAACACTACCATCAAAAACTAATAATGTATTGTATGGCAACTAACATAATAAAAAAAATTTTTTTTAAATTTTAAAAAAATAAAGGACCACTAAAATTTATCACCCATCTGTGACACCCTTTAGAGCTAAAAGAGCAGTAAAAATGATGAAAATCAAATAAATTAATATTTATTTTAATATATTTTTCATACTTGAAGTATTTATGTATTGACCAAAAAAGCGTTTTATTAAAAAATCATTTTCAAATATATTTTCCTAGAAAAAAACCAACATGTATCTATATATTAAGAGAAATTTTAAAAATTTTATACTGATTATCTGAACATTTAAAAATGATTTAAGCACAGTTATAACAAAAGAAAATAATAGATTAATATCTCCATGGGCATATATGCAGAAGTCTTATATAAAATATGAACAAATTTAATACAGGACATATAAAAAGGATAATATATCTAGACCAAGTGAAGTTTATTCCAGAAATGCAAGACTGTTTAACATTTAAAATTCAATCAATGTAACTCACTGGAAAAGAATGTATAGTTATCTCAATAGATGCAGGTACGATCAAGAAAAAAAAATCTCTCAACAAACTACAGTTGACCTTTGAACAATGCAGAGTTTAGGGGACCCAACCTCTTGTGCACTCAAGAATCCTCATATAACTTTTGACTCCCCATAAACTTAACTACTAATAGCCTACTGTTAACCAGAAGCCTTACCAAAAACTTACAGTTGATTAACACTATTTTGTATATGATATGTATTATATACTAGATTCTTAGAATAAATCAAGCTAGAGAAAAGAAAATGTTATTAAGAAAATAAGAAAGAGAAAATACATTTATAATACTGTACTGTAATTATAAAAGAATCTGCGTATAAGTGGATTCATGCAGTTCAAACCCGTGTTGTTAAAAGATCAACTGCAGGAAGAGAACTACCTTCTTTTTCTTTTTTTTTTTTTAAGATTTATTAATTTATTTGAGAGAGAGAGAGCACAAGTAGGGAGAATGGCAGGCAGAGGAAGAAGCAGACTCCCCACTGAGCAGGGATCCCCATTCCGGGCTGAATCCCAGGACCCCAGTATCATGACCTAAGTCTGAAGGCAGAAGCTTAACTGACTGAGCCACCCAGGCGCTGCAAGAACTACCTTAATTTCTTTTTTTTTTTTTTAAAGATTTTATTAATTTGTTTGACAGAGAGAGAGAGAGCACAGCAGGGGGAGTAGTAGGCAGAGGGAGAAGCAGGCTCCTTGCTGAACAAGGAGCCCCATGTGGGACTCGATCCCAGGACCCTGGGATCATGACCTGATCCAAAGGCAGACGCTTAACTGACTGAGCCACCCAGGCACCCCAAGAACTACCTTAATTTCATCAAAAGGATCTTTTTTTTAAAAAAATCAGCAACTACAGTTTACTTAATAGTGAATTTGAACATTTGCTTCTTGAGTTGGAATTAAAACAGGAGTGATCACTATCACCGCTTCTGTTCTACATTGTACTGGAGGTACTAGTCAGTGCTATAAGGCAAGAAGAATAAAAGAAACAAAAAGTAGAAGAAAAAGTAAAAATACTTTTTTTGGAAAAGAGAAAGTAAAGTTGTCAGTATTTACAGATAACATAATTATGTATGTAAAAAATCCAAATGAATGTACAAACTAATTAGGATTATAAGCACAGTTACTGGAAATAATTTCAATATCTTTTTGTCTCCTTTCAGAGAATATTTTTTCCATAAATGTTTTACCAAAGTTCATCAAGTTATCCCTCTCTGTGATTCTTTTGAATGTTCTGCCAAATTTAAATTCTTTTAAATTTTGTTCTATTTCGGCGGAAAGAATTATTTTCTTCAAATAAAAGTAGGAGCACAGTCAAAAAACATTCAAGATATTCCGAACATCTATTATCTCATTTGAAAATCGACTCTTAACACCATTTGAGCTTTTATGTAATATGTTTCATTCTTTTGTTTTAGTAAAAATAAACTGCAAAGTCATCTTCTTGCAATTACAGCTGATCATTGGACAATGCTGGAGTTAAGTGTGCCAACACCCCTGCACAGTCAAAAATCTGTGTCTTTTTTTTTAAGATTTTATTTGTCGGAGAGAGAGAGCACAGCAGGGGAAGCTGCAGGCAGAGGGAAAAGCAGGCTCCCTGCTGAACAAGGAGCCAGATGTGAGAATCGATCCCAGGGTCCTGGAATCATGACTGGAGCCGAAGGCAGACACTTAACTGACTGAGCTACCCAGGCACTTCAAAAATCTGTATCTTTTGACTCCCCACCAAAATTAACTGTTAATAAGTTACTGTTGACCAGAAGCCTTACTGATAACATAAATTGTCAATTAACACATATTTTGTATGTTGTTTGTATTACATACCATGTTCTTACAATAAAAGTAAGCTAGAGAAAAGAAAATGTTATTAAGAAAATCATGAGGAAGAGAAAATACATTCACAGTGCCATACTGCCATACTGTATTTATTGAAAAAAATCTGCATATAAGTGGACCCATGCTGTTCAAAGCCCTGTTGTTCCAGCCTCAACTTTGTTCCTAATAACTGCAACTTGCTAAACACTTCAAAAGCTGAACTTCTGGGGACTCTATTTATTGATTGCTTTCATATTTCTGTAATTTTGAACACTTACAAGTGAGTTCAATATTATTGCATTGCACTTTGGTTTACAAAGAACTTCTTTAAGAGTTCAAACATTTTTAAACTTTGATGAGTGGCAAAGAGAGAAAACACCCACTTCTACATTGAATCTGAATTATTATTTTTTTAAATGTAGCCATTCTTCATTTTTTTTTTAAAGATTTTACTTATTTATTTGACAGAGATCACAAGTAGGCAGAGAGGCAGTCAGAGAGAGAGGGGGAAACAGGCTCCCTGCTGAGCAGAGAGCCCAATGAGGGGCTCCATCCCAGGACCCTGAGATCATGACCTGAACCCAAGGCAGAGGCTTCAACCCACTGAGCCATCCAGAAGCCCGGAATCTGAATTATTTTTTATTTCAACCTCAAGCTTGTAAAATATATATGTATATATAGTTCAGTTACTCTAACTGCATTTATGTATAAAATATTTATAAAATTTCACAACTCTAGGTTCCATTTCAGTTATTAGATCATCATAGCCCTTTTAAGATTCATTTGTAAATTTCATAGGTACCAAAACCAATACAAAAGGCACATTTACTCAATGTATATTTCTTAATTTAGTGGAACATTATTTTTATCATGTTTTTACAAGATTCTTATCACAATTAGAATTCATTTTGTTACTGTATAAAGCAAATGATTTTATCTCAATGTTGAACTTTCAAAATTAATTTATAATGGCTTTAACAATAGTGTCAGATGTTTTATCTCGGCAAAATGAGCTCTATATAGTTTTATTTTTCTCCTCCATGATTTGTATGGGGAAAAAAACAAACATTTTTACTGGTCGGTGTTCTATTTGTAACATCTGATATCTTATAAGATTCTCATCATTTAACCATCTGTGAAGTGATTCTGTTAAAGGAACAAATTAAATAATAGTTGTTTCACTTTTATAGGGTCATAAGAAAAATTAGAATCTAAAATGAAGTTGTTTGACCCAAATGGAAAGTTGTGCTTCACAGAGTGACATGTAAATTACTTTCTGCAGCTGCACATTAGTTAAATCAAGATCTCTAGGCACAGCCATCTTAAAATAACAGTAACTTTTGAAATGGATATTTTCTGGTTTTCAGGTGGGCAGCCATTATGGCCCTCTTGTTTGATGGGGAATTTTAACATTTTTGCAAGTTACACCGTCATCATTAGCTTTTTTGAGAAACAGAAACCCAGTACTTAGATTTGGTCTTAGAAATGGTCTGGGCTTTTAGCTCATTATCGCCAAGAGAGTTTATTGTGATTTTTTTTTTAAAGCATTGATAACAAAATAAACAAAATTTTGAAGATTTATGCCATAGGATACTGACAAAACTGTGGGAGCAAGAGTATTCAATCATTGCAATACTCTTATATTATGGTAACCAGCTTCTACTTCCTGCACGTATCTCATAGACACCTAATCTGTAATTACCACATTTCCTAAAGATCCTTCTGATTAGCAGCCTGGAAGTTTGTTATACCTTGAAACCTGCAGCATGGGCCATGATGTAATTGGCTAGAACACCAAATAGACTACAGGGGCAACTGTGTTGAATACTTCTTCCTCCACCCCCAGGGCTAGAAGGATTTAACTGTTTCTAGCCACTTGAGTCCAAGTGTGTATCATTTTATCAATTAAGACTCTGCATACTGTCCTGAACAGCTATTCTTATTTTGCATTTTAAAAGATTCTGAAATAGAAAGATAAGGTTATCTCTCATTGTTTTTATATGTGTTAAGGTGAGAATTCTTTTTCTTACATACTACTCTCACACTTCTACATGAAACTATAGTAGAAATTGAAAGTACAAAATAAAGGCCTATCATATTTATTCTCACTTATTTTAATACTTATTCTAATACTACTTGTTTAAATCTGGAAAAAAAATTCAAATGGGGATTGCCTCAAAGCAAAGTGGGACATATGGAAATCATACAGCAGTTCAAATTCATGGTGAAAATAAATTCAAAAGGTATTTGTTGAGGATCTACTAACCCCAAGGAACTTTGTTATGAGCTGAAAGGAAATACAAATAGGAATTAAGCCAATTCCTTCCTCTTACCTTTAGAAAGGACGTATGTACAAAGGATTTACATTCAGAGTAGAATGGTATGACATTTTCTGGAAAACTAAGGAAGCAAGACTCCTACATTGAAGAAAATAACTGATGGTATTTATTTCCAGTGATAAAACTTGAGATTTTAAGTAAAAATGAGAATTGAGAAAAGTTGTATTCACTACTGTGAGCTTGACAGTTTCCCAATATTTAAGAGCTTTTCTGATGGGATTGGTGGTGATCATAAAATATGTAAGCACTTCAAATATCTGCATAACTCAGTGAATCATTATTTTCCAAATGACAAATGTGTGAGTAATGTTACAAAATCATGCATGGCCATTCACACTGCAAAACAGACCAGTGGATTTTAATATAACTGAACATTTTATTGATATGGCTTCTAATTCCACATTACAACTAATCTTTAATACACAACACCTTGCTAAGTTTTGGTTTAGTATACAAAAAATAAAGACTATTCAAAGGTTCCTGAAAAAACTACTACAACATGCCCTTCTTTTTCCAATTACATATCTGTGTAAGGCTGAATTTTCTTCCTGTGCTTTAACCAAAATAGCTAATCATAACAGACTGATCATGAAAAAGGTTATGATAATCCAGCTATCTTCTCTCAAATCTGGCAATAAAGAGATTTGCAAAAATATGAGACAATGACACTTCTCTCACAAATTGTTTTATTTTAGAAATTTTTTTAATTAAAGTGTTATTTACATTGACATGTATTATTTCTATTTTTAAAGGAATTAATAAATAAAGATTGCCTTAAATAATACAATTGGATTCAATTTCATAACACTGGAGCGTTTGAGAAAATGGAGGGAAAATTATTTCAGTAAAGATTGGGAAAGTTTTTCACAAAAGACCTGGTATTCCAGGTAGACTCTGAGAAGTGGCTTGGATTTTAATAGGAAGTATTTTTAAAAGAATGAAAGGTCATAAGTAAAGGCATAAACAGAAAAGCACCTGATAGTCTTGGATAATAATGAGTGATGAGTTCCGTTTGCTAAAATGTAAGGAAGACACCATTCCTTCCTGCTTCTGTTTTTACCTCTCTAACCACTGCATTTGTCTCCTTTTTATCTTTGCTTCCTTCTCACTCCATAAATCTTGAGCTTCCAATGGTCTTGTCCTTGGATCTCTCTTCTCACTCTACAGTGTCCCTCACCAATTACATCATCCTCAAGACTGGAACTTCACTTCGTGGCTTCAAATCCCAGATATTCATCTCACCTTTCCTCCAGAGCTCCAAAGCTATACGTTCTGGACATCTTAAAGGCAACAGAACTCATACGGAATAAATGTCTTCCTTGAAAATCCACTGTCTCTCCTACATCCCCTTTCTTGGCATGTTCCATTCAGGAGTCGCTCTGGTCAAAAGAGCAGAATTCCTCCCCCCCTCCACCCCGTTTCCACTCTCACCTTCCTCCCCCATATTCATTCAATTCCATCCCACTGTTTCACCTTTTTCTTTTTATACTATTGTACTATTTTCCTTCCCCTTTTTTTAAATTAAGATACAATTGACATACATTATATTAATTCAGGTGTACAACATAGTGATTTGATATTTGCATATATTGTAAAATGACCACCACAATAACTCTAGTTAACATCCATCACCACACATAATGTCAAATCTTTTTCTTAGTGATGAGGACTTTTTTTTTTTAAGATTTTATTTATTTATTTGAGAGAGAGAGATGACAAGTAGGCAGAGAGGCAGGCAGAGGGAGAGGGGAAGCAGGCTTCCTGCTGAGCAGAGAGCCCGATGCGGGGCTTGATCCCAGGACCCTGAGATCATGACCTGAGCCGAAGGCAGAGGCTTTAACCCACTGAGCCACCCAGGTGCCCCAGTGATGAGGACTTTTAAGATCTACTCTCTTAGCAACTTTCAAATACAGTATTGTTAACTATAGTCACCACGCTGTACCTTACACCCGTGACTTATTTATTTTATAACTAGAAGTTTGTACCTTTTGACTATTTTCTTAGTTCTTTCTGTCACTAGTCTTACAGTCTTTCATTCCATCCTCCATATTGCTGCCAAAGTCAGTAGTACAAAAGCAAAGCCTATAATATAATCATGTTGTTTCCCTGTTTCGAAACCCTTTTGTGGCCCCTCAAGGAACTCTTAGCATCTTAGTGGAACATAAAATGCTAACCATTATCTGGCCCTTGATTACTTTTTCATCCTTAATGCTTGGCAAGTACCCTCCTCAACCTATAACATATTCCTTGCTTCAGCCATGTCAAAGAGCTTGCAGTTCTCCAAATGTCTCCAGTTGTTTTGCTTTGCCATGGACTTGTTCAGGTACTTTCTCTTCCAGGAATGCCCTTCCCTGCTCTGCCAACAAAGACTACCAATTCACCTTTTATGATTGTTCTCATGATTTCTTCTAAGAATTGTTCTCTTTACATTGGGTTAAATAATACTATATATTCTCTCTTTTAATAATAACATTTAAAAGTGATTGTTAGAATTTAAAATATTTTTGAAACTATTCTTAATTGATTTTCCCTCTCTACAGGAAAAAAATACCACTGTATGAAGCACTTTGCATAAGCTCATGTTGTTTTAAATAAGAAGCAAAGAAAATTTCAATATTTAGTGGAAAGAAGCCAAGGAGACTTTTTTCTCTAACAATCCAACATATAAATTGGCAAACAAAGAGCTAAGATTTATAAAGCACACGTCCAATATCCAAATGTATATTGTGCCCCTTAAAAATTTGTTTCACAAATGATTTTGTATTGCTGGAATTCCTTGAATATGCAAATTTAATTTATGATAGACTTGATATTCTTTTATATCCCAGAAGATTTTTGTTTTGAGAGGGTTTTTTTTTCCTCAAGCAGAGCTAAATTTCTAGTCTTTCATATTAACATAGCTATCCATTCACAGCTCACTTTAAAAAAGATTAAAATTCTTAAGCAGCAACATTATAGCTGTATTTGCTGTCCCCTGAATTCAAGTGATATCAGAGGTACAGATAAGCCTGCCAGAGACTTGCTTCATCTCTGAGCTCAAGTCCCCAAAATCAGTGAGCCCTTGTAGCTTTCTGTGAAAAATACAAAAACTTGAAAGGGTGCTTTATGAAGTCAATTTAAAAAAAATCAAACATGCTTAGTTTTATACAGTATCTTCAGTTGAATGGTTTAACTATATCTAACATAGCCTATGAACTCCTAATACTCTGAAACTTTGAACTTCATTAAGACATTTCCAATTCTACCACTAAAAAGTTATCTAATAGGAAGAATTTTGTCAAAGGAAACTGATAATAAGTGATACCAGCGAGGATCTTGTTCTTACATCCTCGTGTGCTTTGCTTTTTTGATCTCGAAGGCAGAATGTTGGCACAGTACTCTTAATAAGATGACTAGGGACTATGTCAATTTAAAAATTGCCTAAACACAGAGCTAGAAATAACTTTTTAAGATTTTAAAAATTCAACTGAGTAAATGTTAAAGATCTTATTGGCTTTATTCAGTGATTCATGAGTCAGACAGCATGCAATCTAGCAGATAGAAAGGAGCCCCAAAGAGCTGAACAAAATGAAAGACTTTTATAGGCAGAAAAGAGCAGAAACAAGGAAGTTATACTAGGCCAAAAGTAGATTGATTATTGCAAGATTATTTTCCTTTAGGGGATGGTAGGGATCTATCAGGCAGACTACTTAACTAATGCTGATCAGGTAACTTCTGGCTGACTGGTTGAAGATTTTTTTTTTTGGAAACTTAAAACCAAATTATGTCTGTTTGGTGACATGGAGGTTAGCATGAGCGACTCCATTTTGAGCCTGTTGTCTTGCTTTTAACAAAACAAATTTGGATGGATATATATGTAATTATCTGAGGAGATGCAGAAAGAATGTACACAGCTTTTATACTTAATTATGTCAAGAAGACATTACCCCAGTTATAGAAATTACATGTGTCACGTCTCACATTTACTTACCAGTATAGCCTTCTCGGTCTATCACATTCATTTTAAGAGCAGAAATAATCATCATGAAGGCAGGGGAAGCAACACTTATTTGCTATTCAGTGATTCACTGACATGAGATTTTTCATAGGCTTACAATGCTGGCGATGCTTTTCAGTGCCTTGTCAGTACCCTATGCATGAAAGCAGTGTGGTGTTTTTTTTAAAGGGCTTAAAGAGGGGGACAAGAAATAAGTGATGAAGTCAAGATAGCTAGGAATCAAAAAAGAATAAAGGAGATGTGAAAACCACCTGAGAAATTAGCCAGCATTTGTGGAAGGAATATAGGATTATAGAAGTTCGGGTCCCTAATGTTGAGAATGAGAATCAAGATTTAATGAAGCAAAAGTTTTATGATAGAGGGATGAGATCTCTGACAAATCAGATTTTTCCCCATTTATTTTTCTGTTTAAAAGATTCTGTTTCATTGAAGTTGTATGATCAATTTAGTACGGTAACACATTTGAAGACTATGATAGGGATGGGAGAGCAAATGGCAATGGTAATACAGTAGTTAACCCTTAGCCACAAAGGACACGTTCCAAGACCCCCGGTGGATGCCTAAAACTACAGAGAGTACTGAACTCTATAAAAACTATGGGTTTTTTTCCTATACATACCTATCTATGATAAATTCTAATTTATAAATTAAGCACAGCAAGAGATTAACAACAATAAATTATAAAAAATAGAACAATTATAACAATATACTGTAATAAAAGTTGTGTGAATATGGTTTCTCTCTCTCTTTCGCAATATCTTACTGAACTGTACTCACCCTTCTTCCTGTGATGTGAGATGATAAAATGCCTACGTAATGAGATGAAGCGAACGACGCAGACATCGTGAGGTAGCATTAGGCTGCTAGGGTCGATCATATGTCCCCAGGAGGATCATCTGCTTTGGGACTGTGGTTGACTGTGGGTAACTGCGGGTAACTGAAACTGTGGAAAGCTAAATATAGGTGATTGGGGGAGGGACAAGTGTACTTTTAAACAGGACAGAAAGCTCTTAGCTTCCGAAATAAAAGGGAGGAGGCTGTCCCATCTCTCTGAAAGAATAGATGCAAGACTGTCCTGAAGAGATTTTGATTTTCTACCTTCTTCTCCCCATTTAGAGACACATCGTGCCTGCTTTATATAAAGATGACATCTTAAAGCTGAAATTTGGAGGCAGAAGAACTGGCTTTATAGTTAAAGCATCATGCTACAAATGTGGATTTACACCTTCTTTTGGATGACTTGGAAACTGTCGATGCAAGCCACGGAAAGGAGGCATAGTGCCTAGAAAGACTGAGGCTAGGAGCCAAATTCCAGGAAATCAAGGACTGTGTACAGTGTTGGGTTAAAGGGAGCCATAAATGGAAGACTCTCCTCTCCTCCCTCTCCTCTCTCCTCTCTCCGATTTGTGTGTGGAGGTGGGAATGGGGAGCATGTGTCTGCATGCACACAGACATCTAAAGGTACATATATTTTAGGAGCTGATTCCTTTGTTTAAAAATTTGCTTCTAAGTATCCTCTTGAAATGTAGTTATAATTCAGTTTGCTTAACTCTTAAAATAGGTTTTAGAATGAAGGTATAGCAAATGTGGAGAGAGTTTGCAATCTTGGAAAAGGCACTGGAGTGCAGGTCAAAAGATCTGGGTTCTAGTCCCAGCTTTCCCAAATCCATGTGACTGTTAGCTTGACTATCCGAACCTCAGGTTTCACGTCTGGGGAATGAAAGGATTGGACTTGAATGACCTCTAAGGCTTCTTCCAACGCTGACATTTGATTATTCTGTGAAGTCTGGGTTAAGCAGAGGCATCTTTTGTATAGCATGTTAACATCTGGTAGAGGCATACCCAAAGGGTAAGAGCAGGAAGGGACAAAAACAACTTCTGAAATATTGAAATTGCCCCCTCAACAAATGAGTAGCTTGCTCTGTAACAAAGCAGGAACAAGAAGGATCGCATTAATAGCCACATGTAGTGTTTTTTACAAGTGAACAGGGCTAAAAGTAGCAAAGCCAAAGAACACACACCTAAGGTCACCAAAAGACAAATACCAACATGTATGCAATGCTGCCCTTATTAAATCTTTCAGGTGAAATAGATACTGCAAATAAACTTTAGATATCAAATAATGCAATTATAACATAGTAATAAACCTAGTGAGAAGCAAACAATAGGACAGTATTTTGACAGATCTGCTTGTGTGTATTTACTTGGCTTGATCACTTACTGGCAATGTGTACTTGGGGAAGTTAATTACGTGTTTATTGTGGAAAACTTGGAAAATGTTCGAGAATGAAAAAAAACTTTAATGCATAGAATTATGGAAAATATGGTTTTAGCTTTCCAACCTTTGTAGTAAAGGAAAATAAACCAGAACAGGTGCATCTGTATTTGCCATGTTTATTGCCTTTACCTAAAACATCATCCTAAATATATGCTAAAGACATTTCCTTTAAGAGCACAAACAGACAGAAACATTTGCCACCAGGTTTATTAATCAATATTATTTTGGAAGTTCCACTAAATGCAATAAAAAAAGTTAAACGATTATTTATAACACCACTGGAATAGAAAAAATGTAAGGCTGATGATACAGTTGTACATCTAAAAGCCCCCCAAATTGCAGTTTTAAAGTAATAAAATAAAAAACAAATAATTTGGTAATTAGATCAGTTACTCAGATAGATATACATTTAAAAATCTATAGCTTTTTCTTTACTGGCCATAAACAGACAGGCAAATGGAAAAAAGCAAACATACATAAAACAGATAACAGTGAAGAATTAAGTTAAACAGGAAAATATAGAACTAAAATGTAAAAATGTAAAAAACTAAAATGTAAAAAAAAAAAAAACAACAACAAAACCCAAAAAATCTATACTAACTTATTGAATGGCTCAAAGGCAAAGCAAATAACAGAGCATGTTCTGGGTTGAGAAATTTTAATACCACAAAAATATCAAGCCTCTGGAAAAGTAATAAATTCAATGAAAAAAATTAACAGCTTTATTGAGGTATACTTGAAATACAATAAACTGTGCATATTTAAATATGCAATTTGACATACACACACATGGTCATACACCTATAAAACTATTAGTACAATTGAGATAATTAACATGTCCATCACTATGAGTAGTATCCTCTTGACCCTTTGTAGTCCCGCCCTCCCTTTTCCAGGTACTTACTGATCTTCTTTCTGTTAGTAGGGATTAGTTCGCATTTTCTCAATATTTATGTAAATGGAAACTTATAATGTGTTCTCTTTTTTGTTTGGCTTCCCTCACTCAACGTAATTATTTTGAAATTCATCCATTGCATGCCATAATTTATTTATCTTTTCATCTGTTCATAGAAATCTGGGTTAATTTCAGTTTTGAGCTTTTACAAATAAAGCTCTCAGGAGCATTTGTGTATGAGATTTTGTATGGACGTGTTTTGTTTTTGGAACTTGAAAGTCACCAGAAGAACACAGGAGAAAAATCTTTGTGATCTTGATTTTAAAGTTTTGAGTTTTTCATTTAGGTCTATGCACTATCTTGAATTAATTCTTTTACATGATATGAGGTAAGAGGTAGGAATTGAAGTTCATTTTTTAAGATTATTTATTTATTTATTTGTCAGTTGGGGGGAGAGAGCACAAGCAGGGGGAGCAGCAGGCAGAGGGAGAGGCAGGCTCCCCATTGAGCAAGAAGCCTGATGCAGGACTTGATCCCAGGACCCTGAGATCATGACCTGAGCCGAAGGTAGATGCTTAACTGACTAAGCCATCCAGGTGCCCCTGAAGTTCATTTTTCATGTATGGATATCAAATTGTTCTAGCACCATTTGTTGAAAAGACAAATCAGTCCTTTTTTTGCACATGTGTGGAAAATCAATTGACTGTGTATCTTTAAATTTATTTCTGAAATCTCCAATCTGTTTCCTTAATGGTTTTATCTATTTTGATGCTAATATCATACTGATCTGATTATTGTCACTTTGCAATAAGTCTTAAAGTCAGGTAGTAAAAGACTCAACTTTGTTCTTTTTCAAAGTTGTTTTGACTCATATAGGTTTTTTGTATTTCCATGTTTATTTTTGAATAGCTAGTCATTGTCTCAAAAAAAACTTGCTGGTGTTTTGACTGGAGTTGCATGGAATTTATAAATCAATTTGGAAAGAAGTAAAAATATTAAGCCCTCCCATGTAGCAACACAGTATATCTCACTTATTTAAATTATTAACAAATTTTGTATCTTCTATAGTTTCTCTTAGAATTTTTTTTTTTTTAGTTTTTCTGGTTATAAGACTTGCAAATATTTTGTCAGATTTATCCCTGATATTCATATTTTGATTCTAACATAAATGGCATTGCTTTATTAAAATTTATTATACTTTCAATTTCTAATTGTTTGTTGCTGCTATATAGAAATACCATTGATTTCCGAATATTGATCATGTAATCTTCAACCTGGCTAAATTTGTGTGTTATTAGTTCTAGTAGCTTTTTTTTAATAGAATCCATTGAATTTTTTTATGTAAACTATTATGTTGTGTTCAAAGAAGAGTTTTTATTTCTTCCTTCCAAACAGGATGACTTTTTTCCCCTTGCCTTATTGCCCTGGCTAGAACCTCTAGTACAATGTTGATTAGAGATAATATGAGCAAATATTCTTGTATTGTTTCTCATCTTTGGAGAGAGTAATTCAATTTTTCATCATTAAATATGATGTTAGCTGTAGGCTTTTTGAAAATGTCTAGTATTAGGGTGAAGAAGTTCATTTTTATTCCTAGTTCACTGAGAATTTTAATCAGTATGGATGCTGGATTTTTGTCACAGGCCTTTTTCTGTGTTTGCTCAGATAATCATATGGTTTTTCTTTTTAATCTCTTTATATGGTGAAGTACATTGATTTTTGAATGCTAAATTCAAAATTCTGGCATTCCTGGAATAAACTCCACTTGGTCAAAATATATTATCCTTTTTATACATTTTTTCATTTGATTTGCTAATATTTTGTTAATCTTTGTATCTATACTTATGAGCAATATTGATTTGTATATTTTTCCCTTTTAATGACTTATCTGGTTTTGGTATCACGTAATGCTAGCATTGTAGAATTATTTGGGAATTATTCCATCCTTTTCAATTTTTTTGAATAATTTTTTATAGAATTGGGTTTTTTTCTCCCTTAAATGTTTGGTAGAATTTACTAATGAGGACATCTGCGCCTAGAATATATCTGCCAGGAAGTTTTAAATTACAATTTCAATTTACTAGATGTACAACTATTCAGGTTATCCATTTCTTCTTCAGTGAACTTTGCTATTTAAGCTGTAAAATTCATTGGCATAAAGTCATTCATAATATTTTCTCTCTTTTTAAATATTGGTAGAATCTGTAGTGATTTACCTCTTATTCCTGATATGGTAACTTGTGTTCTCTCTCTCTCCCCCATTTCCTCTCCCCTTCCATCTCTCCCTCCTTTCTGATCTGAGGATTATCAATTTTATTGTCTCAAAGAACTGTCTTTCGATTGTCACTGATTTTATCAATTATTTTTCTGTTTTCCATCTGACCAGTTTCCTTACTCTGATCTTTATTATTTCCTTTTTACAGTTTACTTTGGGTCTCATTTGTTCTTTTTTTCTAGTACCTTATGATGTAAAGCTGTGATCTTCCTTCTTTTTTAATACAGCATTTTAGTGCTATAGATTTTCCCCCCTAAATAATGCTTTTGCTTCATCCCACAAAGTTTGACATGCCACATTTTCGTTTACTTGGAAATAATTTTTAATTTCCCTTTTGATTTCTTAATGACCCGTGGGTATGTAGAAATATAATATTTAGTTTTCGAATATCTGGGATTGTCCCAGATTGTAATTTATTTCTAATTAAATTCAATTAAGATCAGAGAATAAGTTTTGTATGACATAAATCATTTTAAATTTATTGAGTTTTGTTTCATGGCCCAGAATAATCTATCTTCATAAATTAACTTTAAATGGATCATAGGCAAATGAAAAACCTAAAATTATAAGACCTCTTGAAGAAAACATAGGACATGTCTTGGCAATCTTGAATTAGACAAAGATTTCTTAGATACAATGCCAAAAGCTTGATTTACAAAAGAAAAATTAGTAAATTAAATTTTATCAGCATTAAGAACTTCTCTTCAAAAGGCACAATTAAAGAATAAAAATCCAAGTCACGGTCTGAGCAGATATATTTGCAAATAGCATATCTGATAAAGGACTTGTGAAGAAATATGTGAAGAAATCCTCAAAACTCAGTAATAAGAAATAAAACAACTCAACAAAGATGGGCAAAATATTTGAACAGATACTTTATCAAGTAGGATGTACAGATAGATGACAAATAAACATATGAAAAGATGCTTGACAACCTAAGCCATTGGGGAAATGCAAATTAAAACTACCTTGAATACTACACAATTACGAGAATTTCTAAAATAAAATACACTCACCATACCAAGTGCTGGAGAGGATATGGAGCAACTGTAATTCTCATTCCCTGTTGGTGGTAATGTGAAATGGTACACCATTTTGGAAAAGAATCTGGCAATATCTTAAAAAATTAAATATACATCAGCCAAATAACCCAACTATTCCACTCCTAGGTATTTGTCTGAAACAAATGAAAGGATATGTCCATAGAAAGATGTGTACACAAATGGTTATATCAGCTTTATTTGTAAAAGCCTCAAATTGGATAATCCAAAATCCATCAGCTGATGATGGATAAACAAATTTTGATATATCCATTCAATGGAAAACTACTCAACAATAAAGAGGAGTGAACTACCAGTGCACACACACACAAAATAGATGAATCTCAAAATAATTAAGATAGTCAACCCCCTCCCCCAAATACAGTACATGCAATATGATTCCACTTCTATAAAATTCTAGAAAATGCAAACAAATCTTTGACAGAAAGCAGATCGGTGGTTTCTTGGGGGTGGAAGGGTAGGGAGAGGAAGGACGAAGTGATTACAAAGGAGCACAAGGAAACTTTTAGGGGTGATGGATTTATTTTAATTATGATGATTTCACGGGTGAATAAATGTCAAAAACATCAAACCGAACACTTGAAGTATGTGCAGCTTGTTGTTTGCCAGTTATATGTCAATAAAGATGTTAAAAATTAATACGGGTGCTACACCTAAAGTTCAGTACTGGCAACATGAATTTAATATTTATTATTTTATAAGTTATCCTTTAGGTGTCGTTTCAATTCCAGAGAACATATTAATTTAATTAAAACTTTATTCTCTGAACATTGGCATTTTTATATGAAAGCATTCATTAAAATTGGTTTTCTGACATGAAATAAAAGACCCAAAATATTAAAAATTATAAATTTGTTTTCATCGTTAATATTCACATAATATATATAAAATTATAACCAGTTAAAAAATGAACCATTGAATGAATTATTTCAGCTTAGAACAATTTTTCATTTCCTACCTACTTTACTCTGACTTGAAGCCTAAACCCTTATTCAGTCTAAACTAAGATGTATGCATTTTATTTCACCTCAAAATACTCTCCAAGTAGTAACATTTTTAATTAGCCAAATATTAATTTTAATAAAAATTAAATACAAGTGAGCCTTAAAAGCCAAGAAGTTTAAAAAAATGAAAAAATGCAAAGCAAATCTAATTTTCTGCCTTCAGAAAACGACTTTTGCTTTTGCTTTACTGAAATGATATTGTCTTAGAACAACTTTTATGCATCTACTCAGCTGGCTCTGCTTTGATATCACTCTTAAATGTTGGTATACCTACAGCTGCATTCTTTACCAACTACTCAATTCTTTCCTGAACTCCAGATCTGTGTATCTAGTCACTTAAATGTGAAATAAACTAGATATTCCATGAACCTAAACTAGATTTGTTAAATATTACAGACAGAACTTCCTATTCAAGATGATTATTCCCACATTTGGTATTTCCAGACCAGACTTCACCTCTGAAATATTAAAATATTGAAATATTCCAATTCATACCTATTATTAACAATTGATATCTCATATATATCTCAAGTATAACTTGTCCTAACGTGAACCCAATTCTCCACCCTCATCGCTCCTCACATAGTTTTCCCCATCTCAGTAAAGCGTACTATTGCTCAAACGAGTTGCCTATAAATCCATAGCAGATAGATAGAACTTCCAAAGAAAGATTACAGTAATTATTATGTTCCTTTATTATGTCTGTTACACATAATGAACATAAAATAATGACATCATATTAGTTCTTCGGCAAAGACATTCCTTCAGTATCTTTAGCCACTTAAAATCAATTCCACTTTTCCCAATTTCTGAGGCAATTCATAACCTCCATATCATTTTCTTTTCAGTAGTTAGAACAAAGATTGAATCTACAGTTGTACTAGATGAGAAAACTCTCAACTTATAAACAAGTCTTGAAAACCTTAGAATAAAAAGGTGTTTTCTTAGGAGGCAATATCATTTGTTAATGAAATAAACACATAAGTTGTTGGTTCATTCCTGGCAGAGTACATAGAGAGCCTGAAGAAAGAGTGGCCACTCCAAATTCAGAAGTGATGGTTTTAATAAGCAAGGGAACTTACTTACAAGGCTTATCTTCAGCGGCCGCTAGATGAGTAAATCTCCGCACTGGCTGACAGAATCTTTAAAGGTTATATAGAGACCTTCATGGGGTTTAGTCACATATACCATCCAGATGGTTTAACAACAGCCTCTCTCTCAAGGCTACATCCTTGAAAATTAATTCCATGGTGGTAATGACGGGCAGAATGTACATGTAAGGATGGGGGTGGGGATGAGGAGTTTCCCATTGCCCAGATCCAGCCCCAGGGTCAACTGGCGGTCACATCCTCCGGATGACCTTCTCCAACATAATTATATATATGTGTATATAAAAATCTTAGAAGCCTGTGATTACAATGTAAAGTTACACCTTAAAAATAACCTAATTTATTATGGGACAAGCCACCAGTTCACTGAATTCAGTCCCCATTCAGGGTGATGTGCAGACGTTCCTGAAGTCTCTTCAGGGTGATGGTATTCCATGTGCTTCTGAACTCAGTCCTCAGATTCTTCCACTCTGACTGGGTCTTGCCACCATGCTCAGTCATTTATGACTCCTCCACTCTTCAGATCTAAAGAGAAAAAGAACCCTGCCCTCCTTACCTCTAAACAATTGCTCTTGGCTTATGTTTGTGGAGATGGGACTCAGAAGTCCTCGTGGGGGCTGAAGGGGGCTCCAGAGGAAACAGACTCTCACTCTCACTGTTGCCATCAACACAGAACCTTTGTGAGGTCAGGATGAGCTCTCTAGACCTACTCCCAGATCAATTAGCATATTTGTAGGCTTCTCCGTGTCTCTAAATTTAGAAACGACTCTTAGATCTAGGAAGAAGGAGAAAGTCCAAAAAGTCACCTTAGTTCTTGGCCAGTGAAACACTATTCATTTTGGTGAACAATAGAAACATCGGCTCCTTTCAAAAGAAAATTCCACACTTACCCATCAGGGTAAGTTTTTAATGCGAGGCCCCATTAAAACAATAGAATTGCCAAAACTGTCTATCCACTTGCTCCTCTGTGGTTAAATCATTCTTACTTCTAGTCCTTTTGTTATTCTAGTCTATATGCTGTTCTTTTTGTTGGCTATGGTAGATTTACTCTGATAAGTAAAATTTACAAGTATCTTAGTAAGATAGTAAGCCAAGGTTAGTAAGCTTAGAATGTGTACTCATTGCAGAATTCCCTGGGGTTTCATCCTTAGACTTTATCTCCTAATTCCATTGTCACAGATAACGATGTTAATAATAGTAATTATGATGATAGTACCATAACATTATTGAGCAGTTATTATGTGCCAAACTGTACCAAGTACTTTACCTGCATTATTTCATTTAATCCCCACAAATTTTTGTGATTAGTATTTTAATCACTGCCGTTTTTATTGGTGAGGATAACTGAAGGGTAGAGAGGGAACAAACAGCTTGTTAAGTGGCAGAAACAGAAATCATGACTTGGCCTGACTGCAGAGCCCTATCTCGGTCTGCCAGACTGATTTCCGGGGCAAAAAAAAAAAATCATCAATTCATTCCTTTGCTGAAAAGTTTTCATTGCCTCTCCAGTGCCTTTGAGGGACCCCAGGAGCTGCTTAGCCACTTGCCTGATCTCATTCCTCTCCTCACTCCTCTAGAACCCCACGTTTGAGCTGTACTGGACCACCTCACGTCTGAATGCCCTAGGTTCCTTGTCTTCCCTCTTCCATTCCTGCTATTCCTGCTACTCCTCGCTCCTTTTTTTGCCCAACTTGTTCTTATCTTCAGGGTCTCAGTTCAGATGCCCCCTCCACCAGAGATATCTCTCCCACTTTCCAAGTCTGGGTCAAATGTCTCTTCTTAGATTTTCCCATGGCAACCTGGTCTTCTCACCAAATGCTAATCCACTGTACTGTACTTGAAGCTCCTACCAGACCAAGTGTCGGCAAGCCTTTTCTATAAAGGGCCAGGTAGTTTATGTTTGAGGTTTTTTGAGCCTCGTGGCCAACATCACTACTACTCAACTGTGCCGCTGTAGTGCAGAAGCTCCCACAGAGAGTACGATAATGAAGAGCATCGCTGTGTTCCAATAAAACTTTATTTATAGACATTGAAATTTGAATTTCATAGAATTTTTATGCGTCACGAATACTATTCTTCTTTTGATTTTCCAACCATCTAAAAATATAAAAACCACTCTCAGCTTGCAGGATGTACAAAAACAGGCAGGTGAGTCAGATTTTGCAGTTTGCCAAACCCTGTACTATTCCACGAACTCTTAATAGCCAGAGAAGTGGATCCTCCAACTTTATGTCCACAGTGCCTAGGACAGCACCCAGCTTATAGTGAGTGCTTAATAAGTACTTGTTAAATAAATAAAACTCATATAGCTAGTAGTGAGTGATAGCGTCAGGATTCCAACCTGAGTCAACTTGACCTGGCATGTGATGTCACACTGCCCAATCTGTGGCTAAAACCATAAGTGATATACTACAGCTAGAGCAAAATATTAATAAAGTAATTTATTACTTTAAATTAAATATTTTCATATTTAAGTATTTTTAATTTATTTATTTTTTTACTTTTTTAAAGATTTTATTTATTTATTTGTCAGAGAGAGAGCACAAGCAGGCAAAGTGGCAGGCAGAGGCAGAGGGAGAAGCAGGCTCCCTGCTGAGCAAGGAGCCCGATGCGGGACTCGATCCCAGAACCCTGGGATCATGACTTGAGCTGAAGGCAGCCGCTTAACCAACTGAGCCACCCAGGCGTCCCTGTATTTTTAATTTAAACATTAAGAAAAGCAATTTCACTCCTAGCTAGGAGTGAGATTGCTGGGTCATATGGTAACTCTATATTTAACTTCTAAAAATTTCTTCTGGAATCAGCTTTGGTAAGTTATATCCTCACCAGATATTTCAGTTTATTTTGTTGTTGTCTTTTTGGGGGGTGACATTGCCTATTTTATTCTAAAAATAAAATCTCATACAGAGTGGCAACATTGCCTAATTGCTAAGAGCACAGCCTTTGGAGCCAGTTTTTTTTTTTTTTTTTTTTAGACCACATTGTTTATTTGAAGTTCCCAAGAAAAATAAAAATAAAAACATACATCTAAATAAAAATTTGTACATGAATGTTCATGGCAACATTATTCATAACAGCCAAAAGGGGGAAGCAACCTAACTGCCCATCAAATGATGAATGGATAATGAAATGTGCTATATCTATACAATAGTGTATTATTTGGCAATAAGAAGTACTGATACATACTGCATCATGGGTGAACTTTGAAAACATTATGCTAAGTGAAAGGATAATTACAAAGGAATACATATTGTATGATTCCATTTATATGAAGTATCCAGAATAGGAAATCTATACAGATAAAGAGTAGACCCGTGGTTGCCTAGGGCTGTAGAATGGGTGAGTAGGGGAGAAAAGGGAGTGACTACTAATGGGAAGGATATATTGGGGAGGGATGAAAATATTCTAAAATTGATTGTGGTGATGACTATACAACTCTGCAAACATACTAAAAATCATTGGATCTTAACTTTAAATGGATGAATTCTTAATTATGTCTCAATAAAGCCGTTATTAAAAAAAGAGAAAAAATAATTCCAGAAACACCTTGGTGTAGGGCCTGTTGAACACTTGAACTGTATTGTTACTCTTATTTGTTGCTACTCAACTTAGTCTAGCATATACCCTTTTCCCCACCACCATTTAACTTGGCCTTATTTACTGTGCTTTCAGATATTAACATAGTCCGTCTTGGCTATTTCAATTTTTTAAAGTATAAACCCTCTTCGAAATGTAGCTTTTGAACCAAACAAGTTATGTAAATAATTAGAGGGGCGCCTGGGTGGCTCAGTTGGTTGGGTGTCCAACTCTTGGTTTTGGCTCAGGTCTTGATCTCAGGGTTGAAGGATCAAGCCCAGCGTCGGGCTCCACACTCAGTGGGAGTCTGAATGAGATTCTCTCTCTGCCCCCTTCCTCTGTTGCCTCCACTACTCTGCTCTATCTCTCTCTAATATACAAATTATTAAAAAAATTAAAAAATAAATGCTTAGAGCATCATAGTTCTTTTCTTCCAAAGCATACATATCAGAAAGAACCCTGAGTATTGTCTAGAAATTCATTTTCTTTCTATATAGTCTTGTGCAGTTGTTCTCTTCTTTCTTTTCCTTTCAAAGTTAGAACAGAGAGGGGCCTGGCTGGCTCAGTCAGTGGAGTAGGTGACTCTTAATCTCAGGGTTGTTAGTTCGAGCTCCACATTGGGCACAGAGATTACTTAAAAAATAAAACTAATAAAAATAGTAAAAATAAAGTTGGAACAGAAAGACCCTAAAGAGCACAGAACCCCAGCACATGGACATTCCCTGTGACCTCATCTTTCAATTAGTATATGGTTACCAAGGTGACCGCATAATGTTAATTATACATGGAACGTCAGAGGCTGGCACCAGGTGGCAGTGGGACGGCTTGGACAAAGGAAGGCTGGGAATCCAGGCTAACCTTCCTGTCTGGTGAAATTCAGCAATCCTACCACAAGAATAAGGTCAGAAATTAGTCGCTAAAGGGGTGGTTACTTAAGGTCACAAGAAGGGAAGCAGGACTGAAACTAGAAGTCTATTTCATAAGAAAAAGAAATTTGTGGTTACTAACTCTAATCACTGGTGGAGCTGTATGGTCTATTAATATTGTATTTATTTGAAAGCTTAAATATAAGGCAGATATAGGAGAGAAAGGCAAAATCATTTACTAGAGCTAATCAGAGTAAAATTAAGAGGAAGAAAAATGAGGTAAAAATGCTTTGAAATTAAAATCAGAAGGCATGACTTCCAACTAAAAGACTAGTAGGTTATTTTCATTTTTTTGAAATTTGGCTTTTTAATCTATAAAATTGAATTCTGTCCTCACTGAATATTGAGTTATCCATATTTCTAATCCCTTCCAACTTTAGATATTTAGGAATTCAACACTGTCTTAGAACCGAAATCACAAATTGTTTGTCCTAGTGCCCCTGAACAAGAGGTGAGAAAGAATTTACAGACTCAAATTCAGTGGTTTTGTAGAGACAACAAGCTAACCAGCTCATTGCATAGTGTTCCTATCTCCAAGTTACTACCCTCTCCTACATTGTGACATAACTGTGTTATAACAACTTTTTTTATTGCTCTTACAAGCTGTGCTGTTTTAACACAGACCAGAGCTTCCTAAACTCCATCAAACATTTTCATCATATTGAGAATACAAGAAACACATTTAAAACAATTTATTCACTGTGGATTCTCAAATCTGACCAGTGTTGAAGCTGGATGTAGGCAGGACGTCACACCTTAAAACTGTAAAAAAGGAGAAGGGGGAAAAGGGACCATTATGGTCTTCACCATGCTGGAGTAACTTAAAATGCCTGCAAAACTACTGTAGCATTTTATCCATAGTATCATCCCCATGCAATTTTCGCTCAGGGATTTTGTCAGTAAAGGGACTTGTCAAGTATTTTTTTCTTATCTTCTTGTACCCCAGAAGAAAGTATATATATGTATGTATGTATTTTTAAATACTTTATTTGACAGAGAGAGAGCACAAGCAGGGGTAGAGGCTGGCTGAGGGAGAGGGAAAACAGACTCTGTGCTGAGCAAGGAGGCTGACTGATGTGAGGTTTGATCCCAGCATCCTAGGATCATGACCTGAGCCAAAGGCAGACACAACCGACTGAGCCACCCAGGAGCCCCAGAAGAAAGTATATTTTGAAATCAAAACACTAATCTGGTTTGCTTTTGTAAGTTTGAGCAAAGTGGTAGCTATATCAAACCTAGGGTTGGTTGAAGGCCTATCTATCTAGGAGTGGGGCATTGTGAGAAACCAGCCAGGTGGTCCTAGTTTTTAAGGCTAGATAGAGAAGAGAAGTCAAGTTCCAGGTGTCACATATGTTGCCTTTCTCAGCTGTTTCTCACAATACAGTGAACTAAACACTGGGTCTCTATACATGTATTGATCCCTGTTTGGGGTGGGTTCAGTCATCCTCCTTCACAATGAATCTGTAGGCATTCCTAAAAGGAATACACAGAAGTCTAGCAATTTCAGCTTCAGTGAAGACATTCCTTCCCATACTTTTCAGTTGGGACATCTTTTCCTTCCTATTTTACACGTTGCCAGGCTGCCTTGGGCGTTCCTTCCTCTTAGTGCATTGTACGAATACGTCATCAAATTGTTCGTGTACACTTGCCAGATTCGCCTTTAAGTGCCAGATTCACCTTTAAATTCTAATCCCCTCGGGGTCTTGAATCGTGTGCCTTCCCGTATCCGCAAGCAATACCTGGAATATCACAGTTATGTAATATGTAATGAATGAATAGCCGAAGCCGCAACCTGTTGAATGAATGAACCCTCATTAAACACTCCCGCCTTTCTATGGGGATCCACTGTGAAACGTTGCTAAGAATTATCAACAGCGTTAAAATTTTGACCTGTTGTAGGGAAACAAACAAAACAGACGGGAAGAGGCGAATAGAGAGGGGAAAAAGGAAGGACCGGCGGCCAATACGCTCGCCGCGCTCCGGGCCGGCCCCGCCCCCGGCCTCGGTCCCGCCCCGCCCGGTCGGGTCTGTGCGCGTGCGCCGGCGGGAGCGCGGCAGCTGGTCTGAGCCCCGGCGCTGGGGGCGCGCAGCCGGGAGAGTGTTTGACGTGGCAGTTCCCAGCCCGGCTGCAACTCTGTGCGCGAGACCAGCCTGTGGGGACACAGGGCCGAGGGCAAGGCGCGGCGGGACGAGCGGCCGCAGCGGGAGCTGGGTCACCGGGGGGCACCCGGCGCTAGGAACAGAGCGCAGGCTCTCGGAAGTCCAGTGGCGTGCGGGAGCAGACCAGGTAATGCCTCACCCTGCCTGGCTACGCTCTGGCGGGACAGCCCCTCCCCGGGCACAGCTGGAGTGGGGTGCGGTGCCCGGCCTAGGATGGGGGTTGGCGAGAGGCTGGATGCTCACCTGTGGCAGGTCGACGGAGGAGACCTCATACTTTGCTCCTTTAGCCTTTTCATGCAGTTTAATAATGGGGGTGGGGTGGGTGGGCGTGGGCATTTTTTTACCCGCCCCCGCCCCCATCTTTTTGTCTTGGGATGCTGGAACTGCGTGGTTAGGGTCCTCAGTAGCCACAATATTAAGGTGGCACGGCCAGCGGTTTTCTTGTTTCTGTATCAACTTAATTTCCTCTTCAGAGGTAGGCAATATTGGAAATAGAGTAAAAATGGCAACTGTATCTTCAAGCTTCGGGACATCCTATCCCGTAGCGAAACCGATTTGTCCAAATCCGAATTTGGTCCAGGGTGAGAAGCACACCTTGGCTCTCGTTATCCAGTGACAGTGGCCTGGGGGTTGTTCTGTGATTGAAGCTCCCCAGATTTTGATCCTAGACCTGCTCTTGCCAAGTGGCTTTGTGCCATGTCGCCGCTTGAAGCTGAGTCAGGTTTCTGTAACTTGGTGCTGTGTGAGGAAGTTTGACGTGGCAAACTGGGTTGCATGAGGAAGCAAATTCCTGTCAGGACCAGTTTCAAGAGGGACCCGACTGCTTGCTTCCTGCTGTTTGGAGTGAACATCCCTGCCTTTCCTCTCCGTCACTCAGCAACAGGCTGCTACGTAGGTGTGTGCTCCTGCTGACTTCCTAAATGTGCCTGGTTGGATGAGCTTGACCAAAGCTCAGGCTGCCACGTCTCTCTCTGCTAAAGTGGGAGGAGGGTAAAATTGTTGTCAGGAACACAGTGGACCAGCAGGTTTTGCCTATCTCTCCTCTCTTTAGTTATCTCCTTCCAAGGAGAAGAAGATGATCTTAAATATTTTCTTTTAATTTCGGAAACTTAAGAGTTTAATAGGGAAATGAAACCAGATGAAGAATGAGAATTCCTGAATATAGGTCTATTTCAAGTCTTAGCAGCTATCACCCAACTTTTACCTTAAAGGTAACATCATAAAAACAACAAAAGGAAAAATATTCCTATGCCGGATGAAGAAACTGGAGATAAACTGTAGGATCAGTGTTTTATGTCTGCAAAGTCTTTAGAAACTTCATTTTATAAGAGGGAACTGAGGCCCAGAGAGGTTCTTCACCTTATTCCATGTCACACAGCTATGCATTGGTAGATTTGTAGTGAAAACCTACTTCCTTTACCAGAATTCAGAGTTTTTTTAAATTATAAAAATTCTTTGAGCATAGTTCTATGAAATGTGTCTTATTTTGTGAAACCTGGAAAAATGGTAAATTTAAAACAAATCGATGTTTAGCTTCTGAGTAGAATCAAGATGGGTATGTTGGGGACGCCTGGGTGGCTCAGTTGGTTAAGCAGCTGCCTTCGGCTCAGGTCATGATCCCGGGGTCCTAGGATCGAGTCCCACATCGGGCTCCTTGCTTGGCAGGGAGCCTGCTTCTCCCTCTGCCTCTGCTTGCCACTCTGCCTGCTTGTGCTCTCTCTCTCTCTCTCTCTCTGACAAATAAATAAATAAAAAATGTTTAAAAAAAAAAAAGATGGGTATGTTGTACTGTGAAGTGTGTGCGCATGCCTGAATATATGTGAAATTGCTTTTTTTTTCTTCGTTCTTTAAATATATGTGTATATGTTCTTAGAGGTGTGATATTTAAATTAGAAAGAGAGTCTGTCATCTTTGAATGAGAAACCACTGATAACTCTCAAATGTTTGCAGGCTGCAACCTGGCTTAGTCATTTTATGACTCATAAAATAAGTCCATTACCAACTTCTTTATCTTCTGCTATATTTATTGGACTATTGATTTCTCTTTATCCTAGCTGCCTGACTAAAATTACTAATTAGGATAGCACTGAAATGACACAAGTCCTAAAACATCTGATTGCAGACTGCTGGCAGCTCTGCTGGTCAGTCAATTGAATGACTTGTGATTATTGCCATTGGCATGCTTTGTGCTGAAACGGGACCATGGAAACCAAAGGCACAAAAATAGTGGATACATTATGAGAGACAATCTGGGGAATAGTTCATTCTTACAGTGAAAAAGTGATTGGCAGTTGTTATTTAGATTTTGTGCCTGAGAATTTGCCTATAGAATTGAGTTACTGAGTTCCATAGAGCTATGATTAGAGCCTTTTTAGAAGATAATATGATACGTTGTATGATATGAAGATGTCTCTCACACCTGAATTTTTCTCAAACCATTATAAGTATTTATTAACAGTGTTCATATTTTGAATAGCATTAAGTAACTCAAACTCTCTTGTTGACATTTTTTCCCCTTCTGTTGCAGAGTTCTTTTGTAGAGCTGTCCCTTGGAATGATATTTTCATAATGAGTCAACAAGGATATGTGGCTACACCCCCCTATTCTCAGTCCCAGCCTGGAATAGGCCTTTCTCCACCCCATTATGGACACTATGGGGACCCATCTCATGCAGGTTCTCCACCAGGTAAAGTGCATTATTTTGACTTGCATGTGATTATTGATTCTCAGGCTCAGAGACATAAGATATTCTGAAAGAGCAGCTTTGGAAGTGTTGAGTGGTCATTATGTGATGCTGTGGTTTGAGAGTATAGGCTTACTTGGAGAAGTCTCTTATAGAAGAAGCCCACATCATCAGTTTGGTTATTGCTTGGAGTACGACGAGTTTGGTTTTTAAATATAGATTAAAAAAAAGAAGCTTCCGGAGTGTTTTGTTTTTACCATTAGACTTGTTCTTGCTACTAGTCAGTGGTGTAAGGTTATTTGAACATATAATAAAAAACCAAATTAAATGTATATAAATATATATACTGTACATTATATATATATGATATAAATATATTGGCAATAAAATAAAAAATCAGGTTGAAGTTGGAAAAATATGATTAGATTCATGTACCAAAAATTCCTCCATGATGATAATAAAAGCATAGCCTTACCTTGAAATCATTATTGAATGATATTGTTTGCTTTAAAATATGGTATTCATAAGAGAATCTTGGCTTTTGGGGCAGAGATGGGAGAAAAAAAGAGCTATGGAGTAGGACTACCACTCTATTGCTGTTGGCACCATAAGGCCACATTCCTTTATCAAGGGGCTGCTCGGAGGGACCAAGTTTCAGTGTTGGAGGGAAGCAAATAATAGCATGTTTCAGGTCTAATGGTTCCACATTTCCTAAAAATATTTGTGTAAGACAGTTCTTGTGAATTCTGAGAGAATGCTGAGGAATTCAACTCAAATCATTGGTGGAAATTGGCTGTGTATGAATTAGTATCTCTTGGGGCTCTGATTCGTGTAGGATCTGGGCTCTGCTGGATAGCACGTATGGAGTGCAGAGCCACTGAGGGGCGAGGAAAGCCCTGTAGTGAGGCGGGGTTGAGGCAACCACACACAGTTTGTTGCAGAAGATGCTCAAAGACTAGTAATTTCCTGTGGAAATCACCTTGTGATTCAGCGTGCCTATAATTTTAAGAAACCTTCAGATGAAGCATCCTTCTTTTGTCACAAACCAGTCTTCCCCACAATACTTAAAGATCTGGATCCTGTAGGAACCATCTTTTTCCAGTTTCTCTCTATCTGGTAGTTCATTCCTCCTCTGCATTTGTGTATGATGAAAATTATAAATTCTTTTTGAGTGCTTCCCATGTATCAAAAACTGGTCCTGAAAGCTTTACATGCATTATCTTATTTAATCTTCACGCAATGCTGTGCAGTAGATTATTAGCTCTATTTCACAGCTAAGAAAACTGCCTGGTGTACTGTAACTTATTCAAGGTCCCAGGAATCATACCCAAGTCCCTCAAGAAAACAAACAACAAACTAGTACACACCTAAGTAGAACATTTATTATTTTTTGCTCTTCCTTCCTCTCTTCATGGCGATCTTCTTAAGCAAGTACTCGCTTCCTTCAGTGACTCTCCATCCTTGCCTCTCAGTCCTTCCGTAGCTCAGTGTAGGCTCTGCTCCATAGCTTGGTCCCCCTCCACCCTTCTCACACCAAGGTCATCAGTGGTCCTCTTTTCCTCTCTATAGATTTTTTTTCCCTAGGCTGTAACATTCCATATGATGTACTAGTGTCTGAGATCTATTTCTCTAGCCCATATGTCTCTCCTAAGTGCCAGACCCATATTTTCAATTGCCCACCTGTTTACATGGGCACATTAGACTCATCATGTCCAAAATAATTCTGAATTTTTTCCATGAAACCTATTTTTTCCTGGCATTCCATATCTCACCCAGTGTTATCATCATTCACTCAGTTATCCAAATTAGAAACTTTCACTATTAAAAACAATCTCTTCCTTTTACCTTCTTCAATCCAATTGTCCTCCCAAATTCTTTTGGGGTGATTGTAAACCTCTTTCCTACCTGCTTCCTCCTCTCTATCCTCGTGTCATTCTTCTTGTTTAAGCCATTCGTCTTTCACCTGGATTACTAAAATGATCTCTTACCCATTCTCTCTCTCTCCCATACTCCCTTTCTCCAACCATCCATTTCTGTGCGGGAGGGATTTTTATAGCATGCAAATCTAATTTTTGACTTCTTTTGCTTAAAATCTTTTATGGCTTCCCATGGCCACTGATTGTATTTTAAGCTCCTTAGACCTTCATTGATTTACCCATTTTCTTTTTTCAGCTTGTCTGCCACATTACCATGCCTGTTCCAGCAGTGGTACTAAGCCATTACTCACTTTGGAAGCTGGTTTGTGCTCTGATTTGCACTCCACACTACTCTACTAGAAGGCCTATCCATGCCTTCACATTGTCATCCCGGTAGGGTTTACCTCCACACTCCTCCAGATTCATTTCAAGTATTGTGCCTGCAGGCCTTTTTGACCACTGTTCTTTCTCAAGTCTATCTATAAATCCTTTCTTCTTTTTGTGTTCTCCTAACACCTGTGCAGGCCTCTCTACTATTTACTGCACTGTATTATAATGGATGTGCCTGGAGCAGAGAAAATACTCAATAAATGAGTGTGGGGGGATGCCTGGGTGGCTCAGTTGGTTGAGCGTCTGCCTTCAGCTCGGGTCATGATCCTAGGGTCCTGGGATCGAGTCCCGCATCGGGCTCCTTGCTCAGCGGGGAGCCTACTTCTCCCTCTGCCTGATGCTCCCCCTGCTTATGCTCTCTATTTCTCTCTCTGACAAATAAAGTCTTAAAAAAAATAAATGAGTGTGTGAATGACAAGCTGCTTAATTCATCAGCAACACTCTGGTATTTACCGATATTAAAACAACAGCAAGGAAACTGTCTCTGTTGTATTAAATCCTTCACACTTTAATTTAAACCTCTTTCTCTTATTTAATTCTTAGATGGATACCAGGGTATCAGACTCTGTAAATATACTTTTCTGTAAAATATGGTGTTTTTGTTTAATTATTTAAGGCTGTCACTACATTACCCTAGCCTTTATTTTTCTGTGCTGAGTGACCCTAGGTCTCCAAATCTTCTGTGCCTTCTTTTCTAGTCTTTGGATGATCCTTTTGTTGGTTTTGTGATGGACATAGGCAACCTGGTTGTGATTCCTTGAAGTATCTATTCTTACATAGATCTGGGCAGTGCAAACTCTTGTTTTGTGTTTCTCACAGACCATACCTCCATTTGTGCCTGTGATGTGATGCTAGTGCTATGTATAACAAATTTAACAGATTTATTGAGTGAGAAAAATACTTGTGCCAAATAACAATGAATAAAATAAATCTAATCTCAGCCCTTCTAATACTTATCTAGTGGGATATGCATTAAGTAAATTGACAGTGACAATACAGGGGGTCGTACCAAGGTAAAGGAGGTAGAGGGTGCCATGGTAGCACATGGCAGGGGCACATAACCAAGACTTATGGATCAGGGGAATCTTCCTGGAAGAAATGACCTGGAAGATGAGTAAAAGTTGGCCAAGTAGGGAGGCAGCTTCCTGGGGTGGGGAGTGGGGTGGCACTTTTGCGCCCTCTGCAAGAGGTTCAGCCTGGCTGACACATAGAGTGCCAGCACTGAGAGATATGCCTGGAATGGAAAGTGGGGTCATCTTAAAACTTTATTTAGGCTTTATTTTAAGGGTAATAGGGTGCCACTGAAGCATTTTAAACTGGGAAGGGTCATGATCCCATGTGTATTTTAGAAAGAGTTACACTCCACATTAGAAAGTGTAGAGAAGGCATCAGACCTGGACACACAGCTTTCTGAACAGGGTTTCTCATCCTCAGCACTGGTGACATTTGGGACCAGTTAATTCTTTGTTGTGGGAGGCTGTGCTGTGTGGTGTAGGGTGTTTAATAGCATTCTTGGCCCCTACACAGTGGAGTACAACCCATCCTATACCTACCTGGCCTCTGCTCCCCATCCCCAGGCTGCGGCAACCAGAAATCTTAGACATTGCCAACTGTCCCTACAGGAGCAAGATAATCCCTGATTGAGGACCACTGATATGGAAGCTAAGAGGCAAGAACTGTTGATGTCCTGGAACTAGGGCAGGGCTGTGGAAGTGGTGAGGCTCACAATAAAGAGCAAACTCATATAGGTATACCACCAGGCACAGTGCCTTAGAAACAGTGGTCATTATGATTATGTCCATATGATAGGGAACTTGTCTTTATTTTATTTTATTTTATTTTATTTTATTTATGTAATCATGATAAGTGCATTTATTATTTCCATCACCTATTTCACCCGTCCCCCCATCCACCTCCCCTCTGGTAACCATCAGTTTGTTCTCTATAGTTAAGAGTGTGTTTCTTGGTTTGCCTCTCTCTCTTTTTCTCCCCTTTGCTCATTTGTTTTCTTTCTTAAATTCCACATATGAAAAGATCATATGACATTTGTCTTTCCCTGAGTTATTTTCCCTGAGTTATTTTGCTAGAGTTAGTACCTTCTCAAACTATTCCGAAATAATAGAAGAGGAAGGAAAACTTCCAAATTCATTCCGTGAGGCCAGCATTACCCTGGTACCAAAGCCAAATAAAGACACCACAAAACGGAGAACTGTAGGCCAATATTTCTCTTGAATATAGATGCAAAAATCCTTAGCAAAATATTGGGAAACTGAATTCAACAATACATTAAAAAAATCATACATCCACAATCAAGTAGGATTTATTCCTGAGATGAAAGAGTCGTTCGGTATTCACAGAATAATCAACATGATATATCACATCAACAGCAGAAAGGATAAAAGGATAAAACCATATGATCACTTCAATAGAGCATAAAAGCATTTGACAAAGTACAACATCCATTCACGATAACTCTCTGCGAAGTAGGTCTAGAGAGAACATACTTCAACATAATGAAGGCCTTATAAGAAAAACCCACAGCTAATATCATACTCAGTGGTGAAAAACTGAGAGCTTTTCCCCTAAGGTCAGAACAAGACAAAGATGTCCATGCTCACCACTTTTATTCAACGTAGTAGTGGAAGTTCTAGCCACAGTAATTAGACAACTTAAAGCAGTAAAAGGAATCTTTGTTTATTTTAGATAAACTTCTTTTTTCTACAAATGATTTTTAATTCTAGTTTTAGTTTGTCAGATCCAGGGCCAAATCCAAGGTATGCTTTTCCATGATGTTGTTTTTGGCAGGGTTTTTTTTGTAGATCATAGAAACCACTGTACCAGAAAGCGATTTGTTAGAGGGTATCAAGAAGCCAAGAGAGTATTAGAGAAAGCCAGAACCAAGCTTGGGACTCTGTGGTCCATGGAAATGCACACCCCACACGGGACTATTCCTTTAGTAGCCAGTGCCTTTCTACCCCAGAACCACCATCTATGCTCCCTGTTCAGGGTCTCCCAGAGGAATGTTTTTTTGCTGAATTTAGAGAACATGGCAACCACACTTGTAAGAGAATTTATGCAGTGGAGATTCCGTCTTTCCAGCTCCGAACCATATAGAAAGGTAAGCCTGAGAGGAAATGGAATCGGTATTGAGTAAGCTAGTCTATAATATCTGCCACTGTGTTAAAGACCAGTTTGTGATTTTAGAGATTTTTCTTTTGGCATAAGCATAGTCAGTGCTTTCTCATGCTTTGGTTTTACTTTCCTATTAAAATTCTCATACTGTTCTATAAAGAATCTGATTTCTTTTTATCTCTGGTCACTTTTGAAAATACTCGTAATGAGGAGAAGACTATGACTTTGTGGGTAATAGTGATACCGATTTCTCTTTGCCCTGAGGATAGAGTCCAAATGGCATATAGGACTTTGCAGCCTGACCCAACCAACGAGGACAACCTCTGTTCCAGCTGTTTTCCTCATAATCTCTCTGCCCTGCACCTTCTACCAGTCCCTTATCATGTCATGCTCTCTCATATCTTTGTACAAGTTTTCCCTTCTGCCTGAAATCCTCTATCCTGTCTCTATACTGAGAAAACTCCTGCTTTCTTGCAAGATTCAGCTCAAACAGTCCTTCCTCTTTGAACCTTTTCTTGATTCCTCTAGGAAGGGTCAGCTTGTCCCTCTGCATATTGCAGCACTAATCACAAGGCACTGTCATTGTTTGTTTACATGGTTGTGAGTTCCGTAAGAGCTCTCCGTGTCTCAAAGGCACTTTGAATGTACCTTGAACGAGAATGAATTTGAAACGTTGCCATAGAGTAGATTTTCAAAAATAAAAGGGAAAGAACATTTTAGTGAAATTGGTGTATAACAGTTCTGCTGGAGTATATGTAAACTGGGTTTTTTTTTTCAATTTTGTTTTTGAAAATAGAGAAATTTAGAAACATGTGCATCCCGTGGATACACATGGGACTACCCAGAAAAGAGTAATTCTGAAAACTGTTTTTTGATTCTCTGGACATATTTGTGAGGGTTGTTGATGAAATTGGTATTTACTTATCTAAGATATTAAAATATCTTTGGTTTCTTATAGTATGTGTAATTATTATTTTAGCACTAATGTTGTGGATTTTCTAGTTTTGTCCAAAATAATGTTTCAAAAATGAAAATACAAGTGTGCATATTATTATGGTATATATGTACTGTTAGACTCTACATCCTTGAAAAAAGGAGGGCAGGAGATATGGTCGAAAGGAAGCCAAGATTTGTTAATTGATTGCCTTATATATCAGGCATTTCTGGATGCTCTCCTATCTATTGCCTTACTCAATTGTCAGAACAGTTCTTAGAGATAGGGGACATTACTTCTATGATACAGTGTTAAAAGTCAAGTTTTCAAAAGATAGAAGTATCCTTGTCAGGGTCACAGCTGTTAAATGGTGGGGAAGGAATTCAAACCCAAGTTTGTGTGACTGCAAGTCTCATGTTTTTCTAACTTGCTGGCTTTGGAGTTTAGAACGTCATATAAAAATGTAGTATTGTAAGAAAAATATTTGTTTTTCTTCTTAGTATAGGAAAAATTGCTAAATAAGACTGTGACTGTAAAGTTAATATAAAATTTTTAAGTTTGAGGAATCCCGTTTTAAGAAAAAAAAACCTTTGTTATTAGTTTCAATATTATTCATGAATACAGCCATTGCCCTGTTTTTTTTACATTCTATATTACCCAAGCATCTGAAAGCATGATCTCTGCAGTATGATGATGATGATAATAAGAAACTTTTCCTTGGGAACTGCAAGGTCATCCAGTCAATCTCTTGTTACCTGAGAGAATAAACTCTCTAGAGGAAGACAAAAAAAGAAAGGAGATGTTGGGTGTGAAATATCGTCATGAGGTCAAGTGGAGGAGTGCACACAAGGCATCTAGGAGGTCATTGATGATGTGCTAGAGAGGAGGGTGGGGTCAGAAGTAAGTTGAATGAGCTGGAACAAAACAAGCAGTTTGGAAGTGGAGAGAGCAAATAGAAGAATTTTTTTTTACTTTTAAAAGACTAGAAGGGGTGTCGCATGTAATCTAGCCCGAGCCTTTCCTTTTGCAGCGAGGGGAAGGAAACTGAGGTACTTGGATGTAAACTTCTTGCCCAGCACCATTCGTCTATCTGCTAGTCAATGGCCAGGTGGGGCCTTGAACTCCTCTGACTCATGTTCAGTGACTTTTCTTCTATACCACACTTTCTCCAGAAGAGAAAGATGTCTGCAAACAGTTCAAAAGAGAGACCTTTAAAGATCTTTTGAGAAGGAACTTCTTGTACAGGAAAACAGTTATTGCCACAGCATCTACTAATCACATGATCCCACATTTTATATGAGTGAGTGTGATGACTTGAGGAGTCCCTTGATTGTTTATCACCCAATTATTTGGAATCCTGGAAGAATTATTAGCTCTGAAGACTTGCTTTGCATTTGTTGGAAAAACAGATGCTACTTTCTACTTCTTTTCCTCATGCTGTAACTCAAAGGCATTTTCAGATGGTTGTGTTTTTTTTTTTTTTTTCATAGTTACAGTTAGGATCTTGATAATGCTTCATACTGTTTTTTTTCCAGAGTTATTTTCTGATATCCAGAATGGCATTTTTCACTATGTATTCTAACATTATTTGTGTGATAGTGTGTTCTATCAGGGTGCTTCTACCAAATGCAAGGTTATTTCTTCTGTTTTTGTTCTGCTTAGTACTGAAATCGTTCTTTCCTTTTCTGTTCTGCTATCACTATGCTGGTAAAATAACTGCGCCGGAGCTTGGCACTGATAGGTCTGTGATGGTCAATGCAAGTTTAAAGGAGAACCTGTCTTAACCCATTTTTTCCCTTCCTCCTCCTCCCAGTTTTCATTTTGAACCTAATGGCATAGCATCCTCTCTCTTTGCACATTCATACTCTTCTAAATTCATGCCCTTCTGTTGCAGGTATGATGAAGCCAGCAGGGCCTTTGGGGGCTGCTGCCCCTGGGGGAATGTTGCCTCAGGGCCCTTCACCTCCTGGACCCCATCAGTTTGGCCAGAATGGAGCTCATGCCCAAGGGCATCCTCCCCAAAGGTGAGCTAGGTAGATTCCAACCCACATTTGTATACTCTACTAAAATGGTCTCACAAGTGCCTTCTAAACTAGCATGTTTATTGATTGAAAGTTTGACCTCTTGATACTGCCCACACCCTTGAAAGGACTTCCTAGATTGTCCTAGGAAACAAACATTTAGAAAAGTTAGGCGGGAAAAAAACAATACCAGTACATATTAAAAAATATATAAAAAATTACTTGTGTCAATACCACACATTTTAATTTTAGATTATATTCATCTTGTTTTAGAGTTCTGTATTAATCTCTGATTCCTTCAGATGTCTATGCCCTGTATGCCCCAATACATTTTAAATCATCTATCGTCTTGAATCCTTCGCAGGACTGAGCTCAGTGCCAGTAGGTGCTTAATAAATATTTTAAAAATTAAATCAGATTGTGGCCAGCGGTAAAACCTGGATTTGATGTGAAAGGTACACAGATGCCAATGAGGGATTTTTGAAATGTAGGTCGATAGTAAAAACAGCACAGGAAATAAATCCTCTGTGTTTATAATAAATTAAGAAAGGCAAAAGTTGGAGGCAGGCTTGAAGAAGCCAATGTATGAGATATATGAGATGTGTAGAGCTCTGTACCCCACTGGGGACTATCCCCTGGGAAGGGAGCCAACATCACACCTTCCCTGCTGGAAGTCCCATTATTGTTTTTCCGGTGAGCTGCTGCCCTTGAGAATCCCAATGCCAAAGCTGTTTGTAGTGTTTACTTTGGAATTTCTCCAAGGAGTACCTGGAGGCTTCATTTCCTAGGTTCCTTTTCCAGGCTGTTAGGCTGTAGGGTTGGTGAGGGGAGGAGTTACCCCTCAGTGTGAATCTGGACCTGCTGTTGCTGAAACCATTCATTTATCCTTTCAAGGGGCCTGTGAGTAGTCCCTGTTAGTGGAAAAACTCTCTGGACTTCTAAATATTCTCAAGTTAATGCTCCTATAGGACGTTTGTGAAGTTGACACTTCCTGGCTTTTGTTTGTCAGGGTAACATTTACCATTGACATGGTTGCTATGAGATACAGAGTGAAGGAAACAGAGGATGAGTGAGTCTAGGTAATCTGGTTTACATGTGGTTGTGGTTTGAACAAGGAGCACAAAGTCAAAGGGCTTGACTGAGGACCTGACCTTATGACCCCTACTTAGTCTCATTAGCCTGGTGGTGGGGCACAAGGATAGAGGAGAAAGACTAAAAACCAAGATGCTTCTTCTAGCTCAAAAATTAACTAGTTGTGTGGTGCTGGTGAAGTTCCTGGGCCTTTAGGCCTCCTCATTTTGCTCACTTGTAAAATGAGGGAATAGAACTCTCAGTCCAGAGCACGGGAGAAAATCTGGAAAAGTTTATTGTAGTGAACTGCCAAGTATTTTAGATTTTTTTTTTTAAGAAGAAATGCTAAAATTAAACAGCTGGTTTGAAGTTAGGAAAGCTTTTGGGCACTGGTGTTAGCCTAGATTGTATTGATCTTTTTGCTTCTTTCCTTTTTTTTCCCTTGAATTCGGTTCCTTAGAAATAAGTAAACCTTGGACTTTATCATCAGATAGACCTTGGCTGTGCGGAGGTGAGTGAGCTCAGGACGAAGTCTGGCACCGTGAAGAGTGTAGACTATAGAGTCAAGACGTGTTTACTACTCTTGGCTCAGGCAGCTATTACTTCACTTCTGTGTTCCTTAGTTCCCTCATCACAATTTTAACCATAGTGATGTGGTTGTAAGGATTTTGATGGTTAATGCATGCCGAGAATCTTGCATAGTGCATAATACCCATGAAAGACTCAATACGTGTTAGCGGTTGTTGGTATCATTTTCAGGGCATGTAGAAGGTCTACAGCTTGTCCTCCCTACTGGTTTAGTCCAGCTACTCATGACAGCTCAACCTGGAAATCTGCTTTTATTCTAATTCCCAGGGAAACTGTGACAGCTTCTGCCCCATCTCCCCCACTATTCACTTGCATCAACTTGAACTGTGAATTAAAGGTTGGAAATGGATTTAAAAATGAAAATGTCAAGGAGAAGTCTAGTATTCATCCTCAGCGTCCATGGTTACCATGCTACTTTGCCCTCATGGGACATATTTCTGTGTATATAGTTCAGTGCAAGGGCAAAGGGCACAGTGATTGTGCAGGTGAATCACACAGTCTGATGACAGATTGTCAGAGAGCTTAGGTGGCTCATAACATTTCTTTGATGATTATAGCACTTCATCGGTACTGTTTATACTTAGAGAACCCATCAAAAAATCTCTTAATTTTCACAATATCTGAACTGTCGAATGAAAATAAGATATAATTCAGAGTCATTATGTTGATCGAAATTTAAAAATTTATCATTTTTATTTTTAAATATTGCTCCTTCCCAGGCATCGCTTCATAAAATTTAAAAATCATACCTAGGGGCGCCTGGGTGGCTCAGTGGGTTAAAGCCTCTGCCTTCGGCTCAGGTCGTGATCTCAGGGTCCTGGGATCCAGCCCCGCATCGCATCGGGCTCTTTGCTCAGCAGGGAGCCTGTTTCCCCCTCTCTCTCTGCCTGCCTTTCTACCTATTTGTGATCTCTCTCTGTCAAATAAATAAATAAATAAATAAAATCTTAAATAAATAAATAAAAATCATACCTAGCCATTTGTCTCTTTGATCTTGGCTGAAGCAGAATGTCTTAAACTTGTAAATGGTTCTAAAGTTATCTACAAAGTGTTATTGCTGGGTGGGATTAATCTAGTAAATAAAAGTTATAACCGTAAGCTATATAAATTATCTGTTTTGATCAAGAAATGAGAAATGATGAATTGGAGGGGAGGAGGGTGGGAAGAGGAGATTCATCTTCCCAAATTAAAGTTGATGGGTGAAATCTGCTGACTAGGAACTTGGTTGCAAAGAAAAAGAGGGAATAAGAAAAATAGGAGGAATAGTTGTTTTCTCTTTAATTTTTTTTTGTGTGTGTGGAAAGCAATGATACTGGGTAGAAGTTTTGCTTTCTCTACTCCATGGACTCAGTATTTAAAATCCAGATTTTACTTCAGTCCAATCTTGACAAATTTGGTACCATATCTCCACATTCTAGCAAACTTCAGCATACAGCTCCCTACTTGAGCAATTTGTTATAAACTTAGAAATAAGAAATATTTGAGGTTGAGCAGGCCACAGACAATTGAGTCAGCTCTCCAGAGGTTTAGGACTAAACTGAAGCTAAATTTTCATATTTTGTTAATCCTCTGGTATTCTTTATTGACTGTTGTTTTTTATGGCAGATCTGCCCTTTTCTGACATTCAGTAAAACAGTAAATTAAAATATAAAATTGAATGTTTTCTCTGCCCAGAAGCATGTTAAGTGAAGTAATCAACATGGGAAATGTTTAAATGATATGATTCTTAATTTTAACCATTATATTTATAGCATAGAAAGGGATTGTTCCATTCTGTCTGCTCATTTTTTCATTTGAAAGCTGAGAGCTATGGAGATTAAGTGGCTTGCCCATAGTCACACACCAGGGTCTCCAGGCTGGGAGCGTTTAGACCCGGATTCGTGCCTAAACTCTGATACCTACATGCTATGTAACCTTGGATTAACTAAATTTAGTAGAGTAATGAAATTGAAAAATTTTAAATCACTTTGCATGTTTAAAATGTTCTGTTAATCTCTTTTATCTAAATGAAAGTTTTTCTTAGCTCTTTACTACTACTTTATTCTTAAATTAATAAAATTTCTTTTAAAATTCAAATCTGATTAAGATTTGCAACATTTAAGTTGGTTAGGAAAAAAAACTGTGAAATTCTATAAAGCCTAACTCCCAGGACATATATTAAGCAATGAAGAATAAGTAGGCATTTATGGGTCAAAAAGTAATGGCCTAGTGGTTGTGTAGTCTCTCATTCTGTATTTTAAATAATTAACCTTTTGTTAAGTTTAAAAAAAATACTGGAGGCGTCTTATGTCATAACTTCCAACTGAATCATACTTCATCCTATTCGTGGTATGTAATAAATTATTCATACAATTTTATATATTAAAAGTATTTTTAATGTTTGTGAAATATCTGTGAATATGTTTTAGAGAATTTTTTTCTTAAACGATTGAATAATCTCTCCTCCCCCCAGTTTAACTGCTGGTTCCCAGTTACTGCTTATTAGATCCAAACCCTATAACAATACCGCATGCTATACCCACTAATATATTCTTATAGAGCATGTACCTTCTGCTTGTGTGTGATTTTGTATGTATCTATCTCTCGTGACTTTTTAAAAAAGGCAAAAGCATCATTTCTTGAAAAAAGAAATGATGTTTTTATGAAACAATGAATCGACAAAACATATCATTGACACAATTCTTGAAATCATTTCTAAGTGACCATCAGTATTTTAAATGTGTCAGTTAAGACGAGAGTTATATTTTGCCTTGCCTTTCTTTTTCCTAGTGTCATTAATAAATTAGACATAAAACTTCTGTGAAAGTTAACTTTTATATTTTCTCTCTTTATTCAGTTTTGTTCCAAAAATTATTTAAATCAAAGATGTTTAGTGTAACTGTGTTGGTCTTGTTTCAGTTTTTGACAGGAGAGGAAATCAACAGCTTTGCTAAGCAGTATTGTTTGGGTTAAAATGTTATTCATTTTAACTTTATAACCCTTTATAACCAAGTATCTGCTATAGGATAGCTTGTACTTTTACAAAGAAAAAGCATTTGATCATTCATCCATTTAACTTAAAGTGTGGGATATCATCATTCTGAAATATGTTTAAATACCATACAGCATAATGGTTTGAAGGTTAATTTTAAGTTTTGTTTACAGAAATCATTCAATTTAAGATAATGGAGAAAAATGACAAGAGAAAATTAGTGTGATGTTTTGGAAAGTGTACTTGCTTAAGACTTGGGAAGAGGATAGTCCTGGTTTTGTCACACATAAGTTGTGGGACTTCAAGCAAACCATTGGCCTCTCTCAGGCTCTGCTCCTAGCCTCTCAAGTGGCAGTGAAAGATGGAAGGCAAGAGCATGTGCCACTGGGGACATAGTTTCCAGTTTATGGAGAAATTGAATTCAGAGTATACAATTTTGGAAAATTTCATTTTTTATTAGTAAGAAGTTGTAACGTAACTTGAAGGGAAAGCTTGAACTTCATTCTACAGATTAATTACAATAGGAACACTGTTTCTATTCTATGGTGGCCACTGTTTCATTCAAAATAAGGAAAAATAAATATACAATAAGTTGAAGCTAAATTAAAGGTAAAGCATATGAAATTTTCAGATGAAAAAGAATGAACGATTTCAAAACATTTTACTGAGTTGTTCACTTTCAAGTGCCGTTTTGCAGGGCACTGAAATTATAGTGCAGGTGATGTTTTATTTTAAAAGCTGGGTGGGAAAAAGGAGAATGATCATAAAGATAAACCACAAAGCATTTTATTTTTCTTGGTTCTGTTCTATTAATCATTAACCCTGATATAGATAAGGCTGTGGTGGACTCAGCTTCTCAACCTTGATTTCCAAAGCTGGTTCTCTGTTTACATTACGAATTTTTTGCTAAGTATCTTGACATGTTGAGCTTGTGAGCATAGTTATGTGATGATGCTACATGATTCATTTTGAGCTCACATTAATATTAAAGACTTAGGATAAAATATCATTTCCCTGGTGCCCACTAGATGGGCTTAAATTTAACAAGTTATTAACGTTTGTGGTATGACATTTGCACATGAAATTATGATATTGCTTGACATCCCTTTTTCTCTCTTAGATTTCCGGGTCCTCCACCTGTCAACAGTGCGGCATCCTCCTATGCACCATACTCACCATCTACACAATCATCTTATCCAAGTTCTGTATCCACTTCATCCGTCACCCAACTGGGCAATCAGCTCAATTCTATGCACATTAACAGCTATGGTAACAGTTTCATTATTAGTGTTCACTGACCATGTGCTTCATAAGTATTTTTAATGAAGGTGTTTTTTTTCCATTTTTAAAACAGACATAACTAAAAAAAATAGGCATAATTCTGGCACACCATATTGAAGTGGTTTTTTAGACATTTTTATATAAATCATCTGTATTATGTATGGCTGTAATTAATTTTTTTCCTGATTATGTGGCCATTTATTTCAAAATAATTGAAAGACCCTCAGCATACCTAACATTCAGTATTAGAATGATAAAAAAACAACAAAAAAATGCTGACTTCAGAAATAAGCATTAGAACAGTGAAATTATTTGGAGAAATGTGACGATGGTTTTAACTTTGTGTTGTTTATAATGGGGCCCTAAAATAAAAAATATAGTAGTCATTGTTTCACAGTGTTCTTTGATTCTGTATTTACATCATGAAAAGAATGGAAGCTTAGATGTTTGAGGCAGAAAAGAGAATAATAGGAGGGAAAACAGTTACAGTACTGAGATTTGTATCAATAGAAATGCTGTATATTCTAAAGGTCAAAGGAATCTTCACTGTAATAACAGCATAGTCAGCCATTTATCTTGATGAAGAATGTTTCCATTACTTTAAGTGGTTTTTTAGAAACATCTGTAAAAAAAAAAAAAAAGAACAACCTCTATTTTCTGCCTTTTACTGATTTCAAGATGGGTGAGTCTTCAGTGAAGCAAATAAATTTCACATAATCAGAGTTAGAATAATCTGGGTTAATAACTATTTCCCATATGATTAGAAAGCGTGTTAGTGGCCCATCTCTTCTCCCTTGTTATTTCTACCTAGTTCTGAGATCTAGTTGATCAAGTCAAGCACAAGACACAAAATAATTTATTGAACGTGTAAGTTATGTGACTAATGCTTGTTACATAACATTTTCCTCTATATGATTTTCTAGATTTTGTACCACATACAATTTCTTAACTAGTGACATGTATCATGTAATGTTAGTGCAACTGAGTTAAAATTTATCCTATTAATTTTCTCACCAAAATTATAAATATTGCTTTTACCCTTTAAAAATTCTCCAGTTTTATAAAATGCCCCAAATAGCATTTGTATAACTTTCTGAATGAAGGTTCATCTTGTGGGAAAAAAAATTGATTTGTAGGGATGCTTCTTGTTTTATGTCAGGTAAAGAAGTGTCCCTGTACTTTGTAGAGCGTTGAGAAGTGCAATGTTTAATGGTCTGGTCTTCTTTCTCGCACAGGTTCGGGCATGGCTCCCCCTGGCCAGGGGCCCCCTGGCCCTCCATCAGCACCTTTGTTCCAGGGTCTTCCCCGACCTCCACAGCCGTCCATTATGCAGCCTGGATCTCAGGTTCTGCCACCACCACCCACTGCGCTAAACGGCCCTGGTGCCTCGCCCTTGCCTCCATCAACACACAGGCAGGACGGGCTCCCTGGGCCTGCTCCTCTGAATGCCCAGTACCAGCCCCCACCTCTTCCAGGACAGACACTGGGCACAGGATATTCGCCCCAGCAGGGTAAGGCAGGCAGGGCTCAGGGGAAGGTCTTGGGTTACCTAGGAAATCAGCTTTGTCCTTTGTTACTAGGCATCTATCAATCTATCACTTACTCTTAGGAAAGCTAGTTTTAGAATAGTGTGGCAAGTGCAAAGAAAAGGGGAGTCATAGCTATTCACATTTAACTCTCTGCCTTATATAATAAGATGAAAAAATGCAGCATACTTGACTGAACACCATAATACTGTCAGTGAGCCCTACATCTAGGACTTTGAGTTCTAGTCATTTCTTTTTAAAATTTTTTTCCAAGCAGCCAACTATGGTCCCCAGATGGCAGGTGGGCAGCTCTCCTACCCAGGAGGCTTTCCTGGAGGTCCTGCACAGATGGCTGGTCCACCACAACTCCAGAAGAAGCTGGATCCTGACTCGATCCCCAGCCCAGTAAGTGTTCTCTCTCACTCCCATCGTCTCCCTCACAAAGGACCATTCTTCATTCACTGTCTCAGAAACTTCAATTTGTTAGCATTTTCCCTGTCCTTTATTGTTGGAGCACAATACCCATCACATAGAGGCTTCCTTCTTTCTATGTCTGGGGATAGGGGGGCTAGGTTATGGCATAGTAGGGGTCTCCATGACCGAAAGCCTATGTAGATTTTTTTTGGTACATAAACTTCGCATTACTATTGACATTTATATTAGCCTATATTAGCAGTATGTATTGATTGTTTAATGAGTAAATAGTAGAGTATACAAACATACTAGTTTAGATAAATAAAGGACGCTTTTCAATAAGGATAAGATACCGACTGAAAGTGAAAGCATGAAGTATTTTACATTTTGCCTATAAAAAATTGTTTCATATAAAATTAGAGCTATAACTTAATTCTTCTCCATTCAAGTGATTTTCTTTGGAAGATTACGCTTTAGTAACTGTATCAGTCAGCTTTTATTAGGTTATTCTGCATAACACACAATCCCCAGCTTGCTTACAACAATGAAGATTTATCTATCCCTTAGATGACATGAAGACTGTTGCAGCTGCCGATTGTCTTTAGGTGCTGCTGTATGTGCCCTTATCGTTCCAGAAGCCAGTGTGAAGGGACAGCCTGTACTTGGGACATGTTGTTATCATGAGAAAGGGAGAAAAGAGAACTGGCCAAAAGGTGCAATAGCACTTAAAGTTTTCATTCAGATGTGGTACATGTCACAACCACTAACATGCCCTCCGCCAAAACAAGTCATGTCAAAGGCCTGGGTCGTTCGGGCAGGGATATATACTCCTGCTTCAGGAGAAGCTGCAAGTCTGTAGCAATGAGCAGAGATCTATAGTCCTTTTGGAATAATAATGAAATTGATACAGTTAACCTAGGTGTTTGAAGTGGCTCTATAAACATGAGTACAAAAAATTAGAGATAGCCCAAAAAGCTACTGTATTAGCTAACTTTTGCTATGTAACAACCCAAACTTAGTAATTTATAGCCACTATTTATTAATCCTTGTGAGTCAGTGGGTCCTGTGGGCAGTTCTGCTAATCTGTGCCAGGCTGAATGGATTTGGTTTGGGTTTGGTTGTACATTTGGAGTCAGCTGGCAGTTTGCCTGGAGCCTGAATGGTCTAGGATGATATATTAATTCTCTGTGGCTACTGTGCCAAATTTACCACAAACTGGGTGACTTATAACAATAGGAGTTTATTCTCTTATGGTTCTGGGGGCCAAAAGTCTGAAATCAATGTGTTGTCAGGGCTGTGCTCCCTTGAAAGGCTCTCTAGGGGACTCCGTTCCTTGTCTCCTCCAGCTTCTGGTGGCTACAGGCACTCTTTGGCTTGTGGCTGTATGACTCATCTCTGCCTATCTCATCACATTGCCTCTTCTGCTTTTCTGTGTCCTCTCTTCTGGGCATCCATCTCAAAACTCCTTCTGCCTCTCTATTATGAAGTTACACATGATTCCATTCAGGGTCCACCCAGATAATCCAGGCTGAGTGCCTTTTTTCAAGACTTTTAATTAGTTCTCTTACTACGTAAGGTAATAGTCACAGATTGCAAGGATTAGAACATGGATATATCTTTGTTTGGAGTGAGGGGCGGGCACCACCAAGCCCACTACAGATGGTGTCATTCACGTGTCTGGTATTTGGTTATCCATCTGTAAGCTGGGAATGATTGGGCCATGTCACCGAGCAGACTAGCCTGGGTTTGTTCACTTGGCTGCGCCAGAGATCTAAGAGGGAAAGTAGGAATCTGCGAGGGCTCTTGAGCCGTGGCTTGGAACTAAGACATTGCCAATTCTGTGACATTCTCTCAGCCAAAGCAAGTCACAAGATCTCCCCAGAGTCCAGGAGTAGAAAGATAAGACTCTGGCTCTTGATGGGAGGAACTGCAAAGTCCTTGAAAAAGGCACAGAGAGGGTAGAGGATTTTGGTTATTTTTGTGATCTACCCATTTATTCTATATTTATTTGAATATAAACTTGAAGGTTTCTCATAAAGTATCCTATAACATGTTAGAAATTAAGTTTTAGTAACTCTTAGTGCATTTATTGATAATTCTATTACCAGCCATTACTTTTATGGCTTAATATTATTTCATAGCTCTAGTTAGAGGAATATAATATTTTTACATTGAATTCATCATTTTCATTTCTTGTTTCTTTGCTTCTCTGTAACATCCACAGACCCTCTGGGTCATTCCACTTCATTCTCTGAAGTTTTTAGCTCCAGGTTCACCATTAATCTCTCCAGTACTATTTTTGTCACAATTATTGGAAATTTTACCATCCACCTTTAGAAACTTTCATTTCCCTGGTCTTTCAGTTCTTGATCTTCTTTGTTCTCAGTGTTCTTTTTATCCATCCCACCTCAGTTATCCATAGTCTTACCATAGATCCTGTCATTACCAATTATTAAACACTTCAGAATCTCAGTTGAAAGCATCTCATTTTCCAACAACTGCCTCCTATCGTTTTAGCTCATTCCTTTTAGGACTCAAACATGAATATGATTCACCCACCAGGACTTATAACTTACCACTTTATCTCTTACATTGCCTTCATCTTCTCACTTCTCTTATGCAGCTTTGATTATTTGATCCATGATAATAAATCTGTCCCTTACATCCTCTCTTCTCAATTCCTTTGCCCCACTCCCTCTACTGAATTCACCTAGAAAAATCCCATTTGTTGTTAAACCAGCTCTCTACCTGCTCCATGCCTGTACCCCAGATGCCACCTGTCACTTGAGAACAATCACACCATGCTTACTGGTCTCACTTTTAATTCATGACACTAAACTAAGGTGAACCTATATTTCTGTGATTCTAAAACCCATCTGCACAAAAGAATCACTGGAGAGGCTATACAAATATTGAAACCTTGCTCCCACCGGCCAATTTGATTTAATTAGACTGGGATGTGGACTGGACATCCACTGTCTCTCCCATTTTCCCGTGACTATCATTTCTTTTCTCTTCAAACTCCTCACACTGTCTTCCCCTTTCTGACTCTCTAATAATAATTGTGCTTCTTATTTCAAGGAGACAATAGAAGCAATCCAAAGAGAACCTCTGCATGCTCCACCACCACATCTCCCTGCATTTATGCTCATTCATCCTCCTTCCCTTCTGTTAACTGTGGATGAGCTGCTCCATACTCCCAACCAAGGCCATCACCTCGTAGATCCCTATTGGCCTCTCAAGGACAACCCTTCAGCAAATATCCCCTATATTAAAGTATTTGAGTTCTGCAAAAAAACAGAACCAACAGGATGTATGTGTATATATCTCTATCATCTATCTATCAGTCAATCTGTCTTTCTATCAAAAGAGTTATGTTAAGGAATTCACCCACTTGGAGCACCTGGGTGGCTCAGTAGATTAAGTGTCCATCTTCGGCTCAGGTCATGATCTCAGGGTCCTGGGATCAAACCGTACATGGGGCTCTGCTCAGCAGGGCGCCTACTTCCCCTCTCCCTCTGCTGCCCCCCCTGCTTGTGCTCTCTCACTCTCTCTCAAGTAAATAAAATCTTAAAAAAAAAAAAAAAAAAGGAATTCACTCCCTGTTGTGATGACTGGCAAATCTGAAATCTGCAGGGCAGGCCAGCAAGCTGCAGACACAGAGAAGAGTTGATTTTGTAGCTCAGGTCTGAAGGCATCTGGACACAGAATTCCCTCTTCCTTGGGATCCCTCAGTCTTTTTCTCTTAAGGACTTCAAACAATTGGATGAGTTCCACTCACATTATGGAGGTCTACTTTACTCAGAGTCTACCGATTAAATGTCAAACATTTAAAAAAAATACTTTCCCAGCAACATCTAGAGTGATGTTTGACCAAAAACTGGGTACCACAGCCTAGCTACGTTGACATATTTTAATTAGCCATCACATCTCCTCTCTCCTGCGTCATCTATACTTGTTTGAAGATAAACTTCAGTTTTTCACTGTCTAGATCATTTTCAGCAGACTAGAAACGTCGTGTAATACCTTTCCTCATGAATAAAAGAGGCCTCCCTTGGCCCTTCCCAAATTCTCTATGCAGTTTCCTCTCATTTATTGACTCTTTTATAGGGAAAAAATCTCCAGAAGAGTTCCTTGTACTCGATGTCTTCAGTTCATCCCCTCCATTCCCCTCCTGTACTTATCCCAGTTTAGATCTCATCACCACAACCTCACCAACGCTATGTTTGTCAAGGTCGCCAGTGACCTCCCTTTACCAAATCTTTTTTTTTTTTTTTTTTTTTGAAAGAGAGAGATCACAGGTAGGCAGAGAGGCAGGCAGAGAGAAGGGGGAAGCAGGCTCCCTGCTGAGCAGAGAGCCCGATGCAGGGCTTGATCCCAGGACCCTGAGATCATGACCTGAGCCAAAGGCAGAGACTTTAACCCACTGAGCCACCCAGGTGCTCCCTCGCTTTACCAAATCTAATGGTCAATTCTCAGATCTCATCCATCTCAACAGATCAGTAGCAATTTGATACATCTGCTCATTCCATCCTCCTCCAAACACTTTTTCATTTGGTTTCTGGGATAGCACCACTCATTTACATCTCTGCTTATATCTTTCTTATTACCTTTGTTGGTTTCACCTCATCTCTCTGACCTCCAGGTGTTAGAAGTGTCCCAAAGCTTAGTCTTTGGATCTGTCCCTTTTTCTGTTGACATTTACTTACTCTGTAGATCAACACTCCACAAAGTGTGCTGCTCCCAGGAGTACCATCAGCATCAGCTGGGAGCTCACTAGAAATTCATGTTTGCGGGCTCCACCCCAGACCTACAGAGTCAGAATCCTTAGGGGTAGGGCCGTGGAATCTGTGTTTTAACAAGCTCTCCCGATGATTTGTAGGCACACTAAGAGACGCTGCTGTAGGTGATCCCACCCATTCTTATGACTTTAAATGAAGATGCAGATATTCCTAGTCAAGATGTTTCCCTGAAATCTAGATTCCAACCCCATTCTTCCAGTTCCTCAGGCCCCAGATCCTTGGGAATTGATGACAAGGAGTCATCCTTGTTTCTTTCTTTCTTGCACAGTGTTCTTTAGCTAATTCTATTGGTTCTGGTGCTGCCTTGTGTGCTCATCCTGGTCCAAGCCATAGCCATCTGTCCACCTTGATTATTGTAAGAGCCCCCTGTCTCCCTAATCTTCCAGCCTACACCCAGTAGCCACGATGATCTATTCAAATTTTAAGTCAGCTCATGCTGCGACTCAGACCAAGACCCTCCAATACTCCTTTACTTAAACACCAGTTCTTATAGTGGCCTGTAAGAGCCTACATTATTTTTGCCACCCCTGGCTCTGCCATGGCTCCCATCATACACACACACACACACACACACACACACACACACACACAGCTCTCTGACTCGGTCTCCATCACTTTGCTTCAGCCACACCAGCCTCCTCTTATTCCTTAAAACATGCTAAGTGTACTCCTGCCTCAGGACCTTTGCACTTGATATTTCCTCTGCCTGATATATGCAGGGCATGGCTCATATCCTCATTTCCTTCATGTCCTCATTCATCCCCAGTCTCTCTGGTACCTTATACATATCACTCCGTATCCACAGTACTTATTACTTGACATAGATGTGTGTTATTTATACATTTATTGATTGCCTGTCTTCCATACTATAATGTCAGCTCCATGAGGTCAGGAGTTTGGTTTTGTTCACCACTGTGTCTCCAACAGCTAGAACACAACCTGGTACATAGTATACATTCATATATTTGTTGAATGAATGAATGAGTGAGGGTTAACAACAAAACCAATAAGCAGTATTGCTGTGATTCATCCAAGACCCTTAAAATGCATACATACAGATTCAGTCCACTGTTATTTTTATCATAAAAGTAATTAAATAGCAATGCCAGATGGAGCCTGTTTATGTTCCTATTATCAAAGTGACATGCTTTAACTGACTAAATAATTTCTTCCTTCTGGAAAGAGAGCTGTAAAATAATTTTTTTTTTTAAGATTTTATTTATTTATCCGACAGAGAGAGAGAGAGAGATCACAAGTAGGCAGAGAGGCAGGCAGAGGGGGGGGGGGAAGCAGGCTCCCCGCTGAGCAGAGAGCCCGACGTGGGGCTTGATCCCAGGACCCTGAGATCATTAGCTGAGCCGAAGGCAGAGGCTTAACCCACTGAGCCACCCAGGCGCCCTGTAAAATCATGCTTATTGAACTCCTATTACATGCCAGTCCTGAGCTAAGTGCTCACTCCAACCCTTTCGGGTAGTGTTATTATCCATATTTTGAGAATGAAAAAACTGGTATCACCATTGAAACTCTTCCTCACTCCCTTTCTGTATCTGCAGGAGGACCATTCAGAAATGGAGCTCTTCCTGTCCCCCACCTCACCACCCTGAAGCTCAGATAATTCTGCTTTAAGCAACCTGTCTTAAAGCAGATGAGCACATGCACACATCTCCCTACCTTGCTCCTCCCTTACTCTTTTTGTTCATTTATCTCAAGAGAATCAGTCTTTTTTCTTTCCTGATATTATTTTATGATTCCATAATACTCTGTTCATAGCAGACAAGTGTAAAAGTAACTCTAGTGGCACATCTTCTGAAGGAAAAGTAATCTATATGTTTTGAGGTAGCTTTGGCATTATCAAGAGTCACTGCCATCAAATAGAAATCCCGTATGTACCGAATCATAGTAAAAAATCTCTATTGCTATTTCTGTGTCTTGTTAAATCTCCAAGCCTGTTTTTGAGAACATATGTTTGAGGTAAATTTTAAAAACTTAATAACCTATAGTATATTTTTAAAAATTACTGTGTCTTAATATTTCTTACTCCCTTTATAGTATTACAACCAAGATGCGAATTAGTTTAGAAATGTAATCACCCCGCACAATATTGTTTCTTTGGAGGCTGTGCTTTGTAAGTTGCAAACAACTGATTTAAAAATAAATTTTCAGGAAATATAGTCTATTTGAAGACTGGAAACAATGTTCAATATGTAGATTATTATGGCTTTTAATTTGGTTTCATATTTGACACCTCATTGGTTGAAATGAGTACCTTAAATGTTGATTATATAAAAAGTTTGCCAATTTTGAAGGAACCAGATTAACCTTAGGGTAAAAATATAGGTTATAATAGTAGCGTTTTGATTTTTCTGTTTGCTTCTTGTCTCTGTCCATGGTAGCTTTTGGTCTCATCTGCATCTTACAGCAGTTATGTTTGGAGCATATTCTGTATATTTTAATTTAATAAGAATTCAAATCCTATGAAATTAGAAAAACAGAAATGTGTGGATTTAAAGGCAGGTTAAATCTACCTCTGATATGCCATAAAACCAATGATATCAGTGCCAGTTAGGCCTGGATTGGATGAGATGGGAGGGCAAAATGGAGAAGGTAACATTTCAGAGTTTGGGGGAAGACAATTTTCATATTCCTAGTTTCTTCAGGAATATAAAAAACTACACATCCTCCAAAGTTAGGTAGTGTATTCTGGGCACTTGCTCATTTATCTCTCTTTTTCTTTTTCTCTTTTTACTTTCTTCTTCTTCTTCTTCTTTTTTTTTTTTTTTAACCCCCTTGCCTCTTGTCTCTTTTATTCAATGACAGAAGAAGTGAGAGCAGGGAGAAGATAAAGAGAAAGAGGAAGATAATTATTAGGATGCCTTCTTGTTTTCTTCTTAACTTCATGCTACTAGGTTTTATTATTTTCATCCCTAGACAACTACAACAGAAAAACAAATTTTTATCTTTATATTATTCACCAATAAATATTTTATTTTATTATCTTATTATTTTTATTTTTTTAAGATTTTATTTATTTATTTGACAGAGAGAGACACAGCGAGAGAGGGAACACAAGCAGGGGGACTGGGAGAGGGAGAAGCAGGCTTCCTGCTGATCAGGGAGCCCAATGCGGGGCTCCATCCCAGGACCCTGAGATTATGACCTGAGCTGAAGGCAGACGCTTAACGACAGCCACCCAGGCGACCCTCACCAATAAATATTTTAGTAGAGAAATATAAGGTGTTTCCAAATTAGATGACAAAACTCTTAGGGGCTTTTTCCTTCTGATTTCTTTTTTCTTTTTTTTTTTTTCCTTCTGATTTCTATACAATAGGCAACTTCCCTGTGGGAACACTCTGTTTTTTGTTTTGTTTTTTTTAATTGTCTCATGGAGCAGGGGTGAGGTAGAAGAACTTGAAAGGCAAATTGAGGATCAAGAGGGATTTAAAGAGAAAAGTTAAGGTGTTTTAGGTTGTATTGTAAATCATTTCTTCTGAATTTAATAATTTTTAGCTTTGTATATTTTCCTTTAACTATAGAAGGTATTTTCTTTAAAAGCTATTTTCAATTTTTCTACCAGAATCTTCTTTTTTTTAATGCTTATCTATAGTTCCAATAAAAAAAAAAAGAATAAAAATGAAGTTCTCTGAAGGGTCAGAACTCAGAGTATTACAGAATAGAATTTAGCAGCTGCTGCTCTAAAATTGTATAAGTTTCAAAAGTAGGCTCTCAGTGAGAATTTGGTCTGAAATGAACTAAAAAGATTTAGAAAATGCCTATTTGTGTGTGTGTGAATAATGAAAGAATGGGAGAAAAGGGGGCTGTTTGGAAGAGTCTTAACGTATTTCAACTTGTTCTTGATATCTTATATCAGATTCAGGTAATCGAGAATGACAGAGCCACCAGAGGAGGACAAGTTTATGCCACCAATACCAGAGGCCAGGTCCCTCCCCTGGTCACTACAGATTGTGTGATACAAGACCAAGGTATATATTGTCAATAATATTTTTCATTGAGGTTTTAAAAGTTTTCATCATTTTTTAAAAGCAAATACACCGACATCCTTCAGTAATGCTATTGTTGACGGGGAACCTCTGTAAAGGTGATAATGGGGACCAATTGCCATCGATCTCGCAAGCACGGAGAGTGTATTATCAACTAAATTCTATTTTCTGCTTGCAGAAGTCTAGAGACTGTCTGGTAAGGTAGAGCTCAATACACCAGTTTAAAAAAATTGTTTTAGTTTATGGGGTTAAATTAGTACCTGCCCTACTTTGGTTTAATTTGTATACTACATTGGGAACCTGGCCAAGATAGCATGAGTAGAGCAGTAGGGGACTGAACACTTGAGAAATCAGCATACCTGGTTCTAGCTCCAGTGATATTTTTTTTCAGCAGGTTCTTAAACATGTGCGTTCTGTTTTTCCAATTTTGAATTGGGATGAGGAAAGGCTGAGCTCTATTTCTACTAGCTATCCTCTGTGTGCTGCCAGTTTAGTATATCTGTCCTTGTGCAGGTTTGCTCTTTCCAAGAATATATAATTATTCTATTCCTTATGGCAAGTTACATCACAGCCTGGTGAAATCATGATTATTTATTTCCTCAACCTTTTTATCATCCTATACTGAAACTCTGTACCCATTAAACAATAATTCCCTCTTCCTCCACTCCCTGCAGCCCCTGTATCCTCTATTCTATTTTCTGTCTCTGAAGTTGCCTATTCTAGATACCTTGCGTAAGTGGAACCATACAATATTTGTCTTTTTGTGTCTGGCTTATTTCACCTAGCATAATATTTTCAAGGTTCATCCATAGTATAGAATGTATCAGAATTTCATTCTTTTTTAAGGCTGAATAATATTCACTTTTATATATATAGACATTGTGTTTATCCATTCATCTGCTGAAGGACATTTTGCTATTATGAGTAGCCATAGCAGCCATGTGGCTGCTGCGAACATTGGTGTACATGCATCTGTTTGAGTCCCCGCTTTCAGTTCTTTTGGGTATATCCCTAGAAGTGGAATTACTGGATCATCAGGCAGATGTAAGGAAAGAGCATGGAAGGCTCAGGAAGAGAAAGGAAGGACCAGTGAGGTGGCAAGGTCCAGATGGTCATCATTTCTCCTGCAGTCCAGCCCTTGGCAAGGAGAGAGAGATGCCTGCCATGGAGCCCTGAAATTGGCCCAGTCGCAGCCCTTTGCTGTGAAGCCCTTTTGTCTGGCCTGGCTAATCAGCTGATACTTACTAGTGAATTTTTCAGGATGTAGCCCAAATCACAGACAGTGCAGAAATTCACGGACATAAGTAGAACACAGAGGCAGAAGGAATCTTGGCCTTCATTTGTTCCTCTCTCCCCCTTTACAGATTTGAGGGTCCTAAGGCCAAAGGAGCTTAAGTGACTTGCCCAAAACTACACAGCTATTAGGAGTAGCTCCAATAAAGAAAAACACCTACTTAGAAAATAATGTTTTCATTGCCTACAAAAATTATATATATTGTTTTTTTTGGCTACAGGATCTAATTTGAGAGTCAATTCGTCCCTTGATTCTGTACTTCTACCTATCCTACAAGACCCTATTCAGGTACCACATACTTTGTGTAGTCACCTCTGATCCACGTGACTGACTCATTGCCTCCCTGGGCTACTTCTTAGTGAATTTGCTCCGCTGTGATACCATGCCATTTTACAGTTATCTGCTTTTATTACCACTCTCTCCTACCAGACTTTAAGCCAGAGGCTTCACTTGCCTCTGTCCCTAAGCCGTTAGCAGAGGCTTAGCATCATAAGTATTTGTTGAATGATTAGTTTATTGAATGTTTTCCAGTCAGATTGTCCCATAATGCTCTTTATTAAGCATCGCAAAGAGTTTTAATTCTTAATTACTGAGATTGCTAAATTATCTTTCATGCCCCACTTTTGCATACCTATTTATAAAAACAAATTCTCAGTGCCTTTTTTTAAAAAAAGATTTTATTTATGTATTTATTTATTTATTTGAGAGAGAGAGAGAGAACAAGTGGGGGGAGGAAGAGGGACAAGCAGACTCCACACTGAGCGTGGAACCCAATTCGGGCCTTGATCCCAGGACCCTGAGATCATGACCTGAGCTGAAATCAAGAGTCAGATGCTTAACCAATTGAGCCAGCCAGGTGCCCCAAACAAATTCTCAATGGCTTTTAAAAAATCTTATTTTTGTGTGTATTATCTTCTTGAAATCAAAGTTTGTTTAGTCTCTTTTTTGAGCTCATTCATATGCATATTTCACTGTCAAGAACTAAAAACCCTTTAAAGAACAAACACTGAATTTCAATATATTGTTAGTAATTTTGGCTAGTAAAAATTGAGTACAAAGAAAAATTAAAATACACTTTAAAATATTCAAAAATTCTTATTTCACAGACTGTGTAAAGTTCTTATTTTACAGTCTTGTGTGATATAATGAGGAAGATCTTGTCTGATTTTTTTTTGTCTAAGTTATGTGAAATGTTTAACAATAATAGGGGTTCAAGCATATTTACATTTATTACCTAATATTTCTTTTTCCTTTATTTCTGCTGCCAAAACTCTTATTTTACCCCTTGTTAGTATTTACCTGGACTCTAACAGTAAGACCAGTCTACCTGTCTCTAATGTTTTCCCACTCCCAGAAGCTGTCTGTGTCTGGTAGTTTAGTTTATTCGCGTATTTATGTGATTATATTGCCATTGCTAAAAAAAAAAAATGTTCCATCGTTGCCCATGGGCAAAAGGATTGATCTTAACTCCTCATCCTTTAGAACCTGGACCCAACTTATCTGGGATATAGTAAAGAATTATGATGGGTTCTAATACCACTTTTGTCATTTACTAACCCCTTAAGCTTTGGCAAGTCACTTAACCTCCTGATGTCTCAGTTTTCTCTTCTGTAAAATGTGGTCTTAAAGGTATCAGTGTCATAGGGCAATTGTAAGACTAAAATGATGCCTCTTAAAATGATGCCTAATACACTGGCAATTGCTGTCGTAATTATGAACCCAGTTTTGGGTTCTGCTGCAGAGGCTCTGAGAGACAACAGCAGAAACATGGTACCAACAACAACTGGATTCAGCCTGCATTCATGTCAATTTGTTGTGCACAATATTTTGTTTTGTTTCTATTTGAAGTAGTTGCCATTATATGACATTGGAATATCTTATGTAAAAATGGAGATTTCTAGCTGGTCCTAAAAAGTAGAATCTGGCAATAATACGTCAAAGCCGAACAGAAAAAACTCAGCTTTCTGAGGTCCAACTTCCCACTCATTCTAGGCCCACCCATGCAGCAAAACCCAGCCAGAGGAAGGCTCCGAGGCTGGCCGCAGTGCCCACCCTGTAAACTCAGGACCATGCGCTTCCCAGCACACTGTACTTCCCCAAGTCTTTCACTTTTCCACTCTCCTTAGTAACTGTTTCGTATTCCTCCCTGAAACCTGCAATACCTCCTCTCCCAACCTTTCTTTTAGCTGCTCATGTGTCCTCCTTTCTAAGAAAATTGTGCAGTCAGAAGAGAGCTTCCACGAATTCTTACCGTCATATCAGCCCCTGCCCTAATGTGCACCTGTGCTCTGCCTTTCTACCTTGGGCCATAAAGGAATGATCTGTGCTCCAGTCAGAAGCCAGCCTCTCCTGCTGTGCACTACTCTAGTATGTTGCTACAATAAGTCTCCCCTCTTTCTCTTATGTCATCAGTATCTCTCTTTTTACACTCTCCTATCTTAAACAATAAAAATGGTTTTTTGACCTGTTTTCCTTACCAGCTAGCCTTCTTTTCTTTGCTCCCTAGTGCAACACAACTTGAAAGGATTATTGCCACTTCCTCTCCTTACTTTCTCTCTCAAACTCACTGTAGGCAGGCTTCCCACCCCAGGCCCTATTCCATCAAAACTTTGTCTTCTGGGTCTCTAGCGACCCCCGTATTGTTAAATCCAGTAGTCTTTTTTTTTTTTTTTTAAGTTTTTATTTAAAGCCCAGTTAGTTAACATACAGTGTAATATTAATTTCAGGTGTACAATATAGTGATTCAACACTTCCATACAACACCCAGTGCTCATCATGACAAGTGCCCTCCTTAATCCCTGTCACCTATTTCACCCATCCCCCACCCACCTCCCCTCTGGTAACCATCAGTTTGTTCTTTATAGTTAAAAGTCTGTTTCTTGGTTTGCCTCTTTTTTTTCCTTTTGCTCATTTGTTTTGTTTCTTAAATCTCACATTTGACTGAAATCATACGGTATTTGTCTTTGTCTGACTGATTGACTTATTTTGCTTAGCATAATGCTCTCTAGCTCCATCCACGTCACTGCAAATGGCATGTAAATCCAATGGTCTTGCTGATCTAGCAGTACCACCAGGCACAGATGATCATGCTTTTCCTTGATGTACTTTCTTCACCGCCAGGACACCAGATGCTCCTTGTTTTATCCTTCTCAGTCCTTTAACTGGTTTCTCCTTTTCCTCTGACTTCTTTAGAAGATCCAGGACCTAGTTCTTGGTCATCCTCTCTGGTCACAATTACTTTGTTTGTGGTTTCAAGGTAGTTTCATGGCTTTAGTTTGTTCTTTATAGAAAATTCCCAAATGTGCATCTTCAGCCCAGTGCCCAGACTCACATATCTAGTTGTTTACAGAGTTCCCAAAGTGGACGTGTCCAAAGCCAGATTCCTGATCTCTGCCCACATTACCATTAACACACCCCTTCCCTTCTTGCAGCTTTTCTCTTGTCAATTAGTGGCAACTTCATGCTTCTGGTATCTCAGGCCAAAAACTTTGGAGCCATTCTCGATCTTCTCTTTCTTTCCCACCTCCCATCTTCACACCCCATACATCACTCCCATCAACAGTCAGTGTGCTTCCAAATTATGTCCAGGATATGGCCACTTGTCAGTAACTCTGGTTATCGATCCCTGGTCCCTGCCACCACCATTTCTCCTCTGGTTACTGCACAACCTTTGTTACTTCTCTGGACTCCTCACCAGCTGCTGTACCCAGCATGCTCCATTCTAGCCACACAAGCCTCCCGGGGCTCCTCCACCAGGCCAGACATGCCCTGCCCCCAGGTACCTGCCTGGGTAAATATGCCTTGCTTCCTGGGAGTCTGCTCAAATGTTACCTTTTAAATAAGGCCCAGTCTGTAACTGTTTAAAGTCCCAGTCAGTCTCCTACTACCTCTTAACCAGATAGCTTTTTTCATAGCACTTACCTTCTTTTAATGACCTGTGTAATTTACTGATTTATCGGGTTTAATAGTTACTGTCTGTATCTTCTGTAAGAACATAAGCTCTACAAGGGAGCAATTAGGATAGTGTCTAAAACTTAGTAGACATTCAATAAATATAAATATAAACATAGATTGTAGCATTGCATAATACTACTCTTTTTAGAAATCATGAAGAAAGTTATACAAATAAGGCAATGTGTTATCTAGAATTATAAATATTTAAATATTATAAGGAAGATTTTCTTTCTCAGCAAATTTTAAGTGTGTTCCTTTGAACGTTTCAGGCAATGCTAGTCCTCGATACATTCGTTGCACAACATACTGTTTCCCATGCACGTCAGATATGGCCAAGCAAGCTCAGATTCCATTAGCTGCTGTCATCAAACCCTTTGCCACAATTCCTTCAAATGAGGTAAGAATAATAAAAACAGCAATTTAAGGGGCACCTGGCTGGCTCAGTTGGTGAAACATGTGACTTAATCTCGGGGTTGTGAGTTCGAGCCCCACGTCGGGTGTAGAGATTACTTAAAATCTTAAAAAAAAATAACAACTCAATAATTTAGCAATTCTAAAATTCTTCTTTCATCATTGTTTTCTTATACATTATTATGTATTATAAACAGAAAACTGGAGACTATTTATATAATGCAGGAACATCTAATCGTTCAATTCACTAGGAAAACCCAAATCTGACAAGCTATGTTTTTTGACAACATGTATAACAAACACCGAAGGACAGGGTCACTTTGGGGCCTGTTGTAACAATGTGCAGATTCAGGAAATATGGAATGTCACATAGTGACAAATACAAGACTTCTTGTGTGGCCTTTAAACCTAGGTCCAGGCTTCTGCATCCAGGTGTTCTGGTGAAGGAAGCTAACAGAGCCTGAGGTCTGTGGTCTTACTATTGCTGCTTTAATAGTCACGGGGCCAAGGTGCTCATAAACTCTTAAAGTCAGTATGATTAGAAAGCATATGTTTGACTTGGAAGGATGTACCCAATATATGATTCATTGGGAAAAAAGATAAGTGGTGTTTATTTAAAATTTCTGATATTAGGATGGTGTTAATGGATGTTGTGATTGAAACATCCTGCCCCTCAACACGGCTGCCATTCCTTCTTTTCGTGCCCTGAATGGTGGATACCCACATACACACAGATACCCACATACACACAAGGTACTATAGTAGAGCTAGTCACATAGGTCAGGAAAAGCTTGAATTCTGGCTGGAGCTTTGACCATAATCCCATTGCCGTAGTCCAGTAAACTGTACTGAACCCTGGATTCCTTTTGCTCCACCGAGATTCTTTTCCCAACTTAAACATCAGCTTGGCTGTTATGACCCTTTGAGGTTGGCTGATCTAATGAATACCTAACAGCACCTGAGAAGAAGACAGAGTATCCGCACAAGAGAACAGATTTGTCCCCTTTTGTGGGCTGGCCATGCCAGCCGATATGGGCGGTAGAGTGGCCTGGGGGAGGGGACCAAGGGTCTGCTTTATGTCACCTCAGGGAAGGAGGAAACAGAAGAGAGACAGTGTGCATGTGGACAGTGGCATTCATACCCTTTGAGATGTCCCCTCATTCTCCTTATAGTGTAGCAGAATGCTGCCTTCTCTTTGGGGGTAGAGTGAATGGGGTAGGGTGGGGTAGAGAAGAGGCTGTTCCTAGAAGCCAATCTTACATGCAATATGGTCTCATATTTGTAAGTCAAGAAGTACATTCAGTATTTATTTATTTTAAGTATGGTCTCTTATAGGATGGTCCCAGAAATTTAATATTAATATCCATAAAATTCTCTTTAGAATCACTAGGCTTAATAAGGATAAGGTAGACCAATGTGTAATGACAGAGATCCATGCTAAATATAATGTGTATGTGTGTTTTAAATAATAGCTAGAAGTAATTTTTAACTATTTTTCAATACTTTATTATGAAAATTTTCAAGCATACAGAAAATTTAAAAGAATTTTATGGTGAACACCTAGATTCTATCATTAACATTTAACTATACTTGTTTTTATCACCTACTGATTCATCTGTCCATCAATCCACCTTGTTTTATGCATTTCAAAGTAAATTGTGGACAGTAATTAGTAACACTGCCCACTAAATACTCCAGCATGCATATCATTAATGAGAGTTCAATATTTTCTTATAGATTATTTTTCCTTTGGAGGCAAAATTGATTTACAATAAAATGCACATATCTTAAGTAACCACTCACTGAATTTTGACAAATGGTTAAATCTGGCAACCCTAACCTCTCTCAAGGTGAAAAACATTACTGTTATTCTTAGAAGTATTTCATCCCCTTTCTGTCAGCCTCCCACCTCTTCTAACATCCTTCTTTCCCTGGCAACCATTGTTCTGATTTTTTTTTTCTACCATAGATTTGTTTTGCTTATTGTAGGTCCCCATATAAATAGACTCTCAGAGTATGCACTCTTCTGTGTAAGGTTTCTATCATCAGCATCATGTTTTAGAGTGCCATCAACATGGAATTGCATGCATTAGTAGTTTTCTCCTTTTTATTGCTGAATGGTATTTGATTATATGGATGTACTAGTTTGTTTATCTGGTCTTTTGCTAATGGACATCTGGGCTCTTTTCAGTTTTTGGCTCTTGTGAATAAAGCTTCCATAAATATTCTTGTACAAGTCTTTCTGTGGACATATATTCCTTTCTCTTGGATTAATACCTATGAGTAGTTTAGTTTTATAAGAAACTGCCAGACCATTTTCTTAAGTGGTTGTACCAAATTATAGGCCTTCTAACATTGTATTAGAGTGCCAATTGCTCATTATCTTCTCTGTTTGTTGTTGTTTTTTTAATTTTAGAAGTTCTTTTTTTTTTTTTTAAGATTTTATTTATTTATTTGAGAGATCGAACATGCACGAGTGGGGAGCCTGGGACTCCTGGAACTCTGGGATCATGACTTGAGCTGAAGGCAGATACTTAGCCAAGTAAGCCACCCAGGCACCCCTAATTTTAGAAGTTCTGATGGCTCTGGAGTAGTATCCATGAGATGTGTTTTTATTTCAATTTTTATGCTTTGAACAAAATTTAAAGAAGTAGCAGTGAATAACATCACGCTCACATACATACCACCCATCACTAACAAATATTAACATATTGTCATATTTGCTTAAAAAATTTTATGAGAATTAAAACTTCATAGCTACATATGATATTTCCTTTATCAGGCCATTCCTCTCCCTCCCTCCCTTTTAGGGGCAGACACTGTAATGAATTTGGTATGCATCCTCCCTATATGTGACTTTATATATTGACTTCATGTTCACGAATCCATAGTACTATGTAGTATTGTTTTGCTTTTTAGTGACTCAATTAATTTTAAATAAGTAAAATATAAACTGAGATGAAAGGGGTATGCAATGAAAAAAGATCCCTTCCTACCCTTCTACCCTCTCCCTTATAGACAATAAATTTTACCTATTTTTTGTGATTCCTTCTAGAAATGAAAAATGCATATACCAGCATATAAGTATACATCCTTTAAAAAATAAATATATAAATGATAGTATAGCATACACTCTCTCCTTTCAATTAACTTGTCTGGGACTCTTACCATGTCACAACCTACAGAGCTGCCTTATTCTTTCCAATAGCCGTGTAGCATGATATATTAGTAAGACGAGCACTGTTGTAACTGTATGTATCCATTTTAAGATGTGTAAGATTCCAGAGATGTGAAAATTTAAAATATGAATCCTAAAATTGAGGGAAATATAATAACATGAGTGTGCCTGAGAGAACGTTATAGCAAACCCTCGACACGTCTCCAAGGGGGTGGGATTGCTGCAGATGTGCACTCTCAACCTTACTCATTCCTATGCTGTCTGAATCATTTTACAGTAATCTGTTACTTTCATAATCAGAAGGTAATACTTCTACCTTGAAAGAAAGCCAGGTAGCAGCTTTACTCTGTATCAATATGAGATACATGGGATTTCTGCCCCTAGGCCGTTAGCTTGAGTGTACCTTGTCCACACTAATGAATTTGTACAGTTTTCAACTGCACACTAGCAGAAACCTCTCCTCCCCGCCCCTTCCCATAAGACCGCTGCCTGGGGGCCAACCACCCATCTGTTCCACCCATGGAACAGAACAAAATTCAGCAGTTATTCATACGCCAAACCAGAATCTATAACCACCTTCTTGTTATTACCATTTACTATTAACAATGAAATTTTTCAGTAACGTGTTCCTGAAAATAATACTTAGTATTGAGAAAAGCTTTCAGATGTTAGTTCAAGCCCCATCCCCCGCCATGCATATACACATTTCATACACAGACTAAATGTGTATGTTTTCTATTTAACAAAGTTGTTTGATCTAACCAAATACCATCCCCCTACCAGCATGAAGTTTTTTTTTCCTTTGGTGAAAACTTATGCTGCGTTTTAGTCTATGTGTTTCCCACAGTAATAAATGGATGAGTTTAGAGTGGTGGCTTATTTTTGGAATCTGACTTAAGGAGAAGCTCTACTTGAGAAAATAACATACTTTATTCTTTTCATGTTGCTAGAGACTCTGCACACTGACCAGGTAAATGTATTTTGACAGTACTGATTTTTTCTGTTGCAGCTCTCTCTACAGAAGAAGCTCTTCCTTTTTCCTTAGACCTTTAAGAACAGGATTACCCTGAATATAATATATATTTTATTCTCCCATATATATATGGGGGGAGGTATAATTGACAAATGAAATTGTATGATATTTAATGAATATACTATATTTAGGAAGGATGAGTGTCTCTTGCATAGTAGTGTCTTCTGAGTTGAATGAAGACATTCTCTGTTTAAAGAAGTACATTTACTTTTATTTGTTGAAATAGGCTTACAGGTAAAAAATAAGAAATAGGAAAGGGATGCTAATGCATCAGGAGGAAATTCCTAAAGGTTGTGCTCTCAGAAGACTTGTTTCCTCTTTGGGGATTAACTGGGCCTCAGTGAGGTGAGCTGCTGGCCCTGGGGATCATCACTGCTACCCTGTGCTGATGAGCTGGATGAGGCAGGATTTGGGCCTCCTTGACAGACTCTCGTCTTGCGGCTTCCATGACACCTCCCTGGTGTATTTGTTTCTGCCTCCTGGGTGGGGAACATTTAGTTCCCTATGTTTTTTTTCCTGATTTATAATGTTGGAATTCACCAAGGCATGGACTTGGAGTCTTCTCTTCTCTCTTTAGGCTCCCTTTCCTTCCAAAGACTAACTAGCATCTGTAACAGCTGCTACTGTTACTGATGAGAATAACAGTAGTCAGACTTAGCACTTAATGAGCACAATTATGAGGGTTTTTAAATGTATATTCATTTATTTTATCTTCGGATCAATCTATTCATTGTCCCACTCTAGATATAAGGAAATTGAGGCACGGACTTAGGTAACTCATTAAGGCCAATGGCTACTAAGTAACAGACCTAGGATTCCAACCCAGTCTGACACACAGTCTGACATGCAGGTCCTTAACTCCAAATCACTGTACTGTTACTCTCTCTCTTAGTCATCCCTGCATATTCACATATCCAAATGCCTTCCTGAAATCTCTTCTTGGGTACCTCAGAAACCTCAGACTTAATATGTTCAACAGTGAATTTCTGATCTCTACACCCTAAACCAGTTCATCATTCCGTATGTGCATAAATGGTGCTCTCATATATTTAATTGCTTGAGCCAGAAATCAAAAACTAAAAACAATTATAGTTAATAATAGAAAATGAGGGACATGCTGATTTTTGATATTCATAACCTGTAATCAAGGAAAAATAAGTTTTAAAGTATCTTTCTTCAAGGTAAATGGGTTCTGTGAATACTGTTATTCTCCATATGAATAGCATTTGAATTTATTTTCTTCTACAATAAATGACTTGTTTATTTTTAGGTATAGTAAAATTTTAAGATTTTATTCCCTATCTGACTAATATTGCCATCATTGCTGCAATTTAGAAAGATATCCCTAAAGGTATCTTGATTTGGCATCTAGCAAAAGGATTTTTAAAAAGGATTTAATACAGTTGGTTTTTTTTAGTTGGTTCTATTTGACAGAACCTTTTAAAGCATGCCATTGTGTTAGCAACGGCCTATAAAAATAAACCTAATCCAAGCAGTTATGATTAGAGAATGTTCCCTGTGAGCATTTGCTTTGGACTTGTATGCTATTTCCAAGGGCATATATATGTCATCATTGTTTAAGATTTGATGTTCCTTACTGTAAATTTTAATTTTTTGTGTGTGTTTCAAGTGAAACCCATTGCCACATTCAATGAGGTATTAACTCATTGGTATTATTAACTATGAGGTATTTATTCAGGAAAAGTAATTGGTTATCTTGTAAGCTCTTCTGTTTAGTAATTTGTGATTTTATTTTTGATGCTGTATTTTAAGAACGAAGGTAGACATAGTATAGACTTTCAATACAAAAGGATTAAAGATTATATTTAATTTTGCATTTTCTTCAAAATAGGAAATCTTTACATTTTGGACAAGTGCGTACATCTGATTATACTTGACATTAAGTTATTTCACCTCTAAACCAGATGGCAGAAGCTTTTACTGCAACTGTGACTAGATTCAGAAATATCTGTTTATATTTTTTTAGATTATAAATGGATATAATAGTCAAAGGAATTTCCTTTCTTGTTGAATTAATGTAGTGCAGATAAACTTTTATCCAAGCCTTTAAATTTCACTTGATTTATAATCCCCTAATTATTCTGTGGTAGGAACTGAGGTGAACTTTAGGGATATGGGGGAAAAACAAGACCAGTTACTTGTGTCTATGACTTACAGAAAATTTGCAAGTACCCAGTTAATTTTTCAGGAAGTATAGAAAAATCTCTGATGGGGACATCATTATTCTATGGAGTTTAGGTTCAGGGAAGTTTTACCTTAGTTATGACTTAAAGAAATTTGTCCTATTATTAAACACTGTTTAAATTATTATTATTATTATTTTAAAGATTTTATTTATTTGACAGAGAGATCACAAGTAGGCAGAGAGGCAGGTGGAGGGGGTTGGGGGGAAGCAGGCTCCCTGCTGAGCAGAGAGCCTGATGTGGGGCTCAATCCCAGGACCCTGGGATCATGACCTGAGCCGAAGGCAGAGGCTTTAACCACACTGAGCCACTCAGGTGCCCTAAATTATTTTTTCTTAATGATTAGTCATATTCTGGTAGATTCAGTAGATATGAAGAAGCCATTGGAAAGAAAAAGGAATGGATGTCAAAGAACTGACAAAGGGGGTTAAGAAAAAAGGAAAAGACTGTCAGAGGTTAAACCCAACACAAACACATTATGTCAGGGGTGGGCTTTATATATATCACCTGCAGGAGTGATTGCTTTGTCGTCACGCATTTGACTTTTCAGCCAGTCTTGCTGGTGTGACTTGACAGTTTCAGCAGAGTTTACACTGTGGCTTAATGCATCAGAGGAAAAAAATGGTCTCACTCTAGGATTGTCTGTATGTTATCTTTTAGGAAGATAGCAGCTTGTGAAGTAGGTGTTACCCAAGTTTTGTAGATGTAGAAGCTATACAGGTTCTGAGGCTATTAAGTTGTACAGCTAGGAGCAATGCTGCTGGAACTTGAGATTTCAAATTCCAAGTTCTTTGGCTACATCTGCCTGTAAATAATCTTGTTGAGGTTTTATTTAATTAAACACATAAAATAGCTTTTTCTTGCTGGCAGTGGTTTTAGCAATGGGCTTCTTGCTCCTGTAAGCTCTTGAGTTATCTTGAAATGTCTGTCTTAACCTCTTTTCTTGAAGTCTTGTGACTTTAAGCTACGCTTAGTACTCCTTGAAGGCAAAGACCATCCAAAATCTGGCCTTAGGCTGGGCATGCGGTAAAGGTCCCAGTTGAAGAAATGCATTCTCAGGGTTGGATAGAGGTTTAAAAGACAAAGATAAACCAAACTACAGAACTGTGGTTGATTTCTAGATATTTAGGGCTCTAAATTAATATTTTTAGCACAATAAGTCTTTTTTTTAAAGAGTTTATTTATTTGAGAGAATGAGCAAGCATGAGTGGTGGGTGGGGGGAGTGGTCAGAAGGAGAGGGACCCTAGGATCATGACCTGAGCCTAAGGCAGATGCTTAACCACATGAGCCACCCAAGTACCCCTAGCACAGTATGTCTTAATTATTAAGTTCCTTGTTGATAAATATGTCACTTAATGAAGTAAAGTTCTTATCGTACTTTGGCTATCCTATTTTATTTTGTACTTTTAAATGGCTACAGATTTCCCTTCTAAACTCATTCACCTCTCTAACAAACTCTGGGTAATGAAAAAAATCATTTGAGAGATTGTAGATGTATTCTAGCACATACTAATGAATGCACATTTCAGTGTATTCAATCATATATTAACGAGGGGTTATATTTCATCATAAAGAGCAGAAGAGTGAAACCAGTAGGAAGAAATTTTGATCAGAATAATGATATTTCAGGAACCAATAAAAATTGACTATTTTCTCCAAAGTACAATAGGTAGTAACCAAATGATGGAACACTGGGTTTGGAGCCAGGAAATGACTTTAGGTCTCTGCTGTGCCTTGTATTGTGACCTTGGGCCTTTATTCCCAAGAGGGAGCAGTCTGGCTCTGATGTCCTGTAGATCTAGAAGGCTGCTAGTGTCTACCCTTCTTTTCCACTCTATTGTGCGTTCAGTGTGGATTACCGTGAATTTATCACACATCCTTATGTTATTAGAAATTCTTATGAACAAATTACACAACCCAACCAGAAGTGGTTTTGTCTATATTATATTTTTAATAAAAGCAATCTGGAGTGTATTCATTTAAAAAGCACCTGAAGATTGTGAGACTATGCATTTTTTACATAGAGCCCAATTTTAGCCAGCTTTAGTGAAAAACATGCCCTGAAATGAAATTGATTATGATATAATATTGTCCTTTAAAAAACTAAGAATACTTATAACTTAAATTATTCTGAAATGAAAGCTTCAAGAGCCTGAGTCTATTTTTAATATGTGCACTATAATCTGAGGTTGTCTGGTTTAATGCACTATTTTAGAAGGTATTAACATAAAAACTTGGAAAAATAAAATACATGTCCTCAAATAGAAGTAGAATTATGAATATAACATTTAAAATACTTTAATTTATAAAGTTACTTTAGAAACTGAATCTTACCCTTAACGATTTTGGTCACTGTTTATATAGTGCTATGAAAAAGTTTGGCAGCTGAAGAACAGAATGTTGTCCCTTTTTAGAATGATGTTGCAGCAGACGTACAGGGAGAGTCACATTTGTCAGGGCAAAGGTTATTAGAATTCTATTTTAAGTTACAGTGTAGAAGATAAATGCACCAAGCTTATTTTCTCAATCACCAAATTATTCATGAAAATCTTTATTTTTTACTAAATGGAGAATATCTTCCAGAGAAATAAGAATAAAGAAGAAAACATTCTGCCTTGATTTAATTTTCAGTGACTGTGAGTTTTATGACTTTCCATCCATAACACAGGAGCCAAGACCAGTCTCACTGGACATAGAATGTGGGGCTTTCATGAGGGTCCACTCTGGAGAGGAAATATTTTAGAGCCTCTTGCTATCATTTTCATCAATTCTAAGGCCTCATTTTCTCACTTTTTAACATTTCTTTTTTTTTTTTTTTTTTTAAGATTTTATTTATTTATTTGAGAGAGAGAAAGAGATCACAAGTAGGCAGAGAGGCAGGCAGAGAGAGGAGGAAGCAGGCTCTTTGCTGAGCAGACAGCCCGATGTGGGGCTCGATCCCAGGACCCTGAGATCATGACCTGAGATCATGAGCCGAAGGCAGAGGCTTTAACCCACTGAGCCACCCAGGCACCCCACATTTTAACATTTCTAAAACAGGAATATCTCTTATTAACAATGATTTCTTAGCGTTGTATCCTGTTCAATTGGAAGCTCTTGTATCTCTTATAATTGATAAGATTTTAGAATCAGTGAAAATACACTATTTATGCCTTGCTTCATGGTTTAACTTTACTTAAAATTTATGGATATTTAGATAATGCAAGGGCTTAAAATTTATGCAGTTGACATCCTCTTAGTGATCAAGTATGAGAGAATAAAATTTTTAAAGTTTTATATTTGAAAGTTTACTAGTCATTCCACTGATTAAAAGCCAAAAAAAAAAAATTAAACAAAATACTATTTTGAGAAGAAGGAAGGAAGGAGAGCAGGAGGGAGGGAGAGTAGGAAGGAAGGGAAAGGGAAAAGAAAACATTATGCAAATCTTTCCTGTCTGAAAATGACACCCAAGTTTCTCTGAAGCACAAGTGATTTTTGAAGTGATTCTTTTGTCAGGAGTTGAGCATAATTATGAGTAAAGTAAGCAAGAATTTTGGAGTCACATGAAGTTGGGTGTATAGATTAACTCTACCACTTCTGGTCGTGTGACCTTCAAAGTACTTCACTTTTAGGGCCTCGTTTCTTTCATAAATAAAATTATAATTCTACTTACCCGATAATTGCTTAAAAATAATAAGCTGATATAAGGAATGATAGTTACTCTTGTTATCATCTTTATCATTATTAGTATGATTATTTGCTATACAGTGTTAAATTCCTCCATGGAAAATTTTAACTCAGCAATCATTGATTTGGGAAATGTACTGTATACAAAGAGGAGAAATATGCACTACAGTAATTTAAGTTCACTTGAAATGTATACATTTAAGAGGGATGTTATTATATACCTTCAGTGATTCTAGCTGTACATCTTACCTAAGAAGGAGGAAATTGATATAGCATTCACATTTATATTCATACGTAAGTGGAAAGAGTTAGCTGCTCATTTACATTTTTAAAAAGAAATGTTGCATGGTACCTGTTTTTCGATAGTATATCATAATTTTCTATCTGTATTATTCAAGTGATAAGCACTCACCATTGCATAAACATTTATATAGCTTTGGTTTTTCATAAGCTTCTTTGTGGACATTTGCTGGAATAATTTCCACTTAATCTCTCACACACTGTCTTGTCTTTTTAGCCTAATTAATTTCTTCAACTTTTAGATTTCAGTTCAAGGTCATCTCCTCAGGAGAGCCTTCCAGGATATCCCACATTTAAACTCCTTGAAGCTCCTCTCATATCATGTGTCATAGTTTGCAGTTTTGTATTTGTGTATTTGTTGGATGTCTTTCTCCTACTAAGTTCCATGAGGGTAGGGATCCCATCTGATTTTTCCTCACTATTGCACTCTCAAGACCCAAAACAGTCACTGGAACATTTTTGCACTAAATAAATATTTAATACGATATTTTCACTACTCAGTATCATTTATATGGAAGTAAATTAGAATTTTAGAGGCAAGTAAATTGATGAAAGTTTCAGAATAGAGATCTATATACTTAAACATTTATTGAACATCTGCTTTGTGTGTAAATGTTTTTGTAACTGAATGAGTTACAAAGTAAATAAAAGAGGAAATGACTATCTAGGAACCAAGCTAAAGCTAGGACGTGCATTTTGGAGTCACCTCTATCCAGTCATCTGACATTTACTTGCATCTCCATGTTGTGTATCAAAGAAAATATTTTCTTTCCTACACATATGTTCTTATGAAAAATCACCATTTGGATACTTACTGGAAATTATCCTTGCTTTTAGTATTGCTGGCAGACAAAAACACCTGTGCTGACTAGGATCACAGTTGCCTAAAGGATTTCCTGGACAGTTAAATTCTTCCTAAGTTTAGCTTAGGTTTCAATTTTATCCCCCCCTCCAAATGTTTGTTTCTTTCAAAATTACCTCACTGTAAATGTGAAGATATATGCTGTGTGGGTGTGTGTATATATTTATGAGAGAGTGGAAAGAGGGGGGATATATGAGACATGTAAAGAAAAGATTAAAATCTTTAAAATGTTATTCATTATTTGGGAAAATAAGAGCATCATTGACTTTCAGGAAAAATATTTCTGCATAATACAGGTAAAACAGAAGAGCCAAAATTGTAAAATCTGGTGTGTATAGCTATCATGGAACTCATCCACCAGAAATCACTTTTCTTAATCCAAAACGGAAATACTGAGGTAAACTGAGGTATTTTAACATGGGGATGAGATCTAAGTTTCTTTGGTTTACTATGTTCCATACTCCCTTTCTGCTACAGTTTTAAAAGTTTTGAAAAAGTCTTATCTAAATACTCCAAACATATAATTTTGTCTACATTTCTTTTTTTTACATTTCTCCTTTCTTAAAGAAAAGTGATAGAAAATGCATATTAGCTCATATTCATCAATTTTTGTTTATTTGATAAACTAAGCCGTTATGTTTCCTCTCCTTCCAGCTTATTAATGATATATAACAAGTGTGTAGATGTATTTATTCCTCCAGATGCTTTTGAATTGGTCACATGCATTTTTTTTTTTAAAGACTTTATCTATTCATTTGACAGAGAGAAAGAGATCACAAGCAGGAAGAGAGAGGCAGGCAGAGAGAGAGGGGGAAGCAGGCTCCCCGCTGAGCAGAGAGCCTGATGCGGGGGCTCGATCCCAGGACCCTGAGATCATGACCTGAGATCATGAGCCGAAAGCAGAGGCTTTAACCCACAGCCACCCAGGTGCCCCGGTCACATGCATTTTTAAGTGAAAAATCTTTTCGCAACTTTTTTATAACCCTATTTTCAAGTCTTTCCTCCAAATGGCTTTTAGCTATTTGCCCAAATCAAGTTACCTCACAAAGGATGATCTGCCGTATTATGTGGAAATGGTCTAGCCAGTATATGTGGCTGTCCACCAGGGATGGTACCTAAGCAATATTTACATTGACAGCAGATTGGACTGCATGAATGACTATTAATTTATTTATTCTAACTTATTCTAATAAGGATTTAATTCAACAGATATTTATTGTTCGCCCAATATGTGCCACTTACTGTTCTTGGTACTTCAGATATGTCAGTGAACAAAACAGATAAAAATCTCTTTCTACCCTCATGGAGCTCACATTTTAATGGAGAGAGACAAGACAATGGACCTCATACTGAGCAAATGATATAATATGTGGAGGAAGGAAAAAACAGAGCAGGGTTAAGGAGATGAAGGCTGCCTGGGGTGAGGGGTAGATGGCAGGTTTCAGATTAAGTAGGGTAGTCCGATAAGCCTGATGGAAGGTGTCGTTTATTTGAAAGCTCGACTCTTTTTTTTTTTTTTTTTTTTTTAACTTTTTGAGGAACCTCCATACTGGTTTCCAGAGTGGCTACACCAGTTTGCATTCCCACCAGCAGTGCAAAAGGGTTCCCTTTTCTCCACATCCTCACCAACATCTGTTGTTTCTCGTGTCGTTGATTTTAGCCATTCTGATAGGTGTGAGGTGGTTATCTTATCGAGGTTTTGATTTGTATTTCCCTAATGATGAGTGATGTTGAGCATCTTTTCATGTGTCTGTTGGCCATCTGTACGTCTTCTTTGGAAATGAAAAAGTTTTTGAGGAACTTCCATATCGTTTTCCAGATTGGCTACACCATTTTGCATTCCCACCAGTAGTGTAAGGGAGTTCCCCTTTCTCCGCAGCCTCACCAACACCTGTTTTTCCTGTGTTGATAATTTTAGTCATTCTAATAGATGTGAGGTGGTATCTCATTGTAGTTTTGATTTGTACTTCCCTGATGCTGAGTGATGTTGAGCACCTTTTCATGTGTCTGTTATCCATCTGGATGTCTTTGGAAAAGTGTCTATTCATATCTTCTGCTCATTTCTTAACTGGATTATTTGTTGAGTTTGATCAGTTCTTTATAGATTTTGGATACCAACTCTTTATCTGATACATCATTTGCAAATATCTTCTTCCACTCCATCAGCTGCCTTTTAGTTTTGTTGGTTGTTTCCTTCTCTGTATAGAAGCTTTTTACCTTGATGAGGTCCCAATAGTTCATTTTTGCTGTTGTTTCCCTTGCCTCGGGAGAAGTGTCTAGCAAGAAGTTGCTGTGGCCGAGGTCAAAGAGGTTCTGCCTGTGTTCTCCTCTAGGATTTTGATGGTTTGTCTTACATTTAGGTCTTTTGTCCATTTTGAATTTATTTTTGTGTATGTTGTAAGAAAGTGGTCCAGTCTCGTTCTTCTGCATGTCACCATCCTGTTTTCCCAACACCATTTATTGAGACTTTTTCCCCATTGGATATTCTTTCCTGCTTTGTCAAAGAAAAGTTAAAAATAAAACTACCGTATGACCCAGCAATTGCACTACTAGGTATTTACCCAAAGGATACAAAAATGTTGATTCGAAGGGGCACATGTGCTATCAACGATAGCCAAATTATGGAAAGAGCCCAAATGCCAATTGACTGATGAATGGATAAAGAAGATGAGGTATATATGTACAATGGAATATTACTCGGGCGATCAAAAAGAATGAAATCTTGCCATTTGCAACAAGGTGGATGGAACCAGAGTGTATTACGCTAAGTGAAATATGTCAGTCAGAGAAAGACAAATACATTATTTCACTCATTTGTGGAATTTCAGAAACAAAGTAGATGAACATAGGGGAAGGGAAGGAAAAATAAAATGAGATAAAAACAGAGAGGGAGGCAAATATAAGAGGCTCTTAACTATAGAGAACAAACTGAGGGTTACTGGAGGGAGATGGGTGCGTGGATGTTTTAAATGGGTGATGGACATTAAGGAGGGCACTTCTCAGGATGAGCACAGGATGTTGTATGTACATGATGAATCACTAAATTCTACTCCTGAAACCAATACTACACTATATATTAACTAACTTGAATTAAAGAAAAATAAATAAATAAAGACTTGACTCATGCATAGAGGAAAATGTTTTGAAGGTGTTTTTATGGCCATATAAAGAAGTAAGATAAATGGAGGGAAGACTCTGGTTAACTTATAATTCTGCCAGAGAGACAAAGGGAGTGTGCCTCTAGGCTTATTATTTTTAACACTTTCATCTTTAATAATTTTTTTAAAGATTTTATTTATTTATTTGACAGAGAGAGAGGGAGCACAAGCAGGGGGAGTGGGAGAGGGAGAAGCAGGCTCCCCGCTGAGCAGGCAGCCTGATGTGGGGCTTGATTCCTGGATCCGGGATCACGACCCAAGCCAAAAGCAGATGCTTAATGACTGAGCCACCCAGGCACCCCAACACTTTCATCTTTAAAGTGTGGTATTTTACACTTATCTTTGAGGAATAGAAAACTGCCAATTATTTTGTATGGAAGAAACAAATGATTCATAGGGCTTTTAAGTCTAAAATATATTTTCATCCTCTGTGCATTCTTATAGTAAATATGTCTTCTGCAAGTGGCCTATAATTAGAAAACAAAATATAGTTCTTCCTTAGGGATAAAAGATAAACTATAATAGGTCAAGGTTTAAAAGATATATGGGAAAATATCTCTCAACTATAGAGTTTCTCCTCTTGGAAGGAGTGTCTTACTCAAAAGTTTCCAATATCTGTTCCAGCAAGAAAAGTGATGCTGATCTTTGCAAGTATACCTGTACCTTGAAAGACTGCATCAGCATACCCAATCTAAACTGACCTTTTTTGCTTTAGAACCATTACCTACCATTTATAATCTAGTCATGAACTAGGACTGCCATTCAGAAAAACTGATATTATGATGGGCTCTTCGCCGATATTTTTTCTCTTTTGAAACTGTGAATGCCCTCTTACCCAAAGGAGATTTTAGCATATGGTTCAACTTGACCTTTCCACTAAAAAGCCCTCCTGGCATTAGAGGCCCTGTGTAGAAGGGTTACAGCTGTGTTTGCTTTAAGACACTTTTGGCCATTGCAGGAAAAGAGTCTCTTATTTGTGCATATTTTGGGATGAACTTAGCATTTTAGGGTTTATCACATCCAGATATTATCTTTTGTGATAGAAGAACTGGCACATATTCTCAAGTTTAAACATGACTTCCTTCATTTTTTATTTTGTTGTTGTTCAGACTTCTTTCAAACCAGTTTTTCTCTTCTTCTGTCTCTCCTCCTTATCAGTCATTAAACAAATATTTTTTGAGAATTTACTCTGTAATTAAGGCCCTGGGGATCTGTTGAACCTGAAGCTTACATATAGTAATAAAGAGTGAACTTTTTTTTAAAGATTTTAAAGATTTTTTTATTTGAGAGAGAGAAAGAGAACATGAGCAGGGGAGGGGCAGAGGGAGAAGCAGGCTCTCTGCTGAGTGAGGAGCCCGACATGGGACTTGATCCCAGAACCCCCGGATCATGACCCGAGCCGAAGGCAGATGCTTAACCAACTGAGCCACCCAAGTGTCCCGTGAATTTTTTTTTTAAGTTAGAAATTTACTTCAGGACGCCTGGGTGGCTCAGTTGGTTAACTGTCCAACTCTTGATTTTGGTTCAAGTCATGATCTCAGGGTCTTAAGACAGAGCGTTGGGCTCTGTACTGGGCGTGGAGCCTGCTTGGAATTCTCTGTCTCCCCCTCTCGCTACTCCCCCCACCCTTAAAAAATTTACTTTAAAAATTAGAACTAAAATATTCAAACATCTTTTGAGTTTATTTTTTAGAGTTTTATGAATTGAATAAAATATAAGAGATGATAAAACAAATTCTAGAAATCTCTCATATTAATTGTAAAACATGATAGAATTCACTAATTTAGAAGCAGGTTTCAAAACCTATGCCAAATGTACTGTTTTTCTAAAGACATCATTTATTTACTGAATGGCGAAATCTCTTACCTATCTTCTGTCAGAATTGTTACCATGTAGTATAACAACTGACTTGAGGTGTGTGTGGTTTTGTGTGTGTGTGCACACATGCACATGTGTGTCTCAAACAGAGCCATTTGGGATGTACCTGGCTTTGAAGGCTCTCCACAGAATCAGTCCAGCTTTCCTCTTTATCTCCCTTCATCTCAGCTGATTTAGGCTACTTGCCTACTCGCTACCAACATACCCAAGCTTTTTTTTTTTACACTATTTTTACTGATTAGAATTGTCTTTCTCTGTCAGCCAGTGAAAATACAACTCCTCATAATTGCTCATCTCTTCCTTGAAAGAAGCTTTTATTGACCACCCCACCCCGCTAACCATAAGTGATTTCTTCTTTTATTAGTGCCTTTTGCTTCAGCACCTATCATGAGCTGCCATGAGATTACGGTAGTGTATTTGTGAGTACCTGATAGATATTTTGTTTGTTCATTCAAAAACCGTTGACTGCCCACTCTCTCAGACATTTGGTCTAGGAAATACAACAATAAACATGTTAGACTTGTGAGTCATGGATGTGAGAATTTACTAGTGATACTGAAAAGTAAAGCAGTATGGTAAGTGCTGTCAGGCACAAGATAATATGGGAACATACAGCTGAAATGTCAAAGCCAGTCCTCAGGGGCCAGTTTGAGACTTGGTTCCAGTTTAGACAAAGTCTCTGACAAATCAGGAGGAGAAAGGGACATTCCCTTGTAATAGGAGAGGGAGAGAAAGGAAAATATTAAGTAGATGCTGGCAAATTAGTGGAGGAAAGTCAAGGGAGTTCCTCTCTGAGGTCGTCTATTTTTGAACTAGAAGACAAAGTGATCTGCTAAGGGAGGTAGAAAGAGAGCTTATTTGGAGGTTGGAAAGTTACAAAGTAGCTCCTATGGAGAGAGAGGAAGAGAAATGAGACATTTAATAGTTACCAGGGAGCACTGAGGGATTGGTTCAAATCATAGACCACAAATAATGATGCCTTTCTTTGAAACTGTAGGCTTTTCTATAGGAGCAATCTGCAAAGCAGTCTATAGCGCAGAGAAGGCCTATAGGTTGGAGTAAATGAAGGAGATTTCAAGCTGCAACTCTGCAGTTTATTGGATAAATCACTTTTCATCACTGACCTTCCATTCTTTCTGAACCCATGAATGGTAATTCCCACTCTCAAGGTTGTTAGTATCTCAACATCAAATTGACGTTTTATATTTGAAAGCATTTTAAACTACAAATAATACTAGATAATTGTTATGATCTTACCTATGGGTTTGAATCAGTAAAATTTTTCTGAATTTTCCATGTTGGATGTATAAATGATACAAAACACCCCCCCCCATTAAAAGGACCCATATCCAAGTTAAAAAGATGTTCAAATCCAATGTAAGCTCTAAGCTAGCTGTAAGAATAAATAGGCTAACAATGATGTTGAAGAGAAAAAAAGCTGCAAATAATCTTTGAAGTGTACCCTAACGAGAGGATACTTTTCTGGAAATATGAAAACACAAAGGTTTAGATTTACAAAGGCCAGCTAAAAACATCCTTAGAAAGTATATGCTTAGAATTATTACAATGCATTGAATGTTTTTATTATCTGGCTCTGTTTCTTTTCAGAAGATGCGTAAAACATTTTTAAAAGGCATTCAGAAAATATTTATTCTTGCTGTGTTTGTTATTTTAAAAAGTCAAACACAACACTACTGCTGTTTAGAAAATGTGTGTACAGTAAGTAGCCTATTGCCCTGTTTCCTTTCTTTCCATGGAGGCTGACTGAATGTCATATATGGCAAGACTAAAGATAGAAAACACATACAAGCTGCTGCTTATTTCTCTTTCCTATTAAAATTTCTTTTATAAGTGCACTTGATACAGACTCTCTTTTTCATTCTAGCTTCTGGGCATAATCCTTTGGAATCTAACCCTGCTTGCCTTCCAGCATGCCTAATAGTCTGAATGTTTAACATTTTTAAAGGGTAGTTGTTCATCACAGGTTCTGGATATCTTTTCACATACCATTTCCATGCTTCTACTTACATCCCTCCAATTATTCCAAGTTATCAGCTGACTTCTTCTTGATATAGAACCAAAAAAATAAGCTGTACTCCAATCCCAAGAAGTAGCTGCAAGACAAAATGCGTTTGACAGTATGAAACTATTACTGCTAGAGATACCTATTTATTAATGACTTATTAGAGAATATAATTGATGTTGAGTATGACCCTTTTTCAAGCTGGAGGACTGTGTTACATTTCCACAGATCATCTTACTTTAAAACTTTTGATCTGATTTAGGACCCACATAAGCAAAAATTTCCTCTCCCCTTCCCAGTAACTGTTTAGCTGAAGTATTTCCTTCAGGCACTAAGTGAAATAGACTGTTGGTCATGTTGGGACAACTACATAGTCCAGGAGACTGAGTACTTTCTTTGACCCTTCTACTGAAGGACATAAAGGGAGAAATAAGGGAGGAGAAGTCTATTTTAAAAAGGAAAATATGTATTTTTTTCAAAATTAGTAAACAAATACTGGAAGATAGGGGGAAAGTAGGTAGTTACAGAATTTGTGTGTGTGTGTGTTAGAACTTCTAGAACTCTTACGTACAACTCTGGTGCTGAAAAATAAGGAGGCAGGTAGTGGGGCCACGTGAGACCGTTTTTGCCCAGCAGTATCCTGGATACGGGCAAGTGTAACCTTCCTAAGTCAAGGTGTTCCTGAAGTTTCATATTTAGCCTCTTTGTCCTGTTCCTCCCTTCGTCCACACCACTGCCTGTGATTTGATGTTCCAATAGGAAGGTAGATGTTTGCTTTAGAAAATAATTTCTTGGGGAGCTTGGATAGTGCAGTTGGTTAAGTGTCCGACTTTTGGTTTCAGCTCGGGTTGTGATCTCATGTTCAGGAGATTGAGCCCCGAATCGGCCAAGTTGGCCAAGTTGGCCATGCTCAGGAAGGAATCTGCTTAGGATTCTCTCTCTCCCTCCCCCACCCTCCACACTCAGATGTGTGCACTCTCCCTCTCTCTCTCTAAAATAAATAAAAATCTAAAAAAAAAAATTTCTCCATCAGTGTACTGCAGAGCACCATGAGGCAAGCTTCACTGACTTTGCTTTGTTATTTTGGCCTTTAATGCGAATGTGGCAAGTAGGAAGTGGACTCTGGCCTCTCTTCCCAGGTCGTCTTTAGGTTGCCTGCTGCACTTTGGGGCACGTATTTTCCCACGTATTGTCAAGGAAAAGTTGGTAGGGGATTAGAAACTTAGAGTAAGTTTTTCTTGTCTATTATGTTCAGTAATTTTGATAAATTCTGTAATTTCTATACAATATATGCTTAAGGTAAACCGCCTGCATTTCATGTTGTTTAATTTTGTTTCATCCAGGATATTTTTAACCATTATTTAATTTTTTTTCAAGTGAAGTATAGGTTTCTTAATTTCATGACAGTAATAGCTGACATAAGTTTAATGTTATTAGAGTTACATAAAATGAATGTGACATAATTATCTTGAGTATTTTATTACCTGAGTAAATTATATAGTTTTAATTTTTAGCTGCACAGTGCCATCTACTGGATCAGTGCTATAAAAACACCCTCATATTTTCTTTAGTTGTCCTGGTTCGGTTATAATCAGCTTTTAATATTGAGGTGCTTTCTGATATTCATCTTTAATTTAAAAGAGACACTATCCAGCAAGACCTGTGTATTCAGACCTTTCTTAGTTATATAGATGCCAAAACAAAGCACATATGCTACAAATCATAACAGTTCTTCACTTGGGATCTTTCTACATTGTATTTCATTTTCTTTGAGTAGCGATTTTTGCTTTGGGGATACAATCCAAATAGTTTAACATTGCCTTTTACGCTAAAGCGAACTTTTATTAATGATTATCTCATAACTTTTCTATTCCTGCCTTTACTCTTTTAATTGCATAATTGCATATTTACTCATTTAATTACAAATATGCATAGTTGCATATTTGCCTGTTTATATAATGTCTTTTCTATACTGACAGACTGAATGCCCCACCAAGGTGCATAATATACTCAGCACCTACTGTACAGATGTTAAAGTTACCTGAGAGAATGGCAGGAATACTTGGAAAACTGATAATATATTGATAGAAGAAAATTTTAAAAATTGTAGTAGTAGTACGAAGGAGTTATTGATTGATATATCTTGTTGTCTACTCCTTTTACTTAGAAAAATAACCCAGAAGTTTTTTTGTTTTGTTTTTAAATCAGTGATATCATTTTAACACTGCACCTCATTTCTCAGTGAGTTATATTCTTTCTTGTGGTCCAGTGTGGAGCATGGTATTATACATGCACAAAAAAGAGAGACATTTTATTCAATTAAAGCACCTTAATTAAAATTAGTACCAATAAAGGACAAGCATAGCCCTGGTGATCCAAAACCACAGGCAAAAGATTCAAATATTCTTCCTCTTCCTTCCTCAGCTTCCCCATCACTTCCATGTTGTATAAACTCATGCCACACAGGACCAGAACGAAGAATAGCCAGATGTGGTTTTTAGAGCCAGTCTCTCCACCCTTTGCTTTTTCCATGTAAGAGAAGAACAGAAAAGAAAGAGCAGGCAGGAATATACTAGAGGTTAAAAGACTAAAGCACATTTATAAACAAAATTATAAAATCTGAAAATTTAGTGAAGTAAATATGATAAAATGTCCTTGGTGAGAAAAAAAAAAAACTTAGAGTTTTTTGGGGAAGTAATTTGATTTTTTTTAAAAAAGCTGTATACACTAAAGTTGAACTCAGAAGAAATGTGAGATTAGCTATTTATGAGCTCATGCAGACTACTGTAGGGCAGATAAGCAGACATCTGGAGAGAGCAAAGAAAATCTCGGATAGTTTTCAGCATGGCCTGAGAGAGATGAAATAAGGCAGTGTAATTTAGAAACCCTTGTCCTGTTGCCCCAAAAGAAATGTAAACAGTTAAAAAGCTTTTAACATTCTTTACTGTCACCTCAATCGTCTGAAGACCTTACTTATCTATCCATCATCCAGTTTTAAAAAGACTGAAAATAGAAAAAAATGTAAGTGTATTTAACAGCCTAGATACTGTCACTATTCGAGTCCAGTTTATTACTAGACATTCATTTTTGGTTCTGCAAGTTTGAATCTGCCAGGATTGGAATGCTCAGGTGTTAGTTGCTGACAGTTTCACAGTAATTTTAGGCTGGGCCTGCCTTTGGGTAAATCATATCAGTAAAAATAAGGTTAGTTTTCCTCCTATTACCTCTGCTTTGTCTGGCAAATAATGGCATCATATTTCTAAAGTCTCTCAGGGAATTGATTCTAGTCTTTGAACTCTCAAAATAAAAGGATGAGAAAAGTAAAGTTGGCTGGAGTGCAGGCAAATTGCAGACTTTCTTCCTGGTTTAATTCTTGAAAGCATCTTCTGATCTCAGAGGTAAAGCTGGAGAACAGAACAGCAACAAGGGCATGATAGATAATTGGAGATTCGATCCCGAAAAAGTCATCTCATTATTACATTTTTGTTATCTTTCACTTCTTACTCTAATTCTCCATTCTCTGTCCTAAGAATTTCTGGTTGGGACTTGTATCTTTTTGTTTGCTTTCCTTCAGTCCCTTCAGGTTAGTTGTTGTTATTATTATTATTACCAGATAAAGAGGACAGACACTTGTCATTTTTTGCCTCTCAAACACAGTTTGTATTAAAAAATATTGTATGTGTCCATATTTGAATATGTATACATTTAAGTCAAATTCCTGGGGAGGGTTTTTAAAATCTTCTCCGGCTCTCAGCTTTAACCGTTATATCCGTTATTATATCCGTTAGATTATATCAGAATTTCCTGGAAGGTAGATTTCCTCTCTTCTAGATCATTTTAACAGTGGCAGTTTATGGTTACGAGTTAGCTAATCAAAATGTTTATTTAAACAAATGCCTTTAGAAACTCGAGCCTATCTTAAACTTATCAAACTATAACTCTGCCATTAAATACACTCTCTCCTGAGCTCAGTGATTTTGAGAGAGCAAAGGTGGTTCTGTATAGATATGACAGCCACAATTACCTTTTACTCAATAATTTTGTGCCAGGCATAGTGCTCGGTACCACACATGGATCTCTCATTTAATCTCTGTCACAATCCTACCAGTGGGGCACCAGAGCTATGCCCATGTTAGGAATCAGAAGAGACCTTGTATGAGAAGTCCAATCCATTTTCTGGCTTTCTTGAGGCAAGTGCAGGGGGAGAAGACAGTGCAGGGGGGAGGGCAATGCAGAAACAGTGGGGAGTAGTCCTGAATTTTTTTTTTTTAAACTTTCCTGATTCTTTTCTGCATTATACTAAACCTGTTTTTTTGTTTTTAAGATCTTATTTATTCGACAGAGAGAGCACAAGCAGGAGGAGTGCCAGGCTGAGGGAGAGGGAGAAGCAGGGTCCCCGTAGAGCAAGGATCCTGATGGGGCTTGATCTCAGGGTCCAAGGATCATGACCTGATCCAAAGGCAGAGCCTTAACCAACTGAGCCACCCAGGCGCCCCTATACCAAACCTATTGTTGTTATTTTTTCTGCTATGAGACCTCACAACTCATTTCTGAAACCTCAGCGTGGATTAGTTTTCACATTGAACATCTGGACAGGGACAAACAGTAAATCTCAGTTTTCTAAGTTGAGTAGAAAATGGCCTTCTGACCCTGTCTCATCCGCCACCTTCCTCCTCTGCAGGTCTCCGTTAAAAAGCAGTCTGCTTTATTTACATCCTTTTTTTTTTTTTTTAAAGAAAAACTTTGTTAGTGTGCCAAACCCTGTAATTCTCAAGCTTTTCTAGAAATGTTATCTTTAAGGGAGATTTATAAAAGCAAGAAGAATCTTTGTGGTTTTATTCTGAAAGCCGAAAGAGTTGAGAAAGAAGGCAGACTCTAATGCTGAGCTTTTTCACTTTCGAGCTATAAAATGATTTCTGTGCATGTTTATGAGGAAGAAGCAATTGAAATATTTATTTTTTTCAGTTCTGGCAAAGCTATGACCGGTGACTTTGAGAGTACATCTTGTCATGGGATAAAGAACCAAAAAAGGCAGAATCAGGGTCCTTCCCTAAATAAGTGAACATTATTGTATATTTCTTCAGAGAGTTGCATTTTTCAAGAAACATTTTGCATTCTTTGATGGGACTATCTAAACAAACTAGAGCTCTATCCAAACTAGAGCTTTTAAAATCAGACCCAATTCACTTTCTTTATTTTTATCAATAAACAAACTTAGCAAAATATGTGATATAAGGTGTCCAGGACGTTTTTAACATTTGCTTTATTAAATATTGCCATCATTATATTTTTCTCTCTGTCTTCACACATACACAGATAAATCTATATCTGCACATATACATAAATACGCATATATACATATATCATTATTAATGAGATAAAAACTCAAATTTTTGTTTGGGAATTTCTTTGAGTTCAGAAGGTATCAAGAGAGGCATCTTTACACTCCTGGTGAACACCAAGAGTTAAGAGTTCCTTAATGAATGCCGTTGGAAGACTTCAAATTACAATTATTGCATAGTATTTCTGAAGTACCTTGAAATCCTATACCCACCTATCTCTTCATTTTACTTGCTTCTTATAGACTCCCCTTTATTTGGTAAATCATGGAGAGAATGGACCAGTCAGATGCAACAGGTGCAAAGCCTACATGTGCCCGTTTATGCAGTTCATTGAAGGAGGAAGAAGGTATCAGTGTGGATTTTGCAACTGTGTGAATGACGGTAAGTGGTGCCAATAAATGCTCTGAGTAAAGCTCTTTATTAGTTGAAATATATTGTATTTCTTAGCTTAGGGGAAAAATATATATGTTAAAGCTCTTAGTTATACCTTAGCTTTTCCTAAATACTGATAACACATTTAAGAATAACTCCGAGGAATAGCAAAAACAAAACAAAAACTCTCAGTTTTATCATCTGTAAACATGAGAGGTGAAATTTTATTTTGCCTCCAACTGAGCCTTTGTGGAAGGGGATTGAGAAATAAAACTACTTACCTACTTTGGAGTTTTATAAGAAACACAGCACCTTCCATGTGGGACTTCATGCATTTATATGAGGCTGTGAGGGGCGTGGAGGTCCCAAACGGAGCATGTTCTGGTTGGTTTCCTTCCACAGATATTATAAAGAAGAACTTTTATTTTATCTGTGTTTATGGATGAGAAGTTGGAGATTTATTTTTTTCTCTGTCTTTATTCCTCCGAGTTATTCCTAAATGTGAGCTGGTCAGTATTTAGGAAAAGCTCTGGTGTAGCTAAGGGCTTTAACATATGTATATATTGTTTCCCCCCTCAGGTATGAATGTTGGATTCTTTAAGAAGGAAAAAAAAAACATTATTCTGAAGGGCTTTTCCAGATTCTTTATATTTTTACTTTCATTCCAGTATGAATTGACTGATGTTGAAAAAAACTGCAAACTTGCTTAAAGCAACTAACACTCATTATATTCATAACATGTCTGTATTTTTAACTTTTTGGTGCTCAATAAAGCACATACTCAGCCTGAAACATTCCCACATTCATTTACATTTCTAGAGTTTTTCTAGAACCATGTGATGATTATGAGAGCATGAACCTTCTACATGTTTTCCTCTGTTCCTTATCTTCATAGACATGCTTCTCTGCGGGTCATTAAATCTGAAGAATGTATAGCACTTTCTCTGCCCAGGAGCCATGTCTCCTATGGGTGCTGGCTGCTCCCTGCTGACAAGGGAGCAAAGGCACAGCTTTCTGCCTCTGTCATTGCATTCATGGCAGCTTGGATCCGTGAGTGTTCTCTGGTGGGAGAGCTCCTCGTTTCCCCACCTCCTTATTATAGTCCATGGTGTTGTCCAACGTAGAGTGCTGGAGACTGGTATTGTGAGTCAGCCTCACAAAAACTTTGGTCAGTTCTTAAAAATGCTTTGCTATGGAGTGGAATCATTGGTTTCTAGCCTCATCTCAAAAACTGTGGTCGTCTTAGGATGTCTCTCTCCTTGTTCCAGCTGTGGCATCCACTCAGTGCAAATTGAGTATCCCTGGGAGACCGGATTCTGTTGGTTCTCCACCCACACTTCTCTTTCTAAGGAAGATCTTATTCCTTCTTTCATCCTGGGTGAAATCTGCAACTAGGTCATTGGCCACCACTCAATCTTGGGACCTGGATTTCAGCAGTCCTGTGACAATTCATTTCCTTATACTTTAGTTTTGTGGGGTAGAGACCACCAAGGTCACCAACTCCTCAATGTCTTTAGCCAAGCCCTCACTTTTCTTAGGAAGGTGAGCAGAAATTTATGTAGCTTTTAGATCTAGGATCCTCAGTTTGATGTGACACCCTGGCATCACACTCGAAGTGTCAGCTCAGAGCCCAGTTACTTCCTGGTAGAAAAAAACCACTCAGAATTCTTGTATCTCTATACAATAAATTCCCTTCTCTTGGATATTCACTCCTAGGAGGCTGCCGTGTTCACTTTCCAACAGGGTTATTCATACTAGGCTCAAATATTTGTCCCTAAAAGGAGCCAGACTCCTATAGATTTACACTGACACCTGCATTCTTCATTTAAGTTTAAAGAAGACAGAGGTTTATTGAAGTTAGAAAGAACCCAGCAAGCTTGGTCACATGGTTTCACTCTATTTCCCTTCACAGTGTCCAGAGATTGCACAGTGGGAAGCATGTGAGGTCAAAAGGAATGCAGGAAGACAAGTGTCATTTGGCAGTGCATAATTTACCACGTGCCTTAAGTTTTGTTTTATAAACATGACAGATATTAAATGCTAATATGTGAAATTAATTTTAAAAGGAAAAATTTCACGTTACATGTAGATATGTGAATGAAAGTGAATTATAACTTACCCTACGTAGAAATTACCACACCATAATCCTAAATAGCCAATATAACATCACCTACCTCAACTAAAAGTAACAGAATTGCAGGTTGAGGCCCTCATAATTTACTTATCTCTGCGGAGACTGTCAGTTTCCCACTTCCATAATCTTCGCAAGACATTGAATTTTCCAAATTCAGAGACCCATACGTACATATGAATGTTATAAAACTTGTTTATAAAAGAAATGGCCATGTTATGGTAAGAAAATAGAAAAATTAATTCTTGGTGATTGTTCTTAAGTCCCACCTACAAAAACAGTCTTGTAATTCATGTTGGTTCACAACTAAAAATAAAGAATACTGAGTTGTTGGTTTTAAAAGAGAACACATTACTTCTGTGGTTTTACAAATGAAAATGTTGCTCTTTATGAAATGTTGAAAACCGGAGCATTGCTGGTTATTCTAAGTACTTCTATTGTCAGTGGTTTAATAGCCAGCCCTATTAATCTCAAGGCAACAGGAGTTTGTTTTCACAGAGATACCAGGCCATATTTGTCCAAGTGTTCAGTGTGTGACTCATAAGTGTTCCTGTGCTGTTGGATGACTTCCAGGTCGTTGCCAGAACTAACCTCCTTAGACATTTGAATCAAATTAAGAGTTCTCAGCTGAGATCTTAGTGGTATAATCTTTCCCTAATGCAGTAATCCTCTCCTCTCTGAAGTCTAAACATTAAAAGATTACCATGCAAACTTTCCATGGCTGAAGACATCTCTTAATTAAAGGATAATAAATACTGTAGTTAATAGTAGAGTCCAAATAACCAATGTATATTTCTGTTAGGTATATTGAAAATTTAAGTAGTTAGAAAAGTCAGAACTCTTTTAAAGGAGGTAATTAAATAGGGAGAGTTAAATTTTCTTTGTGACAATTTAAAAACACTAGTACTTTTATCCCGTTTCTTCACAGTGGTCTAAACCATAAATGTTATGTGTCATCGGTAACTTGCAGGAGAGTCAAGAGGATTTTTTAGAAAACCTTTGTACTTTCCACACGTGCTTTTAAAATAGTGGATATTTATATACTGCCTTCTAGCTTTAAAATACTTTTTTCCCCTTAACTACTATTTTTCCTCCCATAGTAAATTTTAAGAACTTACTAAGTTGTCCGTGTTATGAAAACAAAAGGTTTCCTTTCTTATTTTGTTTTTTTTAGTTCCACCATTCTATTTCCAACATCTGGACCACATCGGGAGAAGGCTGGACCACTATGAGAAGCCAGAGCTATCTCTAGGATCTTATGAATATGTTGCTACTTTGGATTACTGCAGAGTAAGTGTTCCCAGGACTTCCAAGTGTTTATACATTGGTGTCAAATTCAAGTGAATAACTTTCATATGTAAAGAACTGAATCTTGATTCACAAACAAAGCATTTTGGTGGTGTCATGGGGATGTAGAAATGCCTCAGACACAGATCAGGGCTTCTAGGCTGTTAACATGATTAAATTGCCAAACTATTCAGAGCAGTGATTATTTTTAAAAACTAAAAAGTGCCAGAAATAGAAAACAATAATTTAATTTTTATGTCCCTATCAGATAAAGTATTCTGAGTTCTTAAAGCAGAAGTTCCATACAGTGCCTCAACATTATTTGTTTTGTCAGCCATCTCAGGAGATTTTCCCTTCCAAGGCAGACGCTCAGCCAATATGGTCAATAGGACTAGGACAGGTTTCTCTACCTCCTTCCTGCACACCAGTTGTCACCACAATGATTTAAGCTCTTAGAATCTCCCTTGGACCATGGGAGCCTGGAGTTCTGGCCTCTGGTTTCCTTGCTTTAAAATGTAAGCGTGAGACTCCTCCCCATTTCCTTAATCTAAAAAATTAAATTCAAGAATGTAGCTTTCCTTATAAGACCATTAACTGTTGGCCTCCATCCTATCACCTCAGCCATCTTTTCAGCTGTATAAAACACTCACCACATATTCTGAACTCATCACTCCTTACAACTCCATGCTTTTAGGTAAGATTGTTTTGACCACACTATCTTTGCATCCTCCTGTTACATCTATATATATACCCCACCTGGCAAACTCCTACTCGTTCTGTAATCCCTGGCTGAAATTTTATTTTCTGTGAGTATGTGTGCATGTGTGCACATGAACAGCTTTCTTTGACTTCATCATAGCGATTATTTACTAAATCTCCTGATTGTTTTTTTTTTTCCGCATAGAATTTGGTTCATGTATTTGTTTTAGCAATTATCCCCATGAAATTTAAATCTTGTTAAACGTTTTCCCTCTTCATAGATTTCGATATTCTTGGTGACAAGAATCTTGTCCTGGCTGTCCTATGGCATCCACCACAGTGTCTAGTACAGGGGAGACAGTTAATAGTGTATGTGGAGTGAATGAATGAATGATGAATGAATGAATGAATGAATGAATGAATGAAAGAAGGAATTGGCAGGTCTGTTACTATTCCCAGGACTGGCTATTTCCCTTTTCCAATGTCATAGTGAGAGTGACATCATTATGGGTAACTCACAGGGCTTTAAAATTCTTCGGTGATTTGGAAATATTTTCTTGGGTATCAGTTCAGATTTCAGCTTATATCTGAAGTACCACATGTAGACCTGAAGAAACAGAGTCATTCTGACTAATTTTCTTACTTCCCTTTCCAAATATGAATGCCTACTGATGCCCAGTTTTCAGGAAACAGCCTCTGACCCACAGAACTCTATCACAGATTTTTGCAAGGGGACCAGTCCACATTGAGTATAAATGACAAAGAACATTTTTCCTAAATAGAAGTTTTTTTCAATTGATTGGATTTAATTTTTTTCAGTTAATATAACTTTTGCATTTATTTTAGCGTTTTTTATTTTTAAGATTTTATTTATTTATTTGACAGAGAGAGAGAGATCACAAGTAGGCAGAGAGGCAGGCAGAGACAGGGGCGGAAGCAGGCTCCCTGCTGAGCAGAGAGCCCAATGCGGGGCTCGATCCCAGGACCCTGAGATCATGACTTGAGCGGAAGGCAGAGGCTTTAACCCACTGAGCCACCCAGGCGCCCCTATTTTAGTGTTTTATATGATTTTTTTTACCACATTACATAGAATTAGTTATTAAAGAAAAGTTAATACTTTATTAATTCAAAATGTAACATTTGAACATATTTCGAGAACATAAGAACGTTTTTGGTATAAATACTTTATATCAGACAGAAAATTCCTGAAGTACCAACTACTTTTAGGCAGTTTATTTGTTCTTTACTTCTCTTGGCTGAAGGTGAATGATTAAGTAGACCATAAATATTCATGTTCTAATTAAATATAATAAAGCCATTATAACTAGTGATGGAAAATTTATTGATTGATCTTTGCAACCATAGTATAAATATAACTATGCTCTCAGTTTCTAGTTCTCTGCCAAAAAGGCTATATTATCTTTATTTTATGCTTTTTTAGTAGAAACTCAAGCAGAGAGTCAAATCTATTTCTGGGAACAAAAGTTTCAGTATCTTCAGACTCTGTTATCTGGAAATGTTCCAGATGTCTAATTGATGGGAAATTTCACCCAGCAGGCAACGAACCAAAAAAAAAAAAAGTACATTTTAAAGAATTCTTTGTAAGATTAATCTATCTTTTATTATTCCAAGTAAGATTTAAAATAAAAGATTAAGGGGCGCCTGGGTGGCTCAGTGGGTTAAAGCCTCTGCCTTCGGCTCAGGTCATGATCTCAGGGTCCTGGGATCGAGCCCCGCATCGGGCTCTCTGCTCAACAGAGAGCCTGCTTCCCCCTCTCTCCCTGCCTGCCTCTCTGCCTACTTGTGATCTCTCTCTCTCTGTCAAATAAATAAATAAAAATCTTTAACAAAAAAATAAATAAATAAATAAAATAAAAGATTAAGCATCTTCAAATTTAATTATAATTCAAAATGGAAATAAAGTATAATAATGAGTTGCCTTAGAGATTCGGACAATGAAAAAGAGCTTATTTAATTTGTACATGTATTTTTTAACACCGTGCAAATTTAGAAATACAAAATTATATTTTCTCCTATTCATTTTAGTTTATCTTGATACCAATTTTATGTAATAAAATTAACATTGATATTTACTATGTGTGATGCTCTATGCTAAGTGTTTGTTTTTTTTGTGTGTGTTGTATCATTCAGTTCTCAAGTGAACCCATGTGGTCAGTACCACCATTACATGGGGAAACTGAGGCCTAAAGAGCTTAAGTGCCACCCTCAAATCACACACATTGGAAGTGCTGGAGCCGGACTGAAAACTGTGTTGGTGTGACCACAGAACCCCTGTTCTTTATAAATATACTGTGGATTTGTAGGCAATTATTTAGAAAATCACCATGGGGTTCCTCTGGAAAAAATATCCCAACATATCCCAACCCCAAAATATGTCCTAACTGGGAGTTTTTCACTTAGAAGTTTACAGGAAATAGCTACACACAAAGTGTACCTAAAATGTAGAACCCCATTCCAAGCCAGCCTTTTTTTTTTCTAAGTAAAAATATTGTCTCTCCACTTAATTTTAATTCACTGTGACATTTAATGGATACCTAACATGCTCCAGACACTTGGTTATGTGCTGTGAGGGATACCAAAACAAGCAAGATAATGAACCTGATTTCAAGGTACTTCCTATGTCTAGACCCAATAAGTATATAATTATGATATAAACCCAAATATGATAAATGCCATATGAGTCCAATAACCCTAGTGCCATAAGAAAACGGACAAACGATGACATATGATTTGGAGGATCAGGGAAGGCTTCAAAGAGTAAGTGACTTTTGAGCTGGTTATACCATGAGCGGAGTTCGGATATGTGGAAAGGGAAGGGAAAACAAAAGAGTGAGTAGAAGCAGAGGATTTGCAACTTCGCTTTCTTCAGAGATTAGGCGGGTATTGTAGGTGAGTGATGTGGATGGAGTTAGTATGGGAACTAGGATAATTGGAGAGGATGTTCCCTTTGTCCCAAAACACATTCTTATTCAACTATTTTTTAAAAAACACTATGCCAAACAAAATACTTTTCTGGCCAAATTCTTGGCCCAGGACCACTAAACTGTGACTTCTGGGTAGGAAATGTTTTGAAAATGGCAAACACTTAAAATAGTTGAAGGAATGTGTATTGGGGAATAATGGGAAGCAAAGCTGGGAAATTGTTCTGAGATACAGACTAACCACTGGGTTTGGCATCATATCTTTGATCTCCTGAGTTTTTTACAAGTTTGTTAAATGAGTATTATGGGGAGTTGTAAATGCCAGGCTATCGAGGAATTTATGTTAATTCAGTAGGTGATGAGGACCAGTAAAGGTGAAGAGAGAGTTGTTTCCTTCATCCATCCATCCATCCATCCATCCACACATTTATTCACTCAGTCAGCAGTATTGAGCACTCTTTTGTGCCACACCCTGTGCTTGACTTTGAGGATTCTCAGTAAACATTCTGTCTTCAGAGGCATTAGCATTGTGATCTGTATTATGTCTTTGGGCCATTTATTCTGACAACAGTCTCTATAATGAGAAGAAAGTGGAGGCAGGGTGATATTAGAAGTTAATGCAGTAGTCCAACAAGAGAAACTGAAGGGAGTATAGCAGTTCCTCAAAAATTTAGAAATAGAATGACTGGGTATATACCCAAAATAATTGAAAGCAGAGTCTCAGAGAGGTGTTTGCACACTCATGTTCATAGCAGCATTATTCACTATAGCCAAAAGGTGGAAGTAACCCAAGAGTCCACACATGGATAAATGGATAAACAAAATGTGGTATATACATACATGGACTGTTATTCAGCCTTAAGAGGAAGGAAATTTAGACACCTGCTAAACATGGATGAACTTGTGCTAAGTGAAATACGCCAGTCACGTAAAAGACAAATACTGTGATTTTTCTTTACTGAAGTACCTAGAGTTGTCAAATTCATGGAGAGAAGAATGTAGAAATGTGGAATGATGGTTGCCAGAGTCTGGAGAGAGAGGGAAATGATGAGTCATTGCTTAATGGTCACAGAGCTTCAGTCTTACAAGATAAAGAGTTCTGGAGATGGATGGTGGCGATGGTTGAACAACAGTGCAAATGTACTTAATACTACTGAACTATGCACTTAAAAATGGTGAAGGTGTTAAGTTTTATGTATATTTTACCACAATTAGAAATGATTTTGGAAATGAGGGTCTAATTTTGGATACTGGAACCAGAAGGGCTTCACAGTTAACTGGTCGTGGATGGTTAAGAAAGGTGGACAATTCCATGGAGAATATGAGATTTGAAACTCAGATTATTTTTGAGGATCATGCTTTCTTTAAGTTCCTTATAGAGAAGGCCAGTACAGTGGAATAAATCTTGTCTTACCTGCTGAAATGTTGAGTGAAGATCCTGGCAGGCCCTTTATGTGGAGGTGTGCTATAGTTAAATAGAGTGCTGGTCTGGAGCTCAGAAAAGACACTAGGATGAGAAAGAATTTGAGGAGTTGCCTATAAAGAGGTGCTGGTTAAAAATGCATAAATGAGATTTCTGTGATGGAGCATGTGGTAAGAAAAGAGAAGAGGGTGTCCTTTGGAGAAAAATAAGAAAATGAAAAACAGGAGCAGCAGTCAGAAAAGTGGGAGAGGAAATGACACCACAGTGCCTTGACAGCTAAAAAAGTGAAGGTGATCTGCCATGCCTAAAATTGGAGAGAGAAAAGAGATTTAGGATGAGGGCTGGATTTTACTTAAAGTCTCTCATTTGCAGTCAGGAGGTCTATGACCCTTAACAGAGTGGTTTTGGTAAGGTGTCATGGAAAACCAGGTTTTTATAAAGTTCATACTTGTTAGGCTTGGCTGGACAAAGCAAGCTGGGTTGAAAGAGTGGTGTAATTAATTCAGGCAGCCAGTGATGAAGTCATTAGAGTTTTCTAGGCATGAGATGACAAACTTCTGGATGGTTAAGAGTAGGGACCAGATAAAACATGTGAAAGAATCATTGTGAAAGGATAATCAGTGGGACTTAGTAAAGGAAAGAAAAGGAATAGTCAGATCTAATTTCATGTTTTTAAGCCTTTGAGTTAGTGTGTAGTGATGTTGTTGATAGAGATGTTGGAAGAGAATGTCATTTAGAGAAATGAGGAATTAGTTTCCCATGCACAGAAAACTAGTTATAGTGAAGGAAACATTCCATGGAGATGGGTGTGTTGGATTTAGGAAACTATTCACTGGGGGAACGGTAATGCTGAACTTGAGAGAGAACACTAGAATGGTAAGGCACATTTGGGGTGGTCAAAAGAGGCTTTGGCTTAACTAATGGAAATGATTGTTATTTTTATTTGATATAAATCAATGCAAGTCTATGTTACAAATTAGATTAGGTGGGAATCAGGAATGATTTGCAAAAAAAAAAAAATGCTAGATAGACAGCAGTAGAGTTCTTTCTTTGTTGGTCTGATTTTGAATGTAGCAAAGCAATGAAGCATTTATACTGAAGATTTTTAAGTCCTGCAGTTTTTTTATTTTAAATGACAGACTTTATTAGAAGAGTGTTATATCTAGCCTTATAGTGGACATAGAATGAATTAGTAAGATAATTGGAGACATTATCATCTAATTTTATAATTATAATTAAAATACAATTTTATGGGGCGCCTGGGTGGCTCAGTCGATTAAGCGTCTGCCTTCGGCTCAGGTCATAATCCCAGGGTCCTGGGATTGAGCCCAGAATCGGGCTCCCTTCTCAGTGGAGAGCCTGCTGCTTCCTCTCCCACTCCCCCTGTTTGTGCTCCCTCTCTCGCTGTGTCTCTCTCTGTCAGATAAATAAATAAAATCTTTAAAATAAAGTAAAATAAAATTTTATTTTTGAACATTTTTGTCATTTATCATAAATTTAAAAATTGAATTAACCTGAACTCTTTTTTTAGTTTGAGTCACTAAGTTTGCCTGTGGTTCTGTTTTCTAAATATTTGTAAGACCCAACTGAAGAACCACTTCCTAAGAGCTCTTTGAACCCCACCCAGTAAAGGGACTGACAGATACAAAACATTTATATAACAGCTGCTTTATGTTATAGCGATTTTTTTTTAAACAGGTACAGAAAAGGCCCAAATTCCATTTTTAACCATAAATATATTAGGTATAGGTAAGTATTTGACAATATAGTATAATTTCAAGGTATACAATTATATTTTATTATTATTTTTAAAAGATTTTATTTATTTATTTGACAGAGAGAGAGAGAGAGAGAGAGAGAGAGAGCATGAACAGGGGGAAGGGGCAGAGGGAGAACCAGACTCGGGAGCCCCACCTGGGGCTTGATCCTCGGTCCCTGAGAACATGACCGAGCCAAAGTCAGGCGTTTAACGGACTGAGCCACCCAGGCACCCCTACAATTATATTTTAGTATATAATTTCCTATCTTTAAAACTGAAAAAGCTTATAAAGGAAAAGATTTGAAAATAGTGTTATCAAGTTAATGAAGTTTTATTAGTTTCAAGACAAATGCTAATTATCATATGTACTCCTTGGGGGCACAATTCATCAAGGTACCAGACACATTTCTTCTCAGAAGGCAGAGGCATATAAGCAAGGCTGGCCACCAGACTGTACGCACCCTTGGGTAACTGTAGTGATAAGGTGTTTGGAGTGCTACACAAGTGAAGCTTCTCTGCTAGATATCATAATCCTGTCTAACTCAATAGCGTGCCACAGGTCATACCCTGGAAAACAAACAGCTTTTATCTTTTTTTTTTTTTTAAAGATTTTACTTATTTATTTGACAGAGAGAGATCACAAGTAGGCAGGGAGGCAGGCAGAGAGAGAGGAAAGAAGCAGGTTCCCTGCTGAGCAGAGAGCCCGATGCAGGGCTCGATCCCAGGACCCTGAGATCATGACCTGAGCCGAAGGCAGAGGCTTTAACCCACTGAGCCACCCAGGTGCCCCAGCTTTTATCTTTTTTATAGCGTCAGAGACTGTGTTCTAGAAAATGATTTAATTCCACAGATGTTGTATCCTAAAATATTAAATGAAAAGTTTGATGATCTTCAGGCGTTTCTGAGAGTTTTGATTTGATGGTGCAGTGTATATACTTTATAGTTAAATTTGTGTGATCTGTTTGCTTCTCTGTAGAAGAATAAGCCTCCTAACCCACCAGCCTTTATCTTCATGATTGACGTTTCATATAGTAACATCAAGAACGGACTTGTGAAGCTCATATGTGAAGAACTGAAGACTGTGCTGGAAAAACTTCCAAAGTAAGGGAACTCCCATTATTTTTAGAATTTACACAATATTACTGACTTAGTTTATTGGCCAGAAAACAAGTGCTGAATGACCCATGGATATCTTTTGCTAATGAGGACATTGGGCAAATATTTATAAATCAAACAGCACTATTTTTTTCTTGCGTCCTTAAAAAGTCCAAAGTTATCTTTTGTACAAAGCAAAAGAAACAAACTGATAAAAATTAATGCTATGGTAAATAATATTCAAAATACATTACAAATTAAAAGGAGAATCCCAACAGTATGATGGGAAAGACTTTGGAAGTCCGGTATTCACTTTCAAAGAGGTTGATTTTCCAGTGGAAGCCGGTAGTTGTGGGTTGTGGTAGAGTTCTAAGGGACGCCAGGAAATGGAACTGTTGTCTTAGGGCAGAGGTGGTGCTTTTTACCACAGTCCCTTTGCCCTTCTACACCGTCAGACCCCTTTGCTGCTTTACTGCCTCCAGGGGCTAGTGCAAGGCAAATCACTTTCCTTGCCACTGCAGGGGACAATGCACAAAAGGAAAGGTGGAAAGGTATTTTAGCAAACATGGCTATTTTTTATAGTGTGGGAACTAGTTGTTTAGGATGGGAAGTAACATCTAGTAAGGAGATCCTTTATGAGAGGAAACGTGGTTGAGAAAAAGGCTAAGGAATACTGTCTAAAACCTAGTGTCTGCACCAGGCTCAACATCTTCCACCCCTCCCTGTCTGCTGAACACAAGCAATCTCTGTTCTGGAAAAGGATGCTTTGAGGGATGGGTTGTCTGTAGCCCTTAGGGCTTCCCGAGTCCTCGGGTGCCCATTCCTCTATATTCGTTCCATATGTGGCTGCTGCATTGGTGCATGTGAGCCTCAAAGAGTGACTCTGGACCTCCCAGGAGCAGCTTTGTTTGTATCTACAAAGCTCAAGTCATAATATTCTCAAGGATGGTTTGGAAAAGCCGTGGGGATGTTTAAAAAAACATTGAGGTGATTTCAAACTGAATTCTAAAATGAAGAATGAACTGGGAGCCATTTGAAGATGGGACATAAGAAAGGCATGTGATACCTGCTGGCTGTGACCGTAGCTTCTGTTACCTCATTCTTGGCGATACTTGAGAAGTGTGGACTTTCTGCTGAATAGCATATATCTTTTTTTTCTTTTTTAAAGGAGCCATCATTTTTTTTAAGATTTTATTTATTTATTTGTCAGAGAGGGAGAGAGAGCACGCGCATGAGCATGAGTGGGGGATGGGGCAGAGGGAGAAGCAGGCTCCACGCTGAGCAAAGAGCCTGATGTGGGGCTCAATCCCAGGACTCTGGGATCATGACCTGAGCTGAAGGCAGACCCTTAAATGACTGAGCCACGCAGGTGTCCCTGGATATCATATATCTTATAGACTTCTCTCACAGGGCTGTTTTAATTCTAAATCTGAACTTGGAGCTTGAAATATGAAAGAAAACTACTCTAATTTCTGGAAGTGATGTCTCTCTCTTTACCTTCGCCTCAAACTGGTTAGATTAGGCTATCCTCTTCTCATAGTTACCTCACCAACCCTTTGCTCCTTTCCAGCACAGTGGTGATACGAAGTGTATAGCCTGTTGATGTAAGTCATGAGACCCCACTCCTTCCTCAGATGTCATCATGACTTTTATATCCCATTGTAGTAGATTGTGACTGTAGCAAAAGATAGGAGAAAAAAAGAAAAGAATACTGCTAGTTATTCCCTGCTACTATTTAAATATCTCTCTCAAAAGTCTTAATTGAAGCCAAATTGCCTTTTCTTCCTTTATGTTTTAAAACAAATCCAAAAAAAATTAAATAAATAAATAAATAAATAAATAAAACAAATCCAGTTGCTTTTTTTTTTTTCCTTCCCCGAAGTTTGTTTTGGGCTCTGTATGTGTATAACGTTATATTTTTTATGGTAAGATTGCCAACAGTCTGATTAACTTCTTTGAACCAGGTAATGTGCCAAATAGCCTTTTTAAAGCACAGAAGATATGTTCATCTCTTAGCTAATCTTTTGAAAAGTAAAGGCCCCATTCTTTACCATTTAACTTTGAATTTACATCTTTGATTTTGCTAGATGCCATTTCTGTGTGATTTCTCTGGAACAGGAAAGAAAACATTTGAAATATTTCATCTGTTCTTCAGATCAAGCAGTTGAGGTTTTTTCCGGCTATTTTTAATGCTGCTGTAGCTAAAATGTTCAAAATGCTTGATTTTGGAATATTCTGATTCATATAATTACTGATATTTTCAGTTTTGCTCTGTCAGAATCGTTCCATTAAAATAATAGGGACACGTGTTGAGGGAAGTGGTAATTGAAAAGCAGAAGAAGAAACACATGTTGTTCTGTGTGATATACCTTATGTAACTTTATTAAATTTATATAGAATTAATTTGAAGGAAAGGTTGAGATTTCATTTCCTCTGGATATGATTTAACAAGGCAGTTATACTGTTAAACAAGAAAATTTTAAGATAGTTCTTTGTTTCTCAAACAAATTTTTAAAAAAATATGTTCCCATGAAAACATATACTAATATTTTGCAATAAGATGAGATGTTCTGATTAGATGTTTTTAAAAATGTTAATTTAGATTTAAGTGAACCCTGCGAATCCCAGGATATGCCTTTCCCATCACTTGGAAATGTCCAAATCCAATGGGAAATAACAATCTAGATTCTTCTCTGTAATTTTTCTTTTGCGTCTTTTGCCTAGTTGACTCTAAATTAACTCTTAAAAGAGAATAAATACCCTCAGGGTTTGCCAGACATTTATCACCTTATGTAATAAAAGGTTTACTCGGAAATGGGAGCTTAGCCAGTGCTGTGCTGGTAAACTGGATCTCGAATAAATAAAGCCTTAATTGTAGTGTTTGCTCATTCCTGTGGTGTGAAATACTTCCAGCCAGGCCGATTTTAAACTAGGAAAGCGACATCACTAAACAGGAGTTTGGAAGAGATGCATACAATCAGTTTATCAATTTGGGCTCTAACTTGCCATCCTAAATACAGCATTTCACCATCACGATAATCATCCTGAACATACCTCTAACTCCCTGTGTTAGAGTAGACCCTGTCAAGAGCAGAGAGCATAAACTTTGGGTCTTTATTGGTTTATAGTCAAGGATTCATGATATGTTAACTAGAAGGCACTGTATACTAAGAGCCTAATGAGAATAATTTATAGAAATTTAGAAGAAGAAATGACGGGGTGCCTGGGTGGCTCAGTGGGTTAAGGCCTCTGCCTTCAGCTCAGGTCGTGATCTCAGGGTCCTGGGATCGAGCCCCGCATCGGGCTCTCTGTTGGCAGGGAGCCTGCTTCCCCCTCTCTCTCTGCCTGCCTCTCTGCCTACTTGTGATCTCTCTCTCTGTCAAATAAATAAATAAAATCTTTAAAAAAAAAAAAAAAAAGAAGAAGAAATGACTTCTCGTTGGTAGCACCCGGGGAGCTTTGAGAGAGGAAGAGTATCTGTGCTTGGTCTTAAAGAGTAAAATTCTAATAAGTGGTGAGGTCAGGGGAGGGAGAACATGGGTATAGTATAGTATAATGGTTAGTTGCATGAAATCATACAGTTTAGGATATTGAGGGGTGTGTGTGGGTGTATAAGACAGTGTATGTGCAGTTAGAAAGAATAAGGATACCATTTCTGAAAATTTTTGTAAGAGTACAGAATATAAACATTTACCAAGTGCTTTTGGAAGGGATTATGAGGACCTATTTAAACTGCCCACCCATTTATGAAGGCCACAATGAAGAATAAATACCCTCAATTAGCAAAGGAAATAAAGAAGAAATAGAGTTTAAAGTCAGTACTTTGTCAGCCTGTACTCTGCTGAAACATCAAAGAAATTGGGAAGTCTGCAGTGGGATCAACAATTTGAACTTAAGATACTTTCATCTATATATTTTATTTTCCTTTCTCTTGTACTCAAGTAACTTGTTATGCTACGTGCAAAGTTTAGAAACTGAGCATACTAGGTTCTTTTTTTAAAAAGTTGCCTCTAAGCAAAATAAGTTTTACTGCTATCTAAGGATCAAAGAAAATGGCATATATCTTCTGTGGCTGTCATGTAACCATTGAGCACTGTTATATCCACCAATGAAAATTAGTAAGAGC
>CM052899.1:89773395-90049079 GCA_028534135.1 Potos flavus
CATCGGGCTCTCTGCTCAGCGGGGAGCCTGCTTCCCCCTCTCTCTCTGCCTGCCTCTCTGCCTACTTGTGATCTCTTTCTCTCTGTCAAATAAATAAACAAAATCTTTAAAAAAAAAATCTCTCAATTTCTATTGAGATTATCTAGAATCTGTAAGAAAAGAATCACACAGAAGGAGCAAGTCCTTTCTTGATAAAAATAGCTATCTGTTTGTAATCTGAGTGTGCCTTTCTCTTGCTTCAGATGTTCCATTTGTTCTTCTGACCTTCTGGTGACTTCTGAGAGAGCTTTGTTTGTAAAGAATGTAATACGCCTACCTTTTTTGAAAAAAAAAAAAAAACCTTGTAATTGCTGTGGACTGAGAATACATATATTAAAGAAAGGAATATATTAAAGAAATATATTTTCATATTTGTTTGACTTTTTTTACCTAGAATTTTGATAATTTTTTTCATCAACTTATTTTTGTAATTCCCCTATCACTTACTGTGACTCAGTACTTTTTATACTGGTAAACAGTAATTAAGAGCAAGACTTTTAATGTGTTTTCCATGTATTTTATAGAAGGTGTATTTACTGAATTTCTGATAGAAACCTCTCATAAATATGTGAAAGAACTTCAAACATGGTGTTTTCCTCACAGGGAAGAGCAAGAAGAAACTTCTGCAATCCGAGTTGGTTTTATCACATATAACAAAGTGCTGCATTTCTTTAATGTAAAGAGTAACTTGGCCCAGCCTCAAATGATGGTGGTGACCGACGTTGGAGAAGTCTTTGTTCCTCTATTGGATGGTTTCCTTGTCAACTATCAAGAATCCCAATCTGTGATTCACAAGTAAATATCAAGTGTTTTATAATTTAGATACAAATCAGTTGTCTGTTTTTAATTGTTTTGACTCAATCACACGTTGTTTTGTTTTGTCATTAGCAAGGGGGTTTTAGTATATAGGTTATAAAACTCCATTGTTTATGTTCTATTTTAAATATATACCAATATCTAAAAGTAGGTGTTTTGTTCTGTTTTGTTTTGTTTTTTAGAGAGAGAGAGACAGCAGTGGGGAGGGGCAGAGGGAGAGAGAGAATCTTAAGCAGGTTCCATGCCCAGCATGGAGCCCAATGTGGGGTTTGATCTCATGACCCTGAGATCATGACCTGAGCCAAAATCAAGAGTCAGGCACTTAACTAACTAAGCCACCCAGGAGCTCCAAGGAGGAGTTTTTTTTTAATACAGTCAACCAGATCCATCCCTTCTCTCTGCTGGAGATAGAGATTTCCTGCATATGGATGAGCGTATTCAATGATGATGCTAACAACTGAAGATATAGCCACTGTTCCAAGAATTTATAGTTCAAGAGATCAAAAATGTAAATGGTGAAAAAATACTTACAAAGGGTATGCTTTTGTAAATGTTCCAAACAAATCATAAGTTTTGGTTCCAAAACACGCCAGGAATCATTCCCTAAGGAATGGCCTGTGAAAGTCACCCATAGGTGTTTAGTGTGAAATAAATACCATATGTGTTTAGGCTTGAAATGCCAGTAATTTATTTCTTGAAGTTTATTACAAATATGCTAAACATTTAAAACCTGTTACTCATTCATTTCTTATAGTTTATTGGACCAGATTCCAGAGATGTTTGCAGACTCTAATGAAAATGAGACTGTCTTTGCTCCTGTCATCCAGGCTGGCATGGAAGCACTAAAGGTGAGAAGTCTTTTTAATTGCTAGTAAATAAATTTTTAAAACACACGCACACACATACACACAGGAAGTTTCATCTATGAAAGAAAATACAGCCTTCTTCAAAACATGTAGTTTGCTAGAGGCCGTTCCAAACTTCCCTACAAATCTTAGGAGGAAGTGGCCCAAATCATGGATTGCTCCCAGCGTTTACATTCCAGAACTATTAGCATCTGAGCAACTGATTTTGTCAGGGTTTCCAGTTTAGCTCCTCCCTTTGGCTTTTATCTGAACTTTATATGATCTATTTTAAAATAACTTCAACAATCTCAGAACTAGATAGGAAGGGAAGAATCGCCATATCACCTCTCCTTCCTTGGGGTTTTCAAACATGCAAGGGCAAGGCCTGTGACAGGCGGTGACAGATGTGAATGCCACCCAGGGCCTTGCTGATGCCCACAGCGGATGCAAGGTTGGCCATGGCTTCAGTTGGGAAGCTGAGCCCTAATGACTCTGGTCATTTTCATAGTAATAAAGAGTAATCTGAAGAAGACAAAATGATTAAAAAGTACTGACGGTTGATCATTGTTACCTTAACACAAGAGTCAAACCACTTTGACCTGCACAGCTTAGTGCCTAAAAAATGGATTTTCAAATTCGATTAGTAAAGTCAAATTGAAATTAACTTTTAAAATAAAATGACTAGTAATAATAACAATAAGAGTAGCGATAATAACAAAGAGCGAGAATAATGCTAAAGAACTGAGTTTATGAAACATTCTACAGAAATTTTGTGTCTAAGCATTGTAGTTTTGTTTTGTTTTAGGATTTTATTTATTTATTTGACGGAGGGGCAGAGGGAGAAGCAGATTCCCCTGCTGGGGCCCGATCCCAGGACGCTGGAATCATGACCTAAGGCAAAGGCAGATGCTTAACAGACTGAGCCACCCAGGCGCCCCTGTAGTTTGTTTTAGTACAATGAGTCTTGCTTGGGTTTTCTGATTTTCAGAGTTTTTACTCACTGAATAAAAAATTGCAGATGTCCTTTAAAAATCTTCAGAATACTTGTCAATTTAACATAAAATTAAAAATAAATTATACATCATAAAGCGACATGGACAAGTTAGGATCCATCTAGTGGAAACCAATTCTAATCATTGGTTGGGCTACAGAAAGACATGAGAATTCCTATTTTATTCCACATTACAGAAAACAACTATTTTCCATTTCAGTTTGGAAGAGTTTTATTGTTGTTCTCTCTTCCAGTAAGGTGTTTAAGAATGCTAGGTAAATTTCCTGATATATGATAGTCATACATGAACCTGTGAGTCTACTCTAAGAAATTAGTACCGAGCATAGAATTGTATTCATGTGCTCTGCCTGAGAGGAAAGATGAGTGGATATTCCTAAGCCAGCACATCATCATTAGGACAGTAGAGTGGAAAGAGGAGCGCAGGCATGGTTTCTAGAGCGGTCAAGTCAGCGGCCCAGCCCAACCCCACATTTCATTTCTGAAAGGGAGCAATGATGGGTTCACACTGCCAGTCCATGAGAGGTCTAGAGGCTGTTTAGCAGCTTTGAAAGACAAAATAGATAAAGCAGATTTGTCCACATGCATTCCACGTGTCTGAAATGTGGTGTTACCTAGGATACATTACTGGGAAACCACCGTGTTTGGTAAGAGCTGTAATGTTCTTCGTAGTTACTCAAGTACTAATAGCTGAAGCAGTCAGCATTCTCTGTGCTCACTTACCAGAGGCCAATTCATTTCATCCTGTGTATTTTTGTATCTTTTGCATATTATTTTTTGTTATATTTGCAATTTTATGATTAATGAATGTACTCTTTTACACTGAAGTGTAAAAATGAGAACCAATATCTAAATATAACAACTCAGAATAACTTCACAAATATCAAAGTTAATAAGGAGTAGAATTCTTACAAAGTAAAAGAACTACTGAGGTGCCTGGCTGGCTTGGTTGGGGGAACATGTGACCCTTGATCTCAGGGTTTTGAGTTTGAGCTCCAAGCTGGGTGTGGAGATTCCTTAAAAGTAAAATCTTTTAAAAGTAGAAGAACTACCTTTATAAAAGGGGAAGACCTGTCTTTTAAAAAAGATAGGGAACTGCCTTTATCAAGTGACACTGCTGGACATGGTTTGGTGGCAGTTACTGTCGTGTGCCTGCCGGCCCATCTTCGTGCAGAGGTGGAATAGTGCGCCACGCTGTGGAAGGAGAAGCAACAGTCACTCCTCAATTAAGGAGTCACGGGGTCACCTGTGAAAGGGCGCCTACCTTTTTAAAAATGCAGATTTCTGGCCCCTTTCCCAGAGATGCTGATTCATCAGCTTCCCAATTTGTTCTACTGATCACCCATATTTGGGAACCACCAGCAAAAGGAATTATTACTCATTGTGCAATCCCTGAGAACAGCCTTTTATTATGCTAACTCACCAGGAAATTGTGTACCTGACCCGTAGGACTTTGCATGTTACCTTTTGTACTAGGAATGCTTTCATTTAACCATGATTTAATATCTTGCCCTAAACTTTTCATTAGCAGTTAGATTAAGACCAAACACTGTGAAGAAAGTTTCTTTCTTATTGCAACATTAAATGAAGACATTATTGCATATTAATCAATTTCTTACATGTAGAAAGATTCACTAGCTAGTTCCCTAGAGTCAGTTTTTACGAGCACTATAACTCCTAATATTCCTTCTAGCCTTAACTACCAAGAAAGATACCAATAATACTTAGGGTAGATTTTCCAATTTAATTATTTCCTTTCCATGCCCTTCTTGCTGTTTTCTAGTTCTTTACATTTACCTTGATGATTCTTTTGTATGTATATCTTTTAACCGTCAGTTTCTTCAAAACTTCTTTATAGGTAGGTAGTTGATATAAAAAAACGACTTAATGAGAAGTTTCTCCTTCATCTGCCAGAAAGATTCTGGGTGGTTATAATTCATTGCATAAGAGCAGACACTGCTGTAGTACAGTTGGAGCTTGTCTGCAGTTTATGCTTTCTGCCTTAGAGAAACCTGATTAGGTTTGGGTGAAGAAAACAATTTTTCCAAATAGGATAAAAATGTGTGTGCGTGTGTGTCTGTATGTGTGTGTATGGTCGTTCTCTGCCTCTGACAGTGAGAGTATCTCATCATCCTTTCAAGCCCTCTGTGGCTAAAAATCAGTCAGGCTTAAATGTGGGTAACTTGCATACAAGGGCCCTACAATGTTTGCCTGAAGTCATTATTAGGCAAAGAGCTAACAATTTTGAGAATTTGCAGGGTAGTATCTAAATATTGAGGAAACCACATCATTCATTCTCTTGCTCTTTCAATCAAGAAAGATCTATTAAATGTTTTGTTAGGCAATGTGAAGACTACTGTTTCTAGTTCTAAGTTGCTTACAGTGTGGTAGAAAAAATGTAACTCTGTAATACAAGACATATTTATTGCTTGTATCCCAAAAGAGTGGGAGGGGAGGAGAGCCAAGAGTAACTTTGCAAAGCCCAGGACTGTGGCTGATCAGATGAAGTGCTCAGGGGACTATGCACAAGAGGCCAGAGATGAGAGTCTCATCCTCTGTGGACAGGGCATAGAAACTGAAACAACATTGAAGTGCAGTGGTTTTTGTGTATCCAAGTGAAGACATTTGAGAACTGGACTCCCCCATTTGAATTACAGCTTTATCAGCTAGATGCCAAGGAAAATCTATGTGTAATTAGTTGTAATAACCTTCTTGAAGCAGAGAGAGTCAACAAAAACTAACAATGTGTGCTAATTTGTCACAAAGATAAAGAGGGAAGGTTTGGAAAGTTCTTACACATATTTTCTCAAAAGTCCCTGAACTATTCAACTGCAGGCTTCAATACACTTTTCTTGTTCTCTTAGTGCCTTTCTTTCCCCACACAGTCTTTCAAAATTTGCATCTCTTCTCAAAATCTGACACTCATAATTCAACTACATGTGAATTTCTGGTGTTGCCTTTTAACTTGGCCAAACAATAGTTTTCTGAGTTAGCTATTACTTCAACCAGAAAACTAGATAAATAGAATTAGGCAACAAATTGGAGGGAAATGGCCTTTAATGGTTATGCTTCAAATATATCACAAGTTGGAGAAATTTATCTTTAAGTTATCTTGATGTATTTCTACATTTGATTTCAAGGTGATGCATCACAACATTCCTTCCATATCTTCTAAAATTTATGGAGCACCTATAGAGTGAAAGCACTAGCTGGACCCAGTAGGGCTTGGAGAAACACACTGTAGAACAATCAAGGTCCTTCCTTCTTTATGAGCCTGTGACCTATAGAAGACAGTAGGATACATAAACTTGTGATTCGATGTCACTAAGTCTTATCTGCAAAGTAGGGTGGGGATAGGGAGGTGGAGGCAACCAGCTCTGTCGAGGGTGATATTAACATGTCTCTCAGAGGAATGGACATTGGAATTAAATTTCGAACAGTGGGTTTTCCAGGCCAGCCTTTCTCAACCTGTTTTCCATCATAATAAAAATGACATATGTCATTGTCTTTTATCAATTCTATATGGTACATTAATGTGGACACAATCAGGCTTTGTTAAAAACACAACAGATTTATAGGGATTTAAAGCATAGAATGCCGTAGGAGCTTTTTCTTTTATTGCTTCTTACAAAAGGTTTTATAAGTATATGATTAATGAAATTATAAATCTAAAATTATGTCATTTTAATTGGCTAATGAATTAGAAACTAATATGGCTATTTTGTTTTTCTCAAGAGTGAACTTTATTTTTCTAATGGGTCCTGATTTTTTCCTTTAGAGTTTTGCTCCGTGGGTAATATTAACAAGGCAATCATGTATGTTTGTTTATGATGAACACCATGTACTGGTTCATTGAATTCTCTCAACAATATTTTAATGTAGCTACTATTTTTCCTGTGTCACATATTAGGTAACTAAGGCTTAGAGAAGTTAAATAATTTGCCCAAAGTTAAATAATTTGCCCAGTATCACTCAGCTAATAAATGGTTTGGACTCTTATCCATGCAGATAGAAACTAGGACGATGCTCTTAAGTACTGTGGTATACAATAACAGTACTTGAATGAGCAAAGAATTACTAGATGGATGGAAGTGAATTAATATCTAGATGGATTGACAGTGAATTCCTTAGGGGAACTGGGTGGGCCAGGCAAGAAAAGTTGGGGAGAAGATAGACTTTTAAAAAAGGTTTCATACCTTTTTGCTTCTTGAATTAAAACAAATAGAAAGTACTTTTATAATGATGAAAATGATAGAAATAAAAAAATTAGTCATAGAATTTCAAAATTATTAACATGTCATTATCAGTATTACTATAAATTTTACTCAGATTTAATCATAGGAACTAATGTGTCTTAATTGGCCCAAGTGTTGATAGTGTCTTTTTCCCGTGCAGTGTATGTGTACCTGTACTTCTTCACTCATCCTTGCCTTCTTTCTTACTTATGCTATATTAATAATTTTCGGTAGAAGGCTAGTGCAGCAATAAAATCACTGCTCACTGCTGACCACAGCAAAGATAGGACACAGGTTATGCACCCCTCCCCAATGTCACTTAGGCAGACATTAGGACAAGGCTAAACTGGAATTCTTTCCATTTGTTGTTGTTGTTGTGTTTTTTAAAGATTTTATTTATTTATTTGACAGAGAGAGATAGCGAGAGAGGGAACACAAACAGGGGAGTGGAAGAGGGAGAAGCAGGCGTCCCATTGGGCAGGGACCCTGATGAGAGGCTCAATCCCAGGATCCCGGGATCATGACCTGAGCCGAAGGGAGACGCTTAAAGACTGAGCCACCCAGGTGCCCCTCTCCATTTGTTTTTTAGGGAAGTTATTCACAAACCCACATACCTTAGTAGTCATAGCAAATAACTTAAACACCTCTTGACAGCTGACCCGGGCACACCAGAGTGTGCCACTAATCCAGCCTTTGCGAACAATAGCTCCAGGCCAAGAAAAGGGAGAAACGGATCCCAGGCTAAAGGAACAAAATGTGCAAAGATATGGAGGTGTGTAAAGTACATGGTGTATTTCAGGGAAGCAAAGCTTGTATGGTGGAAAATTCTAATGCAAAGGATGGCAGGGGTTAGGAAATGTGGAGATTCAACTGGAAAGATAGACTCAGACTGACCTCCAGAGGACCTTGAAGGGCCAGAGAGTCACTGGCTCTTAACCTGGGGCAAATTGGATGAGCCTCAGTTCTCCTAGCCTTAAAATGCAGACAACATTATCTTCTCCATGAGGTTGTATTAAATAAGTAATGTGTGTGAAGGGCCTGGCACGGAGCCGCACACAGCGATTGTTGGCAGGAACTCATCTCACTATTTTTTACCCTCACTGCTCCCACACAGGTAAAGGAATATGGACTTTATCATGTAGTAGAAAGTCTCCAGGATTCTTTTTTTTTTCTTTTTTAAAATTTTTATTTATTTATTTGTCAGAGAGAGCACAAGCAGGCAGAGTGGCAGGCAGAGGCAGAGGGAGAAGCAGGTTCCCTGCTGAGCAGAGAGCCCGATGTGGGGCTCAATCCCAGGACCCTGAGATCATGACCTGAGCTGAAGGCAGAGGTTTTAACCCACTGAGCCACCCAGGTGCTCCGAGTCGCCAGGGTTCTTAAGGAGAAATGCCCTGTGCACGATCTAAGCAGTTGCCTTTAGTGAAGGGAGTGCTCTGGCAGCAATATGCCGGGATCATTTGGAGAAAGGCAAGATTGGAGGGGTCAATATACTGAATCAATTAATTTCAGTAAATTTTGCTTATTAAATTACTTCTTAGGTCCTTAAATAAGATTTTAAATATTTTTAATGCTGAATAGACTTTTGTGGAGCCTAAATCACCTTTTTATTGCTTCCCAGGGCCTACAGATACATAATCTCGATCACATATTTTTCCTTTTGTCATCTTGCCTGATAGCTGGCTTTGTGTGTCTATTGTCTCCGCAACACTGCTGCATTCTTGTGCATTCTTTCTTGAAATACCATGTTAGGTGTAATCTATGTTTACTAAAGGTTTCAAAAAGGAGCTTCTGTTGCACCATGATCCTTGGACTTCTATTTACTTTTGCGTCATGGGAGTCACTTGGTCCTGAAAGAATGTTCAGAGAAAGTATTTTCTCTGTAATACATCTAGTTTTTCAAAGCATCATGATATAGGGACCTAGGCTCAAATATTGGCTGTTTCATTTGTAACTTGTATGACGTTGGGCAAATCACTATCCTATCTAAGCCTCAGTTTCCAGTCTATAAAATGGAGAGAATAGTACTTGCCCAAGGACAAAGGTTATTAAGAGGATTAAATTATAGTGTTTGGCTCACAGAAAGTACCTGTATTTTAATTTATTAAATATTAATAAATATTAATTTATTTAATTTGTTTTCTGATGCCCTTAAAGTAGAACTTCCCCACCCAAGACATTTTCTATCATTTTTTTTTTTCTTTTAGGCAGCAGACTGTCCTGGGAAGCTGTTCATCTTCCATTCCTCCTTGCCGACTGCAGAAGCACCAGGGAAGCTTAAAAACAGAGATGACAAAAAGCTGATTAATACAGACAAAGAGAAGGTATTTGTAAACAATGGCCCTTTGAAGTGTCAGTGTCAGTTTTTAAAGGGGAGTAAGAAAGAGTGAAGGTGTCCTTTGTGTAAGAAAGGGAGAGAAGCTAAATGTCATGCATAAATCCAGGACATTGTATATTATAGGAATATTTTGAATTGCAAATAATTTAAGAAATTTTATATTCCTAGAAAAGCTGATTTCTGAAATATTCCTAAAACAAAATAAGGCCTCAAACTTTTTTCATGTGTAATCTGTGTAAGAGACTAGGTGATAAGACTGTTATAGAAATGGGGGAAAGGGGAGGAGATACAGGAAGAAGATAAAGGTAGAGGAAGACTGTAGACTGCACCATATAACAACATCCCTGAGACAGGAACTAGAGGTACCCAGTGCTCAAAGTGTGCTTTGCTCAAACCCTCCGAAGTATAGCCATTGCTGGGGGGGTCAAGTCAGTGGGAAGGTTAAGACCTTGATGTAGGCATACTGGCCACATGACATCAGACAAGTTGCCCCATGTAGGTCTGTAAAGGTAAGACAGGAGCATCCATTTCATTAGCATTGTTGGAGGATCGGATAACATTGCCCGCACACATGCATTTCATACAGCAGGAGCCCAGCACACTCTGAGTGCTCAGTGAATGGTGTTGCCCTGGTGATGACCTTAATTCATTCCTTCAGCCCAATTCACTTAACTGGGAACAATTTCTCTTTCATTTTAAAAGAATTCAACAGAAATTAAAAATTGAAACCAAAAACATTTTGTGGTTTTCTTTTTCCCTTTGTGCATCTTTTTCTTCAGATACTTTTCCAGCCCCAAACCAATGTCTACGACTCACTGGCCAAGGACTGTGTGGCTCACGGCTGCTGTGTGACCCTCTTCCTCTTTCCCAGCCAGTATGTGGACGTGGCCTCTTTGGGTCTCGTGCCTCAGCTCACTGGAGGAACCCTTTACAAATACAACAATTTCCAGGTAAAAGCCAGCAACTTGTTCACCTCAGGTTTTCTACTGCTATTTGACTTTAGGTGCTTAAATCATAGGTTAGGAAACCTATGCCCCTTTGTGGGCAACTGACAAAGATAAATGCTAGAACCAGTAGAGATGATGTATATGTGATTAAGCAATTGCTTTCCTACTCCCTAAGTGTTTGGCAACAGACCGACCTCATTTAGCCTCAGAGGTGAATTTCAATGTAAGCTTCCATGATGGGGAAAAGTATATTCTATATAAAATTTTAGTATTTTAAATATATTTAAGCTATTGTTTTTAAAAGTGACTATGTATTTGTTTTAAATTGTTACGATTTGGGGGGTCAGTTCATGATACCCCTCTCTTCCAAGCCTGAATTAAGAGACAGAGTTATGAGATAGTACAAATGTGAACAGCATACAGACTTAGGTCTGTGGGCAAGTGGGCTTGCTAATGCTTTACCTTTTAGTGTAACAAAGTTATTAAAGCAAGGCCCGGGGTAGGCACGGTTACAAGCTTCTCTTGTGGACAACTGTACCTTTAAAACTTACCATATTGAGGGGCAAGAAATGTGTGCCTCTTACAGGCAGGCTGCCTCCCCAGAAAGAGGGTCCAGAATAGACTAAGCTAGTCCCACCCAATTCCTTTACTCAGACTTACTAATCAGATAAGTCACCTGCTCTCACCTGAGAAAAAGGGTTTAGGGGAGTGCCTCTGACTTATGTACCTATACATGGAAACATGGAGTGGGAATGACTGTTCCCCCAACATAAATGACAAATGTTAATCATCTATTTTTATTTAGCATCAATAAAATTATTTTTAATCACCTAGCTACATATTTATATTGTAAACTACTTAAGGGATTTGGTAAGACCAAAGATGACAAATGAAGTAAAATTGAAAAAAAGAGTCCTTTCTAAGATATCTGCATAAAGTGGGTTTTAATCGAGATTTTAAAAAATAAGAATTATTTTAAGTATTTTACTGCCACCTGGTGGACCTTGATCCTACTTTATTTTTTAGATGCACATGGATAGCCAACAATTTTTGAATGATCTCAGAAATGATATTGAAAAGAAAATAGGATTCGATGCTATTATGAGGATTCGTACCAGCACAGGTAATTTTCAATTATACTGTTTTTCAGGTCTCTATTGTGTGATTGTTTTCTCTTCAAATGAATAACGGGCCAGAAACAAAATTTCCCTTTTTCCTTATCATTAGGTTTCAGAGCCACTGATTTCTTTGGTGGAATTTTTATGAACAACACAACTGATGTAGAAATGGCGGCCATTGATTGTGACAAGGCAGTGACTGTGGAGTTCAAGCATGACGACAAACTTGCTGAAGACAGTGGAGCCTTAATCCAGGTGATCCAAAACATATTCCCATCTTTGGTGTTTTAGTTTGTTATTGACAACGGTCAGTGGACTGAAATACCATCAACTAATGTTGATGAGACTAAAATACCATCAACTGTGTCAGTCTCTCTGTAAAGAAATTGAACTCTGTTTCTCCCAAGGCAAAAGTCATTAGATTACAGCACTCCGTTTTGTATTCTCTACACCCTCATTTACATATGCTATTTGTATGAAGTCACAGTCGTAGGTCATGGCTTGAGAGCCCAGCAAACTGTGGCCAGTGTTGTAGGCATTAGCAAACTGACTGCCAGCAATGTTCAATTCTTTTGGGCTTTAGCACTCATTCATTCATTTGTTTCATTCCTACCATATGCAGACACCATGTTAAGTGCATTATTATGTTATATGCAAATATAAATAGAATTTGGTTTTGTAGTAAATATAAGTAGAAGCCATGGAGGTCTTGAATTATAACAAGAACAATTATATCTAATGGGCATAGTTTTCAGATACTAGCATCACCCTTAAAGAATGGAGAGGGGTTGGCAGTAAGTTGAGGAAGAACTCTAATGTTTATTTTTTGATCACAGATATTTGAAGAAGTGTATACTTGTTTGCGTTCTTGAAATGCATATATCATCAGCATGAGACTTAAGTACATCATCAAAGTTAGCTGCATGTTTTTAAGGGAAGTGAGACTTGAATAGGGCTATGATCATGAACATGAAAATCTTACTTCTGGACCTGAATCCCTGGTAATGAAATCTGAGATATGTGAAAGTAGACTTGCAGTAGATGCAAACAGATACTTATGCGGGAAAGCCTGGTTAAAATTTAAATTTAAACCAGTGGAGTGCTACATAGAAACCCAGCGTATGAATTGTCATTATACCTCCCCTTATTTGTTACTGTTCAGCCATTACCAATAATATAGAAAGATCTGTGGAAGAATTCAGAGGTCCCTGAGCTGTGCACACTGTTCTAAGTGTAAGTAAGATCAGGCTAGCTTGGGTGGACATGTTGATCAGAAAAACACGTGTCCTTGATATTGCCTCTGCAGTGTGCTGTGCTTTACACAACCATCGGAGGTCAGAGAAGACTTCGGATTCACAATCTTAGCTTGAACTGCAGCTCCCAGTTGGCTGATCTCTATAAGAGCTGTGAGACAGATGCCCTTATCAACTTCTTCGCCAAGTCAGGTAACACTCTGCTAATCCTGCGGTGCTGTGTATCTTGCCTAGTAAGTCAGTCAAGACTTGTTAATTGAATTAGTAACTGACAACTACTGTGGTAGCACAGTCTTTCGTTGGGCAAATTCAGAACTTATAAAAGCAGAGTGCCAGGGAGAATAGTCAGCATCTCTAATTCCAGATTAATAATGAGATAACTCAGTTCAGACCCACACGATACAGTTTTATTCAAAATTTCCTTCGTGGGGTGGGGGTGGGTTCTGAGTTGAAATTCAGGAAGGTAATACTTAGACTGTTATGATGATATGCGAGGATGCCCTCTAGCACCTGGGGATAATGGAAAGGGACTGTCCATTTAGGTATTTAGGTATCAGGTATTAACTAATACCTAAATACCTATTAATGGGCTGAACTTGCCTATGATAATTATGAAATGGGAGGGGCCGGAGTTGGAATTTTCTTTGGTTCCTTCTCCCCTCCACAACCCCCTTTCAAGATTCTATACGAAGGTTCAGAGGAAACAGCAATCCAGCCCATAGGAATTCAGAACACCAGAAGATGGCAAATTGGTCTTTCTTTTTTCTGTGTGTAGAGTCTGTTTATAATATTCTATGGAAAAGGGGTGCCTGGGTGGCTCAGTGGGTTAAAGCCTCTGCCTTTGGCTCAGGTCATGATCTCAGGGTCCTGGGATCGAGCCCTGAGTCAGGCTCTCTGCTCAGTGGGGAGCCTGCTTCCCCCTCTCTCTCTGCCTCCATGTGATCTCTCTCTCTCTGTCAAATAAATAAATAAAAATATTTTTTAAAAAAATATTCCATGGAAAAATCTGGACCAATTACCTGCCTTTTGTTAGAGGTAGGCCATTGTTTCCATTGGGTATATCGGCATACTTAGTAAAATGGAGAACATTAACAAGTGACTTTAACATTTTAACACTGTTACTCCTTGCTGGGTGGTCTGAAGATAATAGCAATTTGTTGTTTATTATTATTATTATTTGAAGGGATTGATTTCTGAGCTAAGGCTTTGATGCCGTTTTCATTGTTTTGTGCAACTAGCGTTTAAAGCAGTTCTCCACCAGCCCTTGAAGGTCATCAGGGAAATTCTGGTTAATCAGACAGCCCATATGTTGGCATGTTACCGAAAAAATTGTGCAAGTCCATCTGCAGCAAGCCAGGTGAGACACCTATTCTGCTTAGATCCTAAAGTGTTACAAATGATACTAAATGTGCATTCTTTCAGCATTTGGCTATGGAAGGCTCATGATGTTCCAATCCCTTAGATGCTGTGCATAATAAGCTGTACAACCAAGAAGATTGAGAATGCCGTTTGGGGAGGCTATGGTCTTTTTACAGCCAACGTTAAAAAACTTAGTGGCTTTACAAGATGCATGAACCAAAAAACTGTGTGTGCATATTGGGTTGGCAGTCACTACATTATGTATAAATAACAGAACGTTATATGTAAGAAATGTCATAATATAAATGGGATTCTCTTTTGCTTATAAAGATGAATATATGGTTAAAAAATGTGTGTGCTTAAAAATCTTTTTAGGTATGTTAATAATCACAGTTGATAAGAGCAAATGGCAAGAATGATTTCTTTATATTTTATAAACAAATATAATTTCTAAATATTGGAATTCTTTATATTTAAAAATTAATAGGTATAAGGGGTTTTGAAGGAAATGTTTCTGAGTATCATCTACTAACTTGAAAATTTTAGAAGATCTTTTAAATAAATCTCAGACTCTCTCGGGTAAAAGAAAAAGTAGAACCTCATGTTCACATTTATTTTTGTATCTGTTCTCTTGTTCACATTTTTCCCTATGTCAGTCAAAGCTAGATGAGACTTTTCATAATTTTATGTTGAATATCTGAATATAGAATTTGGATTGAAAGGGAAAAGAGCAACAGATGGGAAAACTTTCTGGTTAATTCATTGTCAAAAGTAGTGGGTGCTGAGAGGATGTCTGAAACCCCGCTCAAAAATAAGCCTTGGGCACCTGGGTGGCTCAGTCGGTTAAGCGTCTACCTTTGGCTCAAGTCATGACCTCAGGGTGCTGGGATCAAGCCCTGCATTGGGCTCCCTGCTCAGCAGAGAGTTTGCTTCTCCCTTTCCCTCTGCCTCCCCACCCTGCTCATGCACCTGCTTGAGCTTTCTGTCTCTCAAATAAATAAAATCTTTTTTAAAAAAAGCCTTTAACAGCAGAGATAATGTAGATAAAATCGGGGGGCCAAATTTCATAATCTGGATAAAGGAGGAAAATGAAATACAGTTATTAGCTTGGACTTTTCACAAGAATTCCTTTCTCTGCTGTTCTAAGTGATTAAATTAGCCACTGATTCTTCTTTCTCCTGTGTTGACAATCACATAAGCGGCTCTTGAATCTCTATGTTAAGTGTCTATCCTCTTTATTAGCCAGAAGATGTGACACTTCAGTAATTGAATTCCAATATAAGTAGGATTTCACAGTGTACTTGTTTAATTTATACAAAGCCCATCAGGTGTACCTGGATCCAGTCCAACCACGAGCATTTTACACCCCAGTTTTACTCTTTGTTTTAGAGCTCTGGAAACATTATTCTGTCTCTGGAGTATCTCAGACTTCAGAAGGAGTTTGAAGGAGAACAGGTATAGTTAGTGTCCTCTCAGAAAGTTTATTTGCTAACGTTAAAACAATTGGATTCAAAGACCTTAAGTTAAAAACAAATCTGTTGCCTATTTAAGGAAAGAAATCAAATCTGCCCGTTCCTTCTGGTTTAAAAGTTAAAAGCTTTGTCTCTACTACTAGATCATCTGGTTATGCAGTTTAATTATTTCTGGAGGAAAAACATGATAATGCCACATTTTCTCTGAAAAAATTGATAGAGATTATTCCTGTTCTTATGATGAGATTTTACTTTCTCCACGAACACATTTCAAGGGTACATTTCAACCAATGATGCGCGTTAAGAAATGACATAATTTAGATATCTTGTAATTATCCAGCATGGAGTAGGGAAAATGTAGGGCTCATAAGACTTAGTGACAGTAGTATATTAAAATATACCATTACTCAGACACATGAAATTGCTGGACTTGGGATTCTCTTCAGAGAATGTAACTTCAGATGTACTGCCCTCCCATGGTCCACTTGTGAGAAACAATACCTAAAATTCCTAAAGGAATTCACTCTTTTACTGTAGAGCCCAAAGTTTCCTTGATCTAAGTAGGACTTAAGGACCTGTATACTTGGATTATATGACACTGGACCTCGGAAGATCTGCTTTTCCTGACTCGCAGGGCCAGGACTAGCTTGAGGCAAGTGAGGCATTTAGGGTGCAAAATTTAAGGAGGCATCTACTCTGGAGGTCATATTTTGATGCTGAGTTAAGACCTAAAACTACAAACAACATTAAAGCAATTTGTTAAGCTTACATGAGCAAGGTAGATTCTTTTTATTAAATCTAGTAACTCACTCTTCCGAACTTAAATATATTACATCGTATGGGAGTACAGTGACTTCAAAAGGCAAGTCAAATGCACTCAACTGCAAAGTAATTGTTTTTTTTTTTTTAAGTCATTACAGTTCTGTCATTTCAAAACTCAGAGAAGAATTCTCTAAATTCAATCAAACTGGACTCATGTGAATTTATACACCTTCCTCACCTGTACCTTTTATCCCCAAGAATGATTGTTACTCATGGAGGAGATCCGAGAAGGTGGGGAAAGGTTTATAGGGTCTATCTGTTGCCACATTTTCTTCCCCACCACAAAAACATTGGCAAAGAATCTCTCCTTGGTTTTTTTCACCCTAACTCCCGTTTTTCTTCTTCATCGTCATCCTACTTATTTACCTCCTCTGTTTTCTTCTGTCTGCCCCCTCTCATCCAATCTCCTCTGATTGGACTTTTAGTCTTGTAGGGTCGTTGTAGGTCAGGAAGCTCACCCCTTGGTGGCATTTAAGACAACAGATTTCTAAACTGTCTTAATATAACCTGATTGATGAGAAGCAACCAGTGGAATTACAAGATAATATTTGAAAAGCTGTTTGTACATGCTTCTATAAGAGAATCTAAGAATATTCTTAATCCATAATATGTAAGATGCCTAACTGGTAACTGGCCCAGAAACAGCATTAAGACCACATGGCTCTGGAATCGGATTATGATATGGTTCCTATATCTTTTGATCATATTTTTCCTTGGTTGAAAAAGTAATGCAGTAGCATATGTTGTCAAATAAAAACCTTTTATGCTAGGGGGAAAAAAGAAGAATATTCTACTCCGATGAGGATACATGCATTTAACTGTCTTTGATTCTCTGAAAGGAGATTAGAAGGAGAGGGGAAACAAACCACAAAGTAGAATTGTCCTGAAATATGTTTGCCTGAACCAGTTAGAAAACTGTCTTACACATTCTTTACTTAGTACATCATGAGAAGAAACTTACAATGAAAAGATTTAAATGAAGGGATAAATCCTAAAGAGCCTTGAGGGAAAGTTTCTTTTCAGTGTGGATTCTGATAAGCATATATTCTTTTTCCTCATTAAGAGAGAACACTAAGAAAGCAATCATGAATTTGTAGACCAGATATCCAGAAGTGCTGCATTGTGTTGTTATTTGCAGCATTATAACACAGTATGTACTTCAGAGCAATTAGAGTGAGGTCACATAAGCCAAATAGGGATGGAGAGGAAGGTCCAGGTGGATCAGAAAGACAGAATTAAAGTAATTCATTTACTAATAGAAGGTAAAGAAAAAGTGAAATTGGGTTCATCTGGTAGTTCTAATATCTCAAATAGGAAACATAAGAGGAATAATATGTTTTTGGAACTGTAGGAGTTTGATTTTGCCTGTTACCATTCAGAAGTGACACACCTAAATCCAGGAAGCGTTTCCTCTTCTAGTTTCTATCTATGGTGTCGCAACCTCCTTATTATGTTTTATCGATTCACGTGTTTGCCATCTCTGATGGACTTTGGCATCTTGTGACATCGACTGTCCCTTATTCCTCTGACCTATCGTTGTAGCTTGGCATAGAACCTGTGACACAGTGGCATTTAATACATGTTTGATGAGTTTATGGCTAACCGTGTGAGTCTGAGGTGCAGGAAGCACATAAAGGAAGAGATATCCCATGGGCAGTTGAAAAAGACACTCTTCTTGAACTCAAGAGGTAGAGGTTGGTAACACAGATTAGGAAATCATTTATTAATAAACATGTGTGATATTGTGTGCTAGGTACCATTATAAGTGCTTCACAGATTAATAATCATTTAATCCTCCTAACAATTCCGTGATCATGCAGGAGATGGGCTGTTCCAGTTTTAGATGAGAAAACCTAGGACAAGAGAGAATGATTTGCCCAGGGTCACGCACTTGTTAAGAGGCAGAGCCGGAATTGCGTTCTGCCGAGCCACCTAGAGAAAACTAACTGCCGTTGTTTGAATACCTCATGTGTGTCAATTTCTGTGCTCTATGTGCTTATATGTGTTATCATTTAATCCTCACAATTGCCTCAAAAACATATTATGTTTTTGTCTTACAGGTAAAGCTCAGGGGTTCTTTCTCATAAAGGCCAAGCATATGAAACAGATGTCTTTCTTTTTTCAGCTTATTTTACCAGATTCCATGAAGGTATTACCAGTGTACATGAATTGTTTGTTAAAAAACTGTGTGCTGCTTAGCAGACCAGAGATCTCAACAGATGAGCGGGCGTACCAGAGACAGCTGGTCATGACCATGGGTGTGGCCGACTCTCAGCTTTTCTTCTACCCACAGCTTCTGCCAATAGTGAGTACAAGGCAGTGGTGCATTTCCTAGAGGAGTCTGGAAGGGAATCATATTTTGTCCTTTTCCATATGTTCTATCTGGAACATTTTGTTCTTAAGAAATTTAAAGTCAGAAATGACTTCAGAACGTGTCGTGTGGGACCAAGAGCAGAGGCTCTTTAAGCACGTATTTTGCATCAACATGTGTTCAGTGTGGTGATGTTGATGGTGGGAGTTTGGGGTGTTTCTGTTCCAGTGAATTGCTCAGATAATTGCTTTTCTTTCCTCATGCCCAAATTGGCAGATTGAAGAGTTAGTGAACAAGTTGGAGCCAGCCAACCTTCAGTTGTTCAAGAAATCTACCTTATACATTAAAGGCAACTGATACATGTGTATATGGGATCTTATGTGCACACATGTATTTGTGTCTGTACAATGTATGAATGTCTAAAAGTCACTGCATTTAACTAGAATGGCTATGATTATCCTTGACCAAATACAATTAAAGATTTACAAATCAGATATATTTGAGGCTGCCTACACTGGACAAGGGACCGACTTCATTTGCCCTTGGAGAATTTACTTTGCATGTATTTCATTTATTGGAAGTCAGTCCTTAATGTCCTGTATGCCTCTGTGCTCTGCAACTAAGCTCTTTTCCCCTGAGACCTAACAAGTTCAAGTTACAATTGAGGGATGAAAGAGGTGGCTTATTTCTAATTCCTATATTGAAAGTCATACTTGGGCTTTCAGGACCAGTACAATCAGTATTAGAAAGAGTTAAATTAGGTTGGGAATTAAAAGCTATTAATTATTTCAATCACTATGAACACTAGAATTCTTACAAAATGATTGATTTTCACATAAAAATGGATTAGCAACAATCTATATGCCAGACAAACTAGAACTCTAAGGCATAAGAGCATCACCACTCCACTACAGTCCTCTTGCCAAGGTCACCAGTGGCCAGCATGCTGCTAAATCCAAAGGGCAGTTCTCAGTCCTTTTCTTACCATCAACAGCATCTGACACAGTTTATTTCTCTCTCTAGGAACACATTCTTCACTTGACTTCTGGTTTCTCTGCTTCCCTGGCTACTTCTCCTGCTGCCTTTGCTAGCTTATCCTCTTCTTCCTGTCAGAGTACCCCTGGGGCTCAGTGCTTGGAAGCTTCTCTTGTCTATCTGCACTCAACGCTGTGGGGGGCTCATCTCTCCTTTCAGAGCCATTTATATACTGATTCCCATGTTTGTATCTCCAGCCAGACCACTGTCCTCAACTCTAGATGTGTTTATCCTGTAGCCTACTGAGCATCTCTCTGTGGGTGTGTAGTGGGCACCTTAAACCAAGCCCTGAGCTCCTCTCCACACCTGCTCTCCTGCAATCTTCTCCATCCCCATTTACCTCTACTTTCTCCTGCCAATTCTTCAGGCCAAAGCTTGCAGTCACCCTTGACTGCTTTAGTTCTCTTATCCATCACATCTCATCCACCAGCAAACATGACACCTCTCCTTTCCGAGACTATCTAGGTTCTGATCACTTTCTCTCCTCCTCATCTGTCAGAGCTTGGATTTGAGCATAATCATCTCTCCCGGGGACTATGGCAGGACCCTCTTAACAACCCTCGAGGCTTGCACCTTTGCCTCTCTGGTCTCTGTTTGGCATAAAAGTTAGAGTGATCCTGTTACAATAATTATGAGCTCATGTCCCTCCACTACTCAGAACACTCTAGGATTTCCCATTTCAGGAAACACCAAATTTCCTACTGCCTTGGCCCAGTGCTGTCTGTACTAACCTCTTCTCTTCTTTTCTGTCTGACCTCGTCTTCCATTACTGTCCACTTCCTCACTCTACTCCAGCCACCCTGGCCTCCTTGCTGATCCTGAAACATCTGAGACAGATTCTTGCCTTAGGATCTTTGCACCAACTATTCCCTCCATCCTGAATGCTCTTCCCCAGATATCCCCATGGCCTCATCTCTCATCTCTTCAGGCCTACCCAAAAGTTACCTTCCCAACAAGCCTTCTTAGACTACCCTATTTAAAGTTGTACCACCAGCACCGACATGCCCCATCCCACTTTCCTGCTTCTTTTCTTCATAGCACTTGACACCATTTAAAATTCAGTGTATTTTACTTATTTTATTTCTTGCCTCTTATTCCTTCCAAAAAATGATTAGTGTGCTTGAACAGTTACTGTGTAATGACTAGAATAATGCCTGGCACGTAGTAAGCATTCATTAAATATTCACTGGAAGGAAAGAAGGGAGGAGGGAGGTGAAAGGAAAACGGGGAGAGAGGAAGAAAGGACGGGAAGGATGGCAGACTTACTATCTCTCCTGCCTTTGCTTGCACAGCACACGTTAGATGTCAAAAGTACAGCCCTACCCACTGCTATTCGTTGCTCTGAGTCCCGTCTTTCAGAAGAAGGAATATTCTTATTGGCTAATGGTCTCAACACGTTCTTATGGTTAGGAGTTAGTAGCCCACCAGAACTGATCCAAGGAATATTTAATGTGCCATCTTTTGCGCATGTCAACACAGATATGGTGAGTATTTTTTTTCGTTGTTTTTGCGGTAATGTACAAATTCTTAAAAATTTTAAATTCTTAAAAAAAAAACACACATGTTTTGTGTTCATGTGCAACCACATATTACAAAGTAGAAAAAGCAATAAGACATATAGTTCTTTATAAGAAAGAGAATTTCATGTTTTAATGAATAACAATTAGCTGGTATAAAGCTATTTGTATAAAGTATTATCAGACAACCAAAACATATGACTTTAAAAAGAGATTGCCCAGCACTTCCAAAGCATTTACTGTGTGTTCATCACTGTGTTCTAAAAACATTAAATACATCATTCCATTTAATTCTCACAACAAATCAATGAGATGGATATTGTTATCAACATTTTATAGGTGAATCGATTGAGGTTTGGAGACAAGTTCTTTCAGGTAGTCAGTAGCAGAGGTGGAAAGTGAATCCAGTTCTTGTACTCTGTACTGCTCTTCCTGGTGCTGAACTCCATATTCAAAAGAATGCGGAAATCTTCCATATATGTTCAGCTACAGTCTAAGACTATGTCAGATTAATGGTTTGCAAAATAATAACCTTTCAAAAACAGGGGTTATATGACGCTTTGTTATAAATAAGTTATATACTCTCCTCATTACAAAAGAGATTGTGGATTTCATATAAAATGAATACAAATGACTTTATTTTTAAAGTATTTTAGGAAAAACCAGCAATTATCATTTGTTTAAAAATCAACATTAATTGCAGATTAATTATAGACCATTTTTGCATGAGCATTGTCACTATGATGGTTATTGTCTTACTCTGCTTGGTGGTGGATTTCTTATGATTTCACATGTAGAACTCAGCAGATAGTTTGTTTCCTGAGGCCTCACTTGTATGATGGTAAGATGAATTCCCAATTTCTGTTATGAAGGTAGATACATAATATCTTGGACGAAGGGACAGGGTCAAAATGCCAGGCTAGGTAGGTGGTCAGTTTAGAGAGATGCATATCCATTATGAATGTCGAAAAGATATTTTTAAAGGAATTAAAGGTGTCCATATCCCATTAAGAAAATAGGTTTAAGGTGAAGATTTAGAAATAGATGTTTGCATGTGGTTAATACTAAGGAATGATTAGAAAGGCAATTTTTAAAAAATAAAAAAATTAAAATTCAGTAGGCAAAGAGCTATGAATCTGAAGAATGTTTACATAAAATTTAAGGAAGCCTCCTCATCTGTCACAATGTATTGTTGGAGTAAATGTTAAATGCATATTTGCTGAATTGAATGTTACATATGAAATCGCCAATGTCTCTCTACCACAAAGCAGCAGATTGATTGGTTTGTGCTTATATCATGTGCCTCCTCTCAGCCTTCTTCAAAAAATAAAACAAAAGAAAAAACCAAACGTCACTTTCATTTTAGAGACAGTTGGCAGTTTGAAACATATATGTGAAGTATATATATTATTTGTTACAGAAAAAGATCTACCTTAATGTCAAAAAATACAAAAAGTGCGAATATAAATAATGAATATTCTGCCTTTTTTTTTTTTTTCGAAACTTCGGTGAAAAATATTGGCCATAATCTTTTCCTGAGACTTGTGACTTTGTGGTAAAACGTTCTACCTCACCTTTTCAGTGGCTTAGTCACAGATGACATATTAGCTCTTGATATATCTTTTTTTTTTTTTTTTGAGAAGTAATCATTAGCATTTTACTCTGTCTTATTGGTAGAAGTGAAGTCCAGATCCTTCATGTCCCCTGGAGACCACGTGTAGCTGGATGGTTATCTCTTACAAACTATAAGCTGGATTTCAGGAATATCTCAGGGGCCATATTGCCCTTGAGAAATCAGCATTTGATGGTTTGTCTTAATTTTGGAACAGTGGTATTTGGATGGCATTTTCTAAAGATGGTAATGATTCATGGTCCTGCAGTGGATCCACTGAAAGAATAGAGTACATCCTTTTCTCCTATGACAAAGTCTTGAAATAGCCATCTTACAAAGGGTTTAAACATCATGGTGAATGATCCAAAGGTATCCTTTGCATATACCCGTTGAGTCATTTCAGTGATGTACATGTGTCAAATTCTAGAGAAGGATGTTTATTATCAATAGAGAGTTAATTGGTGGAAATGTATGCCAATAACAATGAAAAATTTTTAGTGCATTTTTTTTACATTTTTGGTTTTTAGGTAAACAAACTAACCCAATAATCAAATATATGGTGTAGAAGGATGTTTTCTAACTTTAACATTCTAATAATCTCATTGCTGCTTCTATCTAAATGCTATCAATTACACTGAAACTTAAACTTTGATTTTCTTAAATTTAGACAACACTGCCTGAAGTTGGAAACCCATACTCTCAAACACTCAGAATGATAATGAGTATTATCCAACAAAAGAGGCCATATTCAATGAAGGTAAGAATGAGATTTTTTTCCTTTCTTCAAGTGTTTATTTAAATTTCATTACAGACTTTGTAAATCATGTCCTGTATTTTAATAACATGATCTTTGGTAGAAAACTCACACTAACCTCTATTATATCTACCTACTCAACAGATGCAAACATAAAAAAAAAAAAATAAGTAAATAGGTATCACCACAGGTTGATCATGGGTTATTTTAGTAATTATTAACTTAGTAGTCAAGAACTTCTTTATGGGTTAGTAGCAGTTGATATCATTAACAGACTATGAAATGACTGCCTTCAGGGCTTAAAATTACTTAGATATAGAACTATCATTCAGAACCTCTTTATTTTTTTTAAACTTTTTTTTTTTTTTAAGATTTTATTTATTTGACAGAGACACAGTGAGAGAGAGAACACAAGCAGGGGGAATGTGAGAGGGAGAAGCAGGCTTCCCGCTGAGTAGGGAGCCGGATGCGGGGCTCAATCCCAGGACCCTGGGGTCATGATCTGAGCCGAAAGCAGATGCCTAAGGACTGAGCCACCCAGGCGCCCAATTCAGAACCTTTTTAAAATTTTATTTACAACTTTAGATTTGTGATCCCTGAGAGGTTTGTTATCCTAGCCCTTCTAAGCCCTTCGAACCTTCAAGTCTGAATAAAAGAATATAAAATGTCTATAACTCAGGAAAATTATGCCTTGTTACTAAGTCCCAGCTACTCACCTGTCTACCTTCTTAAGGTCGATATGAGAGTCTCCTGGAGTTTGAAATGTACAGATGGTGATGGTTTATTACTGTGCTACTCCCTGCAGAGGTATAGGACACTCCCCTGCAGGAGGGCTCTGCAAGTCAGGGTCTGACGGGTCACTTTCCCCTGAAACATACACGTGATATTAATCTAAATCAACATCCTTAACCATGAAAGATATTCATGCATGCCTTCATCCCAGCTACAGCAGTGGCATCCCCACCACCTGCCTCATTTGCAGAGAAGAGGCTAAACATGGAGACCATCCTCGTGCTCAGGAGCGTCTCCTTCCAGGAAAAATAAAAACTGTCTCTCCTCTGCTTTCTCCCACCTGCTCTAATAGTGCATATTAGCTTTAATAAGTCATGTTGGCTTTAATTATAAAAATATCTGGGATAAGCTCTGAATATATGTGAATAAGATACAAGCAGTTCCATGTTAAATAATTTTGGCTTGAATACTTAAATTTTCTTATGTGCCACTTGCAAATGTATCTGTTGTTAGTAAGACTTTTGGCCTTTTCAAGGTACTATCTGTATAACAAATTTGAAAATCTAAAATCTATAGAGGTTAAGTTGAAAGGACTCTAGAAGACACCTGGTCCAGCCGCTGCCTCCCCCCCTCCCCCCCTCCCCCATCTAACAGATAAGGAAGTGAGGCTCAGAGGGGTTTACTCACTCGGTTTCTGTCTCACAGCTGGATCAGGGCAGATAAAGGCCTAGTCCCGATGCTTAGTCCAATGCACATAGCATTATACTTCTGGTTCTCACATTTGAAAATAGACTACACAAAGGAAATAAACACCCATTTATAGAGTCTTTAGATCTCTTTTAAAGGGTCAAGATTGAAGAGGAGAACAAAAACTGGAATGGAAGGGTCAGGAACAGCAAAATCAAATCCAGAAGGCACTGCTGCCTTCTAGGTTATGCTAATTAGCTTTTTAGACAATCGACCCTTTTAACCTCATCATTGTCTGCATGGTCTTACATTTGTGGGGGAACAAAAAGAAAGATTGGTATCACAGGATATCAGGGAAGATTACCGAAATCAGATGTCTCACTGATAAATTCTAGTCCTGCCCTGCTCCAGGTTCTCTGTGTTCCAAGTGTTTGCCATTCTCTTCTTCCCCGTGTGTTTTCTTTTCTTTCCTTTTTTTTTTTAAAGATTTTATTTATTTATTTGACAGAGAGAGACACAGCAAGAGAAGGGAACACAAGGAGGGGGAATGGGAGAGGGAGAAGCAGGCTTCCCGCTGAGCAAGGAGCCTGATGTGGGGCTCGATCCCAGGACCCTGAGATCATGACTTGAGTCCAAGTCAGATGTTTAAGCGACTGAGCCACCCAGGTGCCCTGAATCAGGATATTTGCTATTTTACCTTAAAGCTAAGTTTCTCTCTAAGGTGAAATTCATTTCCTATTCTATTTCCCACCTCAAATCATAGTCAGACACCCTTCATCGAGGAGGTTTTACAGTGAGCACCATAGGAAAATAAATAATAATAATAATAAGTGAATGGCAGCAATAGGAGATAACCCTCACATGTATAGTATGAACTTCCTCCCATTAATTTCCATAGACAAATTAAATTCTAAAGCAATTAGAGTCTCAAATCCTTCCCTTCACACTGTCTCATTCTGCCCAGTCTCAGCCTGGGCTGTTTCACTGAGGCCAGACCCACATTGCTCTTGCCCGTCAGGGACAATAATACCAGTAAAAAGAAAATGGCTTTGGCTTCAGGCTCACCAGGTTGCAAGTCTTAATCTCCTTGGGAGATGTTTCCATTGAAGATCAGTTGTGTTTCTCCATGTTGGGGTGGAGGCGTGCCTGTCCGCACGGCTGTTCCAGTGCGGCGGCCCCATGCCTGGCAATGACACCTGACAGCCAAGACACCACACCTGTCCGTATCCGCATAGATTTGCTGAGCCGTAGTGGTGGCAGCAGCAGCTGTTATATTTTTATCAGGTCAGGGGTGGTTTAAAGCTTATCAGCCTAGGGGCCAGGCCAAAATAACATAAAGGGAAGAAAGCAAATTGTGTTGACAGTATTATTCTACTTGATAACTAAAGCAAAAGTAGGGAGGGCCAGTCCCTCCTGGCTGAAATGGAATGTACCTTCCTCCCTGCAGCTGGTAACTGCAGGCATTTCTGGTGGTTACACCAGGTGAGAGGAAGTGAGGGGACGCTATGAAGCAGGCAGGGAGACATTGTTTTGTGTGTGTGCTCCATTAACTCCACTCATAGCTCAGTAGATAGCAAATTCTGACCAGATCGGCATCTCTGACTACCTGAAAACAGGAGTGAGTGAGTGAGTGAGTAAGGACCAGGAAGGGCCCCAAGTGTTCATGCCAAGACTGCCCTCTTCTGGGCTTTTTTCCCCGTGTGCCTCTTCCCCCTAGAGCAGCATCGTCTAGTAATGCAAGCTGCGTATGTAATTCTACATTTGCTAGTAGCCATGTTAAAAATGTAGAAAAGTCATTTTAGTTATATATTATTAACCCAGTATATCCAAAATAGCATTTCCACATGGATAAGCAGTTAGTGAGTTTTGCATTTTCTTTTTCTCGGAGTCTTAGAAATCCATTTATAGCACAACCCAATTCAGACTAGCCATGTTTCATGTGTTCGATAATCACATGTCGCTGGTGGCTACAGTACTGGACAGCATGGCCTTAGATCATTGTTACAAGCAGGGGACAAGGGTCCCCTGTGCAGTCCACCTCTGTAGTGCCTCTCAGTTGTTCCTTTCTTTTTCTTTCTTTTCTTTTTTTTAGTAGGTTCCATGCCCAAGGTGGGGCTTGAACTCATGACACTGAGATCAAGGGTCACGTGCTCTACCCATGTGACACCACCTCTCAAATCTCTTTCCTTTCCACCTTCACTGCCCTGTAGTGCAGACCCTGATCGTCTCCCACCTAGATGCCTCCAACTGCTTCCTGTCAAGTTTCCCTCATCTCATAGTGCTACCGGTTAACTCATTTTGTCCTGAAGCACTTTCACTGGATCACAATTCCTACAAAAGCTCAGACTCATTTAGGTAGTTTGTCCCTAAACTTGAGGTGGTTTGTCCTTAACCTTCCACTGACTTTAAGACTATTAATTCATATACCAGTCATGTCCATCTTTGGTACATGGTGCCTGGCACCCCATTATGGAATGCTTTCTAAGCCCACCCCACCCCCATCCTTAAGGAAATCCTACCTTATCCTTTAAGGCTCAAGTGATCATTATTACCATGTGGAGCCTTTCCCATAGTGCTTTGCTTATGTTTCATTGTTGCCACTTAGTGTTGTATGTCTTGGGTTTTTATGGTTTTGGAGTCAGTGCCTCCCGCCACTCTGGATAATAGGCAATTTCCCATCATCCTCCAAGGCCTCACACACAGTGGACATTAAATAATTTTGGTGAAATATAAGCATACAAAATTGAACCACATTCAGAGAATGTTTATAACCACCTGCCTTATTATTTTTCCTAGCTGACAATAGTAAAGCAGCGGGAGCAGCCAGAAATGGTTTTCCGACAGTTCCTGGTAGAAGACAAAGGACTTTATGGAGGATCATCTTATGTGGATTTCCTTTGTTGTGTTCACAAAGAGATCTGCCAGCTGCTTAATTAATTGAATCTTCTCTATTGTTGATGTTGCATTTCTAAGGAGATAATCTCCTTCTTGGTGCCTAATTCTCCAGATAACAGGCTAGTTTTGATTCCTTGCTCATTTTCAAAATAGCTTTCCAGGACGACATTTAGGACTTCTGCTTTGGTGCTCAGGTATAAAGTCAATGAAGGTACAATTGTACCTTTATAAAGGGAACAGTCTATTTCTGATTGCACAATTTTTAACTGTTAAAAGTGATACAGTTTGCATTTCATGAAAGGCTTAGTTTACAAAACTGCAAACATTCTCAATTTTCTTTCTCTGTGCTAGACATATAAATTATTTTTCAAAATGTATAGATTTGAGGTAAAAAGTTGTCTTGGCTCTCCCATTTGCAGTGAGGGGAAAAAAACACAATTTTTACATTATACCTAATTTTTTTAAACCATGTAACACCCATTGAACATGTTTTTCAACTTAAGGTTTGCATAGCAGACTTTTAATAACCTTGGAATCTATTTGGTAGAACAATTTGTGTTCTACATTTTTTTTTCGTAATTATATGTTGTGTGTTAACTGTTTTCCAGTTGTTTTGTCTATAAAACTGTCTTTATCTATATTCTTAATGGTTCTCTGTACAATTTTGAGGGTTTCTACCTGTATATAATGGATATTAACCGGTATCAATAAATCACTTCATATGTTCGTACTCAACAGGTAGAAATTTTTTTTAGGTATTTTGAGATTTTAAAAAGAAATAAGGGTGGTATTCATGTCTTGGGGAAAAGTTGTTTAAATGGTTCACTAAGAACAAATTTGGGAAACTAAAATTTTTTTTGAGGGTTGAGAAGTGTTAGGTGAATAAATCAATCTAGGAAATAGAGACAGTGTACTTGAGAAATGCATTTTTTAAAAATGTGGGCAGAATAATAGAAATGGGCTATATGAGACCGTTATTAATGAACATATATAAACCTAGGAGAGTGGTTTTGAGTGGTCTGACACAGGCATCTGTCCTGTCTCTGCCCTGTTCAACTTTGGTATCAGTGATATGAATAAATAAGAGTTAAGTATATTGAGTACATAGAATGTTCTAAGAACAGCACTAGGTGTTTGGCGAACATTTATTCCTCATGGTAACCCCAATTTTATTACCAGCCCCATTCACAGGTGAAGAAATGGACTTGAAGTGATTAAATCAGGACCTGTCTATGATTACGTGGCTAGTAAGGTTTATTCATAAATTAATAGATGTCATGAAATTGAGTAGAATAACAAATACACCAACAAGATTAAACTCTCTTCCCATGTTAGCCAACTGGCATGATGTTTCAGATTGATTCAGATGAGTTTCAGAAGAAATGTGTGCTCCTGAACTTGTGTCCAAAAAACTTCACATGCAGATGCTCCTTGGAAACAACGGTACTTAAAAAAGAACTGAGGGAGTTTGTCAGCATGAATCTATAGTGAGAGAAAAGCAGATGTAATCAAGTTACTCTGTCACAGGGACAGCCTGTCAGATGAGGACAGCAATGGCCCTACTCTACTCTGAGGTGAGACCACACCTAGATGAGTGTTCAGTTCGAGTCACCATGCTCTGTGTGAACGAAAAGCCCAGAGCAGCACAGTCCTTTATTCACTTGAAGATGGTCTAAGGATTGTTCCATATGTTCCCTAGGGTATAAAACCAGAACCAGTACACAGAAGTGACAAGGTGCATCTCAGTTGAAAGAAGAACCTTCTAAGTAATTAGGTGCTCAAAAATGTGCCATTCTATGAAGTAGTATGTTTTAACTTAAATATCGCACCTCTTCTATAAAGCACCTCTGCGCTTTACTGGAGAGACAGACAACAGTGAGCAGCACAAACAAAACCCCTGCCATCTTTACAATTACAGTAGTTTTCATAGATGCTGTGACATGCTATTGCATTTTATTTTTCGTACATATAAATTTTATATGTATATTTATATATTTATGTATAAAATACATATATAACATAGATAGCAGGGATATGTGACCTAGTCTAGCTAGGGGGCAAGGTCTAATCCATAAAGATTTCCCATTAGTTATACTGAAGCTGAGACCTGAAAGAATTAGCAGACATGAGCCAAGTAATTGAGAGGATTGGTAAATATTCCAGCAAAAAGGAAAGTATGCATGAAGGCTCAGAGTGCGACCGAGCCTGTATCACCCTTTCGATAAACTTGAGGAACTTAAACTTAGCTGGAAGTTCCGAGGGAGAGATAAAGTGGCAAAAGATAAAGCTGGAGGAATAGGAAGAGTGAGTCTTGGTCAAGGGGGAGTTTGGATTTAATCCTAAAGGTAAAGTCCAGACATTCAAACTGATTTCGTTAAGTGTGACAGGATATTTTTTAAGATTACTTGGCAGTTGTAAGGTGGTAGAACTAGAAGCAGAGACCATTTAGAAGGCTGAATAGTCCACTTGAGTATTTGTATTTGGTGGCCTGCACTAAAATAATGGGTTTTGACAGAAAGGGATAAGGAGGAGTTAAAGTTAGTAAAAGAGACGGAAGTGTCTGAAAATGATTTCTGCTTTGGACAGCTGGGTAGACAGTGAGACCATGTCTTCAGAAAGGAAACGCCGGAGTAGAGGCCGATAGTGTGTATGTGTGCATCTCTGTGTGGTGTGTACAAGAGGTAGTAGTTTACGTTTGTACATGCAGAGATAGCTTGCGAACTATGCAAGTGAGATATACTCTAGCACCTAAAAATATAGGCCTGGCGCTCAGGAGAGAGCTCTGGGCTGGACATTTGCAAGTCATCTACATACAGAGAAAAAGAAATAGCACAAATAGATGAAAAAACCCAGGGCAATTCTGTAGTGAGAGGGCAGCAAATCCCTGAGACAGATAATGAAGTGGAAACCTGAGGAGATTGGGAGAAGGGCCAGAGAGGTTAAGAAGGAAAACCTGGCAAGAGGACATCACAAAACCAAGGTAAGAGGGGTGCATGGAAGGAGTGGGCAGCCAAGTTACAGCCTTCCCAAAGGGAAGTTAAAGACTAAAAGGTATGTTGGAATTAGTAAAAAGGTCAGGGGTGAGTTCGGTGACAACACTTTTACAGGCTCAATGAACTTGAATGCTAGATTGGAATATGTTGAGCAACAGGAGTCAGAGGGGAGGCAACTCAAGAAGGGGATGAGAGAGTCACGGAGGAAGGACAGGATTTCTTATTTTAAGACAGTCAGAGATTTGACATTTAAACGCTGATGGAAAGAAGCCAGTATTAGGTTGGAAAAATAAATAGTAGCAGTACTGTTTCATCAACTCCAGAAAAATGTTGAAGACCAAAGACAGAGAAAAAATATTGGGAAAAGTAAGACTCTTGGAAGACAGAAGGTAATATAATGCGGCGGAGTACAAATGGAGATTAGCTTTCAATGGGAAAAGAAACCCAATACATAATGGAAATGCTCCAATGAATCCTGAAGGACCGCTTGCCAAAATAGTGCTATTCCATGGCGTTTGGAAATAGTACATTCCCTTCCCCAAACTTTGAGAAGCAGTAGAGCATAATGGGCTCAGGAACCAATGACATGGGTTTCTATATCAGCTTCACCTGAAATGGAACTTCAGGGCAAGTTAGAAACCTTTCAGTGCCTTGGTTTCCTACTCATTTGTTTCAAGGATTAGGTTAATAAGTGTAAAGGGCTTAGAATAGTCCTTGACACACAGTGCTACTTAAGTGTTCATTGCTGTTATTTTATTAGTATTTTTTAATTAAACGTGCTAAAGATCATGAAAACTAGGACTAATCTGACTCCTAATTGTATTTGCTCTTATGCCATGAATATCTTAACTGATAGCCTCAAAATCAAGCTATCTTTAAATGCTATAGAAATGTCCAATTAAGAGATGGTTTCAGAGATTAAAATAAATGTATCAGTATGAGGAAACTATAGCTTAAGCTGCTTTAAAGTGTTAAAAACCAAAACTTCAGTAAAATATAAGCCAAAGACAAGAATTTATATTTTGTATTTGGAGAAACCATTATGAAAAAATAAGAGTTTACTCAAAAGAAAGGCACGTCTTTGAGGAAGTTACTAAATGGCATTACTGTCACTTCTGCAAATCTAACGACAGGAGACAGAATAATTAGGAATGGTATGCTAATATTTTTTTAATGTTCAGTCAGATGGGAATATGTTTCTTAATAAAACGAGAGTAAGGATCAAATTTTTAGATTATGTTTTGGAATATGGAAAGATACATGAAATTGAACTTCAGCTCCACTAGGAGGCATTATGCACTAAAGGGTCTGAAACCTTTCAGAAAGGTTGGTCAATAATCTTTCAGACAAGGCAATTCTCTGGGGAGAATTGACTTTGTGTGTGTTTAATTGCTGAAAAAACAGGTGTAATCTTGATTAAACTGGATAAAAAGAAAAAAGTCTCAGTGGAAAAAGGCAATAAAAATCCCTTAGTCATCACCATCTCATATGGCTATTTCTTGGCCTCTTCTTGAGAGAGATAAGAAGCTTGCTCCTTCTCTAAGCAGTCACTTATGAACAGTTGTGTTTGTGAGAAAATTATATTTAGCACATTGTTTCCATGAAATTTCCCTTTTGGTGCCAGCTTGCTTTCTCTCTTGAGGCCATAGGTTAAGTCTTCCTCACTTGATAGCAGTTTTCAGAGTTTAAAGCTACCACATACTCCTATCGTGTCCCTTCCAGGCCAAACCCTCCCAATTCCCAAAGCATGTCCTTGTAAATAAACATGATTTCCAGAGCCATTATTATCCAGATTTAATACATGAAAATCCAGGGGTTTTTGTAAGATTTTATTTATTTGAGAGAGAGAGAGAGAACACAAGCAGAGGAAGGGGCAGAGGGAGAGGGAGAAGCAGATTCCCCTTTGAGCAGGGAGCCCAAGACGGGAATCGATCCCAGGACCCTGAGATCATGACCTGAGCCAAAGTCCGGACGCTTAATGGATGGAGCCACCCAGGCACCTGTGAAAATCCAGTTTTAATTCACATAAAGAACAAAATCAATTTGGGGAAGCAAAATGGCTAGTGTCTAGTTAAGGAAATAATCATTACAATAGTGACTACAGGTGGTCTCAAGAGTATATGTGTTGCACAAAATTTTTCAGGGTGTACTTTTTTGATAACATTAAAAAATTGTTACATGTCCTATATCTAAAACTTTTGCAATAAGGATTTTCAATTTTAAGATATTTTATATAAGACTAGTTTCCTAAGTCCCTATTTTTCAAACAGAGGTATTTCTTGAGTCCATGAAAAACTCTTCCTTTAAATATATATTATCCATGTTTGAAAAATAGTTTTAGGATATACCATGGGGTTTAGATTAATGTTACCCAATTAATGTTTTAAGGGCCCAATATACCTATTTGGAAAAAAAGGTTATTACATTATGAATTAGGGCAAAGCAGATTTAGCAGATATGAATGTACAACAACTTCTAGTGAGAAAAAAAAAGGTCATGTTTTAAAAATCGACCTAATTGAATGTGAATGTCTATTTCACAGGACTGGCAGGGAAGCTCTACTCTTTGGCTCACACTGATGACTAGCGTCAAGGCCTACCCACAGTCTCCTGAATTCCAGAGCTGCTCTGCTTCCGCAGTGTGCTTGTGGGAGATGAACGTCTAGGGACAGACACTTTCCTAGCCATTCAGCTATTTCCGAGTGAGGCCATCTCTCCCTGAGACAGTGTTACTGCTCAGCAGCAGTGTCCCGGAACTCCTGAGTGCCTGGGTGCCCCCCTAAGCCAATCCTCAGCTACCCTGTCCTCTCTCAAGCAACCTGTTAGTAGGTCCACTTATAGGAGGGATGTAGTTTTTTTACTTAAGCTGTTATTAACAAGGTGATACAGATGTAGCTAAACCGTATTCCTTACTTTATAGGTTACATTTGGTAGAAAGAAAATTAATAACCTGAGGAAAGAATCAGGTCTGTCTTTGAAGTCAGATGAGAGAAAATTCATTCTCTAAATCTGCTGATAGGTGTTAAGTCAGTGGAAATTACTTTGTTGCCTCAGCCTCAAAAATAATGTTCTCTTGAGAGAAAAAAAAAATCCTTATTAGAAAAACACAGTCCTCTTATGTAGCCAAAGAAAGCACCAGCAGAAGGGAAAAGAAGTGGAAAGAGAAGGATATTAAAAATCCTCTGGGCATTATTTCCAATTACTAAGCAAGCAAAGGAGTAAGGGACTATGTATTAGGCACTTTCTATGTGCGATACATGAAAAGCTGAGAAAGCACATCGCTGCCTTTTTATAAATGACAAAGACTAACTTCTGAGAGCACAATCAGCAGGGTTGTAAGTCAGGACTAAATGAGTAGACAAAGACAGGTACCTCCGGCAATCTTGCACTCGATTTGGGACAAGTGAAAGCAATCAGAAGCAGGAATGTTCCCCAAAGAGATTCTAATGCCATCTTGGTCCAGTATCTTGTTAGCCTCATCAAACAGAGAAGATGGGATTTAAGATTCAGGAACTTGGTTGATAAACTTACATTTGTGCTTATATTTGCTTAAATTTTGCTTTGGAATTTTTTTTATAGATACGATATTCTTAATTATGATGATCCTATAGTCCCCCCTTATCTGTGGTTTTGCTTACCATGGTTTCAGTTACTTGAAGTCGGTCGTGGTCCAGAAGCAGATGATCCTCCTCTGACATACTGTCAGGTCAGTAGTAGCCTAACTTACATCACAACGCCTGGATCACTCACTTCACTTCATCTCATCACGTAGGCATTTTAACATCTCAAATCATCACGAGAAGGGGGAGTATAGTTCAGTAAGATATTTTGAGAAAGACTACATTCACATAACTTTTATTACAGTATAATTGTTCTATTATTGTTGTTCATCTCTTAGTATAACTAATTTATAAACTGAACTTTATCACAGGTATATATATATATAGGAAAAAACGTAGTATATATAGGGTTTGGTACTATCCCTGGTTTCAGGCATCCACTGAAGTCTTGGGACATATCCCCCATGGATATGGGCGTACTACTATATGCTTAAAAATTTTTTTTCAATAAGACCTAACAGTAGAAAAGTAAGCTATAATATGGAGCTCCTATTTACCATGCATATAAGCCTAGCTTTTTGGACAAGGCCAAATAATCCATCCACCTGTGTAGTTTATAGAAATTATGACCAATATTATTACATTAAAAGCCTCTCCTTTACTAAATATTAAAGTATGTGTCTATCCACAAGTTGTCTTGAGAAGCATAAAACTATAAAATGACAGCAAATTCCATAAGACATTTAGGCAATTACCTTAGTAACTTAACTAGCATAAATTACTAAACTGGCTATCTCTGAACAAAACTGGTTTTTTGTTCTCTTTTTTTTTTTTTTAATTTTATTTATTTATTTGGCAGAGAGAGAGAGATCACAAGTAGGTAGAGAGAAAGGGGGAAGCAGGCTCTCCACTGAGCAGAGAGCCCGATGCGGGGCTTGATCCCAGGACCCTAAGATCATGACCTGAGCCGAAGGCAGAGGCTTAACCCACTGAGCCACCCAGGCGCCCCTTTTGTTCTCAGTCTTAAGAAGACAAAACAAAACAGAATAATGTAGTTACTCTTTTATGATATTAACAACTGTACCTAAACTAAAAACTCATATAGAGATTATGGGATTCTATAAAAGGTATGTTTTGTGACAACACAGGCCTTGACCTCTACATATTCTCCCACTGGACAAACAAATGGCTTGCAGTCATGTCACTATATGCCACTTTAAAGTATTAATCCACATCTGCGATCTTCTATGAATGTTCCAAAGTACATCAATTACATCACACGCTTCCAAAGCTGATGACTTCCTGTTCCAAATAAGGAACATTTTTTGCTCTTCTTTAAATAAATTTGGTCACGGGTGGTTAGAGACCAGAATTTAAAATATGCATGCAGGATTTAGCTAGCCAAACTAATTTTAACAAAAGGAAATGTGGCAAAGAACACAAATTTAATTGCCAACATCTAAAAATCAAGGAGATTTCACAGGGATAGCTCAAACTTACTGTCTTCCCTGTGTGGTGACAACCAGGTGGAGCTGGGTAGTGATGTCCGCCTTATCCCAGGGGTGAGCTCTCCTGTCCCCCTACCTTTCTCTCTAGTCTCCATGGGCCTGAGATCAAAACAGTGGCTATTAAAGTGCTCTGTGCTGCTCTGCTTTTCTTAGGACTTGAAAAAACCCATCAAACTGGGAAAACAGACATGATAAATGAAAGTAAATATTCTCATGTTTAGTATGCAAACAAAATATCTCAAAAAAGATAATTACTCCACTATAAAACAAACTCATGGCTTGCTTTACCAATTTGTATTATTATAATTGGTTCCTGTATGCATTTTGTATTGTTGACCTCTAGATTCTCCATTATTTAGAATTAATTTTGGAAAAAACCTACCTTAACCAATTTCACTATTTATTAGCACCTCTGTCAGAGAGACAAAAAGTGTAACACATACATAAACTGATCATTTTAACATTTTGTCTGATACTAGAAAGAGGGTTTGCTGGAAAACAATTTTCTAGATTAAATGAGGTAGCTTTCTCTGTGCACTACAGCTAGCAGTGTTTGTATCTGAGTAAATGATAGAGACCTTGTGAGCAGGAACAATGTGGCTTTTCCAGAAATGGAGTCCTCCATGGCTGGGAAGTCCTAGATTTACAGCTTTCGAACTGACTGACTACATAAGAGACCCAAGCCAAAGTTCAGTCCCTATCACCAATATCAAAGACAGAATAATACTAAAAATCTTACGTGGACCCCAAGATCACAGGATTCTTCTAAGAAAGGCCCTTCTTATAAGCAAAAATTTGTTTTTAATAGCTCACAAAAATATAAGACACTTCTAGATCAAAAACTACTATTTAGAATGAGTCCCACTGGGCCATAATTCTGTCAAGGTAATAAAGATTAAACGAATCAGAAAAAAATCTGGAACTATACTTCAAAGACCAAATCTTATGTAGTTAAATTCAGGATGAAAGCAGTACAGGTTTTAAAATAAGCTGCTGAAACTAATCAGAAAGTTGTAATCTAGCAATTAAAAGGAGTAGGAAGTATTCTGGAAGACATAAAAAGGAATCATTCCTAGTAACAGGCATGACACCAGATCTCGGCTATGGATAACACACTAACACGCAGGGATCTTGCCATTAAAACTCCATCAACTTAAAATCAAATTATGGCATGATACTTACTCAGCTTTAGAACGGAGACAGAGATGTAGTTTAAGTTTTCAGATTTATAGGCTAAGGACTCAGGTGGCTCTTTGACTTACCTGAGCATCAGAACAGTACATTGCTGCTGCATGCTGATCCATTCCAACTTTGGACATGTGGCCCGGCTGCCATAACCAGACTCTCCTCCAAGCTTGATCCCCACCTCCCAGTTTGACACCTCTCACACCATGCTGTGTCATGGTGCCATCCTATTCTTGGACTGACATCTCCATAATCTCTTGGTCTAATCTGGTTCAGTAGTATTTGAGTATGATATTCCCCACCACAAAATCTGTCCTAGATGACATCATCAACTCCTCCACAAAAGTACTGTAGTCATCCTACATTTAGGAGGACTTTAGAAGGATTTAAGCCTCCTAATCTCCGTCCTTTGAAGAGAAATACGTAACAGGGAAAGAACTATTACCAATGAAAATAAACATCAACATCTGGACTGGAATACTTAGGACTGTAATTATGTATAATAGATATGCTGATCTTAGAACTTTTAAACTGAAAAATATAAGGTTATTTCACAATTATTAGCTTCTATCCCAATAAGGAATCTGTAAGTGAAACAACTATAAATTAACTTATTTTGGGCAATTCCTGGATAATTTTTTGAAAATGTTAGACATGTAAATAAATATAAAGATGATCAAAAGCCAGAAGAGGTCAGATTATTGAGTTTTCATTGGAAACTTTTCCTCAATGAATACAGATTCTGTCATAAAAATGATATCCCAACCTTTACTGAAAGTGAAGGGTAGCAAAACTAGTGAGTCAATGCCATCTTGTGCTACAAAAATTCCACATTACATTGTCAAAGAGATAATTCTAGGCCTTGCATTTCCCCCACCTCTTTTCTTATTTGCTGTATGCTAAATATGGTGGGCATATTTAACTTTCAATCTACAAAAAAGCCATTCCTAACTCTCTGTAAGATGACATTATGATATACATCTCACAGGTAACTAGGCCAGGTAAACACTAAGAATGCTGCCTTCTCTTGGGTAGGCCCAGGGTATGGACCACACTAGAGAGTCTTGTTTATAGGATGGGGTCACTTCCCAACCGGTATTTCTGAAGACCCACACTGGGCAATTAGAACATCTATCTTCTTTATTCTCATGTCGACTTTGACAAATACAGTTCTATCTCTAGATACTTCATAATTACTGAAGTTGAAAAGACGGGATCATTTCAGTAAAAATTCTAACTGTGATTCATATCTGCATATCTACATCAAGAAAGGCATTAGTCAAATGCTATTTGTACTACAAAGTACCAACAGGCTGAGTACATTAAATTCACCAGGCTTTTAAGGATCTCAACCCTATTTCTATAATTCAGCCCTTATCTTCAAACTGTCTTTAGTGTGTGTAATATAACCTCACTTTAGGTATAACATGAGCCAATGAAAAGCTGAGAATGGCTACTAAAATGCATCACAGACCAAAACAAAAGTCTGATCATAAGTCGCTCCTTTTTCATTTGGTAACAAAGGCAATTCCACTTACGGAAAACAGACTCCCACATTTCAAAGGTTTAAAGTTTCATTAGAAAAATCATACACAAAATAAAAAATATATTTTCAAGAACAATAATGGTTATTTCATTCATCAAATTCATTTAAAACATGAGTTACAGTATAGGAAGAGAAATGCCAGAAGAAAGCTTTATACAACCAACTGATCTGCAAAACCAGGCTCTTAAAAACAACACACCATATGGTTTTAATAAAAGGCAACTGCAATTCCATTTTCTAAGCTGTCTTAAGTTGAGGGTTTTCTGTAAGCGGCTTATACTGTTTTCTCCATAACAAGTTTAAAGATGTCAGTTCCTCATCACCAAATACTTTATTCTCCAAAACACCTGATAACCAGGTCTCTCTGTTGTTGCCTCATTGCTTTTACTTTGCTAAGGAATATGAAGCTGCTCTGAAGGTCAATCCAAGTTCAAATCCACACCAAAGTTCTAGCACTTGGATATTTGTCCTCCTTTGCTTCTTAAGAAGAAGTGTGATCAACAGTCATCTGTAGCTATGCAACTGAAATTATGATGACCTTTTTCTTTTCTCTTTTTAAGTCTGCCTACTAAATTCTACCTCTTCCTCTGCCCACCGCTGGGAGCGCCAACCTCCCCTATCAGATTTGGATTTGGGAGGAGCTGATTTTGTTCAACAATTTCTCAGTAGTAGTCAAATTATATCTGAGTATAAGATTTTTTAAAAAGAAAAGAAGTCTCTCTTTGTTTCATCAAGAAAATGTTAAAACTTTGACAGAAGCTAACCATCTATCCCAACTCCATTCTATCAAGGCTCCCAAACAGCTTTCTTTTTGCTATGACAGCAGTGGCAGGATGCCTATTATCAACTGCTCTTGGCACTAGTATGACTGTACAGATTGGGTTTTTTCACTGTTCACTTAAATTATTTCTAAAAAACAAAAGCCTTTGTAATTAGTTGGAATCTATCAGAATAAATTAGTCTCTGAAAGGAAGGTATTTGTTCCCTTGTTAAGTTACATGCACATGACTAAAGGCGGATGACCTGTTTTTCCTGGATAAAACTACACAATGTGTGTAACAACTGCGAGGGAGATTGGCTAAAATATTCCTGCAGCTTAGAGAAATTAAAGCAAAGTGCAAGCCGGAACTGAATATTAAACAAAGTCCCCCGACTGGAATTCAACCTACAGTGAAGAAGGTATAGGGGCATTAACAGATCAGTGTCATAAAAAGTTACCGAGGTGGAAAGCCACCTCTGTGTGCTCCTCCACGGCCCCCCCTAAAACCACCTCTTTCGCCTCGGAAGTTAGATCGATTCCTTTCTCGGCCTCGGCCAGCAGAAGTTCCACCTCTTCCTCCGCCCCTGGGAGCTCCGCCTCCCCGATCAGACTTAGATTTGGGAGGAGGTGATTTTGGTCGAAGTCTCTCAATTTCTTCTGTACATCCAGTCAAGTAGGAATTAGGAGCACTAAAGTAGGATGCGTATGTTTCTGCATTATAGTTGCTATTTGTAAGAGTTGGTCCAACTGTAAGCCAGCCTGAAATAGAGGGAAAGAAAGATTATCTTTTTTTTTTTCCATTTCTCTTACTACTTACTACTTACTCCTTTAGGAGCTACTTCAAATCTCTAATGCATTTTTAAAGATGCATTAAAATTAAAAATAAAGATGCCTCTATCACTCATCCAGTATTTTCTTTACAGAACACAAGGCATTTAATCATCATTGTACAGATTTCATCTTATTTCACCTGCATGATTGTAACTTTTGTAAAATATCTTCCTCACTGTCTCCATCCACATTTCACGCTATGAGAGTAGCACTTAGAAAAAAAATTAACACTACACTGAGTTTGGGTTCAGTGAAAATTTAATAAATTCTATTAACCTTTCTACTTGTAGAAATGATACCACTGTTTTCTGATTAAAATCCTGGAATCAACTTTTGCCTCTACTCTTCCAACCACAACATTAATCCAGCTGACAGGTGCTAGAAATGCAACCACTACCATGTTGCTCCTATTCATTTCCATTTCCATGTCTACTGTCACCCTCAAATGTGAGCCTTTATTTTTCTACGAGGCCAGCCGCCTACACATGTCACAGACACACATATATATTATAATGCTCTCGCAGCCTCTTCTCTCTCTGAAAGCGGAAAGCCTAAAACAAACTTTAAAATATGTTACTTCTCTGCCTAACCTTCTAGGGCTCTCCACAAAGCACAGATTTCGTATATATGGTATCTAATGTCCTTTAGGATGAAACTTGAACTAACTTTCCAATCACATTTTTCATTAATGCTTTTCATGACAACTTCATTTGAGCAAAAAAATGAATCACGGTAGATATAACTGTTTCCATACAAATCTCCACCTCTCAAAATAAAAAAATAAAAATAAAAACACATCATAATGTAAAAAAAACAAAACACAAAATCCCACCTCTGTGCCCATTCTATCCTTTCAACCTGTTGAAAATTACATCCTTTAACATCCAATTCAAATATACATCTTAAATGAAATAAAAACAATTTCTCAGAATTTCCATTATATGTTGTGCCTCTATAGGTATTCAAAGGTAATTTTGTCAGCTACATTGCTAGACAACTTAGCTTATAATAAGGATGATTTCTGACTAAATTGTATCTGGAATGGGAAAAACCACAAATTAACTGTAAATGTCCAATAAAGACGGATTTTTCAGTTATTTACTTTTCTGTTTATTATTTTACATAATTTCATGAAATTTGAGGCCATGAGTTTCTACAACTGAAATATTTTCAAGTTACTCTGCTCATCAAAGCACACAGAAGTAGCTGAGGTGCAGGGAGAGAGAGGAGGGGTGGATTATGTTATACACACAAGGCAACTTTAAGGATTACTTTTTTTAGAATGAAAATCAGAGTTTCTTCTAAATTCTTAGGTACTTTTATGGCCAATTAATCTATCATAAATTCTTTAACTTTTCTTACTTTTTATAAAATGTAGGCTGTTCGAAACAAGATTCTGGCTCTTTTCCCCTTTAAACTGGATTTCTAACATGCTAAGGCAAAGAGACTGATTTTATATATTATGAATAAAGCAATGCTACTTCTACATTTTCTGAGAAAGTAATAAAACAGAATATACTGATATTTCAATGACGCTCTGTACATAAAAGTTGTGCCCTCTAAGAAAAAAACCTTTGTCCATAACAGTCTAATTATTTTCTACTCATTTTTTTTTCAAAGTAGTAAATTCACATTACATTGATTTCGTAAAAAGTTAAAACTTTGAAAAGACAACACCACTATACATGTAAGCAAACAAGCTAGGTATTTTAGTTTCTAATAAAGCCAAGATCTGTATTTCACAAATGTATGGTTATTTTCTGTGGGATTATTTAACCAGTCACTTATGCATTTCTTCAACACATTATTTACTGAATCATCTGAATGCTGGGTGGAAAGAAGTGAGTAAGACAATCTTTGCCTTCCATGAGACTGCATGCTGAAGAAACTGACTAAAACATATGCCCAAATGAACCTGCAATTAATCTAATGATAAGTGTTATGAAGAAAAAGAAAACAGAGTAAGGGGAAAGAGAATGTTGGAAGGAGGAAGGAGGGGAGTATAAGGGGAAGGTGGCCAGTTTAGACAGTTATGAGAAAAGGTCTGTCAGGTATTTGAACGAACGTAGAGGACCGTGAAGAGACAAGAATGAGCTTGGCATATTTGAAGCACAGCAAGAGGAATCAAACACATCACAAGAATTTTATTTTACACAGCAGTGTGTACTATTTCTTGACACCTATATCCCCAGGGGCGATAAAGTTTTTTAAAGATTTTCTAAGGTCCTACCTGGTCGAATTGTACTATCTCTTCCGAATAGATGAAGACGTCTTCTACCAAGGCAAAAATGTTCAATTATATGAAAAATTTCAACAGGCTTTTCTATATTGCCAATTTCTGGTTCTTCTGTGATAATCAAGTCAATGTCAACATTAGCGTGAATGAAGTCCCCATCTGTGCTACGCTTAACAGTTCCTTTGATCCCCATAAGGCAGTGTTCCTAAATAAGAGCAGACCAATTAATCTCTTCATCAGCAGTCATATTTCCTAACATTTTACTTTTCTGATGTCCCCAGTTCCAAAACTTCATTTCTCCAAATCTTTGGGAAAGAGTTCTGTGGGCAAAAACAATAGGAAAACCTGGACTTCCAGATGTGGGAAGACTGCCAGGGAAGCTAGACATGACAGTATTAAATTTGGGACCATGACATTTTAGAACTGTGTCAATGATCACAGAATCTTTTCCTCTAAAACACTAGATAATAACTTGTTTTCACCAGTTACGGAAACATGACACTTGACCTTAGAATCTTAAAATGATGTTATACTGGGCTTCATATATGATCCAAGATCAAAACGATATACAAGATGTAAGTCTTTTTATATGGAGAGGGGACTTTAATCACGTATACAGACTTCTAATGACTCAACATAAGAAAATGGGAAAATCAAACAATTTTCTTTTTTGTTTTTTTGACCTTCTCTAATCTAAATGGCAGGCATATGGGTTAAATAAATTTAATCTCTCACTTGACTCCATGAACCATGGCAAGGATAACTTAGGTTCCTTCAAAAGAACTTTCCAGACTAGGAAAGACTTAATAAGAAAAGACTCTCCCACCAGTTAATCCCTAAAGAGTGAAAGAATGGAGGATAAACTTTTAAAGCCTGATAATAACAGGGCAGTTGTATGGAGCAGAGGTTCTCACGGGTTCTTGTGTAGGTTCTTAGGATTCTTATGTAGGAAAAAGGAAAAAGAGAGGGAAAAAAATATGCCTCTAAGCCAACCAGCTGTGAGAGTCTTGCTGCATGTCTTTTTTCTGGGCCCAGAGAAGGGAAAAAGTCTAGAGGGGTCGGAAGTACCAAAAGTCCATACTGACTTAGAATTACAGAAGTTTAGGACACACAAAAATACATATTACCTTCTCCAGCACAGTGAAGGTTGATCTAACATAGTGAATATTTTTAAATTAAACTGGATGTACTACTATAACTTTCAATGCCATTTGAACAAATCTAAGAAAAGAACCTTTCTACCAAAATTAAACAGTATACAGTCATTTGGAAAAGCTTGGGGGAAAATAATGAAAATAAAGATAAACAGTAAAGGCAATACCTTTGTTCTCTGAAAGACAGCCTTTGGATCTAAAGTCTTAGTCTTTCCAGGATTGTTTTTATTGGTTTTAATCCAACAAATATCTTCACATCTTCTGTAACCCCATTTACGTAAACACTGGAAAGAATTTAAAAAAGAAATCCTTAGCTAAAAGAAATGAATAATACTTAAAATAACCAACCAGCATTTAAAGACTTCCTAGAGGTTTGAGACACTAAATTCCAAGATGTCACGGTACTTTTTAGTTCAGAAATAGAAAAAAAGAAAAACCAGTCTTTAAACAGCCATTATACAGAATGCATAGAGACATTCTGGATATTAATATAATCTATAAAGTTAAGTATCAAACAAAGAATTATATTAATACTCAAATTTTTTAATACTACCTTCCATTGTCATCAACAGAAAAGGGGTTTTAAATCATAAAACGCTCAGCCCCTCTTTAATCATAAAATTCAACAGATAATTTTATTCCTAGCACCTCAATTTTCTATCCTCTGACAAAGCTAAAAACTGTTGAAAGTATTTTGATAGCTTTTCAAATGAGAGTCTTATGTTATTTTTATATATTTAATACTAACAACTTCAAAAAATTCAAAGCCTTAAAATTGTCATGTATATCTCATTACTGGATAAAACTGTACTTTCATCTTTATACAATCTAGAAAATAGAGATCTGACCCTTAGTGTCCTAGAATCTGTTATGTAAGAACATGTAACAAATACTTGCTAATACACGGCTTAGAGTGGCATAATGAGGGCCCACTACCCAATGTAGGTGCTGCCTAGCTGGTGGGAATAAAAACATAAGATATGCTCCCCGCACCAGTGATCTAAGAGGAAAGTAGGGGAAAATAACTAAATTGTGCAGTACGATATTGTTGGTACTGTTCATTTCAGGAATGCCCTTACTGTGTAAAGTGAGAAACACCTCGAAATGGAACTTGGATTTTTATTTTAAAATCTCAAAAATCAAGATCAGTATCTGTTCCTGTCGCCAATTATTTGTTTTGCACTGGATATTCATTATAAATCACAAGCGTCTAAATTCTCATGCCCTAATCAATTTAACAAAAAGCTCATGAGTATTTCTAATGCTGAATTATTTTTGCAATAATTTTTGGCCAAAATCTGCTTTCACCAATATGACAGACTGTTACATAAACAAATACAACAAAACCTCCTAATCATTTTCAACCTAATTTGGGAGGTGGAAGGCAAGCCCAAAGCCAGACATTAGGAGCTATAAAAGGTAAATACCAACATACCTATAAAAACATATATAGTAATTTTCTATTTTCTTAGCTTTTCCAGAGCTTCTTGGAGAGGTAGGTGCCAGCAAAAAATAGATTCCCAATTGGAATACAGTTATAGTCTTACCTTGGAATTAATAAATGACACAAGCAAGGATGTATTCAACAGCCTCAAACTTGCTATTTATATAAGAATACAAAGTAATTGTGGAATTTCAGGATTTTAGCACAAATTTATCTCAAAATAATCCTACTTAAGTTCTTCACCTGGCAAATGGACACTTCCTAAAATTACCAGGCTTAAATGAGATTGCCTGCTGTATAACAAGTAATATGTCCTAAAAATGGAAGGTGTCATCTGATAACAAGTGAAGAAATTGAAACCTCCCAGAGTAAAAATCTCTTTACCCAATGTTTCACTGCTAGACAGCAGAACTGAGACCAAAACTGAATGAAGCCTTCTAATACTTAGCCACATGCTCCCATGATTCTTGGATAAAAAAGCATATGCTACTTTGTTTCTGTTTAGAAATCCAAAGTAGTACAGTAAGAAAAATAAAGTTCTGAAATACAGGAAACATAAGATGCTTAAAATAAATACAGGTGTTATGTAACTTCTTTCTCACTCTCATTCGATCATTCGAACCATGTGTTCCAGATGCCATGTTATTCTCCCAATTTGTTTTGGTTTCTACTTGGAATTCAGCAGTTAATATTATTCACAACAGTACTTTCTAGCTACCTATAATGAGGAGTAAATGACACTAAGCAGCCTGTTTTTGAGCTGCAGTTTCAAATGTCTAAACTGTTCTCCTCCTGAAGTTGTAACAAATCATATTTGGACTTATTGAACCCTAGTGCTAGTTAACTGAAAAATACTGCCTTTCATGTACTTTTCTGAACATATTTTTTCCTTCTGAGTATTTTAGCAACTGTTCAAGAAACGAAGGACAGAATAACATTTATCTTCAAACTTTTTATATTTTTTCTTATGAATTAAAAATCCAACTTAAATAAACCATCTTACCACTCTTCCAAGGTCCAATCCCTCCCCGGAACCACACCAGAGAAAGATAAATGATCGAGGGGCTGCAATCTCATCAATTTCTAACTTCATAATCTGTAGGAAACCAAAACAATATTGCATAAAAGTATTTTGTTTCCCAATCATCCTAAATCCAAAAGAAAAACCATTGAGATTTATCAGGACTTTCAGTAGCTGTGTTCTTTAACTGTACTAATTTTCATTAGAAAATAAATTTTATCCTCAAAATTTATTCTACTGTTTTCTTATTCTATATTAAGAAAACAAACACACATGCACATATATATACACACGATTTTATACAGAAAAAAGTTATAGGGGACCATATTCATAGAATAATGGAATTTTATAAGAGGTAGCTTGAGAGAGCAGCCCTTTATGATTTATAGAAAAAGAAACTGAAATAGGAAGAGGTTAAATTACCCCCAAATTAGGAGCAAAATTAAAATGAAATATAACAAATGTTTGGGGAAGATTTGGTTTCCAGTATCTACAGAAGTTCTACATAAAATAAATCAATATGCACATTTCATTATAATGACCACTTCATGTCTAAAATGCCAAAAAAAAAAAAAAAAAATACAGTCTCATTTTTCCAAGGAAGACTTACAAATGGCCAACAGCCACATGAAAAGATGCTCAACATCACTCATCATCAGGGAAATACAAGTCAAAACTACAATGAGAGATCACCTCACACCTGTCAGAATGGCTAAAATTAACAACACAAGAAACAACAGGTGTTGGCAAGGATGCAGAGGAAGGGGAACCCTTATTCACTGTTGGTGGGAGTGCAAAATGGTGTAGACACTCTGGAAAACAGTACGGAGTTTCCTCAAAAAGTTAAACCTAAAACTACCCTACGATCCAGCAATTACACTACTGGGTATTTACCCAAAGCATGCAAAAATACTGATTTGAAGGGGCACATGCACACGAAGTTTATAGCAGCATTATCAGCAATAGCCAAACTATGGAAAGAGCCCAAACGTCCATCAACTGATGAATAGATAAAGATGTGAGATATATTTACAATGGAATATTACTCAGCCATAAAAAAGAATGAAATCTTGCCATTTGCAATGACACAGATGGAGCTAGAGAATATTATGCTAAGCAAAATGAGTCAAAGAAAGACAAATATATTATTTTACTCATATGGAATTTAGGAAACAAAACAAATGAATAAAGGAGAGGAAAAACAGAGAGGCAAACCATAAAATAGACTCTTAACTATAGAGAACAGAAGGTTGATGGAGGGAGGTGGGCGGGGGATAAGCTAAATGGGTGATGAGCATTAAGGAGGGCACTGGTTGTGATAAGCACTGGGTGTTGTATGTAAGTGATGAATCACTAAATCCAACACCTGAAACTAATATTAACTATATGTTCACTAAGTGGAATTTAAATAAAAACTTACAACAAAAAATTAATGTATAATTTTGTTTTCTTTGCATGTGTTGTTCTATGTCTTCCCTTGTATGTGTATGTGTTTCCCTTGTGTGTCACATTAAAAAAAAGTTGTTCAAATAATTAAATCTGTAAATTTCCACACAGTCACATAAAAAACTGTAAAACCAACCATTTTATATGATATTCTTTTTCTTCTAGTTTTCTGCCACAGTTAAGTTTCAGAGACCATGGTTTAAGCAAATATTTATATTTCATTTATTTAAAAAATCTTTTTCTTTTTTAAGATTTCATTTATTTATTTGTCAGAGAGAGAGAGAGCACAAATAGGCAGAGTGGCAGGCAGAGGCAGAGGGAGAAGCGGGCTCCTCGCCAAGCATCATGACCTGAGCTGAAGCCAGCCGCTTAACCGACTGAGCCATTCAGGCGTCCCTATTTAAAAAATCTTAACTTTAGTAACAGATCCATTTAAGTTATAACCGTATCATCTCTAACTTAATCTAAAAAGAAAAATGTTATTTGACAGTAATAATGGAAATAAGTTACAATATGTATAAACCTAGTGAGTTTTATATTGACTTTTTTAAATCTTGAAATCTCTCATCTGATATTCTTATAAGAATAAGTAATTATGTAACACACACACATATTCCTCCATGTTTATACATGAAATAGATAAAAATAAGTGATGCCACACATTAGTGAAGAACATTCAGCAAATTATTCTCTTGACATTGCAGCTCTAAATGCTAAGTGTTGGTACTTTAAATAAGTGCTTATATCCTTTACCAAAATGTGTTGACCACTACAGACTCTCTAATGTGAAAGAGAATACTCGTGAAATCCTCTTTTCTTATTTACATTTTATATATTAGTTTAACTACTGGCACTTTCTTTAGGATATTATCATATAAAGGTTACGAACTTAGGGCTCAAGGGCCAGACAAAACATTTCAATATGCCGCCAGAGTTGTTCAGGGAAATTAAATTGAAATCAAGAATATGCATATAAAATGGAGTTTCTTTATTTCAAAATTCTGTTAGTCTGTCACATACAATTGAAGCACATATAATTCACTGACCAAACCTTAGAGATTGGCCAGAGAAAATAAAGTTCAGCCTAGTTACAGCCGACCCATGAACAATGCAGGGTTTAGTGGCACCAACTCATACCCCCCATAGAAAATGCGAGTATAACTTCTGACTCCCCAAAACTTAACTACTTATAATTTACTGTTGACTAGAAGCCCTACTGATAACATAAACAGTCAATTAACACATTTTATGTGTTATATGTATTTATACTCTATACTTAAAGTAAGCCAGAGAAAAGAAAATGTTACTAAGAAAATCATAAGGAAGAGAAATATATTTATACTACTTTTCTGTAAAAAATCCATGTAGAAGTGAAATCGTGCAGTTCAAATCCACATTGTTCAAGGATCAACTATAATAATCAGACATAATGAGATTTTTTTTCAATTTTCTTTCTTTTGACTAAAGTCACAAAGATTGTTTTTATATTATTAGTCAATTTTGATGAAGATATGGCTACACAGATATTTCTTAAACACTACTGGAAGGAACATAAATTTGTGCAACCCATCTGGAAAATTCCCAGCAATAAATACCAAGAGTATTATGTCTTTTGCGTTGTCTTTAGAATACTATATACTGTTACCTTTCTGAATTTCAATTAGTACAAATTACATTTATCATCAGAGGATGGGAAAAACTTTATCAAAGTGATAAGATCCATAAAAATGTAAATAAGAATGTCAGAGGGATTGAAGATGAAAGAAAAGCTTCAAGGAGGAAAAACTAGAGGTATATCTTGAAGATGAAATAATATTAATAAGAGTAACTATCATTAACACAGAAGAGGACATGCAAGGATTCAGCACCGTTTCCTATGAAACACCAGTCTTGACAGTGTCAGTCCTTTCCCAACCTCCCTTCTGTGCTCAACACTCCTGCCTACTCTGTCCTTGAAATTCCCTATTCCCTTGGCCCCTATGACATTCGTACTCTTGGTTTTCCTTATTTATCTCTGACCCATTCTTTTGACCTCTCTTTTATATGTGCCTCTTAAATGTAAAAGTTTCCTGAGGCTTTACTGTCAATCCACATGTTATCTTAATTAAGACACTATCTCAGGATATTCTCATAGGTTTGATGCACTAATCTTCTGAATCTGTATTTTGAGACACAAATCTGTCCTCTGAATGACATATTCCTATTACAACCTCCACATCGATGTCTCACATACACCTCAAAATCAACATGTTCAATATGATCTAATCCCTCCAATCTAGCTCTTCTTAAATTCACTCTTTCTCAACTGGTGAAAACCCAAGACTCAAACCTTTGAATCATCCTTAACTCTCCCCCCTCATTCCAATCAATAGAGCTCACCACAGTATCTACTACACATTACTGAATTTTATCACCTTTCTATTCTTACTACCGTCACCCCTATTTAAGGTCCCTTCATCTCCTAACTAGGCTATTGCAACAGTCTTCTAACTGCTCTCCCCTTTCCAGACTTTTCCTCTAGTCCATACTCCACACACTAATCTGACCATTTAACTGAACTGGTTAAAGCCCTTCAAAGACTCCTTGATGTCTTCAGGGCAAAAGTTTAAGCTTCTAAGAAGACATCATCTCAAGAAAGGCCCAATCTATGTTCTAACATCAACCTACAAACCAGATATTCTTTGTCTTCATCCCTTCTGCTCTTACTGTTCTTTCCATTTGGAATCATCATCCCATCCCTTTCTTTATCTGGCCAATTACAACTAGTCTCTTTATATTGTTAATATGTCACCTCCTCTTTGTTCATGTACCCCATCCTCCAAAGCTTGGGTCAGTTTTTCTCAGATCATCTTATGCAGTCCTCCATTATAGAACAAAATAATTATGCAATTATTATTTTAGGTCAATATTTATCCCATTAAACTACATGCTCCTTAAGTTCAAGTATCAGGGCTTATTCACCTTTCAATCTCCAGTACCTACCACATTGCCTAGCACAGAGTGGTACTCAGTAACTATTTGTTATTTTTGTTATTGATCAGTAAAAACAGATAACTTTATGTAACTGACTGAAGTTACCAGCCTAATTTTATTTAGGAAAATGTAATTTTATCACAATTATATTATACTGAAGTTATGTATCTTTTTTATCCATTATACTGTAAGTTCCTTGAAAAAAAGAAATCATGTTTTTTATATATACATGTATTATACTCTAGTGTTTACTAAAACTAAGCAAATGCAGAAAGAGTTACCAATCATTCTGGCTTTAGACTTTTCTAGCTATACATTCAAGGACTCTAAGACTGGAACTGGGAGTCTTCTACAGATTATTTACTCACTACCTGCTCAACTTCTGCCCCAAAAAGAAGAATCAGACCAAAGATAGTGTAATATCTGTCAATGTACCCTGGATCTTCCACCATATTATATACTATGTATTTATCATTCCTAAAAAGATAGGAATATTTATAATCTCATCAAATAAATATTCATTTGAAAAATAAATAATTACAATGTAGAAAGTTTCATCATACATCATCCCAAGTCCAGCATTTTTCATTAGCAGTGATGCCAGTTTCTCTGTAATATTCTTCTAAAGGGGGTTCCAGAAGAATCACATCAAATTTAGGTGTCAGTTCTCTGATGTCAAAGGCTTCTATATCTGCTTGTAAGTACCTATTTGATTAAGGCATAAAAAGTGACTAAGAGATTTTCAAATATCTTACAGATGATAATGAAAGGAATTTCTTAAATATTACTAAACACTATTTACAAAGTAATCATAAACTAATTACTGAATACCTTTTTTATGCAGGAGTATCTTTCTTCAGTATAGACAGTAAACCATCGACCAACACTCTTCTCTACAAGATGGATACAATCACACTACAAACTAAAATCGTATTCCCCTATGTACATCAAGAATGTACTTCTCTCATTTTTACACTGAATATCCATAGAGTATGTAAGTCTCTGAGCCCCATTTCATCATCATCTGAATTTCCTAAGGACTACCACACTATTTTTTCTTAATTGTTAAGTTAGAAAAACTATTTGTTAGGTTTAAAATCCTCCCTCTAAAAAATTGTTTCTAAAGATGGGTATAATTTTCTTTTATCAATTTGTTTGTTAGTAGAATTGTTTATATTAACAGCCTTTTCCGACTACCTAGTATAAATTATGACTAGCCTTTACTGCAAGGTTTTTTCACACATAGTATTAAAGTAATTTAAATACAAAATACTTTAGCAGTTTTTTAAATTGGATGAATATTAGAATCTGCTAATATTTTTCTCCACACACTTGGACTTCTTTGTGGTTCTTCTAATCACTAACAGAATATATTTTAGCAAATTGTTAAATGTATAAAATGTTCAAAGTAAGCTAAATGTGAATTAAGTAGATTTTCCAATTTCAAGGACTTTTTACACATTTTTGAGGAAGACATTATTCTGTTTAGCAAAGGTGAAAATGAATTTTCATAATCCAATATGTTAAGAATAGTATCCCTGAATGCTGAGTTATAATTTTTATTTTTTTCTTTTCCTTCATCTAAGTTTAATAACGTCCTTCAACAAATAAACTGCTTTTTGAAAGGAAAAGTCATTTAAAAACATTTTAAGAAACTCAAGAATACAACAAACGTGAATGATTTTTCTAAGAAAACATTTAAAGACACTTGAAGGAAATTATCTAGAAAACTAAAAAAATAAAATAAAATGAGAGCACTCAGCACTGGAATGTCAAACGAATCTATTTTACCATACACAGGAAAAAAGTTTGTTAACATTATATAGGTGCTGAATTTTCTTTCAAACAGAAAGGCTACAGGATAAAAAAACTGCTATTTTAAGCCTGAGTTGGGAATAAAAACTGAAATAACACACTTACATAGGAGGAGTGTTAGATTTAGCTATTAACTCATCCTTCAGCCTGATGAGCTCCCTCAGTTTAGGGTATTCTTCAAATCTGTCAGCCAAACCTGAGGACAAAAAATAATAAATACTAAACTTCAATACAACTGAAGTTAGTATCAGTGAATTCAAAGATTATGAGCCCTCTCAGGAAAACACAACAATACATAATCACCACTTTATTCTCGTGTCCTTTTAAAAAAGTTAATTTTGAGTATTTTTTAAATATTTCATATATACATTTCATATCTAATGACCCTAATCCCACATGCAGGCAAAAGCCCAGTCTAAAACAATAAATCATTTAATCTCTCATATTTAAGTTAAATCTGCTCAAAGCATTAAGTTAAATCATTTTGTTCTGAGGGAAAGAAAAGAACAACTGCTTTCTTCTACCATGTTATCCCCCTTTCTATTAGCTAAAAGAATTACTTCTCCTTAAGAAGCTAGTGATTACTGAGGTTTGTACTTAGCTTCTTAAATAGTTATCAAAAGCAGAGAAAATGAGTATTTCTTATGATTATGTATAGGAAGAAACAAAGAATAGTTAGAGATGATAGAACGCTGCTGATGATCTTAAATTAACTGGCTATGGCTCATGGACACAACGCAGAACAAATCTAGTAAAGAAAATATTGAGTCCCTAATAGTAGACTACCTCTCACCTCCAAGACAAGTTTTTCTCTATTTCTTATATCAATATTTATAATTTTAAAGATTTCACATCTCCACATCATTATAAACCAAATCCCCATATATATTTTCAGGCTTAAGATCTTAAAAAACATATATAAGTCCTACAAAGGGTACTTAAAAACATGAGACTCACTGTTCCCACGTCCTCAAAATGTTTTAGATCTTTGAGCTTAGAAGAGATTTTAGGTAAAGCAGCATAATGCCTGTTTAAACAACTATAGGGATAAGCAGGGCTTTGAATATCAAAGATTCCTAAAATCTTTTATTTGGTTTTCTCCCCACGTCGAACCCAAGAAACATATTTCTAACAATATAAATCATATAAGCAGCATCTTAATTTAAAAACCAAAAGTACAGACATTAATAACTTTAATATTAAAGAGTAGAAGTGAAAGATTTTGTAAAGCCTCTTCAATCAGTCCTTACAAAACAAATTGCAAATAAAACAAGTTTAAAGATTTTATTATAGTCAGGTTTTAATCACAGTAGAATTGGCTCTCACTCTTCTATAACAGAAAGTTAAGTTTTTCTCAATCCGTAATAGTTTCCTAAGTACTTTATCTTTGCTGTGGGGAAATAAGGAAATAAGTATCTTAAAAGCATAAAGGTGGATATTGAAATTCAGTTATTCAACTAGCATAAAAAACAGCTTTACTGAAGTATAACTGATGTATAAAAAACACACATATTTAATGTACACAATTTGATGAATTTAGACATTTGCATACACCTGTGAAATCATCACAACCAAGGCAACAGACACATCCATCACCTCTAAAAGTTTTCTTGTGTTCCTCTAGAGGGTGTGTGTGTGTGTGTGTTCATGTGTGATAGGAACGCTTAAAATGTGATCTACCCTTAACAGATTTTTAAAGTTTTTTTGACTACAGTCAACAGTATTGCTGATTTTAAGCACAATGTTTATAGTAGATCTCTAGAACTAATTCATCTTGCATAACCGAAACTTTTTATCAATTCAGTAACAACTTCCTATTTTCCCCTTCCTCCAGCCCGATAACCACTGCTCTCTGATTCCATGAGTTTGACTATTATAGGTACTTCATAAAAGTGTAAATATTTATCATATTACATATACTCTTAGGTACCTAAGTATTTGCATATTTGTTCCATGACTGGCTTATTTCACTTCGCATTATCATAACTTTTTATGCTACAGCCAAATTTTGCTCGTGAAAACACTAAAATCAGTTTCTACTTCAAGAGTAACTTCAAGAGTTGCTTTCGAGCAACACATAAAAAATAAATCAGATGATATCAAAATTAAATTTTTTTTGCGTTGCAAATGATACCATCGAGAAAGTAAAAAGGCAACCCACAGATTGGGAGAAAATACTTGCAAATCATATGTCTGATAAGAGACTTGGATTGAGACTATAAACTCTTATAATGTAATAATAAAAAGGCAAATAACCACTTAAAAAATAGGCAAAGAGTGTGGATATTTTCCCAAAGTAAATATTTAAGCAGTCAACAAACATGAAAAGATGCCTAATATCATTAGTCGCTAGGAAAATGCCTAAGTCAAATCATAGCAAAAATTATCACTTCATACCCACTAGGATGGGTATAATTAAAAAGACAGGTAATAGTAAATGTCAAGCATGGGAAGAAACTGGAACCCTGATACATTATTGGGAGGAATGTCAAATGGTACAGCTGCTTCAAAAAACAATTGTGCAGTTCCTCCAAAAGTTAAACAGAGAATTAACACATGACCCATCAATTCCACTCTTAGTTATATGCCTAGGAGAAATGAAAGCATATGTTCACACAAGAATTTTACATGAATATTCATGCAGCACTGTTTATAACAGCCAAAAAGTGGAAACAACCCAAATGAATGAATATACAAAATGTGGTATATACATACAATGGAGTATTATTTGGCAGTCAGAGCAAATGAAGTACTGGTTCATGCCACAACATCAACGACTCTTGAAAACACTGTGCCGAGTGAAAGAAGTCAGTCACAAAATACTACATATTGTACAATTCCATTTATGTGAAATGTCTAGGATAGGCAAATTGCTAGAGATAGAAAGTCAATTAATGGTTACTTAAGGTTAGGGGGCAGACGAGGAGGAGGCAATGGGAACTGACTGGTAATGGGTACTGAGTTTCTTTAGGGGAGATGAAAATTAGATTGTGGTAATGATTGCACAAACTGGATTTACTAAAAAAAAAACAACAACAAAAAACCCCCCAGAATTATATCCTTTAAATGGGAGAACTATATGGTACATGAATTATCTCAATAAAGCTATTTTTAAAAATGTCCGGGTAACACATTTGAGGGACTTATTAGTAGACTGGACAGGGGCTGAGGGAAGAACCTCTGAGCTTGAGCAACCTCAAAAACTGAGAAGCAAAGAGAACAAAATCTGGAAAAACAAAAAACAAAACAAAACAAAAGCTAGAAAATCCAAGAACTATGGGACAACTACAGAAGATGTAACATGTGCAATGGAAATACCAGAATAATGAGAGAGAGGAAGAGAAGAAATACTTGAAATAATAATGACTGAGAATTTCTCCAAATTAATGTCAGACAACAAACCAGATCCAGGAAGCTCAGAGAATATCAAATGCCAAAAAAACCCTAAACTATGGCATATCGTTTTCAAACTACAGAACATTAAAGATAAAGAAAAAATCCTAAAGAAAACAGAGGGAAAAAACACCATGCCTACAGAAGAACAAAGATAAGAATTATATCCAATTTCTCAGAAACATGCAAGCAAGAAAAGATTGGAGTGGAATATTTAAAGTGTTGAAAGGAATAAAACACCAGCCAAGATTCCTATACTCTGTGAAATTGTTCTTCAAAAGTGAAAGAGAAATACTTTCTTAGAAAAATAAAAATTGAGGAAATTTGTTGCCAACAGACCCGACTTGCAAGAAATAGTAAATTCTTTAGAGAGAAGGAAAAAAATAATATAGGTGAGAAAATCGGGCCTACAAACGAAGGAAAAGCATCAAAGAGGGAATAAATGAAGGTAAAATAAAAATGCAAGGATAGTCACAGAACCAAACTGAAGAAGGAAGGAAAGAAGGGAGTGAGTAACACTGCTGGAAGGAAAAGGAGGGTATACTGGAAGTATGGAGAATGAAAATAGAAAGCCAGGAAAAATAATTTTGGAATTAGAAAAGCCACGCCAGGAAAAATGATTTTGTTAGAAATAATCCACAAAATGGATAAATTACATGCATGTAATCAAGATAACAATAGCATATTCCCAACAAATCTAACATACCTACATCCCTGATGAAATTTTGAGGTCTATGTCCAGTGTCTACAAAATGTTGGCAGTAATCATTATGGGGATTTAAACTCTGCGTTCCCTAAAGAAAAAGTCAAAATTAAATTAAAAGCATTTACTCTAATGGCAGATACACTAACTCTGTACTTTATTTTTTATTATGAGGCCAAACAAAATAGAAGTTGATATATAAAGAAAAATTAGTAATATTTGAAAACCAACTAAAATGACAGTAATACTCTTTAGTGGCTACAGACATTGATATAGCATTATCTCATCCTAAATAGCCAAGTATTGGAAGACTATTTCAAGAAAAATTTTAAATGATTTTTATTTTATAATAATGATTCCTCAATAACTGAAAAAATATTGAAAATAGTATTTAAAATTTTTTCATGCACAGAGCTGAAATGTGAAGAGTTATGATATGAAAATTTATTTACCTTAAGAAAAGTACTAGAATCTTTATAAATCTCTTCTTCATAAGGCAAATTCTCTTCTTCCTGTTGCATTTCTAATTCATCCTTGGAAAAGGAAGAATAGACATTTTATGTATAGGAGGAATATTTTATGTATTTATGATATGTTAAGTATTAAGACTCAATATAAATATATGTTTTTAAGATTTTATTTATTTATTTGATAGAGAGCACAAGCAGGGGGAGCAGCAGGCAGAGGGAGAGGGAGCAGGCTCCCGCTGGGCAAGGAGCCTGATGTGGGGCTCGATCCCAGGACCCTGGGATCATGACCTAAGCCGAAGGCAGACACTTAACCCAGTGAGCCACCCAGGCACCCCAAGACTCAATAAAAATATTTCATTTCCCTAAGACATAATTTTTCAAATTATCATTAAAGTCAAACACGGAAGTCTTTGCATGCTTATCATTACCTAGTTATTTTTACAATAAAAAAAATTTCCTTTTCATTCTCATCAATAAATACCTGTCTATAACTATTGATTTTGTTGACTGAATTGTTTAATATTATTTATCTCATCATACTATAAAATTTGGAATTTAGTTCAAATCATGAAAGACATGGCCGCCAATGGGGCAATTTTACTTCTATTAAAAACCATACGATACTACTATTTTTATCAGATGATAAGAAAGTAAAACAGCCTTATTTCTGATATGGAAAAGCTTATTGGTCTGGAGAGATCAAACTAGCCACAACATTCCCCTCAGCCAAAACCTAATCTAGAGCGAGGTCCCCACTCTCTTCAATTTTATGAGGCCTGAGAGAGGTAAGTAAGCTGCAGAAGGAAAGTCTGAAGCTAATAAAGGTCAGTTCATGAGGTTTAAGAAAAAAGGCCATCTCCGTAACATAAAAGTGTAAGGCGAAGCAGCAAGCGCTGATGTGGAAGCTGCAGCAAACCTAAGGCAAGACCCTCCACCAGCAAAAAAAGATTAAAACTTGCTAAAAAACTCAAATGACGGCTAGCATTTTTTAGCAATAACGTATTTTTTTTTTTAAAGACTTTATTTATTTATTTGTCAGAGAGAGAGAGAGAGCACAAGTAGGGAGAGTGGCAGGCAGAGGGAGAAGCAGGCTCCCAGCTGAGCAAGGAGCCTGATGCAGGACTTGACCCCAGGACCTGGGGTGAATAACCTGAGGCGAAGGCAGATCCTTAACGGACTGAGCCACTCAGGCATCCCAGCAATAAAGTCTTTTTAAATTAAGGCATATATCTTGTTTTATTAGATATTAATCCTGTTGCACATTTGACAAACTATAAGATAGTACAGACGTAACTTTTATATGCACTGGGAGAATAAAAATTTCATTTGACTTGCTTTATTGCCAGTCACTTCATTTTGGTGGTCTGGAACCAAACCTGCAGTGTCTCCAAGGTATGCCTGTATACATATGCTACGACAATTATTTTAGAAGGTTTAAAATTGAGCTTTTCATCAAATTTATTTTCCTGGATAAGACTCTATTATTGTGGGGTGCCTGGGTGACTCAGTGTCTGCCTTTGGCTTGGGTCGTGATCCCAGGGTCCTGGGATTGAGCCCTCCGTCGAGCTACCTGCTCAGTGGGAAGTCTGCACGCTCCCTCTATGTGCTTTCTCTCTCTCAAATAAATAAATAAAATCTTAAAAAATAATAATAAAAATAAATTTAAAAGAAAAAGAATCTATTATTGTAAGGATTTATATCTTTCTTGACCAGAAAATTGCCCTGTTCTCTACTTGCCTTATATTCTTCCATTTTGTCTTCATCTGTCTCTCCTTCATCCTGACATTTACGTTTTGCATTTGGAGCAGAGGTATCGTAGGAAGCCCTGAAAATTAAAACTGAAGTGTCACACACAGATATAGAAAGATGTATAAATGGCAGCTATTAATAATATTAAATAATGGTTTACAAAAACAGAACAAGACACATTTTTTCTGATTAAATAGTATCTATTCATCCAGTTTATTAAAAAAAAAAAAAAAAAATCACACAACCTGATTGGCAATTCTGTATTTTACTTTTAGGAGAAAGCAGCCAAATCAGAAACTAAGCTTTTATAATGGCTGTATGGCAAAAAGAAACTTCTACATTATATATCATTCTAATTTGTCTTAAGCAAAACTTATATTCAAATTAATAACCAGAATACTGAAAAATTCTGAAGTGCTTTATGAACTACCAAATGAATACCACTTTTAGGGTATGTATGTTTTCTTTTATAAGAATTTGTAAATATAATTATTTATTTATGGTATGTAAGCTAATTCTTAGTCTAACATTTCATTCTAACTACTTTATGAATGAGAACTTACTATATTCAGAAAGTATTTCATAATTCATGAATACTAAAAACCAGTATTTCTGAAATCTTTACTTTGATGCTTGTCATAACAACACACTTCATACCTAGGATTATTTGTTTATCAAAACAATAACCAGGGGCGCCTGGGTGGCTCAATCAGTTAAGCGTCTGCCTTTGGCTCAGGTCATGATCTGGGGTCTTGGGATCAAGCCCCATGTTGGGCTTCCCACTCAGCGGGGAGTCTGCTTGTTTCTTTCCTTCTGCCCCCCATCCAACTTGTGCTTGGCCTCTCTCTCTCTCTCAAATAAATTTTTTAAAAAACAAACAATAACATTTTCACAATATTAACATGTCACTAAAAAAAAAAAATTATTCAACTGACCTGCAAGTTTCTCTTGTTTCAGCAATTTCTCTCTGCTCATCTTTGCTATTTAACACAGCACCAATGCTGTCAGCACTTTCTGCTCCCAACTGAGAAAAGAAAAAAACCAAAATTAGATCATAATGCACTTTCCTGCCTGTGTAGCAACATTTAATATATCAGGTATTTAAAAAACAAACAAACAAACAAAACTCTAACTACCTCAGCAGGCAAGTGGATTAATTACCTTGCAGGAAAAATAGGAAATACCTTGGAACAAAACCATGTTAATTAGGAACAAATCTGAGAGCTAGCGAGCATCTTATGCTTTCAGTTATATTTGAAATTAAGACAATTTTAGCCAATCCTCTACTTTTCAATTAAATAATAAAACATAATTTAGTAGTAGTAGCAACAACAAAAAAGTAGCTAACATATAGTGTATACAGGGTGGCAGGCATTAACACTTTATATCCATCAGCTCATATATTATACCTTATTTATTTTGTGCTGTAATAAATATTTATCCAGTTTTACTCAAGCCAAGTCTTTATATAATGATTTACAGGCACAATACTGAATTTTAATAATACCTAAAAAATGGTAACGCAAATTCTGTTTGGCAGTAGGGGAAATACTGCAAAATACAACAAATAACTAGTTGAGATAAGCTGGCTACACAGAATGGGATCAGTTCATGGAAATCTTTAAAAGCTAAATGAACAACCATGGGGGACATAGGCCATGGGGGACAATTTAATTTTTTTTTAAAGTTTTTATTTATTTATTTGACAGAGAGAGAGAGATCACAAGTAGGCAGAGAGGCAGGCAGAGAGAGAAGGGGAAGCAGGCTTCCTGCTGAGCAGAGAGCCTGATGCGGGGCTTGATCCCAGGACCCTGGGATCATGACCTAAGCCGAAGGCAGAGGCTTTAACCCACTGAGCCACCCGGGCGCCCTGACAATTTAATATTTTTAAATACAAGATGGGCATGAGGAAATCTGCTTTAAATAGTCTCTTTAGCTCAGGAGAGGGAATATACTAAAATATCAGAGCTACAAGTCCCTAGCCTTGATCTTAAACAATCACCACTGCATTTTTAGTCTGCCTACTTCATGACTCCCCTAAGGTTTCTCCAACGATAGATCTCTTACAATATATCAAATGTTCCTGATATTTTAACTCTTCCTCAACCCTATTCTCATTAGTTAGAAGACACATCTACTTCCCATAGTTAAAATGAACTCTAATCTTCTTCCCATAACTGACTCCTCTCTCTTCAGGTCTCAGATGGGACAAGTGATTTCCTTAAGGAGTACATAGAATAAGTAGCCTCCTTCCACTTTTCCCCTTTTTATCTCATTTCCTTATGTGGATCATAGTACTTAATACAACTTTCAATTATCTTATGTTTTACTTTTGTTTACTCCCTGTTTATATAGTTTCAAAGTATCACGACTTCCAATTATTTTATTTTACACTTCAATTATTTTATCCTTACTTTTGTTTACTTCTCCGCAAGTTACATGTAAGCTCCCTAAGGGGATGAATTCCGTCTTCTTGGTATCTGTATGTTCAGCAGCTTGTATAATGCCTGACTCAGAGTATATGCTCAATATTTGAACGAACCAATTAGATTTCCTACTACATTAGAATACAATGTATTAAAATAGAAATGCTTTAAGTTAAAATTCTGCTCACATATATAATTGTCCTCTCATGCTCCAAAAAAAAAACAAAACCAAACAAACAAAAAAACAATTGTGGAATGACTGGAATAAGTAGTCATAGATTTTCTGTTATGGAAGCACTAAATATACTTTAATAATTGTGACAATTTGGTACCATTTGAAAGCATATACGATTTTTTTGGAATAAAGCTATAGCTAAGTAAAAAGCAGGTGTAAGTTGCTGACGTTTATATTCTGTATAACAATAAGTAATGTAAGTAGTGTACTCAACAGTAAGGACAATGAAAACCAGGTGGAAGAAGACCCTTAGCCAGAGAGATCAAGACTGTTTTCATTACAATGTTCTGACCTGAGCTGTGCTACAGTAGATGGACAGAAATCAGAAAGGAAAAACAATTTTTTTTTTAAAATCATAAATTGCACAAACCACATTCTGGAGAGTAATCTGTGTTGTTCAAAAACAGAAAAGCAATTGAAAGGCTGAAATTAGTTGCTAAAGTGGAGGTCTGTCATTGATTATATAAGACATCCTTACTTCAGTGGAAACAGTTCCTAACCAACTAGAGGACTATGGAGCAGCTAGTGTACTGGAAAGAGCATGGAAAAGCCTAAAACTACAAGCTTGCAAACTTACAAACTTTGTGGGCTTCCGCATGTAACTTAAATTCTTTGAGCTCTATTTTCTGCACCTATAAGATGCAAATAGCATCTGACTTGTAGGACTGAAGATAATGTATATAAAAAACTTAGCAGAGTCTTGATTCATCGAAGGTACTTAATAAACAGCACCCATCATTAAATTTTATGCACTATGCAAGCATTATGCAAGCTTTTTTAGGGTAAGGACCACTTTTTATTCATAGTTGAACTGCCAGGGGCTACTAGATCCCCTTGTATATAGTGAGACACAAAAATAACTATTTATGAATACATTTTGAGTCAAATAATTAAAACTAAAACTAAAAACTAAAAAACTAAAAAATAAGAACCTTATTTGGTGATAACAAAGCTACTGAATATTTTGAAGACAACACAATAAAAGAAGGTATGAAAAAGAAGGCTTGGAAAAGATACCTGATTTGTCCCAGATCATAATGGTAGAAGGACAGAAAAGATCTGATTCCAAATTTTCACATTTTTAACACTATATATACCATAATCATATATGGTTATATATACCATAACCACATAACCATATATATTCAACCATATATATACCATAAACCTTTTCATCAGATCATTATAGGTTTCAAATTTTCATTTACTAAAACCAAGATTCATTACTGAAAAACAACGGTAAGATGCCTTATTAAAACCTCTTAGTATTTCCTCCATCACTTTTAGTGATATGAACGGTAGGATGGAAAACACAAACTCTGACTCTAAGTAGAGGTGTACATCTGCATTTTCTGCATGTGTACTCTCCTGATCAAGTGTTAATTTACACACGAGAAGCAGAGAAGACAAGCTTTAGAGAGAGAAACCTGGGTTCAATTTTCTGGCCTAGCGGTGAGTGACACGGGGCAAAAATTACTTAACCTCTCTGGCCTCTGTTTCATTATTTGGTAAGTGAAGTCAATGATATCTATTTCAAGGGTTTACTGTGGCTGATACAGAGTAAGAATTCAAATATTAGCGGTGAGTGATGACGAATATACCGTACTTAGCAACACACAAGATGCACAAACTAAAATTTCACTCAGGCTACTTCTAATGCAGTCTTTAGACATGATTCCAAAGAGAACAATATAAATCTATTTCACAAGGAAGACACAACCTCAAGAATTAGGTGCTAAGAAGAAAGGCCTGACACAGACCACCATTTAAATAGTTTAGAGGAACTTAAGGGATAACAAGTCACTTTTCCTTGCGTGAACTACGGTAATTTATTTACAAAGACCAAGGCTTTGTATCCCCATCATTGAGCCCTGCGCCAGACACTTGGCGGGCATTCCATAATGGTTGCTGAAGACCAATCGTGGCGTTCGGTTTAGCAACTTAATGACAGCGGCACAGAATGGAGAATATTTGGGGGACTGCGGAAGTTAAGAACAAGAAAGGCAGGTAGGCCTAGAGATCACGGTTGCGGGACCAGGAAAGTATGCACCGCAGTGCGCAGGCAAAGACAGAGAAGAGGGGGAGGGGAGGAGAAGGGAACCGCGCACGCGCATTCTCGATTCCTCCCTGGGCCGCGGACCTGCTGCGCAAGGAGCTGTCGCCGTAACTTCTGCCGCTCCCGGATCTCCTGCAAGCGGCTGTCCATGTCCCAACTCCTGTTTCCCACTGCCCCCAAAACCTGACAATTAGCGGATGAAAAATCACCCGATTTTTCTTCTAAGTCTATGGAACACAAGATTCACCGGTACCTTCCAAGCACCGGGTATCCCACAGCCTTTCTTCAATAGGTATTTCCGGCGCGGCCGGTATTGGCTCCACCGAGCCCGGAAGTCCCACCTCCTTCTGGACGCCCGCGATTTGACGTCCCTGTAAAGGACCCAATGAGGGATGTTGTGGCGGCGGATCGGTCTCTGTAGCACTTCTGCCGCCTAGAACTGCGTCTGTCAGAGCCGCTCCAGAGTGGGTCCACCTGCTGGCCTCTCGTTTGTTCTCCCTTGGGACATAAGGCTTCTTTGGTTTATCAGCAGTTTACGAGGTGTGGATCGTTTCGTTGATTCCCTTTTCCATTAGTTCCCCAATTGCCAGTACTGACGGTAAAATTTGCCAGATAGCAGTTTTTTTACTGAAAGCACACGTGTCAGGTTTGAACCCTGGACTATCCTTCAAGAATGGGTAGACTTGGCTAGTTAATCACCTCCGTGAGCCCCGGGTTTCTCATTTGTAAAATGGGAGTTATAAAAGTGCCTACCTCACAGAACTATGAAGATTGAAAGAATAAACAGAGCCTGGCACATAGTGTCATGGAGGTGTTTATTAAGATTCTTATTATTACTTACGTTTCCCTTCAGGCAGGGAACAACTATTGCATCTGCCTGTGCTCCACACTTCACTAGCCCTTGAGAAGTTTCCTATTTTAGCAGAATGCTATATGGATATGGCAAATGGAAAGGTATATGGATTCTTCCCTTTAGGGAAGTGGGTGGGTGATAGTAAAATGTGGTCTTGGTTCATGTCCTAGACCTCAGAGGCTAGGGGCACTTTTTGTGTTTATACATTTGTGCTTATACATTTGTCTTAGCTGGAAATAACCCTGGGATATGGAAACAGCTTACTGAAATTAGGGAGGGTGCGGGTGAGCAGGGCACAGTGATGATTCTCCTCTCTTCATAGAAAGGCAATAAAGACCAGTCTTAAGTTACTACTATTATTATCCACCACATTTGTTGTCTTATTCCAAATTCAATGTAGCAGAGGTAGGCTAAGACATCATGTTGCCTCAAGTTTAATTGGAAACTGTGGCAAGTACTTACCAACATTAGTAACGAGTCTTTATTCTTTGAGAGTGGATTTAATTTTCGAAGCTTAATAAATCCTCCAGATCAAAACCAGGTGACTCAGACTAGGCCATAAGTGGGCAGGGATAGATTCTACTAATTATTATGTATTTCTCAAGAATTAGCTCTGAGAGGCTATTTCAAAGAAATTCTAAATATCCCTTGAGTAATGGCAGCACTATTTGAAAGTATGTTAACTTTCAAGGGGCCAATATTTTAAAAGATAATACTAACTTGTACATATGAATTCAAGTGTTTCTTTAAAAATCAGTTGCATCTTCTGCCAATCATGTAAGTTGGGTACTGACCTGAACTATTTATCAGGATAGGAATAGGCATTTGTTCATTCAAATATTTATGGATATTTATTGAGCATTTTAAGTGACAGTTACTCTGATAGACCCTAGAGTTTATCAAGTCTGTCGAAGACTAGAAACCAAATAAGTAAGATTTTTTTGTTTTTGTTTTTTTGTAGTTTACTTTTTTTTCTCCTGGTAAAGTGCAGTGTAGGTTATTTGCCTGTGGTCTTTGAGCCCCACACTCACCTAAACTCTGCTCTGTGATGATGGTTGGCCTGAGAGTCTACAGACTACATTTCTCAGCCTACCTTGTCAAATAGCTTTCTGTATGATTCTCCCAAGAAGAAACACAGGCAGAAAATCATAAGGTAGAACACGGGAAAGCTATTGTTCTTTTCTCTCACTCTCTGCATCTAGTATCCAGGGTGACATCTGTGCCCTTTAAAAGTCCCAGAGGCAATTGCAGCAGCCCCTCCAGTGGTTCTGCCTTCCCTTTTCCCATCCTCATGTAGCATCCCTGCAGTGAGTTTGCTCTCAGACTTTGATAATACCACCCCCACCCACTGTTCTACCAACTCTAGGACTGGTAGCCACTTCCAGCAATTAGGAATTTCTAATTTAATATCACCTTCCCAGTTTGCTCTTCTAGCCTTCAACAATTATGTCAACATTTCCCCATAGCAAATGCTGTTTAGAATTTTTTTAGTGATTTCTGTTTTCTTGCCTGGCACCCAAACTAATAAAGATGCAAATGTATTCTACTTTATAGTATTTATAAAATCACTGGAATCTGGAGGAAGGTTGTTGTAGTTTTTACAAAGAAAGTGTTATAACTCTGAAATCTGTCTCTCAACCAATGAATTATAAAACACCAGACCCCATCAGCTCACCTGTAGAGTACTGTACATGCCTGTCAGTAACATCTGTTTATCATGGCAATGTAAGAGTCATCAGGGAGTGTGTATTGTGGGGAAAGGAGGAAGAAGAAATTTGGAAAATCTCCACATATAATTCATACTCTTTGAAAAAAATTTCACTTCTAGGTACTGATTTTAAGGAAGTAATGAGAAATCCATGTAACGTTTTATGTATCTCCTCCTAAGGTCCTTGAGAATGACTTCAAAATTTATATATCCAACTGCCTATTGTATATCTTACTAGAAAGCCCCTCACAATCTCAAACTTAACAGGGATATAACCTAAATTTATCATCCACCCCTGTCCTCTCGAATATATATATCCCACTCCTCTACAGTTTCCTATTTCAGAGAATAGGATCAATATCCACCCATTTTTCTAAATAAGAACACTCTGTCTCTCCTTCACCCTCCATATCTACTTTGTGACTATAGGTCTCTCCCTGACCCCAGCCCTAACACAAACACACATACTAGTCTTCATTTCTGCAACCATAGTGTGAGTATGATGTGCGTCCTGGTTCATATCCTAATTGCCCTACCATTTTCCAGTTTATCAAATTCTTCCTAGAGATTTTTGGGAAATTATAATTTTATCATTTCCAACTCTGCTTAAAAATTTTACATGTTTCCTCAATGTCTATAGGGCGGCACTGTCCAATAGAACTTTCTAGAATAATGGAAATGTGCTCCTTCACTAATCAGTATAGTTGCCACTAGCCATTATGTATCCACTGAGCATTTGAAACCTGGCTGGTGTACACAAGAAACTGAATTTTTATTTGATTTGGTTAATTAAATTTAATTAATCATATTTGGTTAGTGGCTACCATGTTGGACAGCACAAGTTTAGTTTCAAAAGGATAAAAAATCTACACCACTTAGCATTATATGCTGAGAAATACTCTGCCACCCTGCCCAGCTTCATTCTGTTCTCCTTTATAAACCCAGTTGTCCAGGCATATTAAAGTTTTTGTGTTTTTTCTCCAAACATGCCTTCTTTCTTGTACATTTTATGAATTTATAATTGAGTAAGAGAAAAATTCTCCTAAGATAAAAGAGGCTCCAAAATGACTTCTTAAAAAATACAACATTTGGTTAGTAGAACTTTTAAGGAAAGCTCTAAAGGTAAAACAAATGTCAGAATCTGCTGGTAACTTCTGTTTTCTGCCAGTACCTTGTAAAGAACACACTCAATAGATGTTTATTGGTGAACCTGTTGATTAGGGCTAACTCTAACTTATCTGAGCATTGTTGGAAAGATTGGTCGTGAGTAGCTGTGTTGGGGAGAAATAGGAGACTACCAGCTAGTATTCTGCATCTACATCATTGTTAGAAATTCATTTATGGTTATTAGGAGCAGAAAGTTTCCAAGTCTGTATTTTTTTGTGCTCAATTGCTAAGATCTGGTGTAGCTATGGTGCAAGAGAATATTTAATAAGCCTGTGTGTCAAATACATGGACTATATAAGAAACAAGGATGAAGATTGTTTTTCTTATCGCTTGTCAATAGATTTTTTAAAGGGTATTGTGAATACATTAAAATATCTTAAAGCATTGGTTTCCTAGAATATAAAGTAAGAAGAAATATATTTCAGAGCCTATATGTCATAATTAAATGGAAATGTGTAGAAAATTGAATAAGTGTGATTTATTTAGGGAATTTGCACAAAACATCCCTTTTGTCTTTTCAAAATGATCAAAACTGAGAGGAAAGTGAGAAAAGGCAAGGTGAAAAGAGTAAAATAATACAGACTTCCTAATATCAATACATTTCACTAAATAGATGAAGAAAACTATTTAAATGTTGGTTAAAATAATACTAATTTGCTCTGTTCTTACAGAAAATCAGTTCTGCTAGAGAGCAGAGAATGAGATGGATGAGTGAGAAAGCAACTAGATTGTAAGACATAGGCAGAGCTCATAAGATGTACTAAAAATAGATACTAAGTAACCTGAAAGATGTAAAGCTAGACAAAGTGAAATATATGATGGAGCAAGCAAGAATGTTGTTTATAGATGGAAAGACCAAACCACTATCATGCCACCTCTAGGCTGACAACCATGTTGTTGTGGAATCGTTGAACACAACGGTCCAGAAAGAAGTCTTGAGACATCTTCGGTCTCTTATTTAAGTAGCACTGGGACAGGACCTGTGGGCAGAAGGAGCTTCACTTTTGCTGTATAAAGCTGGTGGTTATATGCTTAGTGTTCAAGGGGGAGGGGACGTGCAGGGGATATTAGATCATAAATGTCTTCTTTGAATTTCTACTTATAAAATTACTTTCCCAAGATTTCCCTAGTGCTTATCATTCAGTTCAGTATTAACTATTGGCAAGATTTACAGGCAGTCATGAGACCCTTTAAAAATGTAGCAGCCAGCATGTATTTGATCCTTATTGAAACTGTGCAGGCTGTAGGTCAGCCTTCTGGGCCAAAGGTGAAGATTTTTCTGCTTCTATCCCTCATCAGTGTCACCCTTATGTGGGCCACCCATGGTCATATTCTGGACCCAAATGTACTCTACCTGAGAATTGCTGATAATATCTATAGCTGTTGGCTGTTGTCTAATTGGCAAACTAAAGCTATGGCCAAGAATATTTGCCACTGCTTCTCTTTAACGAAGTGTCTATCACCGGCCCCTGGTACCTTCTTCCTGTTGACTTCCCTGCCTGAATGTCAGTCTGTCCCTGGGTCATCAGTGAGGAAGACTAATGCAGCAAACACACACAGAGTGAGAAAGAGCACACACATATGAACATTGCATAACTTGGGATTCATGGAATGTGCTCCTTCCCGTTTATACCCTATCCTAAGTGTGGTAACTTACCCAACCTCTTTCTTCTTGTTTTTAAGGGATGTGTGATTTGAGAATCTCTGGTCTGTGAGCCTTCTATTCCATGACCCCTGGGATAGCTTGGCTTGTAGTGTGCTTGGAGGCTACAATTGCATCAAGGTAATTTCCCATGACATCTAGAGGAAACTTAGAAAAATAACAACATGGAGTTGTAGAGCATAAGCTAAAGTAGTATAAGAAGGGGAAAGGAAGGCAGTCACGAATTATATCCATTATATACTAAAAGACAAAAATAGGCAAGTAAAGGGCAAACCAAAAGATAAAATGTGGGAAAGATTTCTTTTTTCTGAATTGATTAATGGAAAAGAGATGACAAGAAAAAGGAAAGACTCAAGGTTTTGACAGCATTGTATATAGACCATTGATAACCAATTATACTTTTTTTTTTATCGTTGTGACCCAAATAACTGTGTCAGAAGTAAATACAACAAAGGTCAAATGGAGGGAAATGAACTTTTTTTTTTTTTTTTAAGATTTTGTTTATTTTTTGCCAGAGAGAGAGAGCACAAGTAGGGAGAGCAGCAGGCAGAGGTAGAGGAAGAAGCAGGCTCCCTGATGAGCAGAGAGCCCAATGTGGGACTTGATCCCAGGACCTTGGGATCATGACCTGAGCTGAAGGCAGACGTTTAACTGACTGAGCCACCCAGGTGCCCTGGGAAATGAACTTTCAACAAGTGGACTAATCCCAGAAATTCTTTTTGTTTGTTTGTTCTTTTGTTTTTTAAGTAGGCTCCAATCCCAATGTGGGACTTGAACTCATGACCCTGAGATCAAGACCTGGGCTGAGATCAAGAGTCCGATGCTTAACTGACTGAGCCACTTAGGTGCCCCAGAAACTCATTTTAATTCACTCTACATAGTATTGCAGTAGTTTTTTTTTTTTTTTAATGCTTGTTACATTTTAAAGTATTTAAACTTTTAAACATTTTAAAGCATTAAAGAAAGAGGCTTTATAAATAGTTATAATTAGGAGGAAATGCATATATTGTACTACTTTCTAGAAAAATTTTTATTATTTCTGCACAATTTCTGACATATTTCCTGTAAATCAACTCCTATTTAAAAACACTAAAATTGGGGCACCTGGGTGGCTCAGTGGGTTAAGCCTCTGCCTTCGGCTCAGGTCATGATCTCAGGGTCCTGGGATCGAGCCCCGAATAGGGCTGTCTGCTCAGCGGGGAGCCTGCTTCCCCCTCTCTCTCTGCCTGCCTTTCTGCCTACTTGTGATCTATCTCTCTGTTAAATAAATAAATCTTTAAAAAAAACACACTAAAATTATGACTATTTTAAAGATCTGTGAAATAAAAGACTTCCTAAGAAAAATATCACTTTGAAATGAAAGTAATTTATTCCTAATTTATCTCTTTTTTATTTTCTTTAACAAGTTACTGTGTCTATATGTATTACAGAAAATGTTGAGTTAAAAACTTGTCTAAGTGAAATATATATGAGTATATAGTATTTTCTCTAAGAAGATTACCATAAAATTACTTACATAGGTGAAATTGTGTCTGAAGCAAACATTTCATGGAGCTTATTCTGTGGTTTTTAAAATAATACGAAATTTTGGGATGTAGCTTATTCAAACTAATAATCTCAATGCTTTATGCTGTTTTTTTCATTTGTTTGTTTTTACAACTTAATTCTTACTTTGAAGTTGGGTATAATTTCCCTCCAGAATTTGAAATGGTAACAACAATTAGAAAAAGAAAGTACATTCTATGATGAATCAAAAATAAAACCCACATTTAAAGAGAGACTGATGGTATAATATCATCGTTAAGTCCTGATTATTTTTTTTAATGATCTGTTTGGGATTTTAAATATATCATTTTATAACCAAAAAAATAAAAAGAGAGGTAAAAAATAATAAAAAATAAAAGGTAAAAAAAAAGATAAAAAAAATAAAAGGTAGATCTGTTCTCAGAATTTACAAAGTACTACTGAACTTTATACCATTAAAAAAAATTATTACCATAAAGAACGGTACTATTGTAGAAATTTGGATAAGAGGAATACTAAAAATTATTTTTGTAACTTTATACCAAACTACCATAAAGATTGATTTAGCTGTATACATTCTTTAAAGCATGTGACATATTTTTGCAAATATGTATGACATACAATGCAAATATTGTAATTTTTACAATATTTGGAATTAAATTTCTGAATTCCATTTTTTTTTTTTTTTTTTTTTTTTGAGAGAGAGAACACACAAGCAGGGGGAAGGGGCAAAGAGAGAGGGAGAGGCAGGCTCCCCACCGAGCATGGAGCCCAATGCAGGGCTCCTTCCCAGGACCCTGAGATCATGATCTGAGCCGAAGGCAGACGCTTAACTTACTGAGCCACCGAGATGCCCCTAAATTTCTGAATTCCGAAGAATTAAGTTTCAAATGAATACGAAAAGGCAATCCTAATAAAGATATTAAAAGCAAATTATGGCTAACATGCTAAATCTGCTTCATATTATAACTTAGTGCATCCAAGAGAAATCACTGGAGTTGCCCTTTATTCTCCATTCCCGGCATTCTCCTCTGGGCATTTATGTCAGATGACTTAGGAATGTGCAGAATTAGTAGTTCCTTGCCAGTCATTGGTTATTCAGAATTCTCTCTGATTTGAATTAGCTCTATTGCTTTTTTTCTCCCATGGGTCATATGTACAATAAATCAAAGCATGTTGATCCCAGTGAAATTTAGCAGAGAAAAACAGCTTTGGCCATTTGCCACACAAATTTGAGAATCTTTACTCAGGGGAGATATTGGACACTTTCTCATCCTGGATAGGAGCTAGATTCTAACTGAAACTTCCAACTGTAATGGTTTTGCTATTCTACTAAAGGCTCAATGTTGCATATGGCAAAACATTTCTCTCAAGCCAAACTGTGCAGTTTCACATTTGTAGTACTATATTCCTGCTCAGTAAGTAAAATAATTCAGAAAAACTGGAAATCATATTATGAAGAAGCAACTGCCCCACATCTATAGCTAAGTCTAGATTGTTTTTTGTTGAAAACAGATATTCATAGTAGGAGGGAAAAGTACATCATTCTGTACATATGTGTATATACATATATGCACATATGTATATATGCAATAGTATAATTTGGAGGAGTTTGTTTAAAATATACAGGAAGATTACCTTATATTTAGCATATTGAATAAATAGGACTTGTAGTATACATTCATCAAACAAATTATTTTTTTCCATTACCCTTTCTGTGAGGCTGCTTCTTCCCTGATCCCTGGATGAAAATTCAAGCAGTCTTCATGTTTTTTCTGGTCATTCTTAGATATCAGAAAGAGTTATGTGTTTAAACTTCAGTCTCAGTTTAACCATCACAAAATAAGGTCAAAATTCAAATCTGGCTTTCGAGTTTAAGGCTTGTCTCCTTGACCATAGCAGACCTGACGCTACCAGTCCAGGAGGGGAGGTAGAGAAAGGAGAGTGCAGTCTGCTGCTTGTTTCTTTCTCCACAAGGATGCTCCAACTCCATCTTGGTTAGGCCTATGGTCCCTCCCAAGGTTAGAGTGTGGGGACAGAGGGATTTGATGGAAGAAAATTTACAAGAAATTTACAAGAAATTTACAAGAAAATTTACAACTAAACTAGTACTGTCTTCATGATCTGGCATTGGCACTTTCTGGACTTGGTAGATGTTTAAAATGGACTCTTTCTCATGAGCTTTTTCATGGGTTCTTCCAAGACCACTCCACTCTCCATGTGGGTTCCAATACGAGAGCTAATGCATCTCATCCTGCTGGTCCTTGGCTTTATTTATTTAGTTAGCTTCTTTCCGCAGAGGACTGTTCACCAGTCTTGGTCATGCTTTTGGGCATAACCTAAAAAAAAACCCCATGCTGGCTTTCTTAAGTGAGTGGTCCACATTTGGTTCATGGGAAAACCATTTTGTTTGCCCCCAAGAGACTCTGGGAGCAGTGTTTTACTGGATCCTTTGATCCAGTGATCCTTTCACCATTTCCCCCCAGTGGTAACATTTTGCAAAACTACAATACAACATCACAACCAGGGTATTGACATTGATAAAGCATTTCCATCACCACGTGGTCCTTCTTTGTATTTTTATATATTTATATTAATTTATATTAATTATTATTATTAAATTATTATTAGATTAATAAATTATGTTTATAGCAATACCCACTTCTCTCCCACTCCCACCTCCTCCTCAGCCCCTGGAAACCACTAATATGTTCTCCATTTCTATAATTTTGTCATGTCAAGAATATTATTTAAGTGGAATAGCACAGTATGTGACCATTTGAGATTATTTTACAATCTTTTTATAGTCAGCATGATTCTCTGGAGATTCATCCAGATTGTTGTTTTATTCCTTTTTTATTGCTGAGCAGTATTCCACGATGTGGATGTACCATAATTTATATAATCATTCCTGTGCAGTAACATGTCTGATGATATGATTGTTGAAGGACATGTAGTTTGTTTCCAGTTTTTGTTGCTATGCATTAAAGCTGCTGTAAACATTCATGTGAGGTTTTTATGTGAATGTAGGTCTCATTACTTTGGGATAAATGCCTGGAGTGCAATTACTGTGTTGTATAGTAGTTGCATATTTAGGGTTTTTTTTTTTAAAGATTTTACTTATTTGACAGAGAGAGACACAGCAAGAGAGGGAACACAAGCGGGGGGGTGGGGGGGAGGGAGAAGCAGGCTTCCCGCAGAGCAGGGAGCCCGATGCAGGGCTCGATCCCAGGACCCCAGGATCATGACCTGAGCCGAAGGCAGACGCTTAACGACTGAGCCACCCAGGTGCCCTGCATATTTAGTTGTGAGAGAAACTGCCAAAATGTTTTCCAGAGCATCTATATCATTTTGTATTCCCACCAGAAGTATATGAGTAATTCACTCTCTCCACATCCTTGCTGGCATTTGACAGTGTCACTATTTATTATTTTACCCATTCTGATAAATATTGTGTGTGCAGTTTATGTAGCATCGTGATGAGGTATAGAACATTGCAGACACATTCTTTATTTTGAAATGAAGAAACTTGCTAACATTACTAAAACCATCTCATTGTAGTTTTTATTTGCATTTCCTTAGTAATGATGTTGAACATCATTTCATGAGTTTATTGGCCATCTCTGGATCTTTTTTGGTGAAATGTCTCTTCATGTCTCTTGCTCACGTACTAATTAGATGGTTTGTTTTACACTATTGAGTTTTGAGAGTTCTTTTTTTTTTTTTTAAAGATTTTATTTATTTATTTGACAGAGAGACAGAGAAATCACAAGTAGGCAGAGAGGCAGGCAGAGAGAGAGGGGGAAGCAGGCTCCCTGCCTAGCAGAGAGCTCGATGCGGGGCTCGATCCCAGGACCCTGAGATCATGACCTGAGCCGAAGGCAGAGGCCCAACCCACTGAGCCAGCCAGGCGCCCCTTAAGAGTTCTTTATATATTCTAGACATCAGTCTTTTGTTAGATATGTGATTTTCAAATATTTTTTCCCGATCTATACCTTGTCTTTTTATCCCCCTCTTACCAGAGTCTTTTACAGAGTGAAGGTTTTCATTTTGATGAAGTCTAAGTTTTATTTTTATGGATTGTACTTTTGGTAAAAGTAGTAGCTAACATTTTCTATATAGAAATAAATGCATTCTTTCTTTCTTCACCTCCCATGTCCAAATAATCAGTAGTTCCTGTAGGAAACACTTTCAAAATAGATTCTAAATATGTCTACTTTTCTCCATTTTTACAGCTATCTCCCAGGTTCAAATCACCATGATCATTCACTTAACTGGTTCCCCACCTTCTTCCTCCTCTTAATTTAAAACTGTAAGGTATATTATCTGTCTCTAACTTAAAATCCTCATTTTCCGCTAGGCTTAGAACAAAACCTAAACTCTACAACCTGCCACATCTGGCCCACCTAGCTTCTCTGACCTCACCCTGGTGCACTAACTTCTGACCTCCCTTCATCTCACGTTGCTGCACTGAACTATAGCCATGCTCCCTTCTGTTTATCCCTCAAATACAACAAGATTCCTCAAACTTTTGGCCCTTGTATTTGCTCCCACTGTTTGTAGGCCTAGCTTCTCCTCATTTAGGTCACTCCACAGTACATGGGTTAACTGCTACAAAATGCCTTCACTGATGGCCCTATTTAAGGAAGCTTGCTTTTCTCATATCATTTTATGTCATCACTCTGTTGTATTATCTTTTTTGTTGCACTTCATTGGCTGGAGTTATATGTTTAATTTGCACCCACTCAAAGGTAATCTACCGGAGCAGTGCCCTTGCCTATCTATTGCATCTCAAACATCTAGCACACGGGGTCACTCAGTTAATATTTATTAAATGTTGAACAATTCCATTTCTTTTCAAAAAGCACATTTCTTTTTGAGTTTTCAACTGCTGGTAAATTAAAAATGTCCTCAAAAAGGACTGTTTATAATATTGCTAATTACTTAGGGGAACAAAGAAGAGTGAGTTCTGATTTCTGATCAATCCAACTCATAGTATGTCCTTTATTCAAGTTGCATGAAGTGCACAGACATAATGTAGAACAAAACAAATCTCAAATATATCTTGATCCTAACTACAAGAGAGGTGATACCTGGTATTGTGTTGTCAGAAGCTCCAACAACTGGAAATTCCTATCCTTTGGCTTTACCAGTAAGTCTGTGATTAACCATAGGCGAGTCTGAACAGGTCTTTACAGCTTAGTTTCTTGTTCTGTTAAAATAATATAACACAAGCTTACCTCATCAAGTTGCTATGTTAAACAGTTTCTATTTATTACAAGTACTGTGTGATTTTTGTGTCTATATTAGTGTGGAGCACACATATATGATGGTATCAGAAGACTTCATGTCATGAAGGATGCCACATTCTTGGAGATACTAGAGGGATTATACTGCATGTGACAAATTAATTTTGGGGATTGTGTCAGAGTTAAAATAAAGATAAATTTGGAATTTAGCTAGACTGAAAAAATTGTCTCAAATAATTTTTAATTGTTTTTAGAATAAGATTCTTAGATATCTCAGGATAGCCTCAAAACTTTAGTAGAAAATCAATGAACTATACCTTATAAACTTATAAACTTATAAAGTTTATGTGTGTATATGAATACATAAATAGAACTTTGCAGACACATTCCTTATTTGAAATGAAAAAACTTTCTGATATTATTAGTACTCATTTACTTGAGATCCTGTGGAACTCAACAAAATAATAGAACTGGGAAAAGAATTGTCAACTTATGTAAGATGTAACTCTCATTCTGAAAGGATGATACTATTAATCTTTCTCAAAGAAATTAGAACTTGAAATATATAGTTTCGTAAGTGCATTGTATGAAATTTTTGAAAGAATTTTAAAATATCAAAAGATCCTTATACTTAAATAAATATAATTTATTTTATGAAATAGTTATAAAAATATAAACATAAAAATATAAAATTTAAAAAATATTTAAAGTTCCCAAGGCATGAAAATGACTAGTTCTGTGACTTGAATCAAATCATGTAACTGTTTTGTATCACAGGTTCCTTAATTTCAATTCAAAGGTAATGAAATAATTAAGTAATTCTCAAACATTTGGTCCAGGACCCCTTTTACACTCTTAAAACTGGAAACCTCAAAGAGCTCAGTTTGTGTTTGTGAGGATTATATCAATCATTACTAATAAGATTAGAAAAATTGAAGACATCTATTTATTAAAAATAACGATCCCATTTTACTGTTAGCATAAATAATATATTTTATTAAAAATAACTATGTTTTCCACAACAAAAAAATTTTCTTGGGAAGAGTGGCATTGTTTATATATTTTTTAAATCAGCTTAATGTCTGGCTTAAGGGTTGGCTGGATTCTCATATTTTTTTCTGTATTCATCTTGCTGTGATAATATTTGTTTTGGTTGAATTATATGAAGAAAATCTGACCTCATGCAGATATTTGGAAAGAGATTTAAGCCTTTAAAACTTTAATGTGCTTTTCAGATAATTATAGATGTTCTTTATATTACATGGAAACTTGACATGTTGTAATTTCTTAAAGCTTAGCTGCTATGTGAAATCCAAAACCATAGTAATGAATTTTTCACATTAAAGAAAATGGGAGTGGCTTAAAACAACTTAGATAGATTGTGCCACCTTCAGTATTCCACTGTAGTGTGATGTGATAAGGATTTTTTCCTTTATCTTTATTTAGCTACTTTTTATCAATGAATATTCTTTTATCATTTAAAAAATATTTATATTCAGGGCAGCTGGGTGGCTCAGTTGGTTAAGTGTCCAACTCTTGATTTTGGCTCAGGTCATGATCTCAGGGTCATGAGATCAAGCCCCAAGTCAAGCTCCGTGCTCAGATGGGAGTCTGCTTGAGATTCTTTCTCTCCCTCTTCTTCTGTCCCTCCCCAAAGTGCACACATGCACACTCGGTCTCTCTTTCCCTCTCTCTTTCTCTCAAATAAATAAATCTTTAAAAATATTTAATTTTGGTGAGTTTTTGCAAGACTAGAAAAATAATATGATTTCTATGTAGATAGATAGTTGGATAGATAGATATCAGGGTAAAATGATGAATACCTAATATTGAGTCTGAAATTCTGTAAGTATCTCCAAACTGAAAGACGTAAGTAGATTGGTAGAGGAGGGAAAAGGGTAGAGCAATGATAGTGGTTAGATGTAGTCACAGTAACAGTAATAATAGAATAATGCTCTGATTCAATTCTATGAGCAAAATCATGGGAACCTAGCTTCCAAATCTTTCTTTCAAGATCAAGAAGTACCCAAGATGTCTTGTAGATCTGTTAACATCTAAGTCTTCTTAGCCTCCTTTTAGCAGCCTCCTTCCTCTGCTGACAATAATGGCCTCCTCGATCCTATATCACCAGACCTTTAATCATCTGTTATTCCCTGAATTAAAGACACACCTTGCTCCTCATCTATCTATGCCATTAGGACAGACATATTCCTCAAAATGGCTTGTATTCTATTCTCCATTTTATTTTGAGAGTTTCTTTTCAATCTGACACTCTAGTTAAAAGGTTAAAGATTGGATCTTGTTCTCTGATGATTCAGGGACCTTACACTTGAGCTGGAACAGCTATCAAAAGTAGCTAGACCTTCCAATTAATTTTACAGTTCTTCATGGAAATAGACTGAGCAAGTTCACCTACTTTTATAATAAAGGTAAATGGTGAATGCATAACAGGTACATGCTTTGGACCTCATTCTGGGAAACTTCCTACTCAGATTTTTGGTCTGCCTTGCTCTCTCTCTTGATTTTATTCTTCCTCAGCCTCAAATACTCTGGTACCCACTTTCCATCATTTTCTCTTATCCAATTATGGCCTGCTCAATCACGAGCAAATCAATTGGATCTATGCTCAAAAGATTTAAATACCTCTCAGTGTCTCAGAATCATCTGAGGGTATTTACAAAAGTTTTATTCTAAGTCTGTAATATACCTGTTTTGAAATACAAAAGCTATGTGCGTGTCTAGGAGAGGGGAGAAGGAAGTGAAGGGAAGGAATGACAGGGAATGAAGGAAGGAAGGCAGGTAATGACAGCCTACAGATGAAGAGCACAAAGCATCAGGATAGAGGTTTGGTTGAAAGAAGAGTTGCCCTATTCTCTCTCTCACATTGTTCTTGCCCATCATTTCCCATCCCATTGCTTCTGCAGTGTAGAAAAACAATGGTATCAGCTCAGTGCCAGCCAGAGTAGTGACATGGTAGCATATAACAACAAATGCAGGCAAGATGGCCATGCTCTGAGGATTCATTCTTCCCCTCCATTCCCTTCACCCAGCTCTTTGGCCAGATAATTAAAGCTGAAGGAAACAGCTGCAGGAAAAGTGCCCAGGACCTTGATGCAAGGAAATAATGGAGTATTAATTTCAAAGGATTTTAGCAAAATAACCTGTAACCTATATTTTTACATCTAAATAAACTACATTCACATGTGAGAGCTTGACAGTATCAGGGTACAAAAAGTTCATCACTCTAAAACCTTTTTCAAAAGTACTCTTGAGAGAAGTATTCAATCAAGAGAGAAATCCTAGGGAAAAAAAATATTTTTTTTTAAAGGTGAGCAATTAATTAAGCATTGACCCAAGGAAAAGAACAGGAAAGAAAAATTAAAAATATAGGTATATCAATTCTGAAGAAAAATGCTAGATGACACCAGCATGGCCAGGCGAAGGACTGAGGCAGAACAGAAAGAAATAGGCAGATGCTAATTAAGGTCCTTATCTTGTTTGGAACAAGACATATTTATTGGTAAGTTTAATTAATTGGTGGAGAAAATTGAAGTCCAACCATATGGGTTTTAGGAAGAGATAAAAAACAAAAATAACATAATATGTAACTTTCAAATCAGCAGAAGATAATTTGCATTATAGTATGGGAAGTAGAAAAGGAAGAATATGGCGATTGCAAAACTCTAAATAAGGTGTGTCAGAGAAGATTCCAAATACTACAGTAATTTTAGTTAGTGGTTTAATCCAATTAGTGGTTAAGTTCACAGTTTATAAGGCAGGAATTTTCAGATTCAATTAAAAAAGACAATAATTTCTGAAATATATTTCCTAAAAGAGATTTTTTTTCCCCCAGAGAGATACATAGGTAAGCTTTGTATCCCGAAGGCAGTATGTAGCACTGCTCTGTACCTTTACTGAACATCCAGAACCTACACCCTGATTTCACCATATCTGTTGTCAAGACCATTGCTAAAGCTTTCTAGAAACCTCAGTATTGGAGTTGAGCTCTATATCAGAAAAGTCATCTTCAGAGCTCCTACTCTTAGTAGCATCTCAGTCGGTATATATAAGGCCCTCAAACTCTGGGAAACAATGATTTACTTGGGGAAAAGTGCCTCATGGTCTGTTGAACATATCAGTAAAACTACTGGGACTGCTTGATAAACAAGAGAAAGTGTTATGAATAGGAGATTAACAAACTGATGACAAATTGGCCCCGAGAAGGAATTTAAATAGAATAATTGTCAGACTAGGTATGCCTATGACTGTCAAAGCCGAAACTGCTAGAAAGGGAGCTAGCTCCTTCTTCCATCTCATTACTGACTAATCTGGCCATTCAGATGTTATGTATCCAGTTCCAGTTTTCAGTATGATCAGAGATCGATCTCACCAGCAACAAGCTCACTATGCAGCATTTCATAATTCTTCCCTATCAGTGCTGCAGACTTCAAGGAAGCTACATGCACTGGAGCCAAGGTGTAACAAAATCGAAAGAATGTCATCAAGAGAAATAAGGAAAGATGCTACTGATATGGGACATGAGGGGTTTTCCTCTGAACATCCTAGGGAATAATGAATCCCTGGAGCTGCTGAAGAATATCATTAGAAAGACTGTACACGGATAGCATTGCTGAAGTACTTCTATCTAATTCTTCCCTTGTTGGACATATAACCTGGATTTCAAGTCTCCTATTAACTCCAGTTGATATATGAAATCTGACTAGCTATCTGACCTACTTAAGTTTTTCATTAAGGACGACTCAGTGGTGTAGTGGTGTTGCCTGCTTAACATTCTTTTGATGAAGGTGACTGGGAAACTTGAAAGAAGTTCCCCAGGGTATAGTTTTCCAGGTGGTGGGAGTTGATCTCACAGTGACCAACCCTAAGCAAGTGTCCAAAACTGTGATTAGAAATCATTGCCATCGCCATCTGCTCACAGTGAGTCAGATCAGTAACTGAGTCATTTTAGGTGTATTACTTGGTTCGGTCCAAAAGGTGGATTCCAATGGTTTGCCATTATTCTGTGGATACTGAGATATCGTTGTCAACATGGACAAAAAGAGATGCTTTTTGTTCCAATCTTAGTGCTTGGCCAAGTACAACTGGAAACCACAAATTCCCTAGACAAAGCTTAACTGAGCTGAATGAGACCTATGCTCCTGCTCTAAAAGCAGACAGCCCAAGGTACTATTAACTACCTCTTTTGTGCCTTAACCCTTTCATATTCTCGATGATTCATTAGAATTGATAAATAAGAAACTTGAGCTTGTATCTGGAACATGCTGGAAGAGCATAGATTGTGTGACTAGCTCAAAATCATTATGTAATCTCACCTTTCTCTATGAAGCTATACATTTACTATGTAAACCTTAAGGTGTTTGTAAGTTAATACCCCCTGTGGCTTTATTGGGGGGGGGGATTCAGTAACCTACCTCAAATATGTTTTTAAAGGTCATGTGTTAAAGGATAGAAAAAGGTATATCAGGCATATATGAACCAATTCTCTTTAAAAAAAATCCATGATAGCAAAGTAGAATTTAAAGTTAAAAATAATTTTTAAATAGTAATATACCAATAAACTATAATGATATGAACATATTAGCAACAAATAATATACCTTTGACATATATATGGAAGCAGAAAGGACTATGGGAGAAATGAATAATAAGTCTGTTGAAGCTGGAGGTTTTGAGTCTTCCTTCTAAAAACTAATAGAACAAGCCCACAAAATATCAGAATTATATAAAATTATAACATGATTAATAAATTAATATGATTAATAAACTGAAATGAAGATATAGAATCTTACACTCAACAGAGAACTCATATTACCATTGACCCATGAACAATATAGGTTTGAACTGTGCAGGTCCACTTATAAGTGGATTTTTTTCAAAAAAACTTTCACAGTACTGTAAATGTATTTTCTTTTCCTTATGATTTTCTTAGTAACATTTTCTTTGATGTAGCTTACTTTTATGGTGAGAATACAATATAACATGCATATAACATACATATATATAACATACAAAACATATTTATCGACTGTTATTAGTAAGGCTTCTGGTCAATAGTAGGCTATAGTTAAGTTTTTAGGGAGTCAGAATTTATATATGGTTTTTTTTTTTTTTTAAGTTTACTTATTTTTTTTAATAATCTCTATACCCAATGTAGGACTCGAACTCATGCTCCCAAGGTCAAGAGTCACATGCTTTTCTGAATGACACCCCTAAATACAGATTTTTGACTGTATGGATCAATACTTCTAACCCCTGCATTCCTCAAGAGTCAACTGTCTTTTCAAACACGTATGGAATATCCACAAAAATTAACCAAGAATTAAGTCATAAGGAAAGCTCCATATATTTCAAAGAATCCACATAATGTAAATTATGTTTTTTCATCATTTAACAATTTAATTTAAGAATAAACACTTTAAAAAGTGACTGGAAAAAAATCCCATAAGTCTAGAGACTAAAAATAACTGATAACCCTTGGATTAAAAAGAAGAGGAATAATGTTAAGGGAAATTAAGAAGTTCTTTAAGATGAATGACTGACTTTAAATACAAATATCAGAAAACAAGAGGGGCACCTGGGTGATTCATTCAGTTAAGAGGCTGCCTTAGGCTCAGGTCATGATCTCGTGTCCTGGGGGATGGAGCCTCATGTTGGGCTCTTTGCTCAGCAAGGAGCCTGCTTCTTCCTCTCCCTCTACCCCTCCCCCCCCACTCATGTTCTCTCTCACTCTCTCAAATAAGTAAATAAAATCTTAAAAAAACAATAAGAAAGATTGAGAAAAATAAAGCATCATTAAACCCAAAGAGCTAGAAAATGAAATAGTAGAATAAACATATATAAGCCAGAAGGGAAAAGATAATACAAATAAGGAAAAATCAGTAGGAAAGAAAGAAATTAATAGGGATGATTAACAATCAAAACCTAATTTCTTTAAAGAGATGAAAAAAGTAAATATTGGGGTTCCTGGCTGGCTCAGTCAGTAGAGCATGTGACTCTTTTTCTTTTTTTTAAGATTTTATTTATTTATTTGACAGAGAGAGATCACAACTAGGCAGAGAGGCAGGCAGAGGGAGAGGGGGAAGCAGGCTCCCTGCTGAGCAGAGAGCCCGATGTGGGGCTCGATGCGGGGCTGGATGTGGGGCTCCATCCCAGGACCCTGAGATCATGACCCGAGCCGAAGGCAGAGGCTTAACCCATTGAGCCACCCAGGCACCCCGAGCATGTGACTCTTGATCCTGGGGTTATGAGTTCAAGCCCATATTGGGCTAGAGTTTACTAAAAAAAAATTAAAAAAAAAAAAAAAAGTAAAATATCTGACAAAGCTGATTAACCAAATAAAAGAGACTATAAATTAAAATTTAACCTCCCAAAAGAGACTCAACTACAGAATTAATAGAGATTTTAGAAATAACAAAAACTATGAAATATATAGCAGTAATATTGAAAACCTAAATGAGGGCTGCCTGGCTGGTTCAGTCGTTGGAGCATGCAACTCTTGATCTCAAGGTCGTGAGTTAGAGCCCCACCTTGGGTGTAGAGAGTACTTAAAAATAAAATCTTAAAAATATTCTAAATGAAAAAAAATAATTTCCAGGAAACATTTGCCTAAGAAGAAATGGAAAACTTGGATCACCTGTTAACCATGACAGAGATTGCTGATCATTCAGCCATTCAGCAGGCCTCTAGTCTAAATAGAATTTGTTGTAGTTATGATTCTTATTTTTAGTTAAGCAACTCTACTTTATCTAGTATAATCTGGAAAGGGTTTATTGAGGAATATATATAAACCACAGAATTATCGGAAAGACTAAAGTAATAGACTCTGGGTGAACTTCAAGAATGATCCTGAAAACCCAGCAGAAGAACTCAGTAACCAGAACTGTGGCCCCTATTATGATCATTATGATCAGGAATTTGCTGCCAGCACCGCTAGCTTTAGTCCAACACTGCTGCTGCCACCATCTGTACCTTAAAAATATATGTACTGTACCTTGTTTTCACATGACTCAATATTGAATCAAAATTTCCCACAAGTGAATCTTACTGACAGAACTTAAAGCACATCAAGAAATCCTAACTGCCAGGGGGACCTGGATGGCTCAGTGGGTTAAAGCTTCTGCCTTCAGCTCAGGTCATGATCTGAGGGTCTTGGGATCGAGCCCTGCATCCAGCTCTCTGCTGGGCAGGGATCCTGCTTTCCCCCCCTCCCCACGCCTGCCTCTCTGCCTACTTGTGATCTCTCTCTCTGTCAAAGAAATAAATAAGATCTTTAAAAAAAAAAAAAATCCTAACTGCCAGGGAATCTGAAACATATAAATTTTACTTTCAGTTTCTGGATGTCGCAGAGGGGTTAGAACGAGATTGAAAAATTAATCCACAGGCTCAGATAGTTTTAAAGTTTGAGTTCTTCAAAACTTTCAAGGTAAAGATAATTCCAGCTGATATAAAATGTTCCAGAAAAAAGAAAACACGAGAAAGCTGTGAAACTCATTTCAAATCTTGATTAAAATTAATTTATTATAATTTTCATACCAACAATGGATTAGGACAATACAAGAAATCTATTAGCCCATTTCACTTATGCATAAAATGTGAAATCCTGAATAAATATTAGTTGAGTCCAATGATATTTTAATAAACAAAACTTGGTAATGTAAGTTTTATTCCAGAAATGTAAGGAGGGTCATCACCAGAAAAGATATCTATGATTTAGCACGTTAATTCCCTAAAGGGGAAAAAATTACCTTAACATATGCAGAAAGGACGTTTGATAAAGTTTAACATCTATTTATGACATTTTTAAGGTGTTAGAAAAATTAGGAATAAAAGATAATTTCTTTAATTTGATAAGAGCTTTTAGCAAAAGCCTACTGGAAATGTACTGGTGAAAAATGTGATACATTACGATTAGGAACAGGAAAGAGGCTTGTTATCACAGATGCTATTCAGTTTAGTTATGGGTGCTTAATAAAATAAGAAAAAATAGGTCTAAACATTGAATGGAATTTCCAGATTATTAGATCTTCTTTGAGAAGACCCCCTTGAATCAATAGACAAACTATTAGAACTAATAGGGGAGGAGTACCTGGGTCACTCAGTCCATTAAAAGTCCAACTCTTGGTATCCACTCTGGTCCTCTGGTTGTGATCTCAGGGTCCTAGGATAGAGCCCTGTGTCTGGCTTTGCACTCAGTGAGGAGTTTGCTTGAGGATTCTCCCTCTCCCTACCCCCGTCTCCATGCTTGTGCTCTCTCTCTCTCTAAAAAATAAACAAATCTTTATTTTAAAAAAAACAACTAATAGGGGAGTTCAGAAATATTGTAGAGATGCAAGATCAGTAATAGGCAACAGCAACAGTAATAATAGTGAATAGTAAGTACTATATGAGAAACTTTATAAATATTTTATAAATATTCACTTAAGTTTCATGTAAGTGTCCCAATGTTCTTCGATGTCAGCAGCAACCACCTAGAAATTAGTATGGAAAACGTGATTTCCCTCACAATAGCAACAAGAACTGTAAGTATATAGGATATAACCCAATATACCTTTGCAAAGAACTTTTCAGATTGTATTAAATGACATAAAACAAGATCTAGGCAAAAAGAGAAAAGTACCAAGTTCAAGGATGGGAAAAATTAACGCTGTGAGAATACCATTTTCCTATAAATCTATAAATTCAGTAGAGTTTTAGTGAAAATTTCAGCACTGTTTTTGAGGAACTAGACAGTTTTAAAAATGTGTATGGAAGAATAATATACCAAAGAGAGGGAATTTATTTTACTGCATATGTTAAGACATTGTATAAAATCACAGCAATAAAAACAGTACACTACTGGTGTAGGAACAGATAAAAAGTTGATGCAACAATAATAAAAAGAATGAACAAAGCTCGTGTTATATATGAGCAGGTAGACTGTAGTAGAAATTAGCATCACAAATCACAGGGGAAAAGAGGGATTATTTAGTATATGGTTCAGTAGATAGAGAAAGTAAATTTATATTCTTATGTCACTCCAAATACAAAATAAACCCCAAATGGATTAAAAACCTAACTATAAAAGACAACATATAAAGTTATTAAATATATGAGGCTATCTTTGTGAACTTGGGGTGGGAAAGGATGTTTAAACAAGATTTAAAAAGTACAAAATTGAAGGGTAGGTGGTGGAGATCAACGGATGTAAACATTCAAATTAAGTTCCTCTATATAAAAAATACATGATATATAGATAGATTTAACAGACTGGTGGCAGATTAGAAGACGTCTTCAAAATGTTAAACTGAAAAGTGATTAACATATAGAATATACTAGGGGCTATTAAAATCTGCAAGGAAACAAAACAAAAATCGGACAAGGGAAAAAAATAGACAATTCATGGAAGAGGAATCCTAAATAGCCAATATGTATGTGAGGAGATGCTTAACTTCACTTGAAATCAGAGAAATTCAAATTAAGTCGACATAGAATTAGTAAAAATTAAAAAGCTAATACCAAGTGCTGGGTAGAATGAACAGAAATGAGAAACCTCATGTACATCAGTGAGAGAAAAAACTCTTAATTTTAATGAAATTAATTATCTATATATTCTATATATGTGTCATTCCCACATCTGGGTTTATACTATGTACAAGTAGTTAAGGGAGTATTTATAAGATTAATATCAGAGCATTATTTGTATTAGTGAGAGGTTACAGGAAGCCTTGTTCTCTGTCCCTAGAGAAATGGATAATCAGAATGTGTTGTGTGTACATGCAATGGGATACAATACAGCAATTAAAAGTAATTAACCATTTTTATATACAGCAAAGTGGGTAGATCTTACAAATATCAAATGAATTCTATCGGGAAAAGCAATTTATGTACATTCAAAGCACACACAGAAAACAATCTATTATTTCTCATGGCTGTATTTTCAGATGCCTAAGGGCATATGCTGAATATGCTAGTGTGAACATCTTTGATGGGAAGGACAATGTAAATGAGAATGGGTGAGACAAAGGGGAAATACTAAAAGAAAATGAGAGGGACATTGCATGGGCTTACAATGATAGTAGAATATGAAATCTGTGTATTTGAGAGCCATATGACTCCTGGATAATTAGCATGTTTGTCCTAATTTGGAGGAAGAATAATTAATGTTCCCAGCAAAATGATGCACATGTTTTAAAACAGATTCTGGAGGATTTGAATGGCCTTATGTAGAAGACAGATGGATATTTGGTTAATATAAATTCTTGCTTTAAATATATTCCTCTAGCAGAAGTGTTAGAAATTAATCTGAAATTTGCCTCCAGTAATCAGTCTAAGAAAGGAGTGGAAATTTAAAAATGTGGTTATTTAATATTCAAAGAGAATTGCTCTGTAAATCTGGAAAATACAAAGATATTCTGTCAAAAGGTTGCCTCTTGTTGAGTTTTCATGTAATCTATCAGGCAGTAGTTTAAAATGCATCAGTTCGTTTTGTTCTTACAATATGACCTCATTGCATATGCCCTCCGACTAAACCTTTTATTCATCAATAAAATTTTCCCCATCATTAATTCTTGTGTGAACAACATACTACAAATTATAGCTTGTAGATACTGCTCTGTCATGCTTAACATATTGCATTATTCAATAGCTTTGGTGTTCTTGGTATTAATCTTAGGCTCCTTTAATAATGTCTCCTAGGTATTATGTCATTTCTGTCCATACTGTAGTTAATAAATCATAGCAATGTGAACTTCATAATCAAATAAAGATTGAATTCTCTGGACTATAACATTCAAAGGGCATTACTTTTCAATAGCCCAATCTCATTTAGAAGTTTTCATGGAAGTTTCTCTTGGTTTAAATAGAAAGTGTTCAATATAATTGCCTTTTTCTTTGACCCATTAATATTTTAGGAATAATATGATTTTCAGTATTAATATTTTAAGCAATATCCTTTAATCATAGTTAAATAGCTCTACTGAAATGTCTTAGAGCTTGTCAAAAATGTTATATATATATATGTTCTTGTTTCTGAATTTTGTGATTTCTTTACTCGATCGATGTTCATGTTCTTTTCTATCTCATGGAAAAGTGGGTCAGTATACAAGTATTTTGAGAATATTAATGTTCTTCTTTCCAACATTTTTCATGTCCTGGCAATATAAAATGTGGTAATATTGTAAGGCACCCAGGGAAAACTCTATGAAAATGCTGTAGCCAAGGCAGCTGGCCCAACACTCTGCAGCTGAAGGGGGTGCGACCTCCTACACACTTTTGACAACTAAATGTTATCCAGCAACCCAGTTAGAAGGCTCTGAATTAATACTTGGGAATTTTTTGAAAGACAGAACTTTTCTAGCCTCTAGAGTAAGATTGGTTCTAGAACATAGTGCAATCTTCAGATACAGAAGGAATAAAAGATGCTAAAGTAGGGGGGCACCTGGGTGGCTCAGTCAGTTAAGCAACCGATTCTTGATTTTGGCTCAGGTCATGATCTCAGGGTTGTGGGATGGAGCTCTGAGTCAGACTCTGTGCTGGGTGTGAAACTAGCTTGAGGTTCTCTCACACTCTCTCTCTCTGTCCTACTCCCCATTTGTGTGTGTGCTCTCTTCCTCTCTCAAAATATTTTTTTTATAAAGTTGTTAAAGTAGTATGGCCTTCAAAGAGTAGGGATGACTCAGGGAAGATCTCTGGAGACTTTCGCGTAGCTTACTAGTAACAGTAGCAGCAGCAGCATGTATGATTTATATTTGAAATCATGAAATCTGGCCCATCTGGATAAGGTAATCAGTCAGCTGATTGCAACCTTAAGTCTATCTGCAGCCTTAATTCCCATTTGCCATGTAACATGTACCAGCAGGCTCCAGAGATTAGGATGTGGACATATTTGTGGGGGGCCTTGTTATGCATAGCATTCTGCCCTTCAGAGCAGTGCCCATTCTGACCAGTCAGACCTAGCTAGGGGGCAAGGTCATGTGGTAGCACCAGAATAATTTAGGTGAAAGAAACCATTTAGAAGGATGTTACAAACACAGCAAGCATGCTGAGTCTTGCTTATCCAGTAAACTTAATAATTGCATTGTGATTTAAAAAAATACCACTAAACTGTAAGATGCATGAATATATTAATATGATTGTCCCTTGTGTTAGGACTGTGAATTATTTAAATTGTCTTCTTCGTGTTGTACTAACTTACTAAGTTACACTTACTTGATAAGCAGATTTTACTTTTATAATAAAAATAATTAATTTTTTAGAATTTCCAAAGAATCTCCATAGACTGTGAAAGTTACAAACAGAAAATAAGTGAAATGACACATATAAAGCTCATGTAAATGACAAAGGCTAAACATACATAATGCACAACCTCAACATAAATTAACTAATGAATATACTAATATAACTTAACTCTGGATCTCATTTTAAGATATGGAAAATTAACAAGTCATCCTATTACACCTGGCACAAATTATTAGTAGCATCTTACTTCTTTTCTGAATTTCTAGTACAGGTAAATGTGTCATAAAGAAACATCAAAATAGGTTTTTAAAAAATAGGCCAAGTAAATAAGAATTATTTCTTCTGATAAAGAAATTGATGAAAAGAATGGCTTAGAATATATTCAGAGGACCGATAAATTCAGCAAATACCAAGCTTCCTTGTGTCCTCTCTCTGTACCAGGTTGAGTTGGGAGCCAGGCAAAGCTTCTCAAGATTCCCCATTCTGATTCTGCCTGTGGGCTAGGGTCACTGAAAGCCCCCCTTTGCAAGTCCTGAGTCACTCCTAACCAAGCAAGAAATGTACCTCACTGACTGATGAGACTTGGATTAGTTCTTTTGATGATTGGTCCAGTACTTGGCATGCTTGGCACCTGGACAACTGCTTTTCTGCCTCAGTTTTTCCTGTTTAGCACTCCCTTTCCAACTATAATTAGTTCTAACCAGAACCTCAACCTGTCATAGATGGGCTGCATCAAGAACACTATGCCAGCAACAACCTTAGAACACTAATTCAGATATGTCCTGGACAGCTGAAGCCATTCAATCAAGGGTATGATTTTCTTTTTCTTTTTTTTTTTTTAAGATTTTATTTATTTATTTGTCAGAGAGAGAGAGAGCACAAACGAGGGAGCAGAAGGCAAAGGGAGAAGCAGTTTCCCCACTGAGCCGGGAGCCCAAGGCGAGACTTGATCCCAGCACTCTGGGATCATGACCCGAGCCAAAGACAGATGCTTAATGGACTGAGCCACCCAGGTGCCCCAAGAGTATGATTTTTCTAGAACCACCATGCCTTCCCTCAGTATAGCTGTACTTTTTTTTCCCATTATAAAAGCCATATAATTACATGATGGACCCTAAGAAAATTTCAGGAATAATGACATTTTATACACAATACCACTACCCCAATTCGATCTTCTTAAGGAGTGTAGTATAATTATTCCTATACAGTTTTGTATGTGTAGTTGTTTTTATAAGCATGTAGAGCAAAATTTCCAATTTCAAAGTAAACTGCTTACAACAGAACTCAGACATATCAGGGCACATCTCTAGGTCCTGCAGAAGCTGCCAGGAAGAGAATCATAAAGTGAGACTCTCAGGTGGGATTCCCTCCAGCCCCACTGACCCACAGATGATTTCTAGGGCATGAGGACAGTAAATAGATATCAAAAACCCTTCTTACCAACCAACCAACCAAAAAGCACGTAAAAACCCAATTTCATTACTGTTTTAGACCTAGGTATCAGAGTGATTCTCACAACTTCAGCAGTGAATGCAGTGGGACCCCTACATTTGGCTTGGGGACAGCCTCCTAAGGCAGTAACACAGGGAAGAAAGAATGATAGAGGGCATGAAATGATCAGTGTGATGATTAATTTTTTTTCATGAAATAGAAGTGTTTTTGCTTTTTAATTTAATTTTATTTACATTCAATTAACATATAGTGTATTATTAGTTTCAGAGGTATGTGATGATTAAGTTCTTGAGAACACACAAGATGTCTTCTGGGAACATGTAGAACTGTTTAGGGGCTTCTGAAAAGGGAATGTCAGTCCCCACATTCAAGGACAGAAGAATATTGTAAACCTGTCATTCTACCTCCAGACTAGAATGGCTTGAAGGAATTTAGGTCCATTTTGGAGGCTCATGAAGGAACATAATATCCTAGTGCATTGTTACGTACTCCAAAAATAACCTTCCCCCTAAAATTAATTGATAAATTTGAGACAGTGTTGGGAACATGATTAGAAGACTGTACTACAAGCTTCTGGAAGGCTGGGACTATGCCCGCCTCATTTTCTGTCCCCAACATTTAGCATAGTGCTGCATACAGGAGGTGCTCAGTAGACACATGCTAAATAAATGTCAAATGAAGCCTGGAACATGCTGTCACATGGGGATCATTCAGAAGGCATTGCTGATTTGGGGAAATCAGTAAATTCTCTGTGATAAGGCTAAAACTAAAGAGATCTTGGACTGCTTTAAGCTATCTTTTTTTTTTTTAAAGATTGTATTTATTTATTCGTCAGAGAGGGAGAGATCATAAGCAGACAGAGAGGCAGGCAGAGAGAGAGGGAGAAGCAGACTCCCCGCTGAGCAGAGTGCCCGATGTGGGACTCGATCCCAGGACCCTGGGATCATGACCTGAGCCAAAGGCAGACGCTTAACTGACTGAGCCACCCAGGCGTCCCTAAGCTATCTTCTGAGGGTGGAAACTGATAAAAAGCTTGCAAATTATTTGTCCTTAGTACAAACAATCTGTGCAATTTTGATAGAATACTTTGGTGGGGGGCACCTGGATGGCTCAGTTGGTTGGGCATCTGACTCATGATTTGGGCTCTGGTCCTGGTCTTAGATCATGGGGTAGAGCCCCCATAGGGCTCTGAGCTCAGCTCAGAGTCCTTGTCCTTTTCCCTTCCCCTGCTTAAGCTCTCTCTCTCTTTGTCTTTCTCTCTCTCTTTGTCTTTCTCTCTCTTTCTCCCTCTCTCTCTCTAAGATAAATAAATACAACCTTTCAAAAAAAATGCTGTGGTGAAGGTGGCAGTTTTGGAACAGTGGGTGGTGATTTGCTCTGAAAACATTAAAAGGAGGGGGTTCTTCGAGACAATTAGGAACTTGAGAACCAGGAATAGGTCAGGAATTGGGTATACACCCATGAAGTTATATAAGTCAGGGAACTAAATTCAAACCCAAAAGTTTAGTGGCTTTAATATAATAAAAATACTTGCTGCTAAGGAGTGTAAATTCATATACACGGTTTCAAGAGTAATTTGGTAATGTGTTAATAACAAACAATGTGCCAAGATTTAAATGAATTAATTCCTTTGCTTCTCTCATGGTCCTGAATTAGGTACTAATTTTAACTTATCATACAGATGGGGACTTTTGAGATGAAGTAACTCATCCAAGCACATACAGCCAGTGAATAGCAGGGCAGTCTTTAAATGGAGGTAGCTTAGCTTTGGAAGTCAAGCTTTCAACCCCTACACTGATCTGTCTCTGTGTGTAATAAGAGCTCTCTGATGAAATTGGGCCTATTCAGGGTAGTATGGCTGTAGACAGAGAGTCCTGTGAATCATCCTTCTGTTTTTAGGAATTTATTCTAAAGACAAATAATCAAATATATTTCTAAAAAGATTTTTATTTTTATTTTTTTAAAGAGTGTATTTATTGAGAGTGAGCTTGAGAGCAAGAGAAAGAGAGAACAGAGGGAGAGAGAGAGCATGGAGGGAGAGGGAGAAGCAGACTCTCCACTAAGTAGAGAACCTGATGTGGGGCTTAACCCCAGGACCCCAAGATCATGACCTGAGCCGTAGGCAGACCCTTAACTGATTGAGCCACCCAGGTGCCCCTAAAAAGATTTTTATTACAATCTGCATTATATTGTGATAAATTGTAAGCATCCAGAGTGAGGCAGCAAACTATAGATTCCAAGAGTCCTGGAGTCATTTCTAGGCCAGATCCTGTCTTTGTCTCCTCACCGTGGGATATTAATACTGGCCCACACCAAACTTCTGTAAAATTGGAATAGGAATGTGTCTACATCACAGGAATTTAAAATAGGGAAATGCTGCTTTCTGGATGGCAATCTCAAAATGTGACTTTCTATACAAAAACTAAAGTTTTTTGAAAACTTCCAAAATTATGATAATGTAATTATACAAATAAAGCAATGACACAACTGATCAATCTTCAGTGAATGAAAGTTTGGGAAACTTTGAGGGAAGTTGTAAAGAGTGAAAATCCTAGTAATGTATAGCAGCTCTGGTGAAATGATGGATGTGCAGTCTCTTTCTAAAGTCTATCTGCATTTGACATGGATCAACAGTCTATGATGGTGGAGGTTCTACTGTTTGTGTCCATAAAGACAAGGCCTACCGTTGTCCCACTTTAGTTCAACGATGCAAGCCCACCAAGCATGCTTCTTTTTTGGTTTGGTTCTAGAAATCATTCTGTCTGGTTCTACACCATTTTATTGTTGGTGTAATTGTTCAAGTTCCACCACCAGTGGCATGAAAGGAAATCTACAACCTTGAGGCAGCAATATTTTAGATGCGAGAGTGGCTTTTGATCCCACCTCTCTTACACGAGTCCACCAAGTGAAACATTTAGTCCTCTGTGTATTGGTGGAACAAAATAAAGGATAATGCTGTAAAACTTTTATCTTTAATGTAACTAATTTTTACTCTTCTATTGCCTTTCTTTTCAGTGTAGAAAGATAATAAGAAAAAGAATTACAGAGGAAACTATTTCTATTTCATTGCTCTGAACAAAGCAATCTATTGAGTCTTTGACATATTTTAGAAACCAATCACATGAATTAAAAAAAAAAGTTTGCTGCTTCTTAAGGCTCATTTTTAAAAACTTCAGAATACAAAGAAATATATGAAAATAATCTTATGATTCCTAAAATTGGGGGAACTCATTTAAGGTGAGAGTGACAGAAAAAAATTCCCTGGCAAACAGAAACACGAACCTAGATGAGATGGTCCTGATGACCTGTTACACTGGCACTAGCACATAGGCACAGGCACTCCGTTCTGGAAACTACTGGTCCTATTTTGAATTTTTGGGCAATTTTTAAGTGAGGGTTTTCCTCCATAATCTTCTTTCTCCAATAGAGTCAGACTCGTTCTGATCCCACTCCAGATTTCACTGGCGTGGCCTGGGGCGGCTGGTGGCTGCCTGCAGATAGCTAGTGGCAGGTGTGGGAGACACACTGCACAAAGGAGAGTACAGGGTTTGTTTGGGTACATAGGCAGAGAGAGACATACTAAAGCTCAATATACAGTTGTGAATGTTTGTACATCTGAGTTTTGTTATTCGGGGAGTACTACTTCTTAAAAAAAAAGTATCGCTATTAAGATCTAGTCAGGAAAATAGGACCCATACCTCACTAGAGGGAATTTAATATAGGAATCTGTTGGGGCTTCAGCTCAGGTCATGATCCTGTGGTCCTGGGATAGAGCCCCGAATCCTGTGGGACTCTCTGTTCAGCGGGGAGCCAGCTTCTTCCTCTGCCCTTCCCCCACTCATGCTCTCTCTAGCTCGCGCTCTCTCTCTCAAATAAATGAAAATTTTAAACAATGTTTCAAAGGTCCTGAAATCTGGGGCCACCACCAGTTCCTGTCCATAGTGTATTTATCATCAAGCTGTTTCTTTCATTTAAGGAATAATGAAGTAAACAGGTATTTTGCAGTTGGTTCTTTCTTAAGAATATTATTTCCCACCTACATTCTTTAGGATATGTGTCCAACAAAGTTATTCTAAAACCCTTTTCTTACTTACTTTTCTTATTATGCAAGGCGTATTTTTTAAGAAAAACCTTTAAAGTGATAAAATCAACAATGCATCTTTTAGAAATTTAAAAAATTTTAGAAAATTAAAAAATATAAAGAAAAAGCTTTAAAATACCACCTATTTTTACCACCCAGAGATAATAGTTCCAAATTTTTAGTTGAAAAGCTTATAGACAAACCTGTATAGGATCATACAATCTTGTCATTAACTGTTTTCTTTCCTTTAAACGTATTTTGTTTTCTTCCTAGTTCATTAAATATTCCTCAGAAACTGTCTTTTGGTGGCTTCAGTGTATTCCAAGTCTAAATTTCTTTTCCATTTACCTACTATTGGACATTGAGTTTATGCCAACTCTGCTATTTCAAATAAAGCTATAATGTAAAAGTCTTATAAATAAGCTTTTTTTCTGCTTCTTTATTTATTTCCAAACTTAAGCAAAGAATTAACGCCTGTTTACCTCTTCTTAATTAGATTGGTGAGGGGGGGAAAATCAGTTCTAATCATGACTTAATATGTATGAGTAGTGCTAAATGACCTGACTTCTTAAAAATAAAGGAAAATTAGAATTTTTAAGTAATTATTTGAAATGAATGAAATCTTGCCATTTGTGATGACGTAGATGGAGCATTATGCTAAGTGCAGTAAGTCATAGAAGGACAAATACCATATGATTTCACTCATGTGTGGAATTTAAGAAACAAACAAATGAATAAACAAAGAAGAAAAGATAAACAAATACAGAGAACAAACCAGAAAGGAAATGTGTGGGAGGATGGGTGAAATCAATAAAGGGAATTAAGAGTACACTTACCTTGATGAGCACTGAGAAATAAATAGAATTGTTAAATAACTATATTGTACACCTGAAACTAATGTAACACTATTAATTATACTTGAATTTAAAATAATAAATAAAATATGCACACACATATATAACTGAAAAAAATTCACAGACTTGTATTTACCTAAACTATATGATGTTTTCTTTTGTATTTCATTAAGAAACCCTTTTTATAACCCCTAAAATGTAGTTATTTTATAATATTAAAATACAATCAATTTGAGCAACCTCTAAAAACCTTGAAAATGTCCCTTAGGTTCCTCAGTATTCTCTGCATTTTCTGCTTTCATATCAGTAAACTGAGTTTTCTTGAATATCATCCATCAAGAAAAAAAAAATCTGATTCTTTTGTATAGATTTTCCACTTTATTTAATACTGTGTCATAGACAATATTATGTTCTATTATTCCTTCAATTTTAATCAATTACATTTCAACTAAATAATAAACTTGGATATATATCCTTATACTTAATATTATTTCTGTGGGAAACTATTCAAAGATCTAAATGCATACTTACAAATGGACATTTAGTAACACAATTTGCTTATAAGTAAAGGACTTCCAATATCTAAAAAAGTAAACTATATTTATTTAACCTCATATGCCATAATTCATGTATGACCAGAAAACCTTGTGCTTAGATATATAATTCGTAGTTAGGTCAAACATAAATACTATCTTTCTAAGAGGTGTGTGTGTGTGTGTGTGTGTATTAAATATTAGGGCAGATTCTTTGATGGACCTGAGCTTTTAACCTGGAATCATTAGCACAACCCTAAAATTATGTCGATCTCCAAAAGGAGATTATAAGTCCTAACAATGAAGTTGTGAGCAAAGTATATAAAATAGCGTCATCTCTGTTGTTACTGTCTCTTAATTTTTCATAACATGTATCACCATCCGGCTTACAAAAATTTATGTTTTTATATTTATTGTATGCCATCCTTTACTAGACTTTAAATACCATAAGAATGGGACATTTCATTCATTCTCTGCTTGATTTACTACTTAGTACATAGCAGATGCTCAATGAATGTTTTACTTGAATAAATAAAAATTGAATGAATGAACAGTGAAGATTCTTTGTTTTTGAGATCTGATATAATAGAAATAGCATATAATAAAATATCAAAAAGTGTAAATAAACCCAACTTTTAAAAAACTTGTGTCATATTTTTGATAGCCCTTTAAAATTGAATGTGCCAAATCTTTGGCTAAATCTGTACAAGAAAGAAATGTGAATCTCAAAGCCTCATATGACATATCTTTTTTCCTTCTAAGTAAATTAAAGAGTTTTGTCTTAAAAATATGACAGAGGGGCCGCCTGGCTGGTTCAGTCGGTAGAGCATGCGACTCTTGATGTTGGGGTCATAAGTTTAAGGCCCATGTTGGGCATAGAGCTTACTTTAAAAAAAAAATATGACAGGGACATAACTCTTTAAACCAAGCAGGATTGTAATGGTTTTAGAATGTGGTTTTCCTGGCTTTCATGGAAAGTTACAAATATGGTTTTCTTTTAATACAGACTTCATTTGTTACATTCTTAGTATAAATAAGTTAAACCTCCAACACCGTAAAAAATTACCCTTGTGAATGAGTAATATGTAACTTAAATCTTCTGAAAGTGAAAATTCTCAACAATTCAAAGATAAACTGTAGCGTTTTTTTGGAGAGGCAAAGCTACAAAGATTTAAATAAGATAGCCATGGTCAAACCTAGTCTGGCTTTATTTCCCAACTGTTAGGCATAGGAATGCATTGGTCACAGTGTTTAACAGAAGTTCCCAAAGTTAAATGAGGGAATGGAATTAGAATAGATTTTAAACAAATGTTTATTAAAATCCACAATTGTATTCATTGTTGGTAACTGGACCTCCAAAGCAGAGTAATGAATTTAAATACACAGCAACAGGAATAACTTCTCATTTTAATTTACAAAAGGAACTACAAATTAGGTTGGAAATAATAGAAAAAGAATCATCAACATCAATCAGTTTTATAACCAAAGCCTTTGCTTTTATGCATCCTTGAGAGGTGAACCAGTTAATACACCAGTGCTCTGCACATTTCCATTACATCTCTTTTCTCTCTTATGCACTCTAGCCTTCCCTTTCTAGATCCCTTCTTACCTCTCTCAACACAGCCACATCACATACTCATGCACATGCACAGGTGTGTCTTTGGTATAAAGCCATTGTCTTCAGTTTCTTCTTGGCAGGTTATTTTTATTAAAGGATCTAGTCAATTATTTCATTAGAACAATTGCATTAACTGATCATTGCCACAGAAAGGCATACGAATAAAAAGGTAATTCTTTTTTCTTGTTATAAAATGCCTACCTTGTATAGACAGCAATTGCTTTTGCCATTTTCTGCAGGTATCATACCATTCATATTACTGAAGGAGTAGAAAGAATTTTTCTGTTTAGTCTGGCCTCTGGAATCACATGGGAAGTTATTTATATCAAAGGCCAGAAAACCACCAAGAACTTTTTACTCAATGATCCTAGTGCTAACAAATCTATCCTAAAAAATAATTCCAAATTTGGAAAAGTATGGATGCAAGTATTGCTACAAATAACAAAATAAATATTAGCGAAATTAAGCAAATAGGAGAATTTATTTTATTTTATTATGTTTTACTTTTTAAATTTATTGGAGAGAGAGAGAGTGAGTGGGGGGAGGAGCAGAGGGAGAGGGACAAGCAGACCCTGTGCTGAGCGCAGAGCCTGATATGGGGCTCGATCCCAGGACCCTGCGATCATGACTTACACTGGAACCAAGAGACAGATGCTTAAGCGACTGAGCCACCCAGGCACCCCTTTTTTAGTTTTTATGTTTTAGGAGAATTTATTTTAAAGGTAACAGTTAAGTCACAAAATTAATGAGACATTTGTAAAATTGGCTCAGGAATGGACGGGGTGGGGGCTCTCTGCTCAGCAGGGAGCCTGCTTCCCCCTCTCTCTCTGCCTGCTTCTCTGCCAACTTGTGATCTCTCTCTCTCTGTCAAATAAATAAATAAAATCTTAAAAAAAAAAAAAGAGTCAGAAGGAATGGACAGGGACTAAAAAACAGCTCTAGAGCAGGTGATCCAAGCTATAAGAATTTCTAAAATCTCTTGTCAGTAGGCTACTGCTAGAATTAGCCAGTTCCAACTACTTTTCCTGTCTTGGTTTCAGTGGACTTCAGATTCAAAATCCATGGTGGGGGGAGGTTGGTGGGGGCATTTCATGGAAATTTGTGTACTAGAGCAACCAACACCCCAAAAATATAGTGGGTTGAGAATTAAAAGAAATCTATTTCTCATGAAACACTTCAAGGGAGATTAGCAATCTGTTCCACGTCAGTCAAGGACTCCAGTTCCTTTTATATTATTCCCTCTGCCTGCTGCTCCCCTTGCTTGTGTTCTCTCTCTCTGTCTGTCAAATAAATAAATAAAATCTTTAAAAAAATCATTTGTACATATATATGAAGGTTTATATATAGGATTTTCATTCTGTTTTGATCACTGTAGCATTGTAGTAAGCTTTGAAATCAGGAAATGTGAGTCTTCCAACTTTGTTTGTATCTGTTAAAATTGTTTTGACTATTTGGACTCCCGTGAGATTCCATATGAATTTTAGGATGGATTTTTCTATTTCTGCAAAGAATGTCCTTGGGATTTTGATAGAGATTGCTTTGAATTTATAGATCAGTTTGGGTAATAGCAACATCAATATTAAGTCCTCCAACCCATGGAAATGGGATGTCTTTCCATTTATGTCTTCTTTAATTTCTTTCAGCAGTGTTTTGTAGTTTTCTCTATACGGGTTGTTTATCTCTGTGGTTAATTTTTAAATATTCTTTTTTAAAAATGTTTTATTTTTAAGTGATCTCTACACACAATGTGGGGCTCAAACTCAACAACCCTGAGATCAATAGTTGTACACTCTACCAACGGAGTCAACCAGGCACCCCTTAGGTATTTTTTGATGCTATTGTAAATGGAATTGTTTTATTTTTCAATTGTTCATTGTTAATAGAAATGCAACTAATTTTTGCATGTGATTTTATGTCCTATTTTGTTGAAATCGTATTTATTCATTTTTTTTAAAGATTTTATTTATTTATTTGACAGAGAGAGATCACAAATAGGCAGAGAGGCAGGCAGAGAGAGAGGAGGAAGCAGGCTCCCTACTGAGCAGAGAGCCCAATGTAGGGCTCCATCCCAGGACCCTGAGATCATGACCTGAGCCAAAGGCAGAGGCTTTAACCTACTGAGCCACCCATGCACCCCCATAATTATTAGTTTTAACAGGTTTTGTGTGGAATCTGTAGGTTTATCTACATATGAGATTATGTCATCTGCAAACAGATAATTCTACTTCTTTCCAATTTGGATTACTTTATTTCTTTCTCTTGCCTAATTGCTCCTACTAGAACTTCCAGTACTATGTTGAATAGAAATGTTAAAAGTGAGCATCCTTGTCTTGTTCCCGGCTCCTAGAAGAAAATCTTTCAGTCTTTCACTGCTGAGTATGGTGATAATTGTGTTTTTAATATATGGCTTTTATACTGAGGTAGTTTCCTTCTATTTCTAGTTTGTTGAGTGTTTTTATCATGAAAGAGTATTGAATTTTGTCAAATGTTTTTTCAGCATCAATTGATATGATCATGTGATATTTTTCTTCATTCTGTTAATGTGATGTATTACTTTGATTAATTTCCATATGTTGAATCAACCCATTCTAGAAATAAATCCCTCTTGGTTATGGTCTATAATCCTTGTCATATGCTGCTGAATTATGTTTGCTTACATTTTGTTGAGGATTTTTGCATCAATTTTCCTAAGGGATATTGGTCTGTAGTATTTTTCTTGTGATGTCTTTGGCTTTACTATTAGGGCAATGCTGGCCTCATGGAAGGAGTTAGGAAGTGTTTCCTCTACAATCGTTTTGAAGTTTGAGAAGATTGCTGTTATTACTTCTTTAAATGTTTAGTAAAATTCACCAGTGAAGTCATTAGGTCCAGGGCTTTTCTTTGTCAGGATGTTTTGGATTAGTAATTCAACCTCCTTACTTAGTATGGATCTATTCTGATTTTCTATTTCTTTGTGTTTCAGTCTTTGTAAGTCTTACGTTTCTAGGAATTTGTCCATTTTGTATAGGTTATCCAATTTATTGGCATACAATTGTCTATAGCACTCTCAGAATCCTTTTTATTTCTGCAGAATTGGTTGTAGTGTCCCCATTTTTATTTCTGATTTTAGCATGTGAGTCTTAATCTTCAGCTAGATTGACAAAAGAAAAAAGAGAAGATTCATATTGTCAATTTTGTCCTTTTCAAAGAACCAATTTTTGGTTTTGTTGTTTTTCTCTATTGTTTTCCTGTTCTCTGTTTTAATTAATCTTTAGCATTTACTTCTCTTACTGTTTCTTCAGTGGACCAACCTTATCCCAAGTTTAAATCCTTTGCACTAGCTTTTCTTTGGCTTGGGATACTCTTCATCTGGTATTTCCTGGCTAGTCCTCTCTTGTTTTTGGGACTCAATTTCTCTGGAAACCTTTATCAGCCGCTCAATCTACGTAGCCTCTAGCTATTCTGTTATGCATTCTCTATTCTTCACAGCCCTTTTTACTCTGTGAGATTTATTTTTTGTTTGACTCTTCCCCACTACCACATATGCACGTGCAAACACACGTACATACCTATGCATGCACGCTCATTAGGATATAAGCTCCGTAAGAATAAGAACCCTCTTTGTCTTGTCTAACCACTGGCATTCCCACTGCCTAGAACAGTCTCCGACCCAATAATAAAAGATGGTCAATAAATATTATTGACTCTAAGATTCTAACGGCTAGTGTTTTGAAAGGAATGATTGGTTGAAAAATTAATTGGGGCACCTGGGTGAGTAGATTAAGTGTCCAACTCTTGATTTTGGCTCAGGTCGTGATCTCAGGGTCCTGGGATTGAGCCCTGTGTCAGGCTCTGCGCTCAGTCCAGAGTCTGCTTAAGATTCTCTCTCTTCCTCCCTCTCTTCACCTCCTTCTGCTTGCTCTCTCTCTCTCTCAAATAAATAAATATTAAAAAAAAAAAGAAGGGTGCCTGGGTATCTCAGTGGGTTAAGCGTCTGCCTTCAGCTCAGGTCATGATCCCACAGTCCTGGGATCGAGCCCTGCATCAGGCTCCCTGCTCCGTGGGTAGCCTGCTTCTCCCTCTCCCTCTGCCTGCTGCTCCCCCTGCTTGTGCTCTCTCTCTCTCTGTCTAATAAACAATTTAAAAAAAAAAGAAAAGAAAAAGAAAAATTTGGTTATCTTGCTCCTGGAAGATTTTTAAGAAATGAGGAATGCGTGAAGTAGTAAATTTCAAGTGAGTCATAACCAGTTATTATCTCATATACTTTGTTGACATATTTGGTTTGACTAATTAAATATTTATGTTTGTATGTGCTATCTTTATAATATATCAGCATCTATTTATTATTCCATTATTTTTTAGACTAATGGATTTTTGGTATACAAATATACACTGTTCATATCATGGAGTCAGTATGTGGCACTAAAATGAGCATCAAACTGAGAGGCTGGTGTCTTGCTTTCTAGCCCCATCGTCACTACAATATAATTAGATAGCTTTGGAAAGAATCACTTAACTTATTTGCACCTCAGTTTCTTCATTTGTAAAATGTGGGGATTACATTAGATAGGTTAACGCAATTCCTTCCAGCAACCAAATCTATAATTCCATAATTTAGAACCCAATTTTACTGGTTTTAGATGTTTTTAATTATTAGATACTCATAATACATTTTTCTACACTTAAAATGACAAGTTCTTTAATTCATTTGTAATATTGTACCTCCAAATTTAAGCATGCAGATTCCTTTACAGATTTCCACTGAGCTGAGATCAAAAGTCACTTAACCAACTGAGACACTGAGGCACCCCAAGATTTCTACTTTATAATGGAGTTTCCAGAACTGAACCACGTGGAGTTTTTCCTACCCTAGGCAAGTTGAGTAGGTGACTCATTAAATGTTTACTTAATTTGCAATGTATCGGCTTAGGAGGAAGGAAATTAATATAGCAATGGCGAATTACTAAGAAAAAATAAATAAAGCTAGATCTAGTAGAGTAAAAAGAAATTATTTTCAAAGGTAAATAACTTGGGGGACACCTGGGTGGCTCAGTCGGTTGGGCATCTGCCTTCTGCTCAGGTTATGATCCCGGGGTCCTGGGATAGAGCACCATGTCAGACTCTCTGCTCAGCAGGGAGCCTGCTTCTCCTTCGTCCTCTGTCAAATAAATATAATACAATCTAAAAAAAAAAAGGTAAATAATTTGGTAAATTTAAAACCACTATATTCAGCTAAGAGAAAACCAAATGTCTAAAGCTATAAATTAGCCTCATTGTGTTGAATATTGTCAATAATCCTGCTGATGCTCATAGTTTGGATGTAACTGATTACATTCCAAAAATATGTAACACTTTAAAACAAGAAGTTTCAAATTAAAATAACAACTAATATCATAATTTAAAATACATAATAGCTTAAGGAGAAAGTATTTGCAGACCCTATATTTATAAAATAAATTTTATCTAAATTGATAATTGCATTTAAACATACAAGACATGGATCCACATATAAAAAGCAACATCAAAATGTCAATGTTGATTTCTTCTCATAAACTTGTGGGATCATGGATGTAAACTGTCATATTAAAGGAAATAGATCTTAGAAGATAATTTTATGTTCTCAGCTTCTGACCCATCTCTGGACTGTCACATCTCTTTTGAGACGTACACACATAGACACACAAACACACATGCACACACAAGTAAAAATATTTTGGATTGATTGATTGATTGATTTTAGAGAGAGAGAGTACACAGGCAAGTGAGTGGGGGAGGGTGGAGGGAGAGACAGTGAATCTCCAGCAGACTCCCCGCTGAGCACGGAGCCTGGCTTGGAGCTTGATTCCATGACCCTGAGATCATGACCTGAGCTGAAACCAAGTGTCAGTTGCTTAACTCACTGAACCACCGAGGCACCCCTGGATGTATTAAAAGTAAAAATTTTAGGAAATGTACTTGGAAATTGTTACTGGGCTAACAATCCACACTCATATCTTCAGAGATTCAAAGTAGGAAGACTAGCTATAAAGACCTAATAAAGAGTTAAGCTCATTAAGAAAACTGTGGGTTGTGACTCTCTGAGGTAAAGAGCTTTGATTTATTTCACTTAAGTTGCCTTTCAGGGACACTTGTGTGATTGAAAAATACCTTCTGTGGATGCAATTAATCTGTTTGATTTGTTATCATTTCCTTGTAGGAATGATGTTAACATAATGGGGACCTCTGAAGAGGTATTAGAGATCTCAGTACTGGTGAACCATTTCACAGCTTTCAAATTATCTTTTTTCTCTTATCTGTAATTAGGCCATTTAATTCATTTAGAATCCCCATTGAAACCCTAGGATGTCCTCAACTGTGAAACATTTGTGGGAAGACTTGCTCTATACAATGCATTTTGCATGTTATAGTGAAAGGGCTGAGCGGAAGGGATTTGTTAAACATAACTTACATCTATTACATAGTAGAAGCTTAATTATTTAGTGGCTGATTATCCTGTTTGGGAATTATACAAGCATTTTGTTTCTACTCTGTCTCACTTTTTGCTGGCTGTTCAGCCATTTCACTGATCATCAGCATGACTGCCAAGAGTGGTTTGGGGATAGTAAAGCAGAGGATCGCATTGTCCATCATTTTGCTGTTTCTTAGAAGACTTAATAAAATCTTTAATGAGTGAGGGGATTGAAGCTTATGTGTAAATCAGTGGACCTTAATGTTTTCATTATCCATGTTATTCTCTGTCTCCCAAGGACAATTAAAAGTTCTCTATGTTTCTTTCTTTCTTCTTTCTGTCTCCCTTTCTCTCTCCCTTTCTTTCTTTCTTTCTTTCTTTCTTTCTTTCTTTCTTTCTTTCTTTCTTTCTTTCTTTCTTTCTTTCTCCCTCTCTCTCTCTCTCTCTCTCTCTTTCTTTCTTTCTTTCTCTTTCTTTTCTTTCTTTCGTCTACCTACCTATCCCTCCCTTCCTTCCTTCCTCCCTTCCTTTCTTCCTTCCTTCCTTCCTTCCTTCCTTCCTTCCTTCCTTCCTTCCTTTCTTCAGTTCCCTATGTATGTTCCTAAAACTGTAAGATAAGAATAAGAAAATGTGTTTTAGAGATGCCCGGGTGGCTTAGTCGGTTGAGCATCTGCCTTTAGCTCAGGTCATGATCCCAGGGTCCTGGGATTGAGTCCCACATCCAGCTCCTTGCTTGGCAGGGAGGCTGCTTCTCCCTCTGCCACTCCCGCTGCTTGTGCTCTCTTTCTCTCTCTGACAAATTAATTTTTTAATTATAATTAATTAATTATATACTTTGCGTGTGTGTGTATCTCCATTCATCTATCTAGGGTCACTTGGTTGCTTCCATAATTTGGCTATTGTAAATAATGCTACAATAAACATAGGGATGCACATATTTTTTCAAATTAGTGTTTTCATATTCTTTGGGTAAATACCCAGTAGTGGAATTACTAGGTCATATGATATTTCTATTTTTAATTTTTGAGGAACCGCTATACTGTTTTCCACAGTGGCTGCAACAATTTGCATTCCCAGCAAGAGTGCACAAGGGTTCCTTTCTCTCCAATTCCTGGCCAACAATTGCTATTTCTTGTCTTTTTGGTGCTAGCCATTCTGACAGGTGCGAAGTGATATCTTATTGCGGTTTCGATATGTATTTCCATGATTAGTGATGTTGAGCTTCTTTTCATGTGTCTCTTTGCCACCTGTATGTTGAACATTTAAAAAAATTTTTTCTTTTTCTTTTCTTCATCTTCCTCTGCCCCTCACACATTTAAAATTTTAACAGGTATTGCTCTATTGTCCTACAAGAAAGTTCTACCAATTGACACTCCCCATAAATAGTATATAAGTGACTTTCCTCTCTTTAATGTTTTCATTATCTATATTTAACATCTTTCTAATTATCTTTTTTCTCTTCTCTGCATTTAGACCATTTAATTCACTTAGAATCCCCATTGAAACTGCAGCACAGGGGCACCTGAGCGGCTCAGTCAGTTAAGTGTCTGCCTTCGGCTCAGGTCATGATTCTGGGGTCCTGGGATTGAGCCCCACGTTGGGCTCCTTGCTCAGTGGGGAGTCTGCTTCTCCCTCAGCCCCTTCCCCCCTACTCATGCATGTGTGCTATCTCTCTCTCTCAAATAAATAAAATCTTTTAAAAAATTTTTAAAAAAGAAACTGCAGCACATCCCCTACTGTGAAACATTTGTGAAAGACTACCTCTATACAATCCATTTTGATCAATATCATGAAACAAACAACACTGTATTTTTTTTCCCCAACATGGTAGGTGAAATTGTCTTTAATTGTTAAGTCTCTTGGGTAATTTATCTTTCAGATATACTTGTATAAATGTCCAAAGACATTTCCATTTAGAGAGAGAGAATCTATAGTAGAGAAATTTGGGGGAAGGTTAGAGGAAAAAGGGTATTCAATAAGGTAAATTATTTCTAATATAATAAAATGTTTCCTCTGAAATGCATTACATTAAAATTTATTTTCCGAGCCAGGGTAGCCCTTCCAGGAGATCCTTAGTAAAGGACTTATTAAACTGGTTTCAAAGCACAGAGCTCAAGTAATTTACACCAGAAACACCAAGGGCTGAGATGCCCCAGCTGCTGGTGGAGATGCAGGAACAGATCCCACCAACTGTACATTTTAGAAAATAAAACTTTATTAAATTAAAAAAATATCTTTTCAGAGGTTGAAAAATCTCTATAATTTCATATTGTTACAAATAAAGAACTATAATTTCATATTGTTACAAATAAAATGTTAATAATTTTCTGTGGACCATGGAATATGAGAATTTTAATTTTCTCAGTTTTTCTTTATTTTTTATATTTTCTATAATGATAGTAATTTTTTAAAGTTTTATTTGTTAGAGAGAGCGAGCACCAGCAACGGGGAGGGGCAGAGGGAGAGGGCGAAGTAGACTCCCGGCTGAGCAAGGAGCTTGATGAGGGGCTCCATCCCAGGACCCTGAGATCATGACCTGAGCCGAAGGCAGATGCTTAACTGACTGAGCCACCCAGGTGTCCCGATAATAATTTTTATTAGCTAAATTCCCTCCCTATTTACTACATAATTTTGTTTATGTCTATATTCATGCACCTATCAGCATATACTACAGCAATTTGATCATGCCATCTTTTCCACAAAGTTAGGATTTTTCTGGGAAAGAGAGCCTGTTGATCTTTGTATTCCCAGCACATAGTGCTTAACAAATGTTTCTTAAATTTTAAACCTCCAGAAACAATGAAAAAAATAACAAAACAATGAACACACCCAACTATCAGAGTACTCATCCTCTAATCCAAGTGTTAACATTGGCCACTTTTGTTTTATCTGTCATCTATCTATCTCTATCATTGCTGATATCATGATGCATCACCCCCACAGAGCAAAATACTCTTATACATAAACTATACCATTATCACAATCGAGAAATTTAATTCTATACAGTAATACTGTTATTTGTAAATTTCCCCAGTTGTCTAAATACTAACATTTATAGCTTTTTTTTTTTTTTTAATACAGTACCCAACAGGACCAGGCATCGCATTTAGATGTTGGGTTTCTCTAGTCTCTTTTACTCTAGGAGTGTTCTGGTATTGTCTTTGATTTTCATGACTGAAGTTTTTGAAGCATCCAGGCCAGATGTTTTGTAGAATGTCCCACAATTTCAATTTGTCTGATTGTTTCATCATGATTAGAGTCATTTGAAATATTTTTGATAAAAGTATTGAAAAGGTGATATGTCTCCCTCAAATGCATTACATTAGGAAGCACATAATATCACTTTGTCCCATTATATTTATGTTACTTTCTAATATATGTATTCAAAGTTTTATAATTCCTTCCAATTGCCATCATAGCTATATCCCAGAAAGTTGGATAAATAAATTCATTTTCATCCAGCCCTAAATATCAACTTCCATTGTGGTTATACTTTTTTTAAAGATTTTAAAATTACTTATTTTTAATTTTTAAGTAATCTCTATCCCCAATGTCGGGCTGAAACTCACAACCTTGAGATCAAGAGTTGCATGCTTTACTGACTGAGCCAGACAGGCACCCTCTGGTTATACTTCTTTAACCCTTATATTACATAGATACATGTTTTCACATCCTAAATATTTATGTATTTTTTTAACTTAATATTTTGAAATAGTTGGAATTACAGGCAATTTATCTTAAAGTTTCAGAAAGGTACATAAAACTCCCATATGCCCTCAATTTTTAAGCATTTCTTTATTGTCTGGCATATCAAAGTATTTCAGATTTGTACTTTACTGATCCAGACCTGGAAATAGTTAGTTTTCCAAGGAGCCTGGTTCCTTTTATAGGAGAATGGAATTTAAAATCAAGATCTGGGAACTGTGTTTCCTGTGTTTTTAAATGAACATAATGAGGCAGCATACGATAGAGATGAGTGCATGAATTTCTAAGTCGAAGCCTGAGATTCCAATTTTGACCAGCCATGTTACTAATGTGTAACGTAGAGGCATTATTCTCTCTGAGACTTGGTGTCCTCATTTAAAAAAAAAAAGTTAACATGGGGTGACTGGGTGGCTCAGTGGGTTAAAGCCTCTGCCTTTGGCTCAGGTCATGACCTCAGGGTCCTGGGATCAAGCCCCGCATCGGGCTCTCTGCTCAGCGGAGAGCCTGCTTCCCTCTCTCTCTCTCTGCCTGCCTCTCTGCCTACTTGTGATCTCTCTCTCTCTCTCTCTCTCTCTGTGAAATAAATAAATAAATAAAATCTTAAAAAAAATAGTTAACACAAAAACAGTAATGATAACAAAGAAGAGAAGGATGAGGATATGTAGTTCTTGTAATCTGATAGGTACTCTCTGAAGTTCTTTAGTTATGTAAGTATATTTAATCTTCACAAAAATATTGTCATACCCAGTTTACACATGAAGTGAATGAGGGTGATAATAAAGTATCTATATTCAAGGTTATGGGAACCAAATAAAAGTATGCGAAAGTCCTATGTGAAAAAACACTCTATATGTATATGGATTGGTATGTATGTATTTATATAGGTATACATATAATCATTTAATTGTTTACTGACTCAATCAATAAACATCTATTAGGTATCTACTAAGTATCATATGTTATGTTTATGCTAAGTATAAAATAGGACAATGTATATAAAAGTATTAAGTTTAGCAACATTAAATATACATATTTATATGTTTATAACCCCAAAGAAAATTTCTCCAAAAGTGTACTTTACAATAGAAATATAATGTGAGTCACATATGTAACTTTAAATTTCTTAGTAGCCATAGTAAAATTGTTTTTTTAAAGTGAGACTAGGGACGCTTGGGTGGCTCAGTCGGTTAAGTGTCTGCCTTCGGCTCAGGTCCTGATCCCAGGGTCCTGGGATTGAGTCCTGCATCAGGCTCCTTGCTCTGCAGGAAGCCTGCTTCTCCCTCTGCCTGCCACTCCCCTGACTTGTGCTCTCTCTCTCTCTCCAACAAATACATAAAATCTTTAAAAATAAATAATAAATAAATAAAAATAAAAATGAAATTAATTTTGATTGTGTACTTTATTTTATCCAATATATCCAAAATATTAACAAAAGTATCATTCTTTCATGTAAATGTAAAACAGTTATTAATGATATGTTTTACACTCTTTTTTTCATTTAAATCTTCAAAATTCATTGTGTATTTTATACTTAGCACATCTCAGAACAAACTACATCTCAAGTGCACAATAGCCACAGGTATACCTAGTGGCATCTGTGTTAAGCATCTCAGGTCTAGAATAAAATACAAAGACAAGAAACTATTGGGGAGACAAGGGAGGGAGAAAGATTTACCTTTTACTATATTTTCTTTTTTGTTTTTAAAAGACTTATTTATTTCTTTTTAGAGAGAGAGTGGGAGGAGGGGATATAGAGGGAGAGGGAGAGAATCTCGAGCAGACTTCCTGCTGAGCATGGAACCTGATGCAGGGTTCAATCCCACGACCCTGAGATCATGACCTGAGCCAAATTCAAGAGTCAGTTGCTTAACTAACAGAGCACCCCTTACTATATATTCTTTTGTACTTTTGGTTTTTGTACTCCATGTACTTGTTACCTACTCAAAGAAATTTGGAAAAATAAATTAATAAATTAGAAGCATCGTGTTTTTATCTGTGTGTGTATGCATCCTTCTATGTCAATGGTTTGCAACTGGAGGGAGTTCCCCCCCAGGGAACATTTGGCAATGTGTGGAGAGATTTTGGATGGAGTGGGTAGTAACTACTGACATCTAATGGGTAAATGTCAGGGATACTGTTATATACCTTCCACCTACATATAGCACAGCACCCCCATCCCCCACCCCCCAATTGTCTGGCCCAAAATGTCAATAGAACTGAGGTTGAGAAACTCTGTTCTTTGTATACATTCCAAAAAGTAAAAATTAAGTGTCTACTAGTTACTAGGCATTGTCAAGGCCATGGCTGTACAAAAAGGGATCACACACACATAGCTCCTGAGCCCCAAAGGCTCACAGTTTTTGAGGGAGTGATATAGAAGTGAACAACTGCAGGACTGTAATAAATTCTAGAATAGAATACAAACAAGGCATTAAGCAAAAAGTAAAGTATCTCTAAACATATTCATCAACTAGAAAGCCACTTGTTCGAAACATCAATTTGAATTGAATAATTGAAACTAAAACATCAATTATTTCCTACCAAATCCTCTAGGTTGAGAACGCAGCACTTTATTCAGAGGCTTTAATGTTTCTCTGTACCAACATAATGTCAATAAAAGATATCTGAGGGGAGCTTTGAATTTGGTTATAACAACTGTTGCTCTATTTCTGTGCCGAGTAACACATTTTGGAACTGTAAATGGACTCAGTGATATATTTTAAAAAGAATGTGTAAGTCATGACTAATGTTGCTGTCTGAAAGAGATAGCTATATTTTATAAGAACCACAGTCCAAGGATTATCGTGTTTTGCATATCTTCTCCCTCGAATGCCTCCATTTTTCCAAGAGGCTCCCAAGTTCAACTATATTTCATCACCAAAGAAACCAGACAAAGCTCAGACTCTGAAATCCATTGGCTTTGTTTAGTTTTTTTTTAAACCTTAGTTCTTTATACTTTTGGTTAAGTTTTTTAGTGGTGAGCTCGCAGAGTCCTGCACACATCTGTTTCAAAGAAGAAAGCTTGTGCCCTTCTTACTGCCTAGAAGCTGCTTGCATTCAGGGCAAAGCAGCACAGGGTCTCGGTGAAGGGCAAGTGTCTTGGCATCTGATAAGGCCTGACTTTGAGTCCCAGTTTCACTTTGTAAGGTCTGACACATTATTTAACCTCACCAAACCTCAGTATCCCCATGCAAAATGTCTGTCTTGAAAGGGTCGCCAAGTTGATTAAATGAGATAACATATAGGGAATGTATTTATCATTGCCAGAAATTAATCAAGTGATGAGGACTGTTATTATTGAAATGGCACAAAACATAAAGCAGACCTTTAAGTTTATTTGTCAGAATAGTGCTGTTAGAGGCACCTGGCTGGCTCAGTTGGTAGACCACATGACTCTTGATCTTGGGGTTGTAAGTTCGAGCCCCATGTTGAGTGTAGAGATTACTTGAAAATAAAATATTTTTTAAAAAAATAGTGCTATTAGTCAGAATAGTGCTTGTGTGATTTCTCCACTAGAATTTATTACTGTATTTTATTGTCAGTATTTTTCTAAAAACCAAGTGATTTCCTATCTTTTTGTTTGACACCATTCTTAATTAGATGGAGAATCTTGAGTACTGTTTTGGCACTCTGGGTTTTATTTGTTCACATTTGTGTTCATTATTCATTTCCTACTACCTTTGACCACTGTGCTGTTAGAATACAGTACTAGCTCTTGTCTTTTGATGTTTGCAGTCTATGCCTCTTCCCAGCTAAATTCACATTGTCTATTTAAGACCAACTGTGTTTTGAAATTTCCCTTGTGCCCTCATTATCGCACTGATCAAGCTGCACTAGATAGTAACCTAAATCTCTTTGGTAATGAGCCCATCCTCAACAGCTTGAAGAAATATACTGCTCTGTAAATACAGAGCTCATTTATAGACAGAGACAAAAGGCTCTTCTTGATTGTAATTTCAGCAGAACAAGTGATTGTAATGTCATTGTGGTAAAAATGCAGTTGCATTTTTCATGCTTTCTAGAAAAGATGAGATAAAATCTCACAGTCACACCACACATATTTTATAATTTAAGTCTCCAAGTGGTTTTGCTTCATTCAAAAAAGCTGAAATTGTAAATTTCATTTTATGTTTGTGTGGAAAGTTATATTGTAATAAATAATTTTCTTAGATACTCTTATATTTCTTCCTACTATGTTAAAATATTCACAGCATGCCTCACTAAAAGAGGCAATAGTTTTCTTATTCTTTTAATATGTTGTTGATATTTTATACTACCCTGTTTTAATGATAGCAAAAAAATGAAGACCAGATTAAAAAAGGTAAATGAAAAAGAATATAGGTAATTTCATTGTTTTTTGTTATTGTGATCAATATTAGTAATGTTAATATTAATAGAGTAGGCCATAAATAAAAGGCAAACTATTTCTCTAACAGCCTAATGACTTGAGACAGATAATTAAGGTTCCATTCCATCAAGAGGGATGAGGGAAGGCTAGTAGGGTTTTCATAGTGAGGGAGGGCCTGGTTCCCATCTTTCCCTTAGCCCCGCAGAGGAAGATGAGAAACAGACCCACTGCTTTTTTCATCTTTATTTCTCCTGTTTTTCTCTTTATTTCATTCCTGAGGGGAAAATTTCAGAGCTGGTATGTCCAGTATACAAGTAACAGATTTCAAAAGAGGGATTTTTATAAATGAAGGGCATATATGTGAAAGGAGAAAATACAAACGGTGCAGAGGAAAAACAGTTTCTGGCTGAGTAGGCTGTGTATAAAAAATATCACTGAAATGGACGTGGGCAGAGACAAAGAGAGCATTCAGGGGGGAAAATGGCTGAAGAAACGAGGGGAGAACAATTGGCAATATAGATGTTCAGAAATCACCATAAAAATCAAAACCATCAAGTGGATAATTTTATTTTTTCCTCAGAGTACATGTTCAAGTCGATTCTTTATCAGGTTCTGGAAATCTGTGGAAGTTGTTGGCCACACACCCAGAAGAATTTGAGCTACTCAACAAGCTATTCATCAAAAGCATCTGTCTCAACCTGTTATTCGCCTTCACCTCTTAGCTGGTCTAGAATTTTAACCTCCTCTCTCATTCCTCTGGGTGACACACCAACAAAGTGGATGGTTATCTTAAAAAGCTACAATTAAGACTGTTGGAGATGGAGTAGAGGCCCTGAGGGTTCTTTTAGTCTAGCACAAAGGAATTTATCAAATTAACCACTTGAGAACACTAACAGCTCAATATTGTCCTCAGAAAGGGTTTGAGATTAGGGAATTGCAGGTAGAGGAAAGCTTGTAGCCCCAGGGTTGTACTCCTGAGGCTACCTTCTAAGTAACAGGAAAGCACCAGACCTAGCAAAGCAGGCCTGAGATTCAGAGGGCACCCAAAGAGAAAAGTATGGAAAAGCAAGAAGTACAGAGTTGAGCTATTTTACATAGGGCTTACCTTAGTCTGATGCCTGATGATAGCCAAGACTAGAATGGGCCTGAATGGGGTTCTTCCTGTCTTGAGCAGGCTATGAAAAGTTAGAGATTAGGAGCACCTGGTTGGCTCAGTCAGTTGAGGAGTGTCCAACACTTGGTTTTGGCTCAGGTCATGATCTCATCAGTCATGAGATCTAGCCTCATGTTAGGCTCCCCGGTCAGTGAGGAGTCTGCTTGAGATTCTCCCCCTCTGCCCCTCCCCACTCATGCATGTGCACATGTGCTCTTTCTCACCCTCAAATACACAAATAACTCTTTTTAAAAAAGAAAAGAAAAGAAAAATTAGAGACTAGGGGCTCCTGGCTGGCTCAGTTGCTCAGTTGGTAAAGCATGCAAATCTTGATCTCAGGGTTGTGAGCTCAAGCCCCACCTTGGATATAGAGATTACTAAAGGAAAAAAAAAAAAAAAGCTGGAGATTATATTGCTCTTCTTCCTAAGAGTCATTGTCCATGATAGGCCAGAGGCTGGGGGCACTCTTGAGAGTCCTGAAGTAAGTTTTGGCACAAATGCCTTAAGGGATTTCATATTCGCCGAATAGTCTCTGAGAACAGATTGGAATCATAATTTATTGGTTCTAGCCCAAAATCAAGGGGATCATTTGAGTCAGGGGTGACTAGAAATGAAAACTTATGATAGAGTGGTGAGGATTCTAATATGTAGTCTACTACTTTTAAAAATGACAGCCACCATTTCAATCAATGCTGTGGGTTAGAGTCCTCTGGAAGGTTATTTATAGGGGGGAAATGGACTTTGATTAATTGGTAAGATTTAGGTAGGTGGAGAAGAGGGTGAAGACAGTTATTCATTCATTCATTCATTCATTTATTCCCTCAAGAAATATTTGTGAAATATATGTGGGCCTGTGCCAAACACCAGGGATTCTATAAAGAACAAAAGTGACAAGATCCCTGCCCTAATGGAGTGTGGAGTCAGACATTACACATAGTAAAAGACAAAGATTATTTCAGACAGTGGTAAGTGCTATGAAGGAAAAAGAAAAGTCCAATGGGACAGAGTGACTTGGCGGGGAGGTTTCTTGATGAGTGTTTTAGGTAAAGAATGGAGAGACTTATCTGGGGAGATGATAGTTGATTAAGGTCTAAGAGATGAAGACCTGGCCCTATGAAGGGGCATTCTTAGAAGAAGGAGCAGCATGGGGCGCTTGGGTGGCTCAGTGGGTTAAGCCTCTGCCTTCAGCTCAGGTCATGATCTCAGGGTCCTGGGATTGAGCCCTGCATCAGGCTCTCTGCTCAGCTGGGCGCCTGCTTCCCCCCCTTTGCCTTCCTCTCTGCCTGCTTGTGATCTCTCTCTCTCTCTGTCAAATAAATGAATAAAATCTTAAAAAAAAAAAAAAAAAAAAAAAAGAGGGAGCAGCAAATATAAGAGGCCTGAAATGGCAATGAACTGGATGCATTTGAGGGACAAAATCATCAAAAACAGGAACAAAAATAAAAATACAGTGTAGCCAATGAAAGTAAACAAAGGACAAAGGGTCTAAGACAAAGTCTTAGAAGAAACAGTTTCTTTTAATTGCAAAGAGAATTTATTTATTTTTTTTTAAAGTTATTTATTTATTTGAGAGAGAGAGAGAACAGGCATGCACTCAGGGGGAGGGGCAGAGGGAGAGACAGAATCCTCAAGCGGACTCCCTACTGAGCTCAGAGCCCAAACAAGAAAACAAGAGCTAAAACCCAGGTGACACCCAATGTCAGCAAGGTTTGGTTTAGAAATTTGTGCCCCAGAAAAAAGGCAAAATCCTCAGTGTTGCCAGTAGGTAAGCAGCCCAGGGGTCAATGCAATCTCTAAATTTTAGTTGCCACAGTTGGTACTTGAAATCCAGAGGAAAATGGAGATAATGACCACTGATTTCTTCAGTAAAACAAACAAAAAAACAAAAATGTTATATGACATAAGATTCGATGGCCTCAGTGTTTTATATATTTATTTATTTTTTGAAAAGATTTTATTTATTTGAGAGAGAGAGAGAACGAGCGGGGATGGGGCAGAGGGAGAGGGAGAAGGAGAAGCAGATTCCCCGCTGAGCAGGGAGCCCCACTATGCACTCCATCCCAGGAGCTGGGGATCGTGACCTGAGCCAGAGACAGACACTTAACCAACTGAGCCATGCAGGCGTCCCCAATATACTTTTAATAAAGTTAAAAAAATGTAAAATTCTTGTGTGGGAACCCAAAAAAGTACAAATGCATAATTTAGTCCTTAGAGGTAATATTTTATTTGTTTTGTGTTTCAAAGGCTTTGCAACATTTTTTATTTGGTCTAAATTCCTTTGTCTACCAATTTAAAAGACAAAGTTCACTTCTTTCCCAAAGAAGCTAAGATTTTAATTAAATACACATTATTTACTAGACTTCGGACTCTAAAAACACATTGGGTGAGTTTCGTTTTTTTGTTTGTTTGTTTAAGGCTCGCATGTTCTCGAGGGGCTACAACAAGTTTTCCTTAACAATTCTACTTCAGTCTAGATTAGGAAACTGCTTCTTAACGCATACTTTGGTGAGGAAGAAAAAAAAACCATTAGCCATCTAATAATATTGAACAATGAGTTTAATACAAAGGAAAAAATGGGGCATAAAATGTACCATTTGTAGAGTGCCAATGAAGTAGTCAACACAGGGGCACCTGGGTGGCTCAGTCAGTTAAGTGTCTGCCTTCAACTCAGGTCATGATCTCAGGGTCCTGGGATGGAGTCCTGCATCACATTGGGTTCCCTGCTCAGTGGGGAGTCTGCTTCTCCCTCTGTCCCCCACCCCCAGCTTCTGCTCTCACTCGCTCTTTCTCTCTCTCAAATAAATAACAAATCTTTAAAAAAAAATAATCTCTGAAGTAGTCAACATAGCACTTTTCACATCTCTGCACAGTATCACTCTGAGATGGCTTTGTCACCCACAGATGCAACTCAGAGAGAAGTTAGCAAAGTTCTGAGCTGTCACATGGCTGAGTAGAATTTGACAAAATGATCATTGGTCATCAGTCTGTGTTCTGTCTGCCAGACATTATAGTATCCCCTTATTTAGATGGGACAGTGACAGTATAAACAATAAGTTTAATTACTAATGTTAAGAAAAATTTAGTAAATTCAGCTTATCAATGGTCACATTAATTGGTAACACTCCCTTCTTCTGATGGAAAAGTTAACTACTAGAAACCTGCCAAGGACCTAGGTTACTTTTCAGAGAATGTTTGTGATGGAGGAGGCCCGGGAAAAGGAGGGGGGATAAAATACTTTGCAGCTGACGACAGCTTGCAAGGAAGCGTTGGAAACATTATCCATCCAGAGTTGAGCAAAGGGAATTTCTTCTCATTCCTTTGGCCTGTTAATGCTTAGGAATTCATGCAAAAGTATAGGATGAGCATCTTAGAATGTTTAGAAACAAGCAATCTTTGTTTTCCTTTCTTAAAAAAGCACAGATATATAGGATCTCTTTCAGGTAACATTTATGTTAATGGATCAGTTTTTTCTGTTGGTAGAAGATTGTTATGATCGCTCTTAAGCATCAGTGAGTTGAGAGACCAATCAGCCTAGTTTATCCAGCTCCTAGGCAGGCCAGGCTTGTTACCCAACCTGCAGTTTCATAAGCCACACCCAGAACTTACGTCTCCTTCCCCTTTCTCGAAAGACAGCCTAGTGACCCAGTGTATGCCATATTCAATTAAAAGTGGTAAAGAAAAGCCAATATTCTTTTCATCTTCCCTCACCAGAACTTTAGATTTCTTATTCTGTACTTGTTTTTTAATAATAATAATAATAATACTTATCATTTATCCAGAACTGACAATACGCCAGGCACTGTGCTGTTATTGTGTTATTTTATTTAATCATCAAACAAGGATCACCTGTGAGATAGGTATTAGCATTATCCTCATTTTATAAATGAGTAAGCCGAGCTAAAAGTTACAAGTAATTTGTCTGATGTCACTTGAGTAGCAAGAAACAGAGTCGGGGTTTGAACAGCTTAATCCTTAATAATTACATTGCATAATATGACATAATAAATAGAGAAGTTCTTTGAAAATGTTTCTGTTATTGGCCAGAAGTTTTCAAAGCCATTTATTATTTTCAGTAATAGCAATTTATGAACTAAACCCTGTTCAATTTCTCTTTAATTAATACTCTTTTGATCCCCCCTCAAACAAACAAATAAATAAGCCAGGTACCAAGTAATTGTTTTACAAAAATTATCCCACTTAATTCTCATAACAATTTTAGGATGCTTAGGGAGGGTATGTAATTTGCCCAAAGATCAAATTGATAGCAGGCTGCTGAGATGAATTTGAACAATGTTACTGTTCAGGTTTTTTGTTGGTCTTCAGTGTTTAAATATTTTAAACTCTTCACTTCGAAAGGTCTATTTCTTACAGGTTTCTTCCCTCTGCTTTAATCATTATATGCCCTGTTGAGCTGGTTAAGTTCTAAAGGTTAATGTCATCCAAAGTTGTTTTTGATCCTTTGAAATAATTTACTTAAAATATTTCTGAAGACAAGCGTTCCGCAAGACATACGCATTCCATTAACAGACATTCTTTCACAGAACAAAACCTTCCTAGATAATTTTTCTTATTTTAGTCTCATAGATGGAACCTAAAATCTTCCATAAAGTTGTCTTTGCGTTCTACTTAGTTGTGAGCACCAATGTAAGTGATGCCACATGCCAACTATTGTTTTCCTTGTTGACTAATAGGCCAAGTCCATCTTTCTAATGACCATTTGATAGCAAAGAACATTGAGTCAAATGTAGAGCCTTTTTATATTGGGTAGAGGTTTCTAAGCCCTCTAAAAATAAAGGCAAGTCTAGAGTAACGTCATATTTTTAATACCCTGAGTCTGTTTTATTACATAACTTAGCTATAAATACTGTCAGTGAGTGTCTGTTTCAAAATTGTATCTATCTTTCAGTACCAAAATGAGGGCCTATGTCCTTCACAATGTAACTGTTTTATGAAAGGGGAGAAAAAAAGAAATTCTGATTTCAGCTCAACCAGCAAATTTTATTTCTCGTTGATATAGCAGTATTATGCATTAATATAAGCCTTTTGATACTTGCGGTCTTTGTTCCGATGAGGTTGTGTAGAAAGCAACAGAAATGTGTGTAACTTAATTTCTTAAACAAGAAACTTTGTTGCATTACAAAATGCTGGGATTTGTTTTATAGATAGTGAATACAATTTAACTAAAAAGGGTTGTATCTTCTCATCAAGTTAAACCATGTCTGTTTTTAAAAAAAGATTTTATTTACTCATTTGATGGAGAGAAAGCGAGAGAGCACAAACAGGGGGAATGGCAGGCAAAGGGAGAGAGAGAAGCAGGATCCCCTCCGAGCAGAGAGCCTGATGCAGGGCTAGATCCAGGACCCTGGGATCATAACCTGAGCCAAAGGCAGATGCTTAACTGACTGAGCCACCCAGGCGCCCCTAAGCCATGGCTATTTTTGTTTTGCTTTATGCTTCTTTGTATGTATTCTAATTAGCAGTATTTTAATTTGGAGAGCCTTATAAATGACACAATCTCAAGAGGCATCCTCCTTATCCAACTCACTGCTCCCCTGGACTCAGTTCAGGGCATGTCTGAAATCCCATAATTCCTTTGTCCATTCTATGCATTCTTTTGTCCTGTTAAAATGTTAATAACGCCAGACTGTTTGACACATTAAGTCTTATCAGGTAGCTGGTACGCTTGGGAGTCTTTTACTAGGAGCCTGGATACCTGAATTCATTGATAAAATCTTTTATTTTCTTGCAAACAGACAAAGAATAAGAATGAGTCTGCTCATAAAGTAGAGTGGGAGATGCAATTGTTGGGAAATTCAAACACTTTTGTTTAGAGCTGACCCTGTGTCTTATATAAAACAATTGTTTAATTGACAATGTACTCCCTAAGATATTTGGTATTTGGAAAATACATAGAGCCACCCTACAAATACAGTATCTGTTTAAATTTTCTGTTACAGGGCAATTTTACAGAACTTAACTATGGTAGCCAGCCTTAGAGATGGTCCCCAATGACCCCCACCTCCTGGAATTCACACTCTTGTGTAGTCCCCTCCTCCACTGTATCAGGGGTGGTTTACAATGTGAGTGATAAGAAAATGTGTCACTTTTGAAATTAGATTATAAAAGTCTTTGCAGCTTCTGCCTGGGTCATTTTCTTGCTCTCTTGGATCACTGGCCTGGGAAGCCAATGCCATGTTGTGAGTGGCCCTATGGTAAAGTGCATATGGTGGGGCACTGGGGCCTCCAGCCACTGGCTCCACAAGTGAGCTCGGAAGCAGATCCTCTAGCGGCGGTCAAGCCTTCAGACGACTACAGTCCCATACACATCTAGACTGCAGCTTCACAAGAGACCTTGAGCCAGAACCACCCAGCTTACCCAACCCCAGATCCCTGATTTTCAGGAACTCTGTGAGATAACCAGGGCTTGTTGTTTTTAAGCTGCTAAATTGGGGGCCAACACATTTACTACCTTGGTAGAGATACTGAAAAATTACCTATTCATTAGCCACAGAATCTGTAAGCTGAAATGCTGGTGAAACATCATAGCATAGAACAAAATTCCTGCCAGATAAAAAAGTATAAACTAAGTGTGAGAAACTTACATGCTTAGAAAGTCCAGGCAGATGGTGGCCATGATGAACTGAAATCTGTTCCCGGGGTCTAAGGATGGAAACAGCTAGAGATGCGTGTTGCCATGTGGGTATTTGGGTTGCAATGTTTCCAGATCTTTCCATTTTTCAAGGTGTAGTATATATAGGTCAGTGTCTTCCCAAGCCCACGTTATACTTCAGATAATTAGTCCAAGCTAATCATAGTAAGTCTATCCTTTCTGCCAGCGCAATGGTTCAGGAATGGGCATGTGACCCAATAATGACAAAGTAAATGTGAGGAGAAATCTCTGAGGAAATTTCTGGGAAAGATTCTGAGGCACAGAAGGAATAGTCTTTTCTTTTTCTATCTAGTTGTAGTGCCTGGCTATTTGCTGAGAGTCTATGATGAAGCTAGCACTAAGATGACCAAGCAGAGAGATAAAGAGCCTGTGACTTCAATGACATAGCTAGGCACTGAAGCAATCAACTTCAGAGGAATTGGCATTTCCTATTGTATGAGGTCATAAAATCTGTTAAAGTACCTTATTTTAAGGCAATTGGATTTGAGGTGTCTTTTACTTGTAGCCAAAAGCATTCTAACAGATACACAAGGGAACCTGGTAATCCATAATTTTGTGAATAAACTACTGATTTTTAAAATGCATGAAAATCAACTTTAAAATTGTTCTGAATCAAATAAAATATATCTGGATGGCATGTCCATCCTGCTGGCTGCTAGTTTGTGATCACTTTTGTAGTCACCATACTACCATATTATAAAAAAAATTTTTTAAAGCTCATTTACATTTTATTTGAAGGTCTCATTTGTTCAATGACTGTTTATCAGCTGCCATTTTGGCTGCTAGAAGAAGCAGAAAAGTCCTGATAATTGTCTTCACATACTCAAATGATAGTCATTTGCTCAGTCTAGTACTTAACATAGTACTTCTAACTCTTACAACTTTGTTAAGTAGAACTGTTCTCTCTATATTATGGACAGGCAAACTCTATTTAGAGAGGTTAGCAGTGATTGATGGATGACTAGGGAGCCAAGAGCCCTATATCCTACCTCCACCCCTACCCGCATGCCATACTCCCCACCCCCCATCCTCAGGCAATGAATTCCCCAGAGGACATTTATGCATTGAGGACAAGCCCAGACAAATGCAGGCTTTTTACAATTAGCTGGGGTTTGACCCCAAACCCCAAAGTAGTTTCCTTGTAGCTAGGCCAAACGGATAATCAGCTTTTGTCTCTCCCTTTCAGCTTCAACCTATAATCAAATCCTATCATTATGGTTCATAAGATTCCAATGATGAAGTGAGGAAAAGCACTACACATAAGGAAGGAATATAGGGCATTGATTATTTATGTGGTTACAGACTTATTTATATCTCACAAGGCAATAGGACTCTAGTAATGTAGACTAATTACTGTTCTTGGATCTGCCCGCTCAGCGAATTGGTTTTGAAAGTCCGTAGAGAGAAGTGGGGGAGAGTCTTTAGTGCCTCTAGAGGCCAAGAAGCCAAAAACTTAACAGATTTGAACCCAAGTCAGCTGGATTCTAAAGTGATACTAAATTAATAGAAGGACAGAAACAGAATCACAGCTGGGTTAAGTAGGTTTCTGGCTCAATAGAAGGAGAGATTTTTCCAATGATTTGGACTTTCTAGAGATGAAGTATGCTGGCTCCCAAGTAGAAATTTGCTCCATCAATAGTTTTCAAGAAAAAGCTGGAAGTCCACTTGTCAGAAGTTTTGGAAAGGATTCCTGTGCTTGACAGAAAATTGGAAATCTAACTCCTTTTCAGCCCTAGTTCTGTAATCCTCAGATCACTGGCAAGCAGTTCTAGTCTTGCTTTTCTTCCAATCTGTTTATTCTTTTCATCTGTGGCCACAGCCCTCTTGCAACTGAAGGATTTCAAAACCACTCATTATGCTTCAGGAAACTCCTCAGGAAAAGTGTTTTAACTCAAAATACTTAGTGTTTCACTGGTTTTTGGTGACCAGACTTGTTGAGGGGAAGAGAAAGCGAACACATCAGAGAGGACAAACGCACGAGTAGAGATAGAGCAGCTTTGTGATTGTTGTTGATTCAAGAGGAGAATTATTGAGGTGCAGTAAGAGGCACAGCCTTGGTTGGAAGGGAGCTCTGAACACATTTCTTGCTTTTCTGGGCAGGTTTTTGTGGGGTGACTTAGTTTGAGTGGTTAAGAGTTCAAAGGTGGTTACTGAGAATATTCTGCCATTCCATAGTTGGCATTTATTGAGTTCTGCGTTCAACAGTTTACATGCATTTTCTCAGTTACTCCACGCAGAGACTTACCATGCATACCACGATCTCTTTCGTCAAGCCAGTGGCTTAGGGAAGTAAGGGAACTCATCTAAGATCCCTTAGGAAGAAATAGAGCCAGACTGAGCATTGGTTTGATTCCAAGGCTGAAGGAACTATTTTTTTTTTAGATGTATATAAAATATATGTTATATATATACCTCATCTATTAGTATGTACTATTTGAGTAATACCAAAAGTTAATCTATAGAGTTAGTTTCCATACAGGGATTACACCAAGATTAGGTAAATGTTTAAAAATAAATAAAAATTAGGGGGTGCCTGGCTGGATCAGTTGGTGGAGCATGTGACCCATAATCTCAGGGTGGTGAGTTTGAGTCCCATGTTGGGTGTACAGATTACTTAAAAATAAAATCTTTAAAAAAATCAAAATTTTAAAAAGGTATTTTGTTCTGTTTTATAAAATTCAATTAAAAAATTAAAAAATAGAGATCAAATGACTTAAGCAGAACTTTTACCTTTGAACACTATATATAAGGTCATCAGTCCATATGTACAGTTACTTACAGGGCTGCTGTTGTAGTCATGGGTCCTCAGACATCTTCATGGCTGAGGGCTGACAGAGAAGAGTGTGACCAACACAGGCAGAGGTCTAAACTTTACCTCCACTGTCAGAGACCTCCTGCTGACAGCAGCCATCTGACTCTGAATCACTGTACCATTCATTTAGCAATTCATCACATATATTCTGGACCTCTTCTTTTCTTAAACTTTTAGCTAAATATTATTCTTTTATTGTATTCCCCTGCTCTAACAGCCTGATAATATCTTATCATTTCAAATCTTCCATGGTCCCCTCACAGGCTTTCATAGGATTTGATTTTTCCCCCCTTTTATGTGAAAGAGCAGTGCTCAGTTTTCTTTTAACAAATTGTTTGCACTTGGAATTGTACAAGTCAATGCTGATTTTATGCCATATGTTCAAAAACTCTTTGCTTCTCCAAAGACAGGCAGTACCCAAATTGCAAGTGGAACTTTGCCAACAGTTATTTTGTATACTGGTTTTTGGAACTCTGTAAAAATAATATGCATATTGGTTGTATTTCCAAATAGGACAACACAAGAGCTATTCAACCCATCATGGATGTGAACTAAAATCATCTCCTAAACAACCATAAAACCAAATGTTTATATACATAAAACATAATTGTCCTAGGAAATGCAGATATGCAGATATGTATGTAACCCACCCCTACCCCCAAGACGGCCCCCTCCCTGCTGTGATAAGAGTCCGCAGATGCTCCTCTTCACTTTTCTAGGTTTTAGGCCGTGAGGCTGTGGGCAGTTGAGCTCTTGGGACTGAAATCAATGAGGTTGCAGGATGGAATCCGGAGGTTGCAGAGCTGACTAGGGGTATTATGGGGACCTCCTGGGGCTTTCTTAGTGTTGTGGTGGGGAAATTCCTACAAGGTGTCAAATACTTGTTTCTTTCAGTTCCTTTTCCTTGCTCCTTTGTTGCTGCTGAAGGGATTGCAAGGCAGAAAAAAAATCAGCAGTGAGGTTTTTGCAGTTGTAACAAGATGGAATTGCCTCCCCCTTCCCTTTGGCTTTGATATCTGTGATAGAGGGTGATGAGAACCTGAGGAGGGATCTGCGGCTAGCGGCTAGGTAGTACCTAATCCAGGCAGAAGGAGAGAATTTCTCCTTGCAAACACTCCTCCTCCCCGCAAAACACACACTGTGATGTGGTGGAGGTGGGAGAAAGAAATGCATTTCAAGGAATGGATCCAGACTGGATATCCTAAACGTCTGCATGTTGGTAGCCCCAAGGAGGCATGAAAAAAGAGAGGGAAGGAAAATATTAGCAGAGGAAGAAAGTGATATGTAAAGGACCGGTCTGTTGAGGTCATACTTTGCCTGTAAAATAGAGGACAAAACCCAAATTGAGGCCCCTAAACTCATAGTCCAATTACATAAATGTCATTTTATTTTCTAGGAAAGATGTTTTAAAACCTACATGATTAAATCCAGATGTGGAATTTTCTGTGGGTAACCCCACTTTGTCTGTGTCAGCTTTATAATCTGTTAAATGTAAGTAGACCTTGGATTTGCTCTCTTCTCTCTCATAATTTCCCTCTCTTCAAGATATGTAGATGTGTGGGAACTAGGTTTGCTGGCGGACCCCCCACCAAGTGTGAGAACAATTGGTGGAGGAAGCCATGCAGGGGAGGGAGGGCAGCAGGATCTGAGCGAGGCAGCCAGAATCCCAAGGCAGAAAGTGAAGAAACAGGTGGACAACTCCTATTAGAACTGTCACCTATTATTCCTATTATATCAGGAATCTGTGATTGGTGAACTCTAAAATAAGTAAATCAACCTCTCTTCCACAAGTACTCTTTTACTTATGCTTTTGGAGGCAGAAAAATATTAGTAAAAAACACCCCCCCCTCAAAATAGTGCATACAAGCATCTTGAATAAAAACATCTTGAATAAAGATCTGACAAATACACCTTGGGGTTCCAATTTTTTTTTTACCCAATTCATTCTGAAATAAAATCAAATATTTAATTAAATAAGAGTGGAGAAAATCAGTAAAACGATTCACAATAGTTAAACTAAAATGGATTATTTGAGCTAGGTTAGAGAATTAAATCAGTTCCTAATTGAAACCTAGATTTTAACAGTAAATGTTTAAGTTATGCTCAGGTTTTCTTCAGGATACATTAAATTATGGGACAGTAGTCTTCCCTTACACTTAAAAGTGATTGCCAGAAAGTAAATATTACCATCTCTCTCGCCTTCCCTTTCCTTGTTTAACTTCAGTGGCATGGTCAGGAACCACTGAAAGGAGAAATCTTAAAAGATCCAACTCCAGTGATTTTTAAAAAATTCGAAGCCACTTTTTTAAGACAGAGAGTGGAGTTGTTGAAAGGCTCTGCTAAGGTAAGGTCAAGCCAACAGGGTGGCTTCAAAATTACCAGCAGTGAGTCCACTTTGGAGAGGCAAATGTGTGTAGGCTTAACTCAAGTCCGTTGCCCTGCAAAAACGAGGCAGGTGTTAGAGGGATGGACTTTTTGGATAGGATGGAGACCCGGGCGGATGAAGTCTTCTCTGGTTAGAAAGGAAATTTGGTATTAAGAGGGGCTCACTGAATCCCAGTAATAACCAAACAACTGGTGTTGTCCAGCGCACCCAGTGGAAAGTGGGAGGCAGGAAGTAGAAAGGCTCAGGCTCCTTTCCCTGGGTCAGTTCAGGAATTTAATTTCAGCAAATGTTTATTGGAGCCTAATAAGTGTTGGGCACAGTGTTAAGCACTGGGATATAAAGCTAAATGAAACGTGGTCTTGTCCTTGAGGAGCTCACACTTCAGTAAAATGGCTTCAACATTCCTCCTGTGCTTTGTTAACTCCTTTGGGACTTGTCGGGGGACAGTTGTAACTAAATCCATTCACACTTCTGAAGTTTTCAAAACCAAGAAAACGAGACACGGCACGGGAGTGCAGGAGAGATGGCTGCAGGGACTGGTGCCAAACTTGGGAGCCGCCGGACTCGGGCCTCTGATGGTGTTGCCTTCTGGCAAGGAGCAATCAAGACCTTCCCCCGCACTGGCACCCTCGAGCTTGGCTGGGGCACAGCGAGGCTGCGGCGGTGCCAGCAGCTGGTCTGGTCGGGACGGCGACAGCCGGGAGCCGGCTAGGGGCAGAGCGGAGGTCCGGCTCTGGCAGGAGACTGCGCGCCCCGCGCCCGCCCCCAGGGGGCAGAGTTCCCGGGCTCGTGCCGCCGCTGGCTACCTGGGGTTCAGTCCCCACCACTCCCCGCCGAGTCCGCGCCTTCTCTTTGCGAGTCCTCTCCACCAGCCAGGTCTCCGCGGAGCTGAAGATTTCAACGCGGGCGACCGCTTCCGAGCGGCAGGAGCGGAGACGCAGCGCGTTACCCGCGGCCGGAGGCGAGATGGGGAGGAGAGGGCGGTCTGCGCGCGGGAGAGCGGGAGGGGACTCGAGTGGGGGATTCGAGGGACTCTGCAGCCCCGCCGCCGCCCTCTCTTCTCCTCCTCTTCAGAACCGGAGGAGCCGGGGAGCATGGACCAAAGCCGGCTGCTCTGGCACCATGACGCTCGCCCGCTTCGTAGTGGCTCTGGTTTTAGGGGCGCTCCCCGAAGTGATCGGCTTTGATCTAGTCGCCACTTATCCCCTCCACCACCGCTACAGCCATTCGCCCCCTCGAGGTCCCCGGCACCCTTATTACCTTCCCACCCAGCAGCGACAACAGAGGACGCCTCCGCCGCCCCCTCTCCCGCGTGTCCCGCGACCCCCGCCCGCGCTGCATGCCCAGCGCCTGCACGCCCTCCACGCCGGGCGCACGCGAGGGCCGCACCACCGGGACTGCCCAGCCGGCGAGCCCTGGGTCAACGTGACAGACTTCGGCGCCCCTTGTCTGCGCTGGGCAGAGGTGCCACCCTTCCTCGAGCGGTCGCCTCCGGCGAGCTGGGCTCAGCTGCGAGGGCAGCGCCACAACTTCTGCCGGAGCCCGGACGGCGCGGGCCGCCCCTGGTGCTTCTACGGGCACGCCCACGGCAAGGTGGACTGGGGCTACTGCGACTGCAGACACGGTGAGTGGTCCCGGGGCAGCGGCGGCAGCTCGGGACTGGCGGGGAGCCAGCCTGGCTCGCCCAGGGCGTGAAGTGTGCCTTGAAGAGAGGAGGTGCGAGTGTGGGGTTTCGGGTTTGCATTGCCGGGTGTGATGGTTGGCTGCCGCCGAGATACCAGCAAAGTACGTTGTTACGGTGACTTTAAATGAGCGAGGCGTGCTTTGTGTGGGAAGGTTGTCGTGAGGATAGTTTTTGTGCAGGGTGCTGCTCCCTGGGTTCCTGGAAATGGTGTCTGGCCACTGGTGTGTGTGTGTGTGTGTGTGTGTGTGTGTGTGTGTGTGTGTGTGTGTGTGTGTGTGTACACGCGTGCTCGTCGGGTGGATGTGTGTGCAATGGATGGGTGGATGCGTGTTCTTTAGGTCAGTTTGCCTTGAGGGTGTTACCATATTTACACCAAAGGGTCAAAGTAAAGGAGGAGATAAAGTTTCTAATTACTTGTTATGGAAAGGGAAATATTAAATCTAATATGATAACCAATAGCCTTACGCCCTATAGACCGATAGACCCCGATTTGGAACAATGTGATACATTTTTTGCCTTCACTCTCACCATTGACCTATGTTTGAAAAAATACGGCAAAATTTCCTGGTCAGAATACAATTTGTCAAAATGATGTTCACGTTCTGGGGCACAATTTGGTAAATATTATCAGTGAGTGAAGAGAAAAGAAAGGAAAAAGAGATAGTAACTTATCTTAGGGAAGAAGCAACTTGATATATTCAAATGCACTTCTCAAGGTTGCTGTTTTTTAGCTGTATACGTTCTTTGTGGGCAATTGGGATTAGTTGATGACATCAAGTGATAAAGTTGGTAAGATGTTTTGGTTTTGTGGTACAATGAAAACATATTAATAGGTTTAATGTAAGTAAATGATCTGCCTTTGAACAGTGCTTCACTTAGAGTCGTTGGGGTTTTGTTAACCTTAGGGCACCCCCACCCCTTCTTTAATAGCTGGGAAGAAAAACTTTATGTCCTTCAAAGTTTCAATTTTCCTTCAAACATCTTGTTGGCAGCTCTCCATCTAAGCTATGGGGCAGGGGTTTCATGAATTGGGATTCTGAAATATGTTGTACTTTATACCTTTTGGAGGTTGGCTTTCATAGTGCCATTTTTTTCCTACAGACATTTTTATTTATCTGAATTGCATTAGCTTTGAGTTAAAGGAAAGTGATAGGAAGGTTAAGATCAATTATCCTTCATCCTGAAGAATGAAGTCATTGCTATACTCGTGTTTCATGGACAGAATGCCAATGTGGCTATAAAAAAAATTGAGGTGATATCAGGCAAAGAGCCCTAGCATTGTCTCATTATTTACTGTAAGAGATTATCTGTTGTAAAATATCATGTTCAGCAAACATTGGAATTTTTTTCACTTTCCTGTTATTGTAATGTGTTTCTTATTTTTAAATGTATATTTCGGATATATATATATGTGTATATATATATATGCAACTATACTGAAAAAAAAAATGGAATTCAAAGTTAAAACCCTATAGTCATAAATTGCTCTCTTTCTGACACATAACTCCTTTAACTTCATATTCCAAATGAGGAGAGTAGGTTGTTCTTTGTTTTCCCCCTTGCGTTGAATAGAAATGTAAATCTAACAGCAGCACAGACCCTTTGTGATGTTTTTATGTTCATAGCTAATTCTCACCAGACAGAATCCCAAACACTGCATAATTGTTGTGTGTGCAGTACTTCCTGGGGCAAAGTAATTGAACACAAGAGAAACAAAAGAAACCCCCCAAGATGGGAGATAAATGTCGTGCCCCCCTCCCCCAAGAACAGGAAAACAATTGGCTGGCTGTGTAATAATTAATTACTTTCACAGACCCAATCTTGATAACCAGAGCTTCCCATCCTTTCATTTACTCACGTTCTGATTAGGCATGATCCATTCCTTTGAAATGACTGGCATGTTCTGAACATACTTACGGCTTTCTGGCCTTGGTCCTACATTTCACTGAGGAGGGTAAACAAAGCTATCATGGAGTAGTGAAAAGAATATGGAATTATGCTTTAGAAAACACTGGTGTCGGTTATGGCTCTGGCAGTACTATATAGTGTTGGGTAAGACTCTTAACTCCCAGAGCTTTGGTTTCCTTATCTGCAGAAAAGCAGTTTTTGAATGGATTAATTCAAAGAACTTTTCCAGCTCTGAGCATGTATCAAAATAACCTGGCCTGATAATAGCTAGGATTCATTGAACGTTCACTCCGTGTTGGATGCTGAGCTAAGCATTTTATATATTAGTTTTCTCATTTAATTCTCATAACATTAGAAGGCAGTGTACATTTTCATGTCGCAACTCATTTTGCTCTAGTTCTTTAATTATATAAACATGGAGAAATATATGTGCTGTCTGTTGATCCTATTTTTGTAGCTTAAGGACTAGTCTTGAGGAAAGAGGAAGGGAATTATGTTAGGTCCAATGCACATGATTTCCCGTATCTTAGGATTAGAGATATCCAGAGTTTTGATGTTTGTTTTTTTTCTTTTTCTTTACAAAAAACAACTAGAACAAAAGGAAAGAAAATTTGTAGTAATGAGATCCCTCCTTCAAGAAATAAACTAGAGGTCAGAGTCACGTATCCAGTTGCATTGAGAGAAATGAGGAAGTTGGTGCCTTCAAGTAGAGACTTGGTCTAAGCCTAGTTGAAGGGGCGCTGGGGGGATTTCAGGTAAGCTAAGGCAAGGTGTGGACACATCAGTGGCTCAAATGCCTGAGAGTGAGAAAGATGATGCCTGGACCCTAATTGTATGAAACCGTGAATTAGTAAAAAAGAGTCCATTTGGAGGATTAGAATAACTAAATCAGCCCAGAGAGTTTGTTCTCATAATGAGCACCTAGGAACTTCTTAAAATGCAGATACCTAGGCCTTCAGAAGCCCTGATTAAGTAATCCTTAGATCTGTCTCAGGAATGTGCATTTTTTTTTAAAGATTATTTGTTTATTTATTTGACAGAGAGAGAGACAGTGAGAGAGGGAACACAAGCAGGGGCAGTGGGAGAGGGAGAAGCAGGCTCCCCGTGGAGCAGGGAGCCCGATGTGGGGCTCAATCCCAGGACCCCGGGATCATGACCTGAGCCAAAGGCATAGGCTTAATGACTGAGCCACCCAGGCGTCCAGGAATATGCATTTCTCATGAGCAGTCGAGGTGATTTGGGTGCTGAAGACCCTTTGTCATACTTGGCAAAACCATGGGAGGGCATCAGAACCCATCTAGAATGTATAGTGGTGGATGATTAGGTAGACTGAGTCCACCATCTGTGACTTAATTCTGCCAGGTGTAGGATCAAGAAGAACGTATGCCAATCTATGGTAACTTTTTGTGTCATTATAGGAAATAGCGCCACTGTTTTTCATTTGACTGGTGTGATATAATATAACCTAGTTCACCAGAATATGATTATTAACTGGATGTGAGCTAGGTTATTTTTTATGTTTCTACAGAAAGAATTAACATGCACTTGATTCCCCCACCCCACCCCATACCCTGCAGTAATTTAGAGCTTCCTGACTAGGAAGGGAAAATTACTTTCCAGTCACTGGTTGGCATGGCAGATGGGACAACTTGATGCTGTGCTAACTACTCTCCATTACAAGCAGCCGAGCAGAATTCAGCCACAGGTGACTGATGACCGATGGGTAAAACAGGTACAATAAGTGGTCATAATGCTCTAATAATGGAGGTTTCACCAGAAGGAATGACTCCTAGATCTGACTTTTTGTCGTGTCGTCATATTAAGCTGTTCGTATGCATGTACCCTCCGCAAGCTCCTGATTCAAACAGAGGTAGCAGACTTGTGGGACAATTGTTTACAGGCTGTACTCTTGGAGGTCCATCTGGTGTTTGAAGTGAATGGTAATTAAAAACTTGGCTGGAAACTGTCCCTTTTAAAAAAATGCTGCCTCTTGATTCTGTTTAGCAGGTTCTCAGAAACATTAGCAATACCAGATTTTATATATTTCCTGGCTGGATTTTAAATTTTGAGCTCAATCTGCTCCTCAGGATAAAGCAGATATAAAATACTTTGATTTGAGGCATTATTGGACTCTACTAGTCTGAAGACTTTTTTTTTTTTAAAGATTTTATTTATTTATTTGTGAGAGAGAGGATGAGAGAGAGAGAGAGCATGAGAGAAGAGAGGGTTAGAGGGAGAAGGAGACGCCCTACCAAGCAGGGAGCCTGGTGTGGGACTCAATCCCAGGACTCCAGGATCATGACCTGAGCCGAAGGCAGTCGCTTAACCAGCTGAGCCACCCAGGCGCCCCTGAACACTTTTTTTTTAAAGAAGAAAATAAGATATCTAGTTACTATTGCCTTTTTAAAAAAAGCTTTATTTGAGAGAGAGAGAGAGAGAGAGACTGTGTGGGAGGGGCAGAGGGAGAGAGGAGAGAGAATCTCAGGCAGGCTTGGTGCCAGATACAGGGCTTGATCTCACGACCCTGACATCACTACCTGAGTCAAAGTCAAGCAAGAGTCCAATGTTTAACTGACTGAGCCACCCAGGTGCCCCTAGATACTATTGCCTTTTGTGAGTGATTATCTGTGAGTATAAATAGATATGTGGCCATTGTCTTTGAGTGTGTGTATATGTGTCTGTGTGTGTTAAGGTAATCTTTGTAAAAGTGATTTGGTTCACAGGTGCCTGGGTGGCTCACTGGGTTAAGTGTCTGCCTTCAGCTCAGGTCATGATCTCAAAGTCCTGGGATGGAGCCCTGCTTTGAGTCCCAGGTCCTGCTCCTTGCTCAGAAGGGAGTCTGCTTCTTCCCCTCTCTGTCCCTCCCCTTGCTCCTGCTTTCTCTTTCTCTCTCAAATAAATAAGTAAAATCTTTAAATTGAGGGTGGCTGGGGGGTAGGGGCGGGTAGGGATAGGGTGGCTGGGTTATGGACATTGGGGAGGGTATGTGCTATGGTAAGTGCTGTGAAATGTGTAAGCCTGATGATTCACAGACATGTACCCTGGGGCAAATAATACATTATGTGTTCATAAAAAAAATAATAAATATTATTTACAAATGAAAAAATCTTTAAATGGAAAAAAAGTGATTTGGTTCATAATTGTGGATGCAAACCTAAATATATAGCAATAAGATACTACGCAGAGGTCCCTTCATTTGATGGATGCTATGTAGCTACTCAAGCAATAATTATAAAGATTATATATAAAAAATGGAAAAATGCTTATAATGGTAAGGGGAAAAGGTGGATACCAAGTTTATATACATTATGATTGTGAAAATAAAGAAGACTTTGGGAGAGGAAAAAAATTATAATTAACATACTTGGGTATGAGTGTGGCTTGGATCAGTTAGGGTGGTTTTCATGGCAAAGACTAGAAAACCCAATTCAAAATGACTGAAGCAATCAGGAGATTTGTTGTTCATATTTCAAGAAGTTGGGCTCCAACATGATACAACTCTGTTTCTCTGCCATTCTCTTGGCTCCTCTGTTCTCTAAGTGTGGCTTATTCTGGGCTTCCCACTGAGACAGGATAGCCTGCAGAAGAAAGGAAGGGCCCTTCCTCATGCAGGTCACATAGAAAGAGCAAGGAAACCTTCCTAGAATTTCACACCCCCCCCACCGACTTCTTCCTGCATTTCATTGGCCAAGACTGGATCACATGTTCCCCCCGGCACTCTCTGGAAAGGAAAATTCAATTAACGCAATTGGGTAGTTTAATCAGGATGAATCTCAGAACACCTAGGGACTCTCCTGGCAGGAGGGAGTGAGGTAATTGTTGGGACAACCAACAGGGTCTGCTAAGAAGTATGGTTGGAGTTTGTCCTTGCATTTGGGAAATAATGCGATTTAAAAATAGTAAGTAATTTTAAAAATTGTTCTGTGAAATGCTACATTTATTTTTCAGCTGAATCTACATGAATCACATTTAGACCCTGATTTGATTGAAAACGCCTATTTCCTTGTTTTAAGATGCTATTTGCAGGTCTAGCAAATTTATGTCTGAAGTGAATAATTCCATAATTATTAAGAATACGGAAGTTAGCTCAGTTGTGAGGTAGACACTTTTAATTCTAATTTTGAAGCTTCCCCCATCCCCGAATTAACTCGCAAAGAAAGCAGCCCTCTGAAATCTCTTCCTTGAGTCTGCATCGTAAACAAGCATTTGGTTGTGCACCATGTGAACAAATTCATTTAGATTGCCTTCTACGTGGTTGGCACCCTGTTTGGGAAATGTTTATTTTTGCCTCTTTCACATCTTACTCTCGCCTTCCCCCCTTTCCTCCTGCAAGTCAGCCCAATAATATTAATAAAAATTTTGTTGTATGCAAAGCACCGAAGTAATGAGATTTTTCCCACACTACAAGACACAACCTCAATACTTTTTATTAGTATCACCAGAGGGACACAAAAGGTGGAAAATGCTGGTTCTTATAACAAAGCAAGGATAGATTTCATTAAACATTTTCTGAGTTCACACCAGAAGCAGCAATTACAAAGATAAATAAGAAATCAATTGTGTCCTCTGGTTGAGGACACCTACTCTGTGATTGAGATGTCAGAAGAATACTAAGCATTTTCATTACCTTTCCTGTGATCCCTACTCTAGGTGACAGATAAGAGGATTACTATCAGGAGTAGTTTAATTTCATCACTCAGAGCTGAACAATACCCATACCATTTGCTTATGTGTGAATAGTTCACAGACACACAATTGGTAAAGTTTTCTGCTAGGGTTATATGCGTGTGTTCTTAGTATGCCATCATTAAACTACGGAGAGAGTCTCCTTTTGCATAATATTGTATAGTGTTTCAAAAGAAGAAACAATGGATAAAATTTATAAATTTCTAATAATCTCAATGTAAATGGATAGAATTGCTTTTAAGGCTACTTTCTCATTGTTTAGATACTCTCTCATTTTGACTTAGACCAGTTGAGATTTTTTTTTTTCCTCAGCACTGAAGGTATCTACATGAATAATAAATGAACAACTAATATGAATTATAGATGTGAACTAATGGAGGCAGATATAGTTCAGTTGGAACTCAATCCGAGGGAATGTTTCATATGTTAAAAGATGATTTGATTTCATTTTGACATGGCACGATTTGAATAAAATCTATTTCACAATGCTAAAGCCAGTTTTGGTTATGGGTAAATATAATCATAGAAAAACATCAAAATTAAAGTAGCCAGCTGTACTGCACTTGAAAAATTCAACTAACAACCTCCCAGTTCAGTTGTTTTTAGGCAATGTGAATTTTTTCTATATTTCATAATTAAGATAGGACATGGTCATTTAGTGTATTTTACCAGTGTTGCATTTGGTATAAGAGATAGGATTATGTTTAATTCATTTGTGGAATATGTGTACTAAATTGTCCAACATGTAATGGGCTTTTTTCTTCAGAATGGTTCACACATTGAAATTTCTCTATCACTTTCAGCTTTTAAGTATACTTTTTGTCCAAGATCTGAATAATAGCTTGATGTCACCAGCATTCATTCTTTCTGGTTCCACCAGAATAATATCAATGACTAAAATTAATTATCTTGTGCTTCTGTGAAAATCGGTAATAGATGAGAAAAGATTTGTATGATAACTAATTTTGTTTTACTCATTTATCAAGTTGTGACTGCTATTCTATAAGTACATGTTAGTTAATGAAATAGGCATAGCTTTTCATTTGGTTTATTTTGGAACGTGCGGGATTCACAGAACAAAGACAGCTGACTCACCTGATTCCTTTCCCAGTATTTCTTTTAGGTCTCCTTGATGTATGGAGTATGAAAAGGATGGTTTTGCCAGCTGTCCAAGGAAGGTTAATACTATCATGGCTCTATTAGTTTGCTAGGGCTGCTGGAATGAGTACCTCAACTGAGTGGCTTAAACAACAGAAACACACAGGTTCATAGGTCTGGAGGCTGAAAGTCCAAGGTCAAGGTGTCAGCAGGGCAGCCCTTCCTCTGAAGACATCAGGGAAGGATCTGTTCATGGAATCTCTTAGCTTCTGATAGTTCCATGGCTTGTAGAATGTAACCCCAATCTTCAGATGGTGTTCTCCCTCTGTGTGGGTCTCTGTGTCTAAATTTCTCCTTTTTATAAGAACACAGTCATACTGGATTAGAGCCCACCCTAATGACTTCATGTTAACTTGGTCATCTGCAAAAACTTTGTTTCCAAATAAGGTCACGTGTATAGGTAGTGGGGGTTAGCACTTCAACATTTTGGTGGGGGAGGAATAGAATTCATCACATCATAATAGCCTTACAAACTGATAAACCAATGAGACTTATGAGGGGAATTTTAATCTAGTCAGCTATTTTCTGGAAGATTTCTTTGTCTCCACTGAGACTGATAAAATGGTTAAAGAGAGTCCTTTTTTAATGTCTTTCCATTTTGGAAATTCCTGGTTTTTAATTTTTTTTATTTTTTAATTTTAAGTAAACCATCCCCCACACATGGGATTCAAACTCATGACCCTGAGATCAAGAGTCACATGCTGTGCTGATGGAGCCAACCAGGCACCGGGGAATTCCCGTTTTTTAGCAGAATTGCCCATAAAGCAAATTTGAGTAACACACATCTTTCATGTTCCCTTTCTTTTATAGAACTAGAGGTATAACTACAGAGAAGAAAAATAATAGTAAACTAAAATGACAATAAGTTCAACAGTTTGGGCAGGGAATTAAGATGGTAGAACTCTGAGCGTTGTTGCACATTGACACATTTTTGCCTTTAGGTAATTGTAATAGCAATAGACAGTTGACTTTTTTTGGTGGTCGGGGTAGGGGGGGGTGACAATCTATTTCAAGGATTCTGGAAAGTCCTCTCCAAGACATGGGATCACGCATAGCTTTACAATTCCAGACATTCTTCTGGAAAGTTTTGTTTTATAACGTTGTAATGCCTGTTTTAGTTGACCGAAAGCCTCTATTTGAGACTTCAAATTTTAAATTATTATTATTATTAACACATTTTAAAGATAGAAACGTTTAGAATAGAATAGTTTCCATCGGACTGGCACTTGAGACACTTTAAGACAGTGCAGCCCATGTGTTCCAGAGACATTAGCTGAGACTGTGAGGAACATTGCAAAGTGCTTGGCTGGAGTAGGAGAGTGTGAGGGAAGGAAGAGGGATCAATTTTTGATAATAAAAGAGCTTTATATTACTTTAGCAATATAAGTGAGTTTACCAGGCTTTGACCTTTGTGGAGTGCTTCATTGTTTCACCCTGTTTTGTTTTTTTTTTTAATTGAGTTAAGGATATTTCCCTCCCTTCACTTTGTAATTGTGCACCTCTAAATTTGTGCAAGTGTATAGTGCTCCTACAGATTTGTACAGCCCATGGACTCCTCCACTGGGGAGTTAGCCTCAATTGTAGATCACTGGAAAGTAGTCACTTCTCTCCTGTTTGCAGTGCGTAAAACCGCTTCAGGCTGTCTTACCCTTCTGCCTGGCTATTTATTCCCATAAAATGTTTGATAGATTAGTTGCAATATTTCAAATAGAATATTTCACATAGAATGGTGAAAGCCACATGACATAATGCGTCAAGTGCATTATGCAAAGAACATAAATGCACAGACATGAAAAAGACATAAAATGCAAAGAAATCGCAGGGTCTTTGCTCGGGTTCAGAGATGGGATGGTAGCAAGGACAGGAATCTAGGAAATAACTTGGAGACAGAGGAGCAGTAGGAAGGGTGGGAAACTAGGAAGTAGGTGGTCATGGCAGTCGATTTGGTCCAAATCTTCTTTATCCATAAATTGAGGGAAATGAGTTACAGTTTTTAAGATTTTGATCATCTTGACCATTCTAAGAAAATAAGCAAGAGCAAAGTAAAACCAAAAACAAATAAAACCTGCTACTTATCTGAAATGTAGTGTAAATTGTGTGCTCAAACTTTTATTATTTTGGAGTATGTTATTCTGATATTTTTTAAAGTGCTCTTTCAAATAATTATTTGAAGATTTATGCACTTCATAGAATTATCTTCCATTAAGAACTACTCACTCTGAGTCCAAAGTAGATAATTTCTCAGAATATGTTAGAAATTTTTATGACCTTACCTGAAGGGTAAACTGGTTTGCAGTGGGGCGGGGAGCACTACTAGGGGGGTGTGTGAGTTGGGGATGTTGGTGATGGGAATGGATTCTGACAGGGAATTCATTAGTCATTAACATGCAAATTGACTTTCCAGAATTGTAAATATTTGAATTCATTTGTTAAAGGAAAATTGGATGAGCACTCCACATTTCTTGCCATATAGCAAATACAGCTTAATGAATCCAGGCTTTCATAGCATGTTTGGAGAATCTGAGAAATGACTATGGAACTGATAGTTCACCTGGAAGCTATTTCCAGCTCTGTCATTGCCATTATCATGATGCACGGGTAGTAATTATACTTTATGCAGAGCTTTCTAGTCTGATCTCCAAATGCCTTTGTCATTTAAATGATATACACACATCATTTCTTCGTGATAGCTTTTTGGTGATGTAGGCAGTATTTTACATTTTATTATGATTTTTTTAACATGCATAATTAGTGTTCCAGTTTGTTTTCATTACCAGAACTTTCTTCCAACCCTTTGACATGAGTAATTTGGAGGAGGGGGATTAATAAAGAGATAATAGATTAATTTAAATATTATTTCAAGTAATGTTAGTTTGAGGTGAGCTAATTAATTTTTTGAGTTGAAATAAAATTCTGGTATTTGCAATATGCATGATATTATGTAGGTCTCTATAGAAGAGATTTTGTGGTTTTAAAATTGTTTAAGTCAAACTCTTCAGACCTCGTTCTTTTTTTTTTTTTTTGAAGATTTTATTTATTTATTTGACAGAGAGAGAGATCACAAGTAGGCAGAGAGGCAGGCAGAGAGAGAGGGGGAAGCAGGCTCCCCGCTGAGCAGAGAGCCCAACGGGGCGATCCCAGGACCCTGAGATCATGACCTGAGCCGAAGGCAGAGGCTTAACCCACTGAGCCACCCAGGCGCCCCAAGACCTATTTCTTTAAAAATGTTTTGCAAGGGCGCCTAGGCGATTCCGTGGGTTGGGCTTCTGCGTGTGGCTTAGGTCTTGATCCCAGGGTCCTGGGATGGAGCCCCATGTCAGGTTCCTTGCTCAGCTCCCTCTCCCTCTACTGCTCCCCCTGCTTGTGTGCACTCTCTCTCTCTCTCTGTAAAATAGATAAATAAAATCTTAAAAAAAAAAAGTTTTGCAGTTCACACTTTTCACTGAGCTAAACAGGGCTTCCTCTTGCTTAGTCTGAATTAGAGAGGTTTGAAAAGTATGAATAATGACTGAGATTTATCTGCCATGTGAATGATCCATGCCCACCCCATGCTTTCTCCTGAATAATCAGGATTTGGCAGTGTAATGTTTTGCCTCCACTTATTATTCTTTTCTTTGAATTAAATGACACTTTATATTTGTCATGAGACAAACAATATGTGTTTCTTAAATAGTTACATTTTAAATGATGATGGCTTGGAAAATAATAGATGCCTAGGCCAGTGCAAGTGAAATGAATGGGTAATTTGTGAATCTCATATTTTGGAAAATTATTTTAAAGCCAGACTTTGAAATAAGTTTGAAATATGCAAAATTTGACAGAATTTTTTGGTAGAACTTACTTTCTTAATTTCTTTACTTATGAAACGAAGGCCATCATAAGTGGCTTTAAACAGAGTTTTGTGAAATTCTTCAGCTGTCCGAGTTTGCTTCCGTCTCTGCTCAAGGGTCTCACTTGTGGCCTCCCAGTAGCCGCTCTGCAAACCAGAGCTAATAAGAAGGGAAATGTAGGGCCTCAATCTGTCTGCACTTAAGGGATGTTATTTTTACAAGGGTGCTTGCATTTTACTTTCAACTCTTTTCAAGACTGAATGACTCAAATCATGGACTCTGGAGCAGCTAAGTGAGAATAGTATGTAAGGGGAGAGGAATTTCCAGGGACACTCAATTAAACCAAACGATTCCGCCTGGTGGGAATTTTCCTACGACTGACATTAGGCAATGTCATTAACACCAACACCTTTTTGAAATTATAGACATAATATTTAGAGTTTCATGATTACTGCTTGAGGTTAAAAAGGGGAAAAGCATTTTGCTCTTTTGTGGTGAATAAATCAGATGGAAGGAATATATAACAGTCTAACAGCTGATTTATAAGTAGAGCACTGAATTTCATTTCTGTGCTTCTTTGACCTCAGGTGAAGTGGAAGGTGATACGTACATGATAAGAATTTTATATGTGATGTCATCTAATATTTGGTATGTAATATCAGACATTAGTCATACTCTTCCGCTTTCCCCCTTTTAAAATATAATTGGACTTTCTGTTTGCTTAACTAAAAAAGAAAGCATAATTAGTATTGACACCATGATGTTAACTACCAAAAACATAAATAAAATAAAATAAAAAAGAATCTGTGAAATCCTCATTTATACGAAGAAGCACGTGCTGTGAACATGGAGGCCAAATCGTTCTGGCTGGATCTCTCACCGCTCATGTGGAAAAATGTTAACTGAGGACAGGCTCAGTATGTTCAAATGATTATTTGCTATTCAAGGGTTTTGGGATTCTTTTCTACTTCAGGGTCAGTGCGGCTTCGAGGTGGCAAACACGAGTTTGAAGGCACCGTGGAAATATATGCAAATGGAGCTTGGGGCGCAGTCTGTGGCAGCCGCTGGGATGATTCGGATGCCTCGGTCATTTGTCACCAGCTGCAGCTGGGGTGAGTTCTCCCAGCCTTGCCCACATCAAGTGGGCAAGGCACCCATCAAGTGATGGCACCCATCACTGCCATGGAAAGATGACGCACTTCTTCCTTCCTTTGGTCTCATTTCCCTCATTCTCACTTTTCCCTAGAGTTATAAAGAAAGGGCCCCACGGGGAATGAATGCTGACTGGCAAATAAGCAAATGCTGAGTGGTCAGACCTTAAAAGCATCCTTTGGTCTTTGTCTTTAAAAATCATCGCTTAGTCCTGGGAAGCCAGGAACGTGATTCTGAGGATTGTCATTCCTCAGTAGCATCATTTGCATTTCACCGGCTGCTTGTAGCCTCCACAATTTCCACCTTTTTGTGCGGGAAGGAGGCGGACGTCCACCTGCACGCTCATCCCGAGGTGGGAAAGGCATGATGTCCAGGCCTGAGGGTTCTGTGCTCAGGACGCCTGCTCAGGATGTCCTGCTGGAGGGGGCGGCCTCTGTCAGCGCCAGAGGCCGTGGCGGCCCGTGGCCTCTCCATGGCTCTAAGCACTCTCTGTACACCAGCGGTGCTTGCCACCTGCCACCAGCCCTGGCACCTTTAAGCCATGTGCCGGCGGGGGGGAGGGGAGGGGGGAGGGGAGGGCTTCCCCAGGAGCGGAAGGCTCCATTTTGGATAAAAGCTCTTGCTTTTGTGGTTGTTCTTATTCTGTTTTTGTGTCTCATTTATTTTATTTTATTTATTATTATTATTTTTTTGTAAGTACACTTGCCAGATGTTTTTCTTGGCCTTTTTCACTAGAGATCTTTAGAAAGCATGGAAACTATCTTGTTATGAACAGACAGGTCCAAAAGACTGAAAAAAGTTTTGCAATTTACAAATATTTTGAATTAATAATCAGTGAGTGGTAATATCTAATAGGATGATAGAAATGATCAACTGCAGTCAGATCAGTAAGAACTTTAATTTGTCCACTTCCTCCTGTCTTCCTGTTAGGAAGGTGGGCAATGAATATTTAATAAAGACAACCCTTCTGAAGGCTTTAGTTTTGTTCAGATTTTGATGCTGTTAGAGCAGCAAATAGGCTTAATGTACTCAATTAATTAACTAATTTTTAAAAATGAGTGTTGGTATAAGTCAGGATGAAAGAAGGAATAAGGCTATACAGCCTATAAAGTGTTATGGTGCTTGGGAATGTTAATTATTGATTTGATCAATGAATATTTTGTCTGGCAAATAGTGGTTGGCAGGTGGGCAGGACACAGAGAGGGTTGACTTGATGCTTTTTCTTTTGAGGGCCTCAATATGTAACAAATTTGTAGACTGGTGTTAGTGTCTTCCTTAAAATACACATTTATATGTGCTTTTATTACCCCTGAAAATCAGGGAAGAATACGATTTCCTATGGGAGTGACATAAAAAACCAAAATACTGTAGTGGAAATGTGAACTGCGGTATGGTTACTAGTCTTTTGGTTGATGAAAGAATATAAACTATCATTCTGCAAACAGAAACTTCAGATGAACTGATCTGATTACTTATATCATCTCTTAGTTGTTCCTTTTTTTTTTTTTAAAGTAATTTCTACACCCAACTTGGGGCTCAAACTCCTGACCCAGAGATCTAGAGTCCTATGCTCTCTGACTGAGCCAGCCAAGCCACCCCTTAGTAGTCCATTTTTATTTATTTTTTATTTTTTAGTAGCCCATTAAAAAAAAGTATTATATAATTAGATCAGAACAACTCAGAATTATTGCTGTTAAGACATGTTCATATTTTTTTTAAAGATTTTATTTATTTATTTGACAGAGAGGAGAGAGATCACAAGTAGGCAGAGAGGCAGGCAGAGAGAGAGGGGGAAGCAGGCTCCCTGCTGAGCAGAAAGCCCTATGCGGCTTAATCCCAGGACCCTGAGATTATGACCTGAGCCGAAGGCAGAGGCTTTAACCCACTGAGCCACCCAGGCACCCCAAGACATGTTCATGTTTTAGATATATCCAAATGTTTACTGTTTTGTTGATGGTGGAAACTATTGCATGGAGACAATTCTAGGGATTACTATGTTAATCAGATAAGCCTTTAATATTTTTAAAAATAAATATCAATTTGTACATATTAGAGGTTACTTATATAATATGTAGAGTAGAGAAGTTAAAAGCAGAGCCCATCTGCATGTTACCATTTTATTAATTGGTTTCAAAGTCTTGCAAGTAAATACTATATATAAGGTTTTAAAAATTTCGTGAATGGATTGCCTCTCCTGATATTTTCTTACTTATATGTAGTAGTAATCATTTTGAAAACGCTAGCCTAGGGGCACCTGGGCAGCTCAGTCAGTTAAGTGCCTGGCTCTTGATCTCAGACTCAGGTCATGATCTCAGGGTCCTGAGATTGAGCCCCGAGTTAGGCTCCTTGCTCATCAGGGAGTCTGCTTCTCTCTCTGCCCCTCCCCCTGCTTTGCTCTCTCTCCCTTTTTCTCTCTCTCAAATAAATAAATAAAATCTTTAAAAAAAAAGAAAGAAAATGCTAACCTTAAATGTTGGAGTAGGGAAATCATCACGCATCCAGACCAGCCCTCCTTTTAGACATCAGAAGGTGGAGCTTACAGAAACTTGCAGTTTAGAGTAATTTGCAGCTGAGTCCAGACTAGAATCACGTCTCACTGAGCCACATGACACACTTCTTCCACAAAAACACCAGGCTTCTTTTTTAAATCTGTAGTATTTGCTCATAAATGTATTTTTTTCCCTAAAATCAGCCATAGGTAGGAAAGCCACATGTATACTCTTAGTTATTTAAGATTGATTAAAAAGATTATCGTGGGTAATCAACGCAAGTTCTGATCTGATGTTTTGATTTCCTTGAAACTTATGTAATCCATTCTGTTTTTTTTTCCTTCCACATCTATCTTTATTGATTTCTTCCAATTTAAAAAATCTAAATACTTTCACAAAAAATTCACCTATGTTCGATAAACTTAACCTCGATCATTGTGTTTCCAGACGAAAAGGAGTTGCAAAACAAACCCCGTTTTCTGGACTGGGCCTTATTCCCATTTATTGGAGCAATGTCCGTTGCCGAGGAGATGAAGAAAATATACTGCTTTGTGAAAAAGACATCTGGCAGGGTGGAGCGTGTCCTCAGAAGATGGCAGCTGCTGTCACGTGTAGCATTTCCCAGGGTAAAAAGTCTCTTTTACTTTCATTGTGTTTTCAGCAAGATTCAGATGATAAAGTTGTCTTCATTAAATCATTTCCTCAAAGAGTTTAAACACAGACATAAGTCTGAATCATTGTGTTATGTAGTCAAATAGTCTTCAATAGGAGTGCGTCTAACAGTCTGAATTCCATATGACTTTTAAATGATATCTCACTCTTAATGTGTTTTCTATTTTATCTAATTTCCTTACAGAAATATTGTATATTGTACATGAAACATTTATTTTGCTAATGGAAGGTCACGATAGAATCAAGATGGAAAATCATCTTGGAACCAAATATGAAACACAGCAACTACAACAGAATATTTTCACTTTATAGGATAGAATATTATCATGGTACCAGTGTTCTCCTTTGAGGTGTCAATAGCACATTCCATAATATGGATAACTGCCTCAGATAAAGGCTCCTTCCAAGCACTATATGCTAAACATGAGATGATGAACATGGCTCTGTACACATATATGCATACGTTGATATGAACATACGTGGAGAAGGGAACAGCTGCTTTTCATGATGGCTGATGGGTTTTCTGGAAAGCATGGTGTATTTTAATATGTGACCAGAACCTGAAACTAGCACACTGTCAAAGCATCCCTCTTTGCATTCTCCTTGGAGATGGCAGCATGATCAGATTTTCCAGGTCTTAAAAAGCTAGCAGCCAGCCCAGGGCATTGATTTCTGTTGGAGTGCAAGAATCAGGGGAGGAAGGGAAACTCTCTCACCACAAAACACACAGAGACTCAATTTAGAGTAATTGTTGTGAATTGGCTGGAAGAACCAATTGGAAGATAGGGTGCAGGTATGTGCTTTGAGAACCATAGTTCTTTTTTGAGTGGGCCAAGTGCATGTTAAATCTTGATGTTTTGTAAATTTTCCTCTTCTTTCTTTGATTCTCCACTTTTGGGTAATACTACCTTGGGCAGTAGATGTTTATGCATTGCTGGTTCAAGGATGATGTGATTTGGGTTCAACGGTGCATTCCTTTTTGTAGATTATTGCTTGTACTTTATGCTCCACCTGATGGGTAAAATGTTTGACGTTTTTCAAGTACTGAAGTAAATAAAATCTTGAAAACAATAATTATTTTTCTTTCAGGATATCTTTCTACTTAAAAAAGATTCCTTTTGCTCTCTATCATCTATTCACCTGTTTATACTCCAGTTGCGAAGATAAATTTAAGGTCATTCATAAGCATATATAAAAATGTGAGAGGTTGAGATAGATAGAAGTGAGGGAGAAAAAAGATCAAGTGAGAAAGTGAAAGGAAACAGCTTAGATCAGCAAACACCAAGTCTACTTCAAGGCACAGTAATAGACCTTTAGTTCATTTTTTTAGTTTGGAAATTACACTTAGTGCCTTGTCATCTAGTACTTGTTCCTTTTCCAACACTTACAAAGTAGGAGATCGTGTAGCAGTATTGTTTATAGGAAGTAGTAATTTAAATGAACATGTCTGGGAGTTTTATTTATCCATAAGTTAACTGTGAGTCAACTACCTCACCAAATTCTCTTTCAAACGATTTTTTGTATGCTTGTTGGGAAGATGTGGGATGTTGATGAAATTTTGTCTCTGAGATTTTCCATAGTTTCACAATTACTTATACAGCCAGAAAAAAGCCCACATATTTTAAAATAAAACATGGCACTAAAAAATGTAAGGTAGTAGGGCATACGGTTCTGGGGTGTAGGTGATTTTAAATTTCCTCTTAAAAATTTTTGTTTTCTGGGGCACGTGGGTGGCTCAGTCAGTTAAGTATTTGCCTTTGGCTCTGGTCATGATCCCTGGGATTGAGCTCCCTGCTCAGTGGGAAGCCTGCTTCTCCCTCTCCCTCTGCAGCTACCCCTGCTTGTGCTCTCTCTCTCTCTCTCTCTCCCTGTGTCAAATAAATAAATAAAATCTTAAAAAAAATTTTTCTGTTTTCTCCAATGTTACCACAGTGGGAGGGAGAGGAGAGGCAGGGGAGAATATAATAATTTAAGAAACTAATACATGTTCCCATTGTTACTTTCTATATTTTCCAAGCTTTTTAAAGGAAAAGTAAACATAATAACATGCAAATTTAAGTTTCTTAGCACCACTGAGCCATCAGTTAATTATAAGAAGCTAATATATAATACTGAGAACACTTATGTTTATTAAAACTATATTTATCCTTTTTACAAATTGTAAATACTAGCTGACTTATGTAAATAAGCTAAATTATGAAGATCAGAATATGAGTGTATGTAACTATTCACTAATCTGAATCTCTGCCTCAAAATTCAGGTATGGTATTTGAATATAAATATGAATATCCCAATACCATTTACTGACAGCTGCTTACGCCGTGGGGGAATTAGAAGCATATTTCATGTGGATAAATGGTTAGCATTTGGCAAAGGCTACAATTAAATTTCTGAATAGGGGCCCAGCCTGTTCTGAACCTTTTACCATATTACATCCTTTATTCCAGAAAAATTACACTGTCTTCCTATTTCCCAAACACATTCAACTTTGTGCTTCTATACATTTGCTTATACTGTTCATTTTGCTGAACTGGACTTACCCCATCTCTGACTTCTGAAATCCCATCCATCCACCTTGGCCCTCTTTAGATACCAGCTTCTTCAGAAGAGATTCCCAGGCTACCCCAATGGTAAGCAAGCTCCCTTGCTTCTGAGCCCCTGCAGGGTCTTGATGCTCTTCTCTGTGCTCATTTAGACCATCTCCTTAGGTAGCAAACCTCCTGATGATAGGATCTATCTAGTGCTCCTTTGAATGCTCCTGCAGGTGCCTAGTATCTGTTAAACAGAATCGAGTGAATGAATATTGCTAAGTATTTTTTCTTGTTTGGGATTTTCTTTCTAGGCTTTTGGCTATCACTTATCGGTCCAATCAGTCAGCAAATATCTATTACATGCCTTCTGTATGCTGGGTACCTGAGATACACAGGTGAAAGAGAAAGGCACAGTCTCTGTCCCAAGTTCCAGCTGTTAGGAGGCAGACAATGGACGTGAAAATCAATAAATCAATGACAGTCTTAGATAAAGTAAATATTCAGAAGGCAATGTACTATTCCTTTGGGTGCTGCATTAGCTAGGGAGGCCAGGGGAGGCCCCCTAAACAAAGGACAATTCAGGGTTGAGAACTGAATGATGAGAGTGATGAAGCCAGGGGAAGACCTGCGGAAACATTTTTCAAGCAGAAGGATCAGGAAGCGTACAAACCCTATGGTGGGAAACAACCTTGAGTGTTTAAGGGACAGAAGGAAGAGGGCGTCGTAGGTATAGCCTGGTGAAGGAGGCCAGGGGCAGAGAGGGATGTTCAGGACACTAACAAGGGCTAGATCAGGGCACTGTGGACCGTAATAAGGAATTCATAATGGGATGCCTTTGGTAGTTCTTAGAAAACGAACACGAGCCGATTCATATCCAAATGAAGTCTCCAATCTTGTTTTTTATAGGTATGGGTCATGATGTTCACTACCTTGTTGTAATGAGTTAGATGTTAACTTGATTTCTACAAATACAAAAATATTTCTGTACTGAAGACAAGTATGTTACAGACATAAGTTCCGTTCTTAAGAATTACATGTTAGTAATGCTTATATTACTGTACATAAAAAAATTAGTGTCACCACTACAATACCATAAAAATCAAATGTGTTTCCAGTAAACTATAGTTTTGAGTGTGTCTTTTCTGGCTTCTGAGGTTGTTGGAGGAAAAGTGAATTTAGACTACTTCCTCTTAAGAGCTATTTGTATGAATGTAATTCAGTTTAGAGTATTTTTTAAAACAATTTTTATTAAAAAATGTTTCTTTTTTTTTATTATTAAGTAAACTCTACCCCCAATGTGAGGCTCTAACTACCCACAACCCCGAGATCAAGAGTTGCATGCTGTACTGACTGAGCCAGCCAGGCACCCCCAATTTGGAGTATTTTAATTGGTCAGGAATACCATAATACATATTAGATGTATGTGTGTGTGTATGTGCAAATCCCAGAGGTGGCTTAATAAGTATGACTTAATTACCGAGAATGCAAATAAGTAGAATATATCTAATCTCATCACTCAGTGCAAATGTATAGGTGTAATTTTTTTCTAATTTCGCCCGGCACAGGCCCAACGTTCCCCATCATACGCCTCGTGGGTGGGGGCAGCGCGCGGGAAGGCCGAGTGGAAATCTACCATGCCGGTCAGTGGGGGACCATCTGTGATGACCAGTGGGATGAAGCGGATGCAGAGGTGATCTGCAGGCAGCTGGGCCTGAGGTTTGTTGTTATTCTTATTTTGTTTAAATTTTGGAATCTATTCTTCCCATAACCAGAGGCAGGTGCCTGTGTGTTTAAGTTGTACATTTCCTCAAACAAACAGAAAAAGCCACCTTGCGATCTTTGTACTAGGATCTAGACTCCCTGAAGAGAATTTATGTGTACCTATAGGTCTAGCCTGTTTGTGTCTGAATTCAATTGATTTTCTATCCCTGAGAATCTCAGCCTTTTACTCCTTTTCATTAACTGTATTTATATTATTCCCAGGTAATGACCAGCGCCATCGGTAGCAGAGACTTACTGAAGTCATCTGCTGAAACTCCTTATTAGGCTTTAACTAAAGTTCAGCTTCTCTCCCCAAGTATCATCTCAACTTTTGACTTTGCTTTCTTATTTGTTAGGTATGTGCTTAGAACAGAAGATGTTTATTAATGTGCGAAGGAAATAATTCCCACGTAGGATATGGAAATGAAGCATGTGTAATGAAAACAGCGGTATGAAAATCGACATTTCATGTTGCCCAAGTTGTGATTATTTTGGAATAGTTTGTTGTAATTTTGGGTTTTTAATTAATTTCTTTAGTGATTCTGAACATTGGTATAACACGCCTAAAATTATATTAGGGGATTGGAGTGCCTGGCTGGCTCAGTTGGTTGAGCATCCAACTCCTGATTTTGGCTCAGGTCACAATCTCAGGGTCATGAGATGAAGCCCCTCGATGGGCCCTGTGCTAAGTGTGGAGTCTGCTTGAGATTCCCTCTCTCTCTGCCCCTCCCCCCTCTTACCGCACACTCTTTCTCTAAAATAGATACATAAATCTTAAAAAATTAAGATAAAATTAGGGGATCTTTTCAAAGTTGATATTTTACTTTAAATTAGTAAACTTCTTCATTTAGCGCTTTGCAGGTGGTGGTGATGGGGAGACCTCTTTAGATCAAAGCTTACCATTCATGTATCACTTTCTTTTCAATTAAGCATAATCCTTGACACTGAAGCTTGATTTTTGAACCTTACACCATTTTTTTAACATATATTTTTTAAAGGTTTATTTATTATTTATTTGACAGAGAGAGACACAGCGAGAGAGGGAACAGAAGCAGAGGGAGTGGGAGAGTGAGAAGCAGGCTTCCTACGGAGCGGGGAGCCTGATGTGGGGCTTATCCCAGGACCCCGGGATAACGACCTGAGCCGAAGGTAGACGCTTAACGACTGAGCCACTCAGGTGCCCCAGAACCTTATACCATTTATACTCATTTGTTTTGCAATTGTTTTTGCAACTGGCCCCCCTCTTTTTCAAAACTCTATATTTATAATGGAGCAATTTAAAGTAAAATATTGACATTTTAACATTCTACCTCTAAATGCTTCAGTATGTATCTCTTAAAAATAAGAACATGGTGCTACATGGCCAAATTAACATTATCACAATTAATATAATTGGTAATTACCCCCCCCCCTTTTTTTTGGAGAGAGAGAGAGAGTGTGTGTATGTGCAAATGGTGGGGGAGGAGCAGTGGGAGAGAGAGAGAGAATCTTAAACAGAGGTCACACCCAGTGTGGAATCCTACTTGGAGCTGGATATCAAGACCTGGAGATCATGACCTGACCTGAAATCAGACACTTTATTGACTGAGCCACCAGGCACCCCATTGGTAATCATTCTTAACATTTTTCTTTTTTTTTTCTTTTTAAAGATTTTTATTTATTTATTTGACACACAGAGAGAGATCACAAGTAGGCAGAGAGGCAGGCAGAGAGAGATCACAAGTAGGCAGAGAGGCAGGCAGAGAGAGAGGGGAAAGCAGGTCCCCGCTGAGCAGAGAGCCCGATGCAGGGCTCGATCCCTGGACCCTGAGATCATGACCTGAGCCGAAGGCAGAGGCTTTAACCCACTGAGCCACCCAGGTGCCCCTCTTAACATTTTTCTAATACCTCAACACAATGAGTTTCCTGCAGTGGCCGCTACAGTGTCCTTGGCAGATGGACTGTCTTCAGCAGAATTTAGTCCGGGATCATGCAGCGCATCTGGATGTTGTGTACCTGAAGTCTCTTTGAATCTAGAACAGCCTCTTGTTATTCATGACACTGACTTGTGGAAGAGACAGACAGTTGTTCCAGAGAATGTCCTTTCCTCCTGGATTTGTCTCATTTCTTCCTACTGGTGTCATTTAGTTTACTCCTCTGGCTCTTGTAATTCCTGAAATTGGAGGCTAGATCCAAATGCCTGATTAGATCAAAGCAGGTATTTTGGCCAGGATTCATCACAGATGATGTGTCTTGGGGTCTTCCCACTGCTGGGGCTAAGCTTGAGCACTGGGTTAAGGTGGCATTGGCTGATCCTTCACTGTCAAGTTACATTTCCCCTGTAACTGATTCTGCGACCTGATGGCTGTTGCACAGTTCAGGTGAAGGACAGGACCGGCATGGCGAATCCTGTGTCTCTGGAGCTTATCATTATCAGTGGTGTGAAGTTTACTGGTATGATCATTTTCTTTGGGTGGGTTAGAAATAAGGCCAACCAGTTCTTTTTAAGAAAACTGTTATTTAGCATTGATTTTGAGGCTAGATTTTCAAAATGTTCTGAGGGGGTATCGATTGCAATACCAATTCTCCTCAAATTTCCAGGTGTTGCTGTTAGAATCAACACATAAAGTTACCATCATGTGCCCGGTACTCAGAACAACCTGGAATTGTGTCTTACTTCTGGAGATGAGAAAAGTTATAGAGTATCTCTTCGTCCAATTCCCTCATCTATAACATATTTCTTGACATAGAGGGACTATTGTCTAACCCAGGTTATAGAGCAGTTAGCACACATAGTAAGTATATAATACACATTGGCTCTCAAGGTCAGTCAAATTAGGGACCATTATAGTTGAAAGATGTTATTAACATTCAAAATAAACTGAGTATTTGGTGGTAGATTATCCAACACTATTTCTCTATCCAGAACTTCTACTTAGTTAGCTGTATCTATGAATTTCATATTTTTAAAACATTCTAGTGTGTGTATATGTATATTTACTGGGTGACCAATTATGTGGTGCTAATTGATTTTCATATTAGTTACTAAGAAACCTATGTCTTTGCCAAAAATATTAAGAACTTGAAGGGCGGAGTAATAGCGTATTTAACATTATTAGCTGCTGTATGGATTACTCTAAATTTAAGCTATAAGGCATTTTTTATTATTAATATATTTCTGTGGGGAAAACACAGGTTTTGCTGCTTAGAAAAATGCATAGAAAATTTAGAGTATTGTAGAGATACACTGTGCATATTGATTATAGTTATAGAAGTAATCCTAAAAATTTATGTTGTAATGTAAAATTCTTCCTTGAGAGCCAAAGATTTCTTTCACTTAAATAAACAGTTCTTAAACCAAGACCATGTTGACAAACAATAGTCTATTACAGAGAAATGATACAGAGATGGAATCACCAGGAAGACTATATTAATGTCGAACACATGCGAAGACCATGTGTTTACATCTTTCTCGAGCATTAGCTTATTGCTATCTTTTGTATGAGGAGATTCATGTTTGAAAAAGTAATTGAAAGGAAAAATATCTGCAGATATACAAGGCAGCAAAAATCCTCCACGAACCTATGCAACAACCAATGATTCAGCTTGGTAGACATTTGTTTTCATTGTCAGCACTCTGATGTTCCGAGCTGATATTGTTTGTTTTTGCCTTTCTTTCACTTGATTTTACAGTTCTCTCCTAAGTTTGCATTAAAGCAATATTCTGCACCTGCTCCTCCTTTATAATTTGTTTGCTTATTTAGTGGCACAGCACTTTCAGATGAAATAGTTTTTAATGGCACATAGTTGATAATATCATAATTTTGTTGCTTGTCTCAATTTATGATTTTTTCCTAAGCAGATTTCATCTCTTTATTTGTTTGTTGAATTCCCAAAGGGAAATGACATCATGCCTCTCTGGAGTGGTGGTTACAGTTCCTTCGTGAGACGCTGTTTTGTTGGCTTTCATCTTTTAATGGTGTGTGTAGATTTTGGTAGCTGGCAAGCTTCCTAAACACAAAAGAAATGACTGTACTTTTTTTTTTTGAAAGATTTTATTTATTTATTTATTTGACACAGAGAGAGAGAGAGAGAGAGAGAGAGCAAGAGAGGTAACACAAGCTGGGGGAGTGGGAGAGGGAGAAGGAGGGAGCCCAATGCGGGCCTCCATCCAAGGACCCTGGGATCATGACCCAAGCCGAAGGTGGACGCTTAACTGACTGAGCCACCCAGGCGCCCCAAAAGAAATGACTGTACTTTTGATACTTAAATTTGAGTAACCCAGAACTTGGAGAAAGATTAGGAGCAGGAAACGAAGCAGCCAGATGTTAGAAAATTGTCTTGAGAATGCGTGTACACAGCGAAGTTTCAGGTGGAGACATTTTATTTTTATTTATTTATTTTTATTTATTTAAATTCAATTAGCCAATGTACAGAACATGATTAGTTTCAGATATAGAGTTCAGTAATTCATCAATTGCATATAATACCCAGTGCTCATCACATCACGTTCCCTCCTTAATGCCGTCACCCAATTACCCCATCCTCCCACCCACCTCCCCTCCAAAAACCCTCAGTTTCTTTCTTATAGTTAAGAGTCTCTCATGGTTTGTCTCCCTCTCTGATTTCTTCCCATTCAGTTTTTAACTCCCTTCCCCTATGATCCTCTGCACTGTTTCTTATGTTCTTCATATGAGTGAATCCATATCATTGTCTTTCTCTGATTGACTTATTTTGCTCAGCATAGTACCCTCCAGTTTCAACCAAGTCAATATGAATGGTAAGATTTCATCCTTTCTGATGGTTGAGTAGTATTCCATTGTGTGTGTGTGTGTGTGTGTGTGTGTGTGTGTGTGTGTGTGTAGCACATCTTTATCTCTTCATTCGTCAATGGACATCTAGGCTCTTTCCACAGTTTGGCTGTTGTGAACATTGCTGCTATGAAATTTGGGTGCACGTGCCCCTTCGGATCACTATGTTTGTATCTTTGATGTAAATCCCTAGTAGTACAATTGCTGGGTCATGGGGTAGCTCTATGTTTTGCTTCTTGAGGAACCTCCATACTGTTTTCCAGAGTAGCTGTACCAGCTTGCATTCCAGCTGGAGACATTTTAATCAGAGTTCCTTTTGTGCAGTTAAAGTAAAAACATCTCCCATGTCTTTCAAAACTCTTAAAAACATAGTTTAGAACTATGACATCATATTTTATTGTGCAGATATGCCATAAATTACATAGGAATTTAAAAATTGTGAACACGTCTTTCTTAGGTTTCTTTCTTTTTTTTTTTTTTTTGGCTATAAAATTATCATAGAGAACCACTTTATTGAATGGTTAGAATAAAAATGTGGTAAAGATTGCTTTTAAAAAATACTTCTTTGCTTTTTTATCTTACTGTTCATTAATTTTTTTTTTGTATTTTATAGATTTTACCATAAAGATAACCTGGAGACCTTGTGTAACAGAAGAGGAAATTAGGCCCTCTAAGATTACCCAAAGCCCTAAAGTCATACTGTTAAGCGAGAACCAAAATCCTCTTTTTTTTTTTAAAGTAGGCTCCATGGCCAACATGGAGCCCAGTGTGGGGCTTAAACTCACAACCCTGAGATCAAGACGTGATCTGAGATCAAGATGAGATTACGAGTCGGACACTCAACTCACTGGGCCACCCAGGTGCCCCAAGAACCAGAATCTTGAGATTTATGATTCCTAGTGTAGATTTTTTTTTTCATGTGATACTATTTGCAAAATAGTCAGGGGTTAATAAGAATAAATACAAATACAGGGCTGAAAGAAATAGAGAAGTTAAGAGTTAAAAGTTCACGGTAGGAAGAAAATGCTGATAGACTGTATTTGGGGTACCACAGGTACCCCCCTGAAAATGCCCCCTGAGGCTGTGATATAGCCAGGTGCTTCAGAGTCAGCTGTGTAGCCAGACAAGCTTCACCAGCAGTGGTGGTGTAATGCTGGGCCCATTATCTAATTTCTGGGCCTGTTTCCTCTTCTGTAAATTGGGGATCAGAATATGGGGTTGTGGGGAAGATTAAACGAATTAATACACATAAACCTGGTAGACCAGTGCTGGCCTACAGTAAGCGTTCAGTGTGCATCCAGTATCACTACTGGAAATGCAGGGGATTGTTCTCCAGAGAGCAATCTAGGATATTGATCATTAAAAATGAGTTTTTTCATTCATAAGTTGTATCACACACTGATATTTGTAGTTAAAAGACCAATCTTTTATAACCTAACAAACAATTACCTTGCACAATAGAATTGCCTGACTGTATTTTGTGTCTGTTCAAGTAGTAACAAAGTAGTAACTTAGTCTGGGGCTTGAATTAGTCAGATGATGCTATTTATTTAGGCTTTTACTATGAAAACAAACAAACAAACAAACAAACTTTATACAAATACAATCAGAGTAGCTAAATAGGTTTAAGAATGTTTTGGATGAGGATTAGGCATAGAATCAATTCAGTGTTTATTGGGCATTGCTGTGATAGATGTAGGTCAAATAGATTTACAGAAAATCACTTAATAAATCAATGTATTATTTCAGAGCACCCCTATTCCACAAAGTTATTTTGTGGTCAGAGGGTAAGAAAATGGGCAAGACTGGGACTTTACTACAAATGAACTGCCAGGACTGGTGGGGGAATAATTTTCATAAATGAGGGACAATGAATGCATAACTTTGTCAAATTCACGTGGCATTTATTTGACACTAATGATCCATGAAGTTGGTTTTTGTTTTTGTTTTTTTTAAGAGGTAGGGAAGGGCAGAGAGAGGGTGAGTGATAACCTTAACCTGGGCATGGAGCCTGATTTCACGACCTTGAGATCGTGACCTGAGCCGAAATCAAGAGTCAGACGCTCAACCAACTGAGCCACCCAGGTGCCCCACAATCTTTGAGTTTTATGTTGCTTTCCCCAATATTGCAGAGTCTCTTTAAAGGCAGAGTCATCAGTTTCTTTGGTATCCCCTAAAAGCCAGCACAGTCCCGGGCACCAGGAAATACTAGTGGCTGAAGGAATGTGTGTATAAATATCTTCTTAATTTTAATAAACTCCAAAATGAGTCAGAAAACCTAGTTTGTGTTGCTTCATAGTTTCCTAGTTAATGTTTTTTTTTGTTGTTGTTCTAATTTATTCAATTTTTTTCTGATTAGTTTGTTTCAATTAAACATTTTTGTGATCATTAAATAATGTTTATGAACAGCGGGAAATATGGAAACCTATAAGAAAGATCATAAAACACCCAAGTGGTGTTTTAAGAGTGTATTTTAACATAGATGACTTTTCTCAGAGTCATGATTATGGGGCTGTTGTTCTCCCATCTTGTGTTTTCCCTAAAGGGACACCGTTCAGAGGCAACTAATCAGGCCTTTTGCTTTTTCCTAGAATCTCTATCACATGATCTTTAACATATTTGGAATACAATATATGTCAGTTACTCTGCTCAGCCAATCCTGAGTCACTCCCAGTTAATCATTATTTTAGGATGTATTTTTGGGGGGAGAAGATGGGGGAGAGGGGGCGCTGGGTAATAAAAAGTCTTTAGTTTGTAACCTTTTAACCTAAATATTGTACCAAAAAAAAAATGATACTAATCTTTTGAATCTCTAAAAATGTGTTCTCTAAGAATGCATTCTTACTGTGGTAACTTGACCTTTGTAACATTCAGCATCTTATATGTTCAGTGGCCATCGATATTTCTTCTGTGAATAGCCTCGTTTCCATGCCCCTATTTTTTTAATGTTTGTTGTTTTGTCTTTCATTATAATGTAATTATAACATTATTATTATTATTAATTTTTAGGAGATTTTTTTTTGATTGCTGTCACATATTACAAATATTTCTTCCTGCCTGTTGGTTTGCTTTTTGACTCTGATTATGGTATATTTTGCTATACAGTAGTTTAAATTTATATGTGGTTAAATTAAACTTTTTTAGTTTTTTCTGACTTCTGGGTTTCTTACCTTGCTCAGGAAATCCTCTTTGTCCCAAGGTGGTATTATTCTTGTACTATGTTCTTTATTTTAGTCCAATAACTTCTTAGCCCTCCCTTCTTTTCATCTCCTTCCTTCTTTCCTTCCTTCCTTCCTTCCTTCCTTCCTTCCTTCCTTCCTTCCTTCCTTCCTTCCAATATTTAGATCTTTAAACCATCTGGAATTTATTTTTGTTTCTGTTATGAGTTTGGGATCAGAGTTTATATTCTTCCATATTCCTTATACCACCTAATCCTGGCTCAGTGATTTGTACCCATTGAAATGTTCTTCCATAGGATCTTTTTCTTTCCTGGCATTTATCCCAAAGTCCTCTGGCAAAGAGCCAAGAAGACTGTTAATCGGCCTTTCTCCAAAGCTTTCCCTTCTGGCTTCCCCATGACCTGCATCAGTCGTCTGTCTCCCCCTCCTCCGCTTCGCAACTTTCAGTATTGTCTAAATCAGCTTCCATATTTGCTTTCAATAATCTCTTTCCTTTAGAGCAAAGGTCACCAAACTTTTTCTGTGAAGGGCCAGATAGTTAAGTACTTTGGACTTTGCAACCACTCAACTGTGCCTTTGTGGTGCAAAAGCGGCCACAGACACAAAGTTGGGAATGAGTGAGGCTTTGTTCCAATCCAACCTTATTTCTGGACGGTGCAATTTGAATTTCATAGGATTTTCCCTTGTCAAAAATTATATTCTGGATTTGATCTTTTCTCCCTACCATTTATAAGATGTAAAAACCCCTCTTAGAGCATGGGCCATATAAAAACAGGTGGTATGCTGAATTTATCCCTTGGGTTGTGGTTCACTGATCTCTGCTCAGGAGCTGTCAGCAAGGGCTTCTTTGCTCCCATCCTGGATTCTCCCTTTTCACAAAGGTGTGGCAGGTCTCAGGAACGCGACTCCAAGCACTTCCCTTCTGATTTGAACCGAACTTAGTAAATAACATGGTACATTTCAGTTATTCGGGCTTCCAAATTCCGGAACTAAGTCCCAATCGGTACGTGACTTCAGAGTTTTATTTCCAGTGGGCCACATTGTTCCCTTGTTCAGTTTAGTCTGAATGTTGTATTGAAAATATTGTATTTTGGAAAGGGATATTTATTCTACTAGAGGCAACTTAAAACATGTTAATTTATTCACAGCCTTATAGACTACTTTTGTAAGATCATTTTGGTTTGGAATATATTTTTCTGAGAGCATTTCTGTCTTTAGAAAAAAAATTGTTTTGGCCACTACAATTGTTTTTGGTAAAATGCCTATGTGCACTGAAATGCTTGAAATTGTTGGCCTCCGAGGATCCGTGTCTCTGCCACAGGAATCCCAAGTTGAGTGATGCAAGTCATTGCTTAATGATCTTTTGAGCCATCATCTCCTAATCCTTAATAAAAAAAAAACCAAAACACAGATTTGTACAGTATTTTATAAGCTACAAATTACTCCCATAAGTATATTCCTTAAAAAATGATTTTAAAATAAATAAATGAATAAAACGTATTTACAACCTTAAATCCAGAGCATGTTGAGATTTTCACTGATTTTCTCTTTCCCACCATTCCCCTGACTCTACCTCTGGAGAGTGGGGAGAACAAAAGCTATGATGTTTGTTTAAACTAAATACAGAATGGTTTTATTTATTTATTTATTTTTATTTATTTTTTTGTTTTTTGTTTTTTTGGTTTTTTTTCTTTAATACCATTTTTGTTTTTATTTTATTTTTTCAGTGTTCCAAGATTCATTGTTCGTGTACTACACCCAGTGCTCCATGCAATACATGCCCTCCTCAATACCCACCACCAGGCTCACCCAACCCTCCGCCCCCCTCCCCTCCAAAACCCTCAGTTTGTTTCTCAGAGTCCACAGTCTCTCATGGTTTGTCTCCCCCTCCGATTCCTCCCAATTCACCCTTCCTTTCCTTCTCCCAGTGTCCTCCATGTTTTTCCTTATGCTCCACACGTAAGTGAAACCGTATGATAACTGACTCTCTCTGCTTGACTTATTTCACCCAGCATAATCTCTTCCAGTCCCGTCCATGTTGATACAAAAGTTGGGTATTCATCCTTTCTGATGGAGGTATAATATTCCATTGTATATGTGGACCATATCTTCTTTATCCATTCGTCTGTTGAAGGGCATCTTGGCTCTTTCCACAGTTTGGCGATTGTGGCCATTGCTGCTATGAACATTGGGGTACATGTGGCCTTTCTTTGCACTACATCTGTATCTTTGGGGTAAATACCCAGTAGTGCAATTGCAGGGTCATAGGTTAGCTCTATTTTTAATTTCTTAAGGCATCTCCACACTGTTTTCCAAAGTGGCTGCACCAACTTGCATTCTCACCAACAGTGTAAGAGGTTTCCTTTTTTCCACATCCTCTCCAACCTTTGTTGTTTACTGTCTTGTTGATATTTGCCATTATAACTGGTGTAAGGTGGTATCTCAATGTGGTTTTGATTTGAATCTCCCTGATGGCTAATGATGAACATTTTTTCACGTGTCTGTTAGCCATTTGTACGTCTTCTTTGGAGAAGTGTCTGTTCATGTCTTCTGCCCATTTTTTGACGTGATTATCTGTTCTTTGAGTGTTGAGTTTGAGTTCTTTATAGATTTTAGATATCAGACCTTTGTCTGTAGTATCATTTGCAAATATCTTCTCCCATTTCCGTAACCTCTTTGACATTGGCCACAGCAACTTCTTTCAGGACATGTCTCCAAAGGCAAAGGAAACAAAAGCGAAAATGAACTTTTGGGACTTCATCAAGATAAAAAGCTTCTGCACAACAAAAGAAACAGTCAACAGAATGGTTTTAGATCAATCTCTTAGCAGTGAAAAATATGCCGTTCATCAGTGTGAGGCGGAAGCTCTTCATAGTAGTGCCAGAGGGAAAAGGAACCAACGTTTATTGAGTTATTGCATCGGTTTAATTCTTATAACCCTGCAAGGGAACGATTATCATCCCTATGTTCGAAAGAAGCATTTTGTGCCTGGAAGGTTTTTGTAACTTCCCAGAGCAGTTTCTCGCTTGTTAAAGATAGAGCCCAGATTTGAGCCTGAGGGCCTGTTTTCACATCTATTCGTCCTCAAAGACTCTGCTTGGAAAGAATAAACTTTTTGACATGATCTGTAATATATGAACACTTATATATATGTCCATTATACTCTTCTGTGGGGACACAGATACACATTGAAATAACTGGAAACATCTTTTAAAAAATCCTATTAATTGAGCATTGATTCCTTCTTTCTGGAAGAGTAGAAATAGCTTTTTTGTTCTGTCATTTTTTCCCTGGTAAAACAAATTCACTCACAAAATTATTTGATAATATCATTTGTGTTAGGATATTTTTTCTTTCACATTTGTCTGACTAATACTAGATATTAATCTTTGATATTTGTTTGCACAGACTTCTCAGAGTCCCCGGTATGGCAGATATCAGATAGTGATTTAAGTGTGAGGATTCTAAATTTAAAAATTTTAACTCCAACAAAATATCCTGCAAAGGTACCTATTTTTCTTTTCCTCCCTGCTTCACACCTCTTCTTATAAACATTCCTTTTTTCTTTCTCTTACAAACTCTGAATTTTAAACAGAAAGTGGGTTGGGTGATAATGGAATGAGTGTTTGCTTTAATGGTTAAAGGGTTTAACTTTCAGATGTTTTGGGGTTTGTTTTAGACATGTGTTCTTTTAAAAAAAACTTCTATAATATCTAGTAAAATTAGTCAAACAGGTTCTTCTTTAGCCAGGAAGTTGATTATCCAAGACTTGGCCATTGCTGGAGTATTATAATCATTTAGCAAACTTTCTTTTTCCCTTCGATATATTTTGGTTGTAAATTCTCAAGCTAGTTATGTTATGAGAAAAGGGCAACTAAAATAATGAGAATATTATTGAATACTGAATGGAGAGCATCACTGAAAAACAAAACAAAAATACAAATGCTCTACTCTAAAAGTTAGAAGGCTAGAAGGGGTTGACATGGCAATTTCTGAAGTTATTAATCATTTTGACAGTCAATCGTGATCTTCTTCACTGAATTCCGGGGTTCTAGAATGTGGGATCACTTTGAATTGAGGGAGAAGTAAATTTAGTACACATGAATTTGAGTGGAGAGATGTTTTAGTTCGAAATATGTTTGGCTCTGAGTGACAGAGAACTGAAAGTAACAGTGGCTTAAATAAGATAAGAGTTTGTCTTTCTAGAGACCAGAGGCAGCCAGCTCCAGGCTAGTCTGGTGGTTCCACAATCATCAGGGCCAAGGCTTTTTCTTGCTTGTAGTTCTCTCATTCTTAGAATGGCACCTCATGGACCAGTATAGCTTCTCAAGCTCCGGCCATCATCTCTGCCTTGCAAGCAGCAGGTAGGAAGAAGTGGGATGAGAATACTTCCTGGAAGTGATACACAGCAGCATTTCTACCTAAATATCTTTGGTCAGAACTTAGTCATCTGAAATGGGTACAGAGTTTCAGTTTGGGATGACTAAAGATTTCTGGAGATGGGTGGTGGTGATAGTTGCACAATAACGAGGAGGTACTTAGTGCCACTGAACTTTACACTTAAAATGGTTAAAGTGGTCAATTTTATGTTATGTATATTTTAAGACAAACAAACTTAGTCATCTGGAAGGAGAAGAGGCTGGGAAATGGGTTCTTTACTCAAGATAGCCATTGCCCTCCTAAAAATCTGAGGTTCCATTGCTAACGAAGAAAAGGGGAGTGAGTATTGAGGAGTAACTAGCAGTCTTTCGATGGCCAAAAATAGAAAGAGCAACAAATAAAGGAACACTAAGGAAGTACAGCAAGTCACTTCTGATCTCTGGAGTGAATTGGTCAGGGGCAATATGAATTAATCATAGTTGTACCTTTTCTGGGGCAAAAGAAATTATGTCAGATGAATTTTTTGTGTCTAATTCAGAATTCTTATGTTTGTTCAGTGGCATTGCCAAAGCATGGAATCAGGCATATTTTGGGGAAGGCTCTGGTTCAATCATGTTGGATGAGGTACGCTGCACTGGGAATGAGCTTTCTATTGAGCAATGTCCAAAGAGTTCCTGGGGAGAGCATAACTGTGACCATAAAGAAGATGCTGGAGTGTCCTGTACCCCTCTAACAGGTAAGAATTTCATCCCATTAATCTACCAACCCTTTCCCCCAGCACTGTCTGGGCCTACCTTCTCTTCTCCTCCATTTAGATAATATAATGACAGGAGCATGCCAGTAAATCCTGCAAATAAAACTAAAAACAAAACAAAACAACTCACAAAAACCAAAAACCAAACAACTGACACAAATTGTGTATTAACATGGTATGTCCTTGTTCATAAATATTTCTGAATTTTTCATTTTTTTAATAGTCTAAAAAGTTAGAAAATATAATTTGTTATAATATATAATGCCCAACAATCAAAATCAATGTGCAATGATAAATTTCACATTATTAGGCATATACTTAAGTCCATTTATTTATTGAAATGCCTTGACTCTCGGAATGTGTTTATAGTTAGTGGAACTGTATTGATGGGATTGTTGGTTAAAGCACACTAGTCAAGGAACCAAGTTAAGCTGGCTGTGCTCAATTCTCTGACTATTCCAAACTGTAGCACGCTTGTCCGGATATGTCTCATGTGTTATAAGAAGGGTATGTCTGAGTAAAATGAGCGTGTGTGTATGTACTTACATGTTTTGTGGGAAGAAGAGGGAAAAGGACAGACGAGAAGTCAGGTCATCACAACCCCATTGTTTCTAGGTAAAAAGAACTTAAAGAAAAAAGTTTGGGGTTTTAATCTGTCTTTAAAAAGTCAGAATAAAAACTTTGGAGGGCCCATGAAATGCTGAAGTTAAATCTTTTTATTTACATATTTCTATATGTGATGTTGTTTTTATTAGAATAACACGTTTATATACAATAGAAATATAACATTTATGCCAGATTTTAAGCCAGAGCACATCATCTTCTTGGGTCTCCATTTCCTCCTCTTTCAAAGGAGTAGAGTCTTGTAGTGTTACTGTGATGGTCAAATGAGATAAAATCTGTACCAGTGTTTTACAGGTTGTAAAGTATTAAATGAAAAAGTGATTGTGTTACTAAGAGACCATTTATTTTAAAGATCCCAAAGATTCATGAAAAGTGTGACCTTTACCCAGGATTATGTATGTTTCATTTGGGGATATTTGTATTATTTTTGCATGGGAAAGGCTTTTAAATCTACTTGTTGGGGGATAAATTTATTGTATATCTGCTTAGAAGCTTTTGACAGGGTTCTCTGGGAATTAATTATTCATTGAACTCCTAAGCTTCAAATTCAGATCTGTATTATCAATAAAAGAGCAAAAGCGAGACATGTACTCTAGCTTCTATAATTTATGAATGCCTGAAGAATAATAAATGCATTGACATAATAAATCACACTTTAACCAGAATAGCTTTTGCTGTCTTTGTATTTCAGTATTTTTTCATTTGCAATTTTGAACTATTTCCAAGTTATTGTTTTCTTATTTTTTAAATGTAAATGACTAATATTTCTCCTACTTACCAAGACTGAAGCTACAAGAAATTTCCCAAATATTTGTTTAATCTGGAGAAATCTAAATAACTACTTTGGAATTGTATCAGAATATATTTTTCTTCTCAGGAAATAGAAGTACAAATAAGAAGAAAAGGATATTTTGTTAGGACAGATATGTGTTATGTCATACTTCAGAAACAATCCAATGACCTCAGATCCTTGAGCACAGTCCCAAAATAAGTTTAACAAAAGGCCTTGAAAGAGATCTGAAGAGATAATTCTAGTGGAGTTAAAATGTTGTTCTCCCTTTTTTTGAGCATTGATTTGCTTAGTTTCTGTGTCTCCTTCTTCCCACAGATGGGGTCATCAGACTTGGAAGTGGTAAAGGCAGCCATGAGGGCCGCCTGGAGGTGTATCACCGGGGACGGTGGGGGACTGTCTGTGACGATGGCTGGACTGAGCTGAATACATATGTGGTTTGCCGACAGCTGGGATTTAAGTAAGGCCCATTGATGTGAGGCAGCTAAATGCCAAATTATAATTTTAAAAGTCTCATTTTGTAATCCTTATTTGTGATTTCTGTAATACTAACAATACATGTTCTCTGTCATCTGTCTACCTCTATCTGTCTACCTAGCTACCTACCTATTCCCCTCTTTATATATGGAAGGACCAAAAAATATCAGTAAAAAACAATAACATTTTCTATGATGATGAATAACCATATCTTGTTATTTATCTCATTACCTTTCCTGTCACCAGCCTTCTTCTTGAGTAATTGATTAGAGCCAGGGATGACTTTTAGATGTCTTTGTGTCTATTCAAGTGAGACTGTATGCTTTGAATTCTCGGTTTTATTCTGACGCATCACTGCTATTAGATGGTGTTGGTTCTGATGTCATCGTGTCTAAAATTGCAGGGAAGTCCAGTGTCAAATGCTTTGGTATTTACATTATTCCCTTTCTCAAATGTGATGATAATTATCACTTTTATTTGAGAAAAACAGCCTTCTTGTCATGAGATGACCTTTCGAACTCACCCTTGCCCTGACTCGTAAAATCTAGTAGCACACTTTGGGGAGTGGATTTCGTGTCACACACATGCTGCATTCCAGAGTAACCGCAAATGATGCCTTTTAGCTGCTATTTGAATGAAGCCCATGAATGCCCATTCTTTCTTGTTTTTCATATTTCTGGGTCATGCTTGAATTAATTGTCTCAAGCTTGAAAAAATTGGTAAAATAATTTCATGCTTGAGATAGAGCTAATTGCAAATATTCATTAAACCTTAAAAATATACTTTCATCCAAGCTAGGTATGATGATGTTTAAACATATTTTTAAATTTGTAAAAGTAGTATAAAATACTAGAGCTTAGAAAATAACAATTAAAAACTACCCATAATTTTTCCATTCTTATACCATTATTATTATAATTTATGTGTACAATTTTATAACAACTGATAGTGAGTTCATACTTTGCTATCCATATTTCTTACCTTTATATTACTACAGTCATATTTTTTAATGACAACATAATGTCCATTAAATATTCATACCATAATTTACTTAATACTTACATTAGTTTAAGTTTTCCTGTTATAAACAATGATACCATGAAGATAAAATACATGTTATTGCCCAATATTTTGAATTTTCACGGGCAGTACAGTTGTAATTACTGTGTCAAGGGGTATGACATACCAGCAAAATAAATATCAATGTTTAATCAATAAGAATTATATAATAAATGCCATTTCATCTTCGAGTGAATCTCTGTTAGGCCTGAGAACTGTATTCCATTTTCCCAGATTTAGAAAGATTCATAAATACTATTAGTTTCTATATTTATATTTTGCCTTATTAGTAAAAACAATGGAGTAACAGTTTTTCTCCATATTTTATTAATTTTGTTTCACAAATACATTCAGTTTTTCTTATATATACAGAGTATCAACTTAATGATTCTAAAAATGTTCTCACTAATATTTGTTTAAGTTCTAAATGGTTGTGTTAGTTCTAAATGCATGGGCCACATTTACTTTTTGGTTTACAGAGGAATTTCTAAAACAGTACGTTTTGAACTGAGGAAGGGTTGAACGCTGGGTTTCTTTGTACAAATGAAATCCCAAAGTAAAATGACCTCTTGTTATCTATTATATAGTTGATATGGACAGAGAGTAATCAGACTGATGCATTTTGTGGAAAAATGGTGGAAGTTCAAATACGAGATTTAGGATAATTTTTTTCCTTGCTAAGATTTGATTAGTCAGCAAAATGGAAATCTTAGAGTAATGAAAAGTTGCACTGTTTTTAATTTATTAAAATGTTCATCTTCTTAAATAAATGTAATAAATAAGTGCACAGGAAAGAAACTGGGAAAATTCATGCGAGAAAGAAAGATCTCTTCATATTCTTTATATAGAAATAATAAAAACATTCAGTGAAGGAAGTGACTGACATAAAATTTTATGAGTAAGCGTTCAATTACATAGACTCCTAGAACTGAAAGACACCTTAAATAATTTTTAGCTCAGTGATTTCTAGAGGTTTGGGTTTTGCAGAGTAAAGAAAACAAAATTGGGGGAAGGATGAATGAAAGTACAGATTGTGACTTAGTTACCAACTTTTTATTTTGCAAATCTTTCCTATATCCACAATGTATATATTTATTATAAATTTTTTGTAGAGCATTATTACAAATAAAGTCAATTGGAACTTAAATATAATTTATAAAATTTTAAAAATTAGATTTATGTAACTTAATGAAAAACGAAGAACATTACCATTATTCTGATTTTGGTGGACTGAAATCCAAGTCTTATCATGAATTGGGTGTAGTGCTTGAGGAATCACTGAACTAATACAGTTTTTATTTTGGAAGAGATGATGCCAAAGAGGTCTAGAGGAGCTGATGAAATCAGATGAGCTCAGGTGGCTCTTGAGAGGCCAGTACAAGACAACTGTTGTAATTTTATGGTTCATGGTATTATTTCCATTGTCAGGAATTGGAGGTCCATCTCTTTGTTGTGCATTCTCTCTGGTTGGTGAGTTAAATTGTAGCCAAAACACAAGAATGAATGGGGAAAAGGATTAATTATCCATTAGATACCTGTTGAATCAATCAAAAATTGTTAAGATGATCAAAATGTGTGATGGGGTGAACACTGCTCTTTGAACTGTGTCCTTCAGAGTTTTATTTATTTTTTTTAGATTTATTTATTTATTTATTTGAGCATGCACAAGAGAGAGATTGAGAGAGAGAGAGAGAGAGAGAGAAAGGGAAAGAGAGCACAAGCGGAGGAGCAGCAGGCAGAGGGAGAAGCAGGCTCCCCGATGAGCAGGGAGCCCAGTGCGGGGGCTCAATCCCAGGACCCTGGGATCATGACCTGAGCCAAAGGCAGACGCTTAACCGACTGAGCCACCCAGGTGCCCTGGAACTGTGTCCTTCAGATAAGAGAAAGAACAAGCACTTATCCTCCGGAGTTATGATGTTTAATTAGGTTGTTTGTTTTATGATTTGTGGTTCCTTGAAACCAGAGACAGCAGTTCTATGCACAATGTTTATTTTATTGCCGCAGATATGGCAAACAAGCCTCTGCAAACCACTTTGAAGAAAGCACAGGGCCCATATGGTTGGATGACGTCAGCTGCTCAGGAAAGGAATCCAGTTTTGTTCAGTGTTCCCGGAGGCAGTGGGGAAGGCACGACTGCAGCCATCGCGAGGATGTTGGCATCACCTGCTACCCTGGTGGCAATGGATACAGACCCTCTCTGGGTAAGGATTGGCCACAGCTTTGGAGTAGCCATGATTCCATAGCCACTGCACCTCTATCCCCTGGTTGGGAATGGGAAGTGTTTCTCAGCTTTGGCTTTTTTTTTAGTCAGTTTTCTGTAACACTCTAAAAAAACTTTTGAGTCTTTTTTATGTATTTAATAACCAAGGTTATAAAATTTCTATTCCTCAAGTTATTATTTTTTACCTAGAAGCCTAAGTTTCTCACTAAAAATCTTTATAATCACATGTATCTGAAAGATGGAATAAAGAAGCTGCGGTATCCATTTCCCCCCTCATTGGTACCTGCTCTGATTCTCATTCACCTTGAATTCTAATGAACAATTTGGGATGGGATTTAAAAAAAAATTGGAACAAAACAAGAGCTCTCTCTCCTATTCCCCACGATTTATTTCTTCTTTAGTCCCGAGGCCTTGTCAGTCATTAGTCATTGGTCACCATCCATTCATTGCTCTGTACTAACCTAGATCTTTCAAGTATCTCAGTGGGTTCCTAAGAGGATTTATTGGAGTAAATAACCCATCCGTCTTTCTAAGATATCCTGTTACTCTAGAAACCCATCTGTGTCCTTTACTATTCTCTCATGCCAAATTTCTTTAGATCTGTAGTCAGATAAGAGGTGACTAGCTCATCTAACAGTCTGGAAATATTTGTGGGTAAAGATCCTTTTGTGAGCAGAGAGCAACTGCATGTCCTTGGCAGACTTAACATCTGACTGTTCTTAACATCTTAACATCCTTTGAGGATGGCAGAATAATTATGAATGAAAAATATAGAGGGAGATATTAAAAAGACTTGCCAAGACTACCATGGCTCCATTATATATCAAAACACATAGTTTTTGGTGAATAGATGTTAAAATAATCACAAGCGGTCCTTACTTTTCACCTCAGAGATGTATCAACCCCTTTTTGCATCCTCCTGTTTTGAGACTATGAAGCTTTAATCTTCACATTATAAAATAACACAGCTTGTTGAATCCCACAGTATTTATTGTATACTTAAGTTTATCAAAGTATGTCATTGATTCCTCATTGCACTCTAACCTGTGAGATCATAGTGACTCACTGCTCTAATCTAATATTATACCATGTACAAATACAACATTTTACTACACCCCTTACAGGTCATACTCTCAATTTTGCTTTTCATTTGTTCTCTTTTCTTGCTCCTTTCTTCTTCTGAGGGAATTCTGATCCTCCCAGGATTATGTGATGAGTGATTGTATGTGGCTGGGGGTGATAGAACATGTTTGCTAGACATGGATACCCTTGGCCCCCGATAGCAGATATTTGGATGATGAAGTAATCTACTCAGGCACATTGCATCAGTACTCCAGGTGATGAAGTACTCTAAATACTATACAGAATATTATAATCAGAGTTCTTTGAAAGCCTGTGTGGTTAAATGTATGCTTATGGTCAGGCAACTAATTTTTCCAGTTCCCCTGAAAATCTTTAATTCTAGGATTCTAGATATATTTTTTAAAAATTTAAAAAGCTGAGGATAATAATTATTAATAAAATATGTGACCATTATTATAAATGTCTTTGGTCCTAATTTCAGTAATACATCTATTAACTGTTCATTGTCCAAAGAACATTATGTCTGGGCCAGATATACTTTTGGAATAGAATCATATTACCACTTATTCATCCAAAGAGATCATTACTTTCCCACTTATCAAAAAGGACTGCATATTTAAAACAGAAGCTTAGAGAAGGAAAGCATGGAATAGTAATAGAAAAAACAGCATTTTAAAAACAATTGAGGTTTTTTACTTCTTTGGCACTGTAATAATGAGCTATTATTTTGTACTCGCTATTACTGTTTTCAAGTGTTTGAAAAGTAACTTGTGGACCTTAACTTTAGATATGCATTGAAGTCCTCAAAATTAATAATTGATCAATAGACACTTTTTATATTTGGGTGTGTGGTTGATGGAATGCTCAAAAACAATATTCTAAGTCAATAAAAGTAATTCTAGTAAGAATGCAGTTAATACCTATGTGAATTGGGGGAAATTTGTGGCATGGTAAGTATGTGGATTTCTTATTTTAATATTGTACCAATTTTTTTTTAAGTTTTATTTATTTAAGTAATCTCTACACCCAGTGTGGGGCTCGAACTCATGACCCTGAGATCATGAACTGCATGCTCTTCTGATGGAGCCAGCCAAGCGCCCCAATATTGCACCAGTTCTGAATTTCAGAGTATTAAATCCTAGAGAGATTTCGTCCACAGTGAGATGGTTTCTTACTCAATTTTACAGCATAAAGTTTTGACTTTTAACTTAGCTGAATTTTATCTTCTAGTAACAATATTTTTTTCTAGAAATAATGTATTAAATCAATGTTACAGAAAAATTAAAATAAAGAAAACTCTACTAGAGGCCCAAATTTGAAATATATAATTAAATTATATATAATTTAATACACTATGTACCCATAGTACTATTTAGTTTTCCAAAGCATTTTATAGTTAAGATTTTAGAAATAAAATGTATATTATTGCTATCATAACAAAAAGAACTTAAACAGTAAGGTGGTGTTGATAGAATGTCATCCTAAATGTCATCCAATTTTCCCTTCAAGCATTGAAAATCCAACAATTTTGTAAAACAAAGGGCTGAAATTAGGTTCAGAAATACTGCATGCATTATTTATACAAAGCATGCAATTGAGGCTTTAAAAACACTTTGTCATTTTTATTTTTATGGTATATGAAAAACTTCCCATAAAATGTCTAGAATGGAATATGAAGATCTCATTCCATGTGCACATGTTTTCTTAATTTTGGACCAAACATCCAAAAATGTAAAAATTGAGAACTTTAAGAAAAGAATTTTACATTTTTTGGTTTTTTTCTTTGAGGATCACTTTTCTACCTTATTCCTTTAAAAAAAAAACAAACCAAACTTTCAGATAGATTAATAAGAAATGTAAAGTTTCAAGTATACTTGTTTTTGTGCCATGGCTAAAACCCCAAGTTTTTTAGCTAATGTAAGCAGCGTGTAGAGTAGGCACTCCATAAACATTTGTTGATCTTGACTTTGCTTTATTGATTCTACTCTGATGCCTGTCCCACAAAGTGAGTATAAAAACTAAAGAGCCAACAATTTGGTTATAACAAAGAAGAATGGAAAAGTATAAAAATGGATCAGAAGAATCAAAGTAGGACATGTCCATGTTGCCAACAGTATTTTCTGTCAGTCAACAAATGCCAATCTAGTAATTTCATATGTTGGTTTAAACAGAAATGATATTTTGTTTTTTAGCTGCTTACTTCACCTCCTTAGTTCTGCTGAATTCAGCTTGCTTCATGGTATTCCCTAAATCCTTATCAGTAAATCTCAGGGGCCCTGAAGCTGGAGACCCTTCTAGAATCTGAAGGGTATTAGTTTGCTTGGGCTGCTGTATCAAAGCATCACAGTGGATAGCTTACACAACAGGTATATATTGTCTTACATTTCTGGAGTCCAAAATCAAGGAACCATCACGATTGGTTCCTTCTGAGCGCTAAGAGGGAAGGCTCTGTTCCAGGCCTCTCTCCTTGTCTTACAGATGGCCGTCTTCTGCCTGTGCCTCTTCACATAGTCTCTTCCCCTTTTATGAGGACATCAGTCATAGTGGATTAGGGCCCACCCTAATGACCTCACAGTTCAACCCAGGACGGTATGCAAAGGGCAGAGAGGGCTTTCGGTTAAATAGCACCATATTTATTGGTGTTGATAGAGATATGTGAAAGTCTACAAATGATTTCATTTGCATAACTTAGATAAAACTCAATTTGAAAGAGATCAGTTTCTCAACTTTTTTTAAAAATAGAATGACATTTAAAAAAATTTTTATTATTTTTATTTTTTAGCTACAGCATTTAAAAAAATTGAGATATAATGAACATATAACATTATATTAGTTTCAGGTGTACAACGTAATGATTCAATATTTGTATACAATGTGAAATGATCACCAGAGTAACACCCATCATCTAACATAGTTACAAAAAATTTTTTTTCTTGTGTTGAGAACTTTTGAGATCTACTCTCAGCAACTTTCAAATATGAAATATAGTATTATTAACTATATTCACCATACTGTACATAGGACTCTTTGAAATCTTAGTAATTTTTACACATTAAGCCCTTCTTTTGGAAACATTAGTAAATAGGAAGGCTGAAATGGAAATTGTTCTTGTTAGCTGCCTTCTTTTCTTTTTTTCCCCTATACATTCAAGTTACCCATGTAAGCCAAGGGTGTATATACACATATATAATCTTAGCTTTGGAGTATAAATTTCTAGCTATGTTCAAGGATAAATGAGCAGATGTGAAACAAAAACAACTCTAAGGAAATATCTTTTACTATTTAGAAGTTAATGGTAATAAAATAAGACCATACACAACTTTACAGTGCTAATCATTCATTCATTCATTCATTCATTCATTCATTCATTCATTCATTCATTCAGCAAACAGCTACAGCATGTCTTCTGTATGTGAGGCACTGTTCCAAGTGCTGGGAATTCATAGTTGAGTAAGTGGGTACTCTGACCCCAAGGCTTCAAATGATACTGCAAAAGTGGATACAGTTTTTTATTAATACTTCTTCCTCACTCTTTCTTATATTACCCAGCTGATTTTACAGTTGATTTAAAAAATGAATTGTATTTTATAGTCTCTCATACTTTTACATCAGTTTGCTGTTTTGGCTTTTCTAATACTTTCAAGTCATGCTTAGGTTTTCCTATCAGACTGATGGATGGAGAAAATAAGAAGGAAGGACGAGTGGAGGTGTTCATCAATGGCCAGTGGGGAACCATTTGTGATGATGGCTGGACTGATAAGGATGCAACTGTGATCTGTCGTCAGCTTGGCTACAAGTAAGAAAAACCGAATTATTTGGGATGGTTAGTTGATGAGCATTTTTGACTTTTTAGGTTTGTTCTAATGAGTTATTTCTTACCTAAAAATAATTTCTATGAATCAATTGGAAATACTGGCAGCATACTGACTTGATTCCAAATTATTAAGAAATACTAAGAAGAGTCAACTTAAATTTTTCTATTTTCCCAAAAGCAAGATATATTGTTACATAAGAAATATAGCTTTGGGGGCACGTGGCTAGCTCAATTGGGAAAGCATGCAACTCCTGATCTTAGGGTACCCAATTCAAGTCCCATGTTGGGCCTAGAGCATACTCAAAAAAAAAAAAAAAAAATGGAGCTTTTATCTAATAGCAAATGGTCTAATAATTCTTAACTATTCATAATACTGCTTGTATCAGGCAAAGGTGGTAACCTTTTCTCTATGATTTAGGTTTCAACCGTGTAGCCTTTTTAAGAGACTCTGGAGTTTCTGAAATTGTGGTTGGTTCTCCTTATTCACAGTATTTACTCTTTCTCAGGTCACAGTGGACACTGTATTAGCAAATACTGAGCCATTGCTTCTAGAGTTAAGGTTGAACAAGGAGATGCTCTGCCTTCTTGTTTTAGCTTTCAAACTTGCAAACAGTTCAACATTTTGGTCTGTTAAATTTTTTTTTTCCAGTTTTTGGCTTCTCTTGTTGATGATTTCACTGTTTAAAATTCCATCAACGCATGGTGCTTAATTAAGTGCCATCCAGCATTCCTGAGACCAAAAAGGCTGTGATGCGCCTTTTGGAAAAAATATACGTGGTAGATAGGCTTCACTGAGGCATGAGTTACAGTGCGAAAAACATGGCACTAAATAGACTAGGAAAAGGACACTTGTTTCAGTTTGAGAGCTGAAATAAATAAGCAGATTATCTTCTTGTGAGACCTCAACTGGGCAATGCATATTTTTGGGGGCTTTGAACATGTCTGCAAATGACTGTGAAAACACTGTGAGTATTAATTTGGCAGCTGCGAATATATGGAACATGTTACAGTTTAGAGGTTATGAAATTTAAACAAATATGCATAAATTGATGAGCTTATAATAGATTACTAATATTGGCTTGATTTTAAAATATATCTTTAATTATACATCTATGAATATCTTAAATATTGATAAATTTAACTGGTTATTCTTATGCAGAATACGTTTTTATTTTTAAAAGTATTTCTAATTTGCGGTGCCTGGGTGGCTCAGTCTGTTAAGTGTCCGGCTCTTGATTTTGGCTCGGGTCATGGTCTCAGGGTTGTAAGATCAAGCCCTCCTTGGGCTCCGTGCTCTGGTGGAGTCCGCTTGTCCCTCTCCCTCCCCCTCTACCCTCCTCCCTCCAACATGTGCATGAGCTCTCTCTTTCTCTCAAATAAAATCTTAAAAAAATAGTATTTATGATTTAATAAAAATTAAAATGCTTTTCCTAATTTTTTAATTCAAAGTTTGTTTTTGGTCATCTAGATCCTACTTCAATTTGCTGCTCAGTTTTGGACTTGATTGCAGTTCCAATTGTTTTATGGTAAATGGGTTCATTATTTGTGTTACAGATTTTCAGTTTTCAAACTGGCTATCTAGATGTCTAGGTGAACTTCGTCAGTGATATAAGTTTCCTTGGCTCACTATATTTCTAACACATCCTTTCTTTATTTGAAAAAAATATTATTTTTCCTACATTGCATTTACAGTAAATTTATCCAAAATCAGCCATTAAAGTATATTGCTGTTTGAGACTGGTCACTTTGCCATACTTTTATATTTTTTTTAGAATAATCCAGGAAACCTAGTATTATTTTTGGAAATGTGAAGGGAAAGATCAAATTTGATCGTTGAATTGTGTGTCTAGGTCAAGTTTAAAGAGAGAAAAAGGTCATAAGCATATCCATCAATGCATTTTCACTTTGGCTTTTTTCTACATTTTTCATTGCTTTTTACTTATCACCAGTTAGTCCATTTTACATTTAACTGAAATAGTGAATTTATGTAAGAAATAATATAGATTAAGTGAACAAAATTTGTAGCAATTTTCAATAATATTTCTGTAAGAATTATCAAGAAAAGCATTGAAAGATCTTACTTTGTAATTGTTTCTTTTTAAAAAAATATCTTATTTATTTATTTCAGAGAGAAGGAGAGAGAGAGAGCGAGCGAACATGAGTTGGGGGAGAGGGAGAGGGAGAAGCAGACTACCCCCTGAGTAGAGAGCCTGATGCGGGGCTCGATCCCAGGACTCTGGGATCATGACCTGACCCAAAGGCAGATGCTTAACCAACTGAGCCACCCAGGTGCCCCATAATTGTTTCTTTAAAATAAATTCTCTTGGGACGCCTGGGTGGCTCATTTGGTTAAGTGTCTGCCTTCGGCTCAGGTCATGATCTCAGGGTCCTGGGATCTAGTCCCACATTGGGCTCCTTGCTCAGCCGGGAGCCTGCTTCTCCGTCTGCTTGTGCTCTCTCTATCTGACAAATAAATAAATAAAATCTTAAAAATATAAAATAAATTCTCCTAGTAAGTAAATCAGTAATTTAATGTTATTATAAAAATTGGATAATCATCTTCTAGTGTGTAATCTGTAATTTACTATCTAAAAATATTTACATGAGAATCATTTGGATATTTGTTCAATCTAAACATACTTAAGTGTTTTTATAATTTCCCACTAGGGGAAATGGATTTCACATTAGAACATACATATAATTGTAAATAAGTATGTGACTAGAGTAGATTTTTTTCCCTCCAGGTCTGCTTTGAATTGGTAAAAATCTTTAATAAGGTGTTTGTTTGTAGAAATCAATCTAGAAAATATTTAAGCTGTCCAAAGGTTTGGGTCTTATTAATAGGAGTTCCAGAGGTCTGTCCCCCAAGCTATATTATATGTGAGGCTTTGTCCTTGGAAGTACTGAGAATCAAAATAGCATTAGAAAGCATTTCTACAATGGGAGAAACAAAAACGAAGTAATAAAAACCAGGAAACGTGAATGGTAACTAATGTAGATATTTTTAGAGTAAACAGAAAGTAAAAGGCATTATTTAATTATGTATTACATGTTACATAATATCTGAAAAAGTCTAGCATAGGAGCATATTATTTTTAGAGGGTTGAGAGAATGTGTTGATATCAGTTACACTTGTTAAGATAGACTAAGTAACTGTGATGGAAATTCCATTCTATTTGAACTTTGTTTGAATCATTAACATATGTTTTCAAGATGACATTGTTCTTGAACTGCATAATTATTGTAGCATCCCTTGAAAGAATCTACAAAATAATGTGTCCCTACTGAGTTAGTAGAGACCTAAAAAAGTATATCTAGTTTTTATCTTATAATTAAATTGATGCAAAGTATTTAATTTCTGGCATATTTGTGTATGACATTTAAAATTGAACAGTTATATCACTCTGAATTATAATCCAATGGAATATCAGTATCATAGTGACTTGATGCTCTATGTCATCTATTTAAAAAATATAGGAACAAGCTCTTCTTTGATCTTCAGAAATTTTACATAGTTCTTTTTTCTCCTTGAAATTGTATTTAAAATTTTCGTTCTCCACAGAATCCTAATGTTATTATACTTTAAAAAATGTGTGTATGTGAGTATATACATGTATATATACATATATATGTATATATATACGGCAAGTGTGTGTGTGTGTGGACACACATGGAGAGAGCAAGAGATAAATTAAATCCTTCTGACAGGTTTCTCTCTGGATTTTATGATTTCTAGTATACAACTGATTAAAGACAACAAAAACAGAAGTTTGAGAAATAATTATTAAACACAGGAAATAGGTGCGCCTGGGTGGCTCAGTGGGTTAAAGTCTCTGCCTTCGGCTCAGGTCATGATCTCAGGGTCCTGGGATTGAGTCCTGCATTGGGCTTTCTGCTCAGCAGGGAGCCTGCTTCCCCCTCTCTCTCTGCGTGCCTCTCAGCCTACTTGTGATCTCTCTCCTCTCTGTCCAATAAATAAAATATTAAAAAAAAAGAAAAAGGAAATAAAAGCTGACTAAAGCTCCCATTTCTAACTTAGATTGATGGGTTGGGTTTATGGTGCTTTGTTAAAGGAGGCTTCATTGCTATCATATATGTAGAACTGTTCTTTTGTCCACTTGAGAGGCTTTTAAATCTTGGAGCAATGCCCTGTGATAGGATTTGGGATGAATGGAAAAATACGTCTTTCTTTTGTGTAGGAGGAGAAAGAAAATTTTGAAAGAGAAATTGATTTTGATTTCAGCAAGACCAATTTTAGGAGAGAATACCCATGTAATTTGAGGATCTGAATATTGATTCCCTTAAAGCCCATATATCCCTGGGAAAGTCATCTTCTACTTTCAGGAGCACTTAACACCCAGTTTAAAGACTGACTAATGTATTGGATGGAGTCTATCTTCTCTTTGAAATTGTCTGCTGTGAATTACTACATGCCTATACCCCAGCGGGAAGTCTTTTCCCCTTTTTCTAAAGATGACACAGTCCTTAATGTTAAAAAAAAATAAGTCACAGGAAATTTTTTTAGACTCCACTATATTGTTGAGAATGTCTTTATTTAATCATGCACTTTTATTAATTTAAATGTTCTTTAATTTCTGTTGATGTATCTAAAATGGCACATACGTTTAGTGTGTAAATTGATAAATTTCTAAGAAATCATCCTTTGTTTTATTTATTGAGTCTACTTTTGCTTTCTATATGTTTACTTCTACCTGTCATCTATTTCTGTGGTATTTATCATGCTTTTTTTGTCTGTTCTTTGTGTAACCTTATGTTTTTTGATTTTCAAGCAACCCAATTTTCTATTGTCGCTCTTTCTCTAGTGGTTGGACATTCAGCATTCTTATTGCTTTACTAGAAGCTGCTTAAAACTTTTAGCAAACATGCTGGCATATTTTCTTACCAATTTCAAAAATCATTATCTGTAAGTTTCCCTTGCTGAAAAATATCAAGACATTTGGCATACTATTATTTACTTTTTATCTCCACTCTTCCTCACTTCCCAAACTCATGGGAATCACCTGGGATTTTAACTTCAGAATGCTATTAAATTTTATTTTCTTTGAATTATGCCTATTTGAATTTCAAATTGCATTACATTGCACACCCACATTATCAGCAATTATTTCTATTTTTAAAAATGATTACTAAAGGGGTACCTTGGCTCAGTCAGTTAGGCATCTACCTTGGGCTCAGGTCATGATCTCAGGGGTCCTGGGATCAGGACCAGCCTGACCATGTCAGGCTCCCTGCTTAGCAGAGAGTCTGCTTCTCACTCTCCCTCTGCCTCACCCCTTACTCATGCTCTCTTTCTCAAATAAATAAAATCTTTAAAAAAATCATTACTAAAATAAGCAATTTGTGGCAATTCCGACTCAGAAAAAGGAGAGAGAATACAAGTAAACATTGGAGGAAAGAAAAGGAATATGAACACAGATACACAGAAGGTTAAAAAATTGTAAAAGAGTACTGTGAATTACTTTTAGCTAATAAATTTGCAAATATAGATGAACAATTATCTGGGAAACCACATTTTCAACAAATATGTAATTATGAAAATTGATAGAAAACCCAAATAGATTAATGGTCATGGAAGAAATGACTGATTTATTGCTCAAAGAGTTTTGACCAATCTTCAATTCAGATAAGTCCCAAGTATTACAAATTGTTGCAGAGTGAGAAAAAGATGAAATTCTTTTCATTCATTTAAGGAGGCTAATATAAATCAATTTCAAAACTGGACAGTCTAAGTACACATGCACACACACAGAAAACTATACCCCATCTCATGAACCTACATACAAAAATTTAAATATTAGCAAATTTAATCCAATGGTGTATTTAAACAAATTTAAACAAATGGGAGTCTATTGCAAGAATAAAAGAATGGTTCAAAGTGAGGCATTCAATTAATCTATTCCAGTGTGTCATCTATAAATGAAAATAAATATGATTGGTTAGTAATGGTGAAAGTTATATTTTAAGAATCATCATTCCTTCCTTATGTCTATTAGGAAGCTTAGAATAAAATAAAACTACCTTAACTTTATATCACAGTCATCAAACAGGCACAAAACAAGGGTGCCTGCTATTATTGCATTGACTCAGTACTGTCTGAAGGTCATTATTAAGCATTGAAGAATCAGAATTGAAAAGAAAGTCAGAATTGTTACATGAATAATATTCTATTCCACCTAAATAACACAAGAGAATCAATGGGAAAGGCACTAGAACCAGTGTTTATTAATGTAATCATGTAAATAATAAATATTTTTAAAAGGTAATAGCTCCTATAAGCTAGGTAAAAAGTAAAAAGAAAAAAAGTCATTTAGATGGTACAAAACAAACAAACAAAGAAATGACTAGGAATAATCACAAGAATTGAGACCCATGAAAAAAGTAAATCTTTACTAGAGGTAGAAGAGCTACCTCATAATAAATGATACACCACATTGCTGAATGCGAAGACAAAATAGAAATTAATCTATCCATTAAATGCTGTCCTCATAAAAAATCTTCTATTTTTCTTTGTGTATTTGGGAGGGTGATGGTGGGGAGAGAGACTTGATTTCTGGGTTTGTCTGAAATCACATCCATGTGGTATTGGCACAGGAACAGGCAAGAAGTCAATGACACTAACTGCACCAGTGGTTAGCAACCTCGGTTGTACAATTAAAATAATGCTGAGAATTAAAAAAAAATATCACCCATGCCCAGCCCCATTCCTGTGGATTCTACTTTAATTGTCATTAGATGGGTTCAGGTTTTGCTATATTTTAAAAGCTTCCAAAGGTAATTTAACTGTGTTGCCAAGGTTGGGGATTACTGGACTGTAAAGACCAAAAATGGCTTATGTACATGTAATCATGATAAATAATTAAATTAAAAAGCCTTTCAAATCAGTAGGAAAAGTTATTAGGACAGTGAACTTAGGGACAAAAATTAAGCTAGATTCCTTACTAACACTAAACAGAAATAAATTGCAGACAGAAGTATGATACACAAAATAAAACAGAAAAAAACTGTTCTTTAAATAATCGCATGTTAATTATATGTATTTCAAATGAATAACTTGCTTTCCAAAGACTTGCCCTGTATTCAGCACTATATATCCAGAACCTTAAAAAATGTTTATACCTGTTGAACAAAAATTCTACTTTTGGGAAGAAATCTAAGCTATCCACAAACACTTATATTTAAGTATATATCTATAATTGTAAAAAGTCTTGAATTTTAAAAATAAATGTGCAGCAGTAGGGAAAAAACTCTAATTTTTCTATATTAAAATTTTTCTTTTAAGGAGAGTTTATTTATTTCGAGCGAGAGAGAGAGCACGGGAGCGTGCATGTGTGGGGCAGTGGGGGCTTGTGCAGAGGCAGAGGGAGAGCGAATCTCAAGCAGACTCCATGCTGAGTGTAGAGCCTGAGATGGGGCTCAATCTCAGAACCCTGAGATCATGACCTGAGCTGAAATCAAGAGTCAGGCACTTACCAGACTGAGCCACCCAGGAGCCCCATGTTAAAGTTTGATGCAGAGCTTCCTGAATAGGAATCATGTAGGGCTTATTAAAAAAATAGATTGCTAAGTCCCACGGGTGATACCCTCACTCAGAATCAACCCAAGTGGCCTTTTAAGGACTCTGAAGTTTGAGATGCACTAATGTGTACAGTGAATTTTTTTAACCAGTAAAAATTATGGTTCGTATTTTCCCCATAAAAATGTACAGGAAGGGAATATACCAAATGCTAGCAGCATGTTGTTGGGATTTTTTATACTTTTATTTTGTAAATTTGATACAATGAGCATCTATTACTTCTATAATTAATAAATGTTTCATATTAAAAAAGATTTACTCTAAGAGTGCTATTAGAGTCATCTGTTTGGGCATATGGGTCTTCCATGACTAAAAATTTATAATGGGTTAAATCTTATTTTTATTTGTACTTTATGTCAGAGTAGAAGTTACTAGTTAGCTATACTAGTATTGAAGTAAATGTGATGCCAACTGCAAGCATGTTAGGCCAGGTCTCATCGCTGAAGGGGGTCAATCAAATGAATTTCTCAGAGAATCCATACCAATATATGACTTTGCTAGAGCTCCTGCATAAGTATAAGGAAAGTATAATAACTTTATCTTAGTTAAGTAGAATATATTTTGATGTGAGAAATATGGTCCAAATTGTCATTTTTAATGAATCAGTTTCTTTTGATTTAAAACCTGTCTTTTGCCTGTTTTTCTCTTGGGTTGTTAGATTTTTTTAAAAAAATTTAATGAATTTGAGATTTTTTTTATTTTTTGGTATGATAGTCCGCCCCCTCTATTGGGTGTATACACCAACAAATATATTTGTAGGTACGTATTACAAATATATGCATCAACCTTTTAATTTATTTTTTACCTTTCCTTAGGGTGGTTTTTAGTAAAGTAGCATTCCTAATTTTTATTGAATTTATTAGTCCTTTAATTTAAAGTATATCATCTATGTCTTGTTTAATAAGTCTTTCCCTAACTTGAGATTGTTTTTTTATTTTTTATTTTTTTAAATATTTTATTTATTTATTTGACAGAGAGAGGTCACAAGTAGGCAGAGAGGCAGGCAGAGAGAGGGGGAAGCAGGCTCCCCGCTGAGCAGAGAGCCTGATGTGGGGCTCGATCCCAGGACCCTGAGATCATGACCTGAGCCGAAGGCAGAGGCTTTAACCCACTGAGCCACCCAGGTGCCCCTCCCTAACTTGAGATTGTAAAGATAATTTCCTTATGCTTCAGAAATTAAAACTTTGCCTTTCATAATTTTGCCATTAATTTATCAAGAAATGAGTTTTGAATATGGTGTTAGTTTGAAATATTTCATTAAAAAAGCTTTTGTATTTGGATATTTAAAAAGAAGTACTGTATAATTAAAAACAAACAACAACAAAAAAGTACTACATGCCAAAATAAGTCTTCCTTCTATTTGTGATTCCTGGTTTTGTCTTTCTCTGTTAAAAAATAGACTTTTTTAAAAAAATTAGGCTTTTTTATTTCTAAAGTAGACTTTAAAATTTTTAGCTCCCTAGGCTATTATTTAACCTCGTAATTGTCTTGGCAGTTTTAACCAACTTTAAAAGAGTGTTATGCTCTATAAGAAAATTTTGAGATGATTTTTTTTTCTTGCTTAAACTAGAGTTTAAGACTATCATGAATTTCTGACATGCCATTAAATGTGACTTTCTCAGCAGAAGCTAAATTAGGGGCAACTAACTGATGCAATAAGGCAGCTCTGGGGTAGGAAAACAGAGAAGGTAGAGTTATTACCTCTTTTAAGCTTTTTTTTTTTGACAGAGTCATGAAGTAAATATTTTTTAGTACACATAGATGCTAATTTTAATATTTAAGAGTTAACTGAATGAGACTCTATGTTGTGATATATTCAAATGTATGATCATCTGGTTCTCCACATCCTCAAGAATGCTCTGTTCCCAGGGGCCCTGCCAGAGCAAGAACCATGGCTTATTTTGGGGAAGGAAAAGGACCCATCCATGTGGACAATGTGAAGTGCACAGGAAACGAGAGGTCCCTGGCTGACTGCATCAAACAAGATATTGGAAGACATAACTGCCGCCACAGCGAAGATGCAGGAGTCATTTGTGATTATTTTAGCAAGAAGGCAACAGGTAACAGTAATAAAGGTAAGTCATTTTCTGGGGCCTATACAAGTCAGAGAGTACTTTTCACTTCATTAGTATAAACAATATTTTGATAACAAAAATCTCCTTCCAATAAGACTATATATACTCTGTGTTCCTATTTAGAGGCAGTGGTTCCTGACTTGACTGATGGGGCTTACATGGGGAGCAGAGTTCAGGGGTGGGACTGGATTTACAGGATTTGACATCATGCCCTTTTGACACTCTCAGCCTTTTCTGTCCCATTCTTTCTCTGGATGTAATAAAACTGTCAAACTTGTTGGTATCCTTAAAGATTTAGAATTGGCATTTACTTCATAAAAAGAAAGAAATGAATTTGTTATTATTATTATATTTTTTTGAGGGGGGAGAGTAGGGAGGGTGGGGAGAGGCAGAGGGAGAGAGAGAATCTCAAGCAGGCGCCACTCTCAGTGTGGAGACCAATGTGGGGCTTGATCCTAACCACCCGGAGATTATGACATGAACCAAAACCAAGAGTCAGAGGCTTAACTGACTGTGCCACCCAGGTGCTCCCCAAGAAAGGAAAATTTAAAGATGAATCATAGAAAGGAACCAGTTCCACTCTTACTAATATTTTAAACAACCAGGATAAATTTAAAAGTAATTGCAAAAAGAATATTATCTTTTGTAGAGTTTAGTCTCTGAAATTTAGAAACATTAAGGAAAATGAGAAACAATCTTCCAGTATAATACAGTAATAGATGTTTTATACTTAAATACAAAGGTCCTTGAAAGCCGAGAGTAACTTTTATGAAACAACTACTGTTTTAAATGTATAAAAAAGTAGCTATTTTGTAGAAAACTATGGTTACATTTTATGAAAAGAAAAATCACCTCTTTATGTGTGTTGAAAACTGATAGTTTTGATGCAATGGACTTTCTGAAAATTAGGTGTCTATATTTGAGCATTCTCATTTTCTAACATCTTTTAATTGCTAAAGACAATGCAAAAATAAACTGGATGCTGTTATGATTCTTCACTGTCTGAGGAGCTTCTTAGCTTATCAAATCATATTATATATTTAATATTATTAAATAGTATACTTATATGTAAATATTAATTATAACATAATGTGTTAAATTCCCTTTAATAATTTAAACTACAGTTAAAAATTGAATATAACTTATTCTTTGAATTATGTCAAATTTCTGAAGCAGTAGAAAAGCATAAAAATTCAATAATTTTAAAATGTTTCTACTATATTCCTATGTAAACCTACTTTAAAGTATGAAATACCACATGTATTTCATTATTTATACATTTGTCTTTGTAAATTCCTAGAGTTGTAGCAACACTTGTTTTGATACCTTTCCATAGTTCCAATGCTACCATACCTCAAATAACAAGATTTCATCTTAGACCAGCTGGATTACAAAATCTGGCTTATTAACCTATTGATTTTGTATTGAGGTTCATGACCTAGTGACTTCTTGTTGTTTTTCTTTTTTTTGAAGATTTTATTTCTATATTTTAGAGATAGAGCACAAGTGGGGGGAAGAAGAGGGACAAGCAGACTTGGTGCTGAGTGCGGAGCCCAGTGCAGGGGCTCCCATCTCGTGACTGCAGTTATGACCTGAGCCAAAATCAAGAGTCCCCGCTTAACATACTGAGCCACCCAGGCACCTCCCTAGTGACTTCCGTAAGGGGATTCACAGTGAGGCCTTTGGTTATTGGTCATCTGATGGGATCCTTTTATAAATGAACTTCATTTTTCTTTCTAATTTTTTTTTTTTGTAACAGTGGATTTTATGGCTTTAAATAGATTTTACATTTTTGCAATCCGGTGCCTTGCCCCAGGATGATGTAAACTTTCAGTTTTGCTTGCTCAGTATTAATTACATCATTCTTTATTTTGGTATTATATACATTGACCTGACTTGGAGCATTATTTGAAACTTATGTTTTTCTCGTATCTTATAATTTGCTGTGTCATCTAGAGGACTATCTCCTAAAGAGATGAGAATTAAAGTTTGACAGCATGTCTCTGAGATCATTTGGCAAATTAACGATCTTGGTACACATTGTTGAACCTCTTTCTCTCTGAAGAAATAACTAGTGCCGATTCCCTATTGAGCTCCCTTTTACCTAATTATTTTGGGAGAATATTAGTGTTGACTAGATTTCCATGGTCGTGGTGCAATTCCCAGCCTTTTCTTCTTCTTCTTCTTCTTCTTTTTTTTAAGCATTTTATTTATTTATTTGACAGAGAGAGCACAAGCAGGGGGAGAGGCAGAGGGAGAGGCAGGGGAAGCCCGATATGGGACTCGATCCTGGGACTCCGGGATCATGACCTGAGCTGAAGGCAGTCTCTTAACCAACTGAGCCCCCCAGGGGCCCCCCAGCCTTTTCTTCTTACACAGATAGAAAAACAGTATCTATCGATACTTTATAACATATACTTAACCAAGGAAACAAAATACTCCTATAGAGATTCTCCTCCTTTCTAAAATTATTTTTGAAATAGTCATTCTTTATTTTGTACACCACTTTTCATATGTTTTAATTCTTAATTCTTTTTTATGCTCTTGATCGAGTCTGTTATCTTGGAAAGTTTAACTGTATTCTCTCAAATACTAATTATACTGCTTAGTAAACCCTTTCCATAAGTTAATATGCTACATGATTAAATGTAAACGTGAATTTAGATCAGAATCCCATTGTGCAAATGTGCTTTGCTCCTTTAAGTTACATTTTTGTAGACATGGCTTGGCAATGGTTGTGTATGAAAAGCAAGTAATTTAGACCAGTATCGCCTTTGCAGTTCTCTTGCTTTACCATTCCTACACTGCAAAACAATTTCTGAAATCAGCAGAGGAGGAGATGTAGGCACCTATAGGATGATGTACTGGGCAGGGTCCAAGCTGAATATGGGAAACTTCCTCCACTTCCTGATCTGCTTATGAATTCTTGGTTAAATGAGAAGACTTTTAATTTTTATTATAAGAAATAGTATCCTATAATTTGAGGAGAGAAGACATTTTAAAATAGAGAAGGAAGCAGCAGGGAATGTGTCACTTGTGTCTTTACCCCACTATTAGCAATATGACAGTCTGATTAATAACCTCTGTCTGCTTCAGAATCCCTCTCGTCTGTGTGTGGCTTGAGATTACTGCACCGTCGGCAGAAGCGGATCATTGGTGGGAAAAATTCTTTAAGGTAAAAGGTTTTTCAGAGGAGATTTTTCATATTACAGAATTATCTGTATACATAGTGTTACAAATTGGGGTTTTTCTACTATTACATAAGGGATTTATTTTACTTATTTAATTTTGGGTAAATTAAATACAGATTATACTAATAATTTCACATTTTTGACCTACATTTACTTTATGTAGGCCACGTTGTTAGATTGCTACCCTCTGATTTATAAAATAGGTACGTTGCTGAAAAGTTATGTGGCAGAAACTAATTTAACAGGAGGTCTGAAAAAAATACATAACTACAAAATTCATTTAATTTAGAATATATTTGTTTTAGACTTGACTCTTTTAATATACTTTTCTTTATTTGTTGCATTTACTCATGGAAAACCAGTACTTTGCTTATTAAATACTTCTTTAGGCTGCCTAGGTGAGGTAGTGGGGAGAGAAAATATGCTTCAAACAATGAAGTATAAAGAAGACTCAACTTGATTCCGTGAATGTCAGAGATGGGTGGGATGCATACAAATACCCATAAGCAAATCTTCAGTGTGGCCTGCTCAGAGTTCTAGGAGCACCATTTTCAAAGTAAGAAGGGATTTTTACATCCGAGGGTCCCTTTTATACTGCTTTTCTCCCACCTGCAAGCCTTCTGAGTCATTGTTTTAATGGATGCTTTTCTTTGCTTTTTCTACCTTATGTGGAGTTAAGTGACTTACCTTCTTCTTAGGGGTGGTTGGCCTTGGCAAGTGTCCCTCCGGTTAAAGTCATCCCATGGAGATGGCAGGCTCCTTTGTGGGGCCACGCTCCTGAGTAGCTGCTGGGTCCTTACAGCGGCACACTGCTTCAAGAGGTACGTGTCCACCCTTCCAGACGACTCAGCTGGGCTCTTATTTGCCAGTTCTTCCAATTCCTTCTTTCTCTGTTGCATACTGGAAACTTGGGGTGACAGAGCCAGGCTACTAGTCTTCCTTATCTGTGCCAACAGCACTGTGGAAGTGGGAGGAAGTAACAGAAGGAACAGAGAGATCCCTCCGAAAGCTACTGGGGTACTAAAGCAAACTATAGGGAACAGAGACGATGTGTTTTCGGAGGGGAGGCAGCTATGTTAGTGCTTCTCTCAAGAACGTATCTGAGGGTGAAATCGTAACCCAGTAGACCTAGAAGAGACCTCAGATTATCTAGTTACAAACACTAAGAATAGGGAGTGCAGATTTTATTGTTTTTGATCTTTTGGGTCTTCTTGGTGTTTTGTGCCTTTTAGATTTCTCTATTTGTACCTTCTAGAAAGATTGCATCCTAATTATTTTCTCATGTCCCATTTTATCAGTCCAATCTCGAGTCTTCCCAGTTCAGAGGGGAGGCCACGCAGAGAAAATTAATGTGCCAGAATCATGCTGCTCATGGTAGCAGTGCCTGCACTAGAACCTGGCTCTCCTTTCTTCTTGCTCTGTGCTCTTTGGTTGGCCTGGCTCATGGCCATTTTGTCAGCGTGAATTTTGTTATGTCTAAATGTATACCAATCTTTGGCAAAATATTGATAATTAACGAGGCAAGGCGATGAGTACAGGAGTCTCACTGTATTCTGTATTTGAAAATGGTTATAATAAAAAGTCTTACAGAAAATGTGTAACATTTTATTGAGAAATTCTTACAAGCAAATATTTGTTTTATATTTTTTCATATGTGATATCATAAGGCTTCACTGTATATTTGTAATTTATCCAGACAGATTTTGTTCACTTTAACCACCATGTGAATTTTAACTCCTATTGGAAGACTACATCACAGTTTATTTATTCCCCTACTAATGGGTAGTTAGCTGGTTTCCATTCTCTCGCTATGAAAAAACAATGTGGTAGTAGGTATCCATTCTATGTCTCATTGGGTACATATATGTGAGAGCATTTTGCTAGAGTATGGACACATTTCAATTTCACCTGGCACTACTAATTTCCTTTCTAAAGTAATTGTATCCATTTATATCTTGGCAATGTGTAAGTCCTTCTTTACTCAGATCCCCACCTCAAGTTGATACTATCAACAGTCTTAATTTTTGTCAGTCTTAAACTTTTCGGATGTCTTTTTAATTCCATTTCCTTGATTAATGTCTTCTTTCATGAATTCTATGTTTATATCCTTTGCTTATTTTTCTGTTGGATTGTCTTTTTGTAATTGATTTAAAAAATTTGTTCTGTGTACATAGTCTTTGTTGTTATGTGTTACAAATACCTTTTCTCAAATCAGGGGATGTCCTGTCACTTGTCTAAAATCTTTTTCTTTTCTTTTTTTTTTATTTTTTATTAAAAAAATGTATTTATTTATTTATTTATTTGACAGAGAGAGAGAGATCACAAGTAGGCAGAGAGGCAGGCAGAGAGAGAGGGGGAAGCAGGCTCCCTGCTGAGCGAGGAGCCCGATGTGGGGCTCGATCCCAGGACCTTGAGATCATGACTTGAGCCGAAGGCAGAGGCTTTAACCCACTGAGCCACCCAGGCGCCCCTAAAAATCTTTTTCTTATAAAGATATTTTAATTTTAACATGTTTAGGTATGTCAATTTTTTAAGTTTGATAAAAGTTTTTATATTTTATTTAAAAAATCCTTTCCTAGACCCACATGATGAAGATATTATCTTAGTTTTTCACTAAGAAAATTTAGAATTTTGCCTATCATGTTTAGGTTTTTAATCTGTTTACAATTTATTTTTGTATATATGGTATGAAAAAGGAACTTAACTTTATACTTTCATGGATAGTTAGTTTACCAGCACTTTTTATTGAGCATTATATTCTTTATGCAATGATTTATTGCAACTATGTTGTATGCCAAATGCAGAGTCTGAGGTGGGGCTCAATCCCATGACCCTGGTATCATGACCTGAGCTGAAACCAAGCGTTAGATGCTTAACCACTTAACTGACTGAGCCCCAGGCACCCCAGGGCACCATTGTTAAAGTGTGGTCTTTCTATCACAATATTAGATACATTCAGCTTGTTAAAAGTCCAGATTCCTGGGCCTCCACATCTACTGCATCTTTGGAGCCAAGCTTCAGGAGTTGGCATTTTTATCAGGCATCTCAGATGATTCTTATGAACACTAATGGTTAAGACCCACTTGACTGGTGGATAAAATAGAATATGATCTGGATGTTTGAAGAATGATGATGAGGAAGAATATATTGGAGTTGACAGGATACTTATCCATGTCCTATTCAACATATTAATCACTAAACTGAAAAAGACACCGATCGTAAATTAATATATTTTTGGATGTCAGAAGATTGAGATGGACACATGTTGGAGATAGGATCCATGATGGCAAAAGATCTTGACACACTGATTCTAACAAGCAGTGTGGAGTAGGGAGGAAGTAAAATGCCGACTTTAGTTCCAGGAAACTCAAGCTTACGTGTTGCACAAGTGAAAAAGACCTCATGAGTTTTAGATTCCTGCAGCCTTCATACAAGTCAGTGATGTAATGAAGTTGCCCACAGAGTTAATGAGTCATGGGCAGCACTGACAGAACGGGGCAAGACAGCATCGATGAGTCTTGCTATTCTTATTGTACTCAAGCTATTGGCAGAGACAAAAGCACTGTCACTATCAAACAGAGAGAACTGTGCTCAGTTCTGGGTGCCACATCATGAAAAAAATGACATGGTACACCAGGAAGGCAAACAGACAGGGGAAGTTGTGTGGAATTGGATTAGATTTGTTACCTGTTGCTTTAGGTACCACATATGTTAATGGGAGAAAATATAATTTTCTTTTTAACTTAAAGAGATGTTTATTTTTTAGTTCTTTAAGACTAGGACTAAAGATGGAATGGGCCTATGTGGGAGGAAGCGTAAGTTCTGTTATGAAGCGTGTTCGAGCACAGAGGTTGGATTCAGGTATTGGTATAGGCTGAAGGTGGATAATGTCTCATGTTGAGAAAAAACATGAGACATATTTGAACAGTGGCAGTTATTAGTCAAGATAGTGATCTAGAGCTTTGGTAGTGGACTTACAATAGAGAATCAGGAAAGGCCTGGAATGCCAGGAGAGTGAATTTGTTTCATTCACTAGGTGGTGGAAAACCACTAGTTTTTTGAGGCTTGAAATGTGATCAAAGAGTTTTAGGAGATGAGTCATTTGGAGATATACAGGATAAATCTGAGGAGGTAAAGCAAAATTACTAATCCAGGGGTCTGTGAATGAGCTTCAAATTATATGAAAAGTCTTTGCATACATGCTTCTGGAGTGACTCAAATTGGTCTATATTATCAAGTGATTAAGACTCACTGTGGCTGGAACTAGGCGGAAACTGATTATAAGGCTATTATAATAGAGAAAGAAGGTAGAAAAGGAGGGAGAGAAAGTAGACCCGCTGTGACAGAAATCCGTAGAACTTGGTACTGTGTAACAAAAGACTTGGATCTGCCCATTGAGACCAAGGTCACAGTTCTCCAATTTTAGCTGTTTAATTTGTGGAAATTATTTAGCCTGTTGGAGCCTCAGTTTTCCCACTCGTAAAATGAAGGCAATAACATTCCATGGTGAGGAGCAAATGATCTGCTAAGCATCTGAAAGTATTTTATAAACTGGAAAATTCAAAACAAATATTGCCTGTTATTATGTTGAGGTTCAAAAAAGGGAATCAAAGATTATTATTATCAAAAGCAGGAAATTCAGGATGATTTTAACCCACTGACTACTGGAGATAAAGAAGGTAGGAAATTACAGAGAACCTGGAAAAACCTGTCTTAGGGCTTAGAGTTTGGGCAAAATAACTCAAGAGGTTCAGTTTACATTATCCTCCTCTTGATTAAGATACCTTGTCTTTCAGGTCTCTGTTAAAAGTTATGGACTTCAGGGTTTAAGGCTTAAAGTTTTAAAGTAGGGAAATTACCCAAAAATTGTATTTGAGGTTGAAAACTTTTGTCTGACTTTTGGGTTCCCCGGATGGTCTTTTTCTTTTCTTTCCAGTACATGTTTGGGTTTGTTTGTTTACATGTCATTATTCCTCCTCTGGAGTGCTCCTTCTAGATTCTTGTTTAAAGTCAGTAATCATCTCACTCCTGTTTATAAACTGAGTGTCTAGTATATTAGTTGGCACAGAGGAGATACTCCTAAATGATTGTTGCATGATGAAAATGGGGGCTCAGTTGCCAGATAGTGGATCTATTTAAGAATGTTGGACTCTTTAGAGGATGCTGGTATTTTAAACCTAGATCAACACATAATTCCTTCCATATGTCATTTCTGAATTTCTTCCCTTTATCTGCTCAGTATAAGATAAAGACAGTTAATTAAAAAGCAGAGATCACCACCCCAACAAGCAGATTATGATACAGAGCATTCTGAGGTGCTGTAGATATAATGCAAGATTCTTTTCATGTGTGTAGAGAGAGAATTGTTTTGCAAATGTGTTTTATATCCATCTGACTTGCTCTGTAACCTTTACCAGATTTCATAGACTTCCTGTTTTGCAGTGCCTAAGGAGGCTACAGCTCATATCTTTATTGCAGTAAGTCTATTAAAAAACTAAGGATACTTCCTAGTGATTGAGAATAAGCTCCTGATTTTGTTTTTTTTTTCTGGGTTCAGGGACTTTGGATTAAAATAGCCCTCCTTTACTCATCAGAAACTCTGAAATTTGCAAAAATCAATTTCCTTTGGAATTGCAGGGAGACTGCCCTGTAGAAGTAGGATCGTCAGGTTCTGAGAGGTTATCTTTCTTTTAGATTTCTTGGGAGTCTAATTTATTTATTTTTTACAGATATTATTTATTTGTTTATTTAAAAGAGAGAGAGAGAGAGTGGGAGAGGGGTGGAGAGAGAGAGAGAGAGAATCTGAAGCAGACTCCACACTGAATGCAGAGCCTGATGCGGGGCTTGATCCCAGGACTGCCAGATCATGACCTGAACTGAAACCAGAAGTTGGATGCTTAATCAACTGAGCCACCCAGGCGTCCCTTGGAAGTCTAATTTAAGGTCTACTGGTCCGGGACCTAAATTTCATATTTTGAAATTAGCTCTCACTTCCTTTTTCTATTAATAGCTCTACTGCTTTAACTACTAAATCTACTGGATTTCTGTATATGTTCTATAATGGTTTCTTGTTCATCAGGCCTTCCTTGGTGCCTAATTCTTGCAGTGATGATATAGGCCAATGTTCTTGAACAGCTTTTTTAAAATAAGGCATAGACTGCTGTTACCATCAGTGTTATTTTATACTGTGGGTTGACAGATTTTTACGTTTATTTGTTTTGCCTTTATAGTCATTCTTTTATATAATCCTCATGTCAGAATAATCTAAAAATGATGGTGTAGGAGGTTGAGATCAGAATGCAGTTACTTCAGACCCACTATCCTGTCATATTCATTTTATATAGGGTAGTCTCTTTACATGATAAGGGTACTTTATTGTAAGGCTGACAGAGTTCTAGTAATCAAATTCTAATTTGTTTCTAACTTTCACATGTGCTGTGTCCCAAACACTTCTTTATGCCAACAAAATTAGGGTAACTGAGGTAATTGGGAAATCACCATTTATAGGCCTTCTATCTCATTTTTCACATTTTTCCTAGTGTTAATGCAATGCAGACTTTGGAATGCAATATCCTGTTGGCATTTTGAAGTGGAAACTTGGAATAAATCAAGTAGTCCCTATGAAACTTACATAATATAAATTACTTGCTTTTGATATTTTCTACTCTAAACTATGAGTATGATAAAATGACCCTCTATTGTGGTGCAGCAATATAATTGAGAGAAAAATTCATAAATATTACACTAATTCCTTTCAGTTGCTTATTCTGGTAACAAGCATCATTTGGAGGAAAGAATGAATGCAAAACAAGACTCTCTTCCTTCTATAGTTCTACTGCAAATTTGATTTGATCAAGAATATATAGCTTTACCTGATTTTATCTTTTTGATTTTTTTTTTTAAAGATTTTATTTATTTATTTGACAGAGAGAGAGAGATCACAAGTAGGCAGAGAGGCAGGCAGAGAAAGAGAGAAAGCAGGCTCCCTGCTGAGCAGAGAGCCAGATGCGGGGCTGGATCCCAGGACCCTGAGATCATGGCCTGAGCCGAAAGCAGAGGCTTTAACCCACTGAGCCATCCAGGCGCCCCATATCTTTTTGATTTTTTGCCTAGAAACACTATAGCAGCTGGAAATTGTCAGAGACTGTTGCTCTGAAAATCAGACATGTCTAAAACTTCATAATTATGAAGATGAGCCACAGAGATAGTGGAGTCACTTTTTAAAAACACAGAGTGTCAGGTGCTTAGCTTATGCTTCAGCATAACCTAGTATCTAGTAGAATTCATTAGGAACATGGTCTTTTAGTGACTTACATAATACCATCAATCATGCTAAAGCCATTTCCTGGACACATACACAACACACACACACTATATATATATGTGATGTGTCTACACACACACGCACACACAAACACACACATATGACAGTGCGAGGTTCTATGGAGAAGGTCACTTCTAAGCAACCTGTACCATTTATACAAGTGACTTCAATCACTTTTTGAGTCTCATCCAGATAACACAAAAGAACAGATTCTAGTAGCAGATGTGTACAGGTTGATGTAAAGTACTTTTTGAAGAGATGAAATCTATGTAGAAAACACATAAGGAATAAGACCCTGCAACATGAATTAACTCCTTAAATTTTAATATCAGTAATTTTTTTGTTCTTAAGCTCTAGAATCTCAGGAAAATGGGGGCACTAGATTTTACTAAACTGCTGTGTTTCAGATCCTTTCTTGCTCAAGCTTGTCTGGCAATTTCATCCAATTTTTATTTGAGGAGGAGTTGAAGGCATTTGAGCAAAGCAAACAAGTGGATGATGTGTCAGCCAAGCCTAAAATGTTTGTTTTAGAAGCATTTTTGAATATAATAAAGTCTGTCAAAGTAACAGAAGCTCAACTATAGTTTTATGTTGAAAAAAAAAAGGTTCCTTGATATGTTTTCTCAAGAAATCTAGAACTATAGTAAATGTTTTCTAAGCCCACAATCATATCGGGAACCGCAGCCAAAGTGTTATTCCCCGAAGTATATAATCACACCCACTAAGAGAGGTGACGGTAGAAGACAAATATTTGGTTAGCTAACTAATCCAGTCTCGTGTTGGATGTTCTTCAAATTCCAAGCTTGTGATTATTTCTAAGAATAATTGGAGTGAAAAGAGTGTGGGAATCACTGGTTAGGTTTACAGGGTCCATTTCCTTAAATTAGGACAACTTTAAGAGTATAGGTACTAATGGATGCATTTGACAAGAATGATGCTTTTTCTCTTCTTCTCAGGTAAATATTTTATTGTTTTCAGTTTAATATCAACTCCTGATTGGTAAGCATACTAAATCTGGAGTATATTCAAAACTATCAGCTGAAACATATTTGATTTGTTCCCAAATCAAATTTGATTTGATTTGTTCCCAAATGCATGTAATGTGTATTGGTTTTGCGTTTTGATACCTTTATGTAATCTCTTATGATGCTCACTTCACCTAGTGAGATTCCAGGCATGCAGCGGCAGGAGTTTTCACTATGCCTTTAAGTCTTTGGTGTAGTGGTTCTCAAGCTTGACTGTGAATTTGAATCACCTACGGTCCTACATCAGCCTTATTAAGTTAATATTCTCAGAGATTGTGTGGCCTGAACATTTTTATTTTTAAAAGTGGTAAAGGTGATTCTGGTAAACAGCCAGCATTAACAAGAACATTAGATATTTGGGTTTTTTTTAAAAAATGTGATAGAGGGGTGCCTTGGTGACTTGGTTGTTGAGTGTCCGACTCTTGATTTTGGCTCAGGTCATGAATTCGGGGTTGTGAGATCTAGCTCTGGGCTCCGCACTCCACGCAGTCTGTTTAAGATTCTCTCTCTCCTGCCCCTCCCCCCCAAGTGTGTGCACTCTCTCACTCTCCCTCTTTCTCTCAAAAAAAAAAATTAGAAATTTTAGTGATGGTGTTATAAGAACTGGTGAGAAGCTGACTGATTTCAGCTAAGTTAGGGATGACAGTATATATATAGATGTGGATGTCTTTGAAAAGAAGTTTAACACACATTGATTAAGACCTTTCCCTGTGCCAACCACCTTGCCTAGTGCTAAGGATACAAAAGTGAGTACGGCATGGTTCCTACACTTACAGAGCCTTTAACTGGGAGGACCTGGCATCTTAACTTAGAAACTGTTATAAATGCGAAGACAGTGCGACTGGGAGTGTTCAAAGACAGGATTGGCCAGTTTTCGGGCAGGGCAGGAAGAGCTTCCTATGAGGTTTTAACTTGAGACTTGAGTGATAAAATCAGTTTTTGCCATATTAGGATGGGAGGAGAGGGATGATACTGCAAATAGTCTGAACAAAGACAGGTGTATGAGACACCTCTTCAAGCAACTAAAATGATAGGGGCATGGAGACCAGGCTGGTATCAGGTGGGCAAGGGCCATTCCTGGATAAATTTGCATATCACGTAAGGCATTTGAACTTTATTGTGTAGATAATGGAGACCCCTTGAAGGGTATACAAAAGAGTAGTTATATTGTTAGATTGAAACCTCACTCTGGCTGTAGTATGAAGAAGGGACTGAAAAAGTTAAAACTGAAAGCAGCAAGGCTATTGGACATACTGCAGAAGTCCAGGCACAGGCATGAGGCGACACATTAAGTCAAGATTGCCTAAGACTTAAAAAAAAAAAAGGTTGCCCAAGACTTTAACACTAGGGTATTTTTTTTGGGGGAGGGGGCTGGGGGCGGGGGGGGGGTGAAACAGACTCCCTGCTGAACAGAGAGCCTGAATTGGGGCTCGATCCCAGGACCCTGAGATCAGGTAATTACAGTAATGTAATTATCTGTAAGGATATAAAAAGTTCACATATGAAGGGAATGTCTCATAATTCAGGCTTAAAAATTATAAGCAATATAAGAGACTGCATTAAAGAGATATAATAAAACAGGGTACCTAGTTTATGCCAAACTATTTCTCTAGACCAGTGCTGTCTAGCAGAAATACAATGTGAGCCACAGATGTGACTTTTAAGTTTTCTAGTAGCCACATTAAAAGATAAAAAAAACCAAATAGGTCGGGGGCACCCAGGTGGCTCAGTCAGTTGAGCGTCTGACTCTTGATTTTGGCTCAGGTCATGATCTTAGAGATTGATCCCCACATCGGGCTCCATGCTCAGTGGGGGGTCTGATTGAGAGTCTCTTCCTCTCCCCCTGCTCATGTGTGTTCTCTTTCTCTCAAATATTTAAATAAATATTAAAAAAACCCAGGTTGAATTACTTTTAATTATATATTTTATTTAACTTGGTATATCCAAATTATTATTGCAAAATATAAAAACTGGGATATTTAATACTTATTATCTATGAGGACAATATATTTAGCAATCTTTTTTGTACTAAGTATTCAAAATCCATTGCATATTTTATACTTTTAGCACATTTCAGTTCAGACTATCCACATGTGGCTACTGGCTACAGTACTGGACAGTGGAGCTCAAGATAATTTCTTCAACTCCATTCTAAAGATACATGAAACACTTCAGCAGCACTTTCAAGGATGTATTGGCAATTATTATTTTTTTCTTAAGATTTATTTATTTGAGGGAGAGAGAGAGAGAGCAAAGCAGGAGGGGCAAAGGGAGAGGGAGAGTGAGAGAGAGAATCTCAAGCAGACTCCACCTTGATTGTGGAGTCCCACTCAGGGCTCCATCTCATGACCTTGAGATCACGACCTAAGCCAAAACTAAGAGTCAGGTGCTTAATCGACTGGGCCACCTAGGTGTCCCTTGGCAAGTATTCTTTTTATTTATTTATTTATTTGACAGAGAGAGAGAGAGAGAGAGAGAGAGAGATCACAAGTAGGCAGAGAGGCAGGCAGAGAGAGAGGGGGAAGCAGGGAGCCTGCTGTGGGGCTCGATCCCAGGACCCTGAGATCATGACCTGGGCCGAAGGCAGAGGCTTAACCCACTGAGCCACCCAGGCGCCCCAAAGATTTTATTTATTTATTTGACAGAGAGAGATCACAAGTAGGCAGAGAGGCAGGCAGAGAGAGAGCAGGGGAAGCAGGCTCCCTGCTGAGCAGAGAGCCCGATGCGGGGCTCGATCCCAGGACCCTGAGATCATGACCTGAGCTGAAGGCAGAGGCTTTAACCCACTGAGCCACCCAGGCACCCCTATTATTTTTAGAAAGGTGTTAAATCACTTGAGGTTTTACTTCAAAACCTGAATACATTAATTAGACATGCCGAATTTTTTTTTTTTTAAGATTTTATTTATTTGACACATAGAGAGAGAGAGTGAGAGAGAGAGCACAAGCAGAGGGAGTGGCAGGCAGGCAGGCAGGCAGAGGGAGAGGGAGAAGCAGGCTCCCCACTGAGCAAGGAGCCCGATGTGGGGCTCAATCCCAGGACCCTGGGATCATGACCTGAGGTGAAGGCAGCTGCTTAACCGACTGAGCCACCCATGCGCCCCTAGCAACAGGTGGCAGAATAAGATAAATCATCTTTGTTGCATTCAGTTTTTTGTCTAACATAGTTAAGAAAATTACTTTATATACATACATACCTACATACCTTTATATACATAAATACCTACATAGGGGTATTTAGTGTTTGAGCAACTTAGAGCTTCCAGTAATTTTACAGGAGGAAATGAGAGGTTGTATTTAAATAGGCAGCCACTAGAAAATCCCAAGTCTTGAATACTGACTTGTCCAGATTCACATTCAAGTACAGGTCTCATATCTAGAGTAAGACTTCCAAGTTTTCACAAAAAGAATTAAGGTGAGAGCTGTACCATGTTTTCCCATGGGCTGTATGTTTTCCCATCTCACAGTCAGATGCTAGCACAAAGAAGGTGCTGAGTTGATGAAACCATAGTTGGAATTTTGGCATATAAAAGGAATGAAGGACTGAGTTTTTGCAAAAGAGTGATTGTGGAATCCAAGCCTGGTAAAAAGGGAAGTCATAAGCAGAGTGAGATGGCAATGAAAAAAACTAGTGGGGTTAAAGGATTGAAGTCTAATGGGGTTGAAGGAGTATAGAGCTGTAAAACTGTAAAAATGGGAGGTGGAAGTAGGAGATGCTTGAAATCAAGACTTCAGAAATGTGTAGTATTTGGTGAATACCAGTTCTGGGTCTCACAATGGGAGTAGGTGGCTGAGATGGAGAATAGGCTCACCACAGGTGAGGAAGCTAGGGAACTAAAAGGGCATTTTGGAAATTAAGCCATTAAGAATGTTGTAAGTAGTGGTAAGTAGTGGTAGGCGTTAAGTAAGCGAGGAGCTATATAAAGTGAGAAAGGAAGTAACCAGGAAGTGGGGTGGATCATGTATTCTGTCAGTAGTTCTCAACTGTGACTAGTTTGCACCAGAGGGGACACAGGGAAATGTCTGGAGACATTTTTGGTTGTCAAAATTGAGGGGTGTGTGCATGTGCTTTACTGGCCACCTTGTGAAGAGAGGCCAAGGATGCTTCTAAACACCCTACAATGCACAGAATAGCCCTTCTCTCACAACAAAGATTTATCTGGTTCCTATGTCAATAGTGCCAAGGTTGGGAAACTGCTTTAGGTGGATGCACCACAATCAAGGTATGTTGGTTGAAAAAACAAGCTGAGAACTATCAATCTAGTAAATACTGTTTCTACTTAAACTGAATAGTTTAAGGGAAAAAGACACATTAAAAATATCCATCCATTCATTCACTAGATCAACAAACATATGCTGCATTTCTACTTAACAGGGCATCACTGTTGTAGGTGTTTAAGATTCATCAGTGAACATCAAGATCCCTGTCCACGGATGCCTCTTGTTTAGGCAGAGGGAGACAGAGAGCTACAAATGTAATAGTAAATCAGATGGCCTGTTAGAAAGTAGTGTTTAAGAAGAGAGATTAAAGATATTGGGAGTGCCGGGGAATAGAGGACAATGGGTAGACTGCAGTTTTAAATCAGGTCTCACTGGGATGATGTCTGGACGAAGATATAAGAGAATGTAATGAATATAGAATATAATAGAATATAATGAATGTATGTTGCCTTGAAAATATAGTTTTGGTTTGCATTCAGTTCACAGGAAAGGGGAGTAAAGTGGGTTATGCTAAGTGCTTTGAGGGATACCAAGTTAGACCAGCCATGATTTCTGCCCTCAAGGAGCTTCGTGATGAACATCCTGGAAATGATAGAAAAACGAAGACAGCAAATACAAGACAGTAATTTTGCTCTACAGTATTTGTTCCTGTTTTGGTCTTTTTTTCATCATGGGAAAATAACAAGTTAACAATTAGCTGTTATTTTCCACTTGTGTGCCACATTTGCTTCTTCTCAGAAAACAATTACAGGGGAACCTGGATTAAGCTGTCAAATGAAGTAATGAAATGGGTTTGGAGTACACAACCAAGAGAGTGGTGGGCTCAGAGAACTGGAAAGGGTAAATTTACAAAAAGGGATGATTAGGAAGAAAGGCTTGCAGTATCTCTATCCACCTTCCCTGCTGACAGTTCTGTTTCCAGCCGCTTACTAGCTCTCTGCCTCTCAGGTATGGTAACAGCACAAGGAACTATGCTGTTAGGGTTGGGGATTATCATACTTTGGTGCCAGAAGAATTTGAAGAAGAAATCGGAGTTCAGCAGATTGTGATTCATCGGGAGTATCGACCTGACAGCAGTGACTATGACATCGCCCTGGTTCGATTAGAAGGACCAGAAGAACAATGTGTTAGATTTAGCAGCCACGTTTTGCCGGCCTGTTTGCCACTCCGGAGAGAGCGGCCACAGAAAACCGCCTCCAATTGTTACATAACAGGATGGGGAGACACAGGTAATGTAGATAATACAAAGAACACATGAGACCTGGGCATGTTCTTGTGTCTGGGATTATCAATACTTTTTGGGTGTACAATGGATATGAAAATCTGGGTTCAGGCTGTTTGGAAATTCTGCCAAGTATGTGCTGCATGCATGTAATTCGGATTCATATCCTGAGGGTACTGGTTCGTTATATTAGCACAAGTTGACACAACTCAAGTGCCTTATGGGGTAGAGAATCCTGTACTCTCAGTTCCACACACTAGTAAGAGACTGAGGAAACTGATTTTTAAGAGCCTACTCCAGCTCTTGGGCCTGGCTGGCTATATTTTAAAAAGCTTTCCTAGAGGACTTTGATAGAGCTACACCAGCAAAGGGCCTTGGTATTTGATGACCTTGCTTTTCCTGTAATGAAGGCCATTATCAAACTCAATTTTATGAAGAATCTCTAAATATAGAAGACAAGAGGAGCTGCTTTGCTTTAAGTGGAGATCCCACCCTCCCAACCCCCCAGCTAGAGCAAGCTGTTCAAATTTTATAGTCTTCTCATGAAAGTTTTCTGGACTGCCTTTGCTACAGAATTACATCAGTGTACATCAGCTAGTGATTGTTCAGGATTGGGTGCTTGATTCACAAATGGCTATTAAGTGAAAGGTTGACTTCTATCCATTAAAAATGATCAACACTGACCATTGTAGTCTTGAAAAGACCATCAAAGAAGTATTCCTATGTGTGATAATTTCAGTGTTTTATTTAGTAAATGTTTGTGTTCATTAGACACTGCACAAAATATGGGCTTTATACTTGCATTATTTCATAGCTGCAAAAAGGTAAGAATATCTGCTGTAGATATACCACAAAGAAAACACTTTCGGGATGATACAATAATCAGATCAGAGTAAATCTTCTCTGTACACCAGGGGCATCTATGAGGCAAATCGAGTCTCTGGGAAGGCTTACCTATATCCATTACAATTCATGAGGGAAGGTTCATTTACCTTCCTTTACACACATAACAGAAATGACAAAGTCAAGTCAATTTCACACAATGTTTTATTATGAGTTATTCCAATTGAGTAAATAGGGTGCATGAAAAACAACTCAGATGCAAGAAAAGACTCATGGAGAACATCAGCAGTTCTACATTTTAGTCACTGAACAATGAGTGGCTTGCCAGTAGAGTACACTAACTTTAAATGGTCAAACTTAGGCCTGTTTGGTATATAGTAATATTTTGCTTCTTAATCCTTATGAAATGCCATGCTTATATTTAAAGTAGTTCTTGCCACTTTATGTCCTATACCATTTAGTTATCACTCATTTAGATCATAACAAAGCTTTTATTTTAAGAATATTAAATGTTCATTTAACTGCTAAATGTTTTCTGTAAGGTCTTTAGCTGGCACCTAATTCAGATTCTTTGGTCTGACTAGGAAAAGCATATTCAAGAACTCTACAACAAGCAGCCATCCCCCTACTTCCCAAGAGGTTTTGTGAAGAACGTTATAAGGGTCGGTTTACAGGAAGGATGCTCTGTGCTGGAAATCTACATGAACACAAACGTGTTGACAGCTGCCAGGGAGACAGCGGAGGACCACTCATGTGTGTTCGGTCAGGAGAGAGTTGGGTTGTGTATGGGGTGACCTCCTGGGGGTATGGCTGCGGAGCCAAGGATTCACCTGGTGTCTATACCAAAGTCTCAGCCTTCATACCTTGGATAAAAAGTGTCACCAAAATATAATCCTTCATGGAAATCTGAAGAGAAAGTATGTTGGAAAATTTTCAACCTCTACATTAGCACTCAGAGATGCCAACTTATGGGGATGAGAGCCATGTTTCTGCTTGTGTTGTGTGATTAAATCATGTACACCATTGCTGCTTGAGAAGTTTGTGATGTGAACATTCTGTTAGATACCTCAGTATAGTACTAATTAGTCTTGATTAGCATTGTTGAAGTCTTTATTTTCATCACTCTCCAGAGATTACTGTTATGTCAGTTGTGCAATAAGACTGTCTATTCATTTGGATTAAGAGTTTATAATTGAATCAATACTCTTTATTACATTTAAAGAGTGGTATTGTGTAATTAAGCTCAGATTTTCTTCAAGACTGAGAAATTTCCACAATGAAATCTCTGTAGCCTTTGACAAATGAAATCAAGGGCCAAAAAGGTGAAGGAATCCATTATAAACCTAGACTGGAATAGGATCAGTCACGATACATTCCTGAATGAAGCCTTTGTACCAGGCACTATGGCAACACATTCTAGTTACCTAGCAAAATGTGGAATAATACCTAATAGTAAAGAATGCCTTCAAGTTGTTGGGATGTACAACTTAATTTATCCACCTTATGTAACATCCTCTAGCAGGTACTTTGAGCTACTTTAGATTTACAGCTTGATTTAAATTTCCCTTGGCATCATGCCAATTTGCTGTACCATGACTTAAGAGTGCCATCTATTGCAACTTTCTTGTAATGACCAAAACACATAGATTTCAACTATGCTGTCCCAACTAATAAAAATACACAATTAAAAATGCTTTCTCTGCTTATGTAGTGGGGAAAAAAGCTCTAAAATAACTTATTTGTGTCCACTGATTTAATTCATGCACCAGCTATGTGCTAGGCCCTGCATTAAGTGGCTATGCACCTGACAATTTACAAAAGGCTGGTAAGAAATAGTCAAACAGACCCGGAGGCCAAGGTAAGCCAGTGGGATCAAAACTTCAGAATAGGTGACCCAGTACTGACAATGTTACTTTCCCCCTCCACTGCTGTCTGAAGTCAATTTTCCCCTTTGGCTATTTCCCAAACCAGTAAGGGACAGCTGCTTACTATGTATCCGTTCAGGACATTCCTGATAGCAAAGCAAAATCTTTGCTCAAACATAAAAGGCATGCCCCTCAGGCTCCCTAAGTAATCACCACCAGAGATTGCTAATATCAAGAGCTCTTAGGTGGTTTAAACAGTTTTTGTATATCCAAGAAATAGATGTATAAAGACAGGTAAAGAGGTCAGTGTGAACTTTAGGATTAAGATCAAGTAATTCTCTTCAAAGGCTAAATCCACCTGAAGGGGACTTCACTCCCTACTGCATCCACTTGCGTCCTTCTTGTAAATCCTCAGCTTTGTAAAAAACCGGTGCTAACATAAAGGTGCTTTACAGTTTACTACTTTACTGAATTGCAATGCTGCATCAGGCAGAACATTAAAACTTTTCTAAAAGCTCAAGATTTTTGATAAAGGAAAAACTTTTTAAGCATTTACATTTACAGAGATGACAGCTACACAGTGCACAACTGCACAAGGGCTTGAGAAGATGTGCAATACAGGAGAGAAAATTTATCTCTACTGAAACTTCGCACAGGCCACCTTTCCAATTAAACTACAGTGCAGGTGCAAGCAACATTTATATTGAAATTTTAATAAGACCAGAGGTCGGGACACTTTAAAGACCGATAGCTAACAGACAGCCTACAGTTTGCTCAAACTTGAGTACTTGGTTCATAATGTTATGTCTTTATTATTGCTACTTTTTTCCTGTTAAGCATTAAGTGTAACTTTTAAAAGACACAAGTGTTCAGTGCACATTTGTGTGAATAAAGTGCATAGTTGTTCTCCTTGTATAGTAGCCTTAATCTTTTGTGTGGTACAAAATGATTGTGCTGTCCCTTAGGGGTACCAGCCTTTAATGCTGTTTCCCTCCAAATACTGTAGTACCTTACAACAATACTCATTCATACTACTTCCATACCAGTTCTTACCATAAGAGGTAAGTCTGTTACTCATTATTTGTAGTAACAAATATCTTTCCACTTCCTTATCATTTAGTCAAAGAACAGGGATTCTCCAGATGAATCAAGCATTTTATTTAATTACAGCAAGCAGGGAGTGCTCTCTTGTTCTCTACTTAAAGGCCATAGTTAGTCAAAAACATCCAGACCTATATTGAAAACACCACCCTGATAAGTCTCCAGAATATTATTCGCCACTCATTACCCAAGCTGTTGAGATTTAAAATCACCTTCTGGCAGTGCACCACAGGATTTTGAACAAAACAGGACTTGACCCATACCACACTGAATTTCCTGATTATCTGCAACAGAAGAAAACCACCGTTATAACACTGATCTGTGTACTTACATCAGTGTTGAGATCTTAGCAGCTGTTACTTTCTATTTAGTTGGCCATTAACCCCTTTCAAATTATAAAGTAACAGAAAAAAGGGGCCAATTCTGGCCTTCCAATTCCTTAGCACTAACGGTTTCAAACTACGAAATATGAATAAAAAGGAACCTACCAGGTAATGTTTTCTATCATCCATCGGAACAATTAGTTCAGCTTCCTGGAAACATTTGAACAATAGTTAGATGTGTGCCCGATAACCCAGCACCCTCCAGGTTTTCAAAAGTGAAGAATGTTACTTGTGCAAGTCAGAATCTGATACCAATTAAATGGTGACAGCTTTGCCAATAAACAAGAATATGCTCTTCCATGGCTAGGAAGGGAGACTGCCACAGCTGACAGGTCCCAAAGATACATGGAGATTCACAATCCCAGAACGGATGAGCGTGCACAACTACAGACACTACTCACCTGGATCTAAATGGGGGTAGTACCAGGATGCGGTCTTACTATTTAACAGTGGCGGAGTAGATTCAAAATGGCCACAGCGGAATTCACGACCTTTGCCGGAGTCGCCATGTGTTGCGAACCTTTGCCAGAGGGCTTACGACCCGAGCACGCTCGGCTTCAGACTCGGCACCCAGGGCTGCACGTGGCCGCCTTGTGACCTAATGGATACTTAAGTCCCCTTAGGTTTTCGAACCTAGAGGTTTTCAAAGCCAACGTGGACCTACCACTACAAGACTCTTGAAACTCCCGCATTTTAACTAAGCCAAAAAGTTCCGCCCCAATTACCACCTTAGTCCGCAAAACGCAACTGCGTACCTTTACCCCATACCCTAAACCCGACGCTCCCCGGATGTAAAAGGCCGTGTCCCTCGGCGCACGCTCTCTTATAGAGCTGGTGACGCTATTCCGGGGAAGCGCCGAGAGGGGCGGGGCGCATGCGATTTTCCCTCACTAGGCCCATCACGGCCCCTCCAGGGTTCCACCCCTTCCTGATGGCCCCTCCCTCCTAGTTTGCTCCACCTCCCCTTCCCGTCCTGGGGACGGCCCTTCGATTCTGACGCACGCGCAGAGAGGGGAATCAGGCAGCTCTCGCGAGTCTAGAGAATCCTCATGCTCCTGGCGTCCGGCCGACTGGGAAGGTGAAAAGTTTTTGTTTCCTGTTTACTGTAGGGTAGTTACTTTTGAGGTTGCCATAGTTACCAAAAAATCAAGTTATATAGTTCTCAGCTTCTAAACCTATAGGTAGGTTAATATATATGGAACTAGCTAATTTTTTGTCTATTAATGAACTATCCGGGACTTCTGTCTTCTGCTGGAATTGCTGTTCCTGAAGCGCAGGTGTCCGTGATCTGCAGTCTTTTTTTTTCCTTTTTTTTTTTTTTTTCTGGTCTAGTCTCTTTGGAGTATTTACACACTCGTTACTGAAAGCCTCCCTGAAAGATTCTGTAAACGCAAGTTTAGAAAAAGCAAAGGACATCAGGCGGGGGGGCGTACGGGGGATTTACGTGTGTTTCTGATTTACCGCGTTGCAGACTGACCCACGGTGTGTTGTTCCGTATCTGGCCGCAGCTGGACTCCGTTGACTCTTGAAAGCGGGAGCCTGGGTCTTACCTCGCTGCTGTACATTCTTTGAGGGTGCAGTTAAAGAAATAATAGAGTTACCCCTTGTAAAGGGGAATTAAAAATATTGAGAAATACTTTTAGTCCTAGACATGTGCTTTAACTGCCATTAAATTTATTTCCTATTTTCCCTTGTCCTCTCGTATGAAGCAAAAGGGGGGGGGGTGTCGAGGCGACGTTTTTAGTTAGTAGTGAACCTTTTGGGAAGGTGTGTTGCCGCCAGGAAAAATGGTATCAAGAGGTCTGGTGAATAAAGTGCTGTGGTAGAGATCTACAGAATCTTCGTGAAATCCCTACATACTGTTCTGGGGGAAGCAAAACTTGCTACTATGGTTAGCGTTTGAATGACAAGTTTATAGGAAATTAATTTAACTTGAAAGCACTAAAGTTGTTTCTGAGGTTCTTCTCTCACCCTTTTTCTTCATCTTACTCTATGTCAATATGAATGGAAGGTACTCTTCAGTAACAAACTGTAAATACCAAATCACAGTGGAGAGTGTTGCCAAATTAGAATTCATTTAGAATCGCTAAATCTGTATTTGCGAAGGCTGTCCTAACAAAATGCTACAGATTGGATAGCTTAAACAACAGGAATTTATTTTTTCCCAATTTTGGAGACGAAAACTCTCAAGATTAAGGTGTCCACAGGTGTGTTTTTAAACCTTTTGTGGCCTGTAGATGGCTCTCTTTCTGTATCTTCACATCCTTTACCTTCTGTAGCTTCTGTATCCCAATCTCTTTTTAAAAGGACATAGTCATTTTGGATTAGGGCTTATGCCACATTTAACGTTAATTGCCACTTTAAAGATCTTGTCTCCAAATACTGTCATATTCTGAGGTATTGGTGGTTAGGATTTCAACATGGGGATGCATGAATCTTTTTGAATTAGTGTTTTTTTTTTTTCCTTCAGATAAATACCCAGACATGGAATTGCTGGGTCATATGTAATTCTATTTTTAATTTTTTGAGGAACCTCCATACTGTTTTCCAAGTGGCTGGATGAATTTACGTTCTCATCAACAGTGCACAAGGGTTTTCTTTTCTCCACATCCTCGCTAATACTTGTTATTTCTTGTTTTTTTGTTTTTTGTTTTTTTGATACTAGCCATTCTGACTGGGGTGAGATGATATCTCATTGTGATTTTGATTTGCATTTCCCTGATTATTAGTGATATTGAGGATCTTTTTATATGTCTGTTGGCAATCTTTATGTCTTTATTGGAAAAATGTCTAGGGGCGCCTGTGTGGTTCAGTCCGTTAAGTGCCTTTGGCTCAGGTCATGATTTCAGGGTTCTGGGATCGAGCCCCACATTGGGCTCCTTGCTCAGCATGGAGTCTGCTTCTCCCTCTGCTTGTGCTCTCTCGCTTGCACACACTCTCTCTCTCACTCATGTAAATAAATAAAAATTCTAAAAAGTAAAAAAAAAGTCCACATCCCCTGCCCATTTTTTAATTGGGTTGTTTAGTGTTTTGCTATTGAGTTGTTTATGTATTTTGGATATTAACCCCTTATTAGATATATAATTTACAAATAGTTTTTCCCATTCGGTAGGTTGACTTTTCATTTGTTGAAAATTTCCTTTGCTAAGAAGAAGATTTTTAGTTTGATGTAGTACCACTTGCTTATATTTAGAGTCAGATCCAAGGAATCATCACCAAAATCAATGTCAAGGAGCCTACCACCTAGGACTTTTATGGTTTCAGGCTTACATTCAAGTCTTTAATCCATTTTGAGTTCATTTGTGTGTGGTGTAAAACAGTAGTCCAGTTTCATTCTTTTGCATGTGACTGTCAAGTTTTCGTAGCACTATTTATTAAGAGACTGTCCTTTCCCATTGAATATTCTTGGCTCCTTTGTTGTAAATTAATTGACCATATATGCATGGGTTTATTTCTGGGCTTTCTATTCTGTTCCATTGATCAACGTGTCTGTTTTGTTTATTTTTTTTAAAGATTTTTTTATTTATGTTAGAGGGGGGTGGAGCAGAGGGAAAGGGAGAGAGAGAATCTCAAGCAGACTCCCTGCTGAGCATGGAGCCTGATGCCAGGCTAGATCTCACAACACTGAGATCATAAAATTCCTGAGCCAAAATCAAGAGTTGGATCCTTAACCAACTGAGCCACCCAGATGCCCCTCAATGTATCTGTTTTTATGCCAGTATCTTACTGTTTTAATTACTATAGCTTTGTAATGTAGTTAGCAAACATGGAGCATGATGTCTCCAGCTTTGTTCTTCTTTTCTCAAGATTGCTATTTATGGTCTTTTGTAGTTCCATGCAAATTTTAGCATTGTTTACTTTATTTCTGTGAAAAATATGCCATTGGAATTTTTACAGGGATTGTATTGAATCCATAGATTGCTTTGCATAGTATGGACATTTAAACAATATTCTTCTAATCAATGAGTGCAGAATATCTTTCCATTTATATCATTTTCAGTTTCTTTCATCAATGTTTTATAGTTTTCAGTATATAGGTTTTTCACCTTCATTAAATTTATTTCTAAGTATTTTGTTCTTTTTGATGCAGTTGTAAATGGAATTGTTTTCTTAATTTCTCTTTGTGATAGTTCATTATTAATGTATAGAAGTACACTTGATTTTTATATAGTGATCTTGTATCCTGCTAACTTTACTGAATTCATTTCTTCTAACAGTTTTTTTTTTTTTTTTTGGGTGGAGTCATTGGGTTTTCTACATGTAATATCATGTCATTTGCAATAAGTGACAGTTTTACTACTTTTTCCTTTCCAATTTGGATGGCTTTTTTCTTTCTTTTTCTTACCTAATTGCTCTGGCTAGGACTTCTAATACTATGTTGAATAAAAGTGGTGAGAATGAACATTCCTTTCTTGTTCCTGATCTTAGAGGAAGAGCTTTTACCTTTTCACCATTGACTATGATATTAGCGGTGGGCTTGTCATATATGGCCTTTACTATGTTGACATATGTTCCCTCTATACATACTTCTCACTTTGTTCAGTTTTTAATCATAAATGGATGTTGAATTTTCATATATTTTCATGTGTCAAAATACTGTTCAGTTTCTAATGCTTTGCTTGAATATCCCTTGTTCTTTGAAACTTTTCATTACTTGAACTGAATTTGATTTCCTTTTTTGACACACTATGGTACTTGGATTTTTCTTGTGGTATCTTTATTATTATAAACTCCTTGCGAAGTACTGTGTCTAACTCTTATTCGAAATGCCTATCAGAGTGACTCATATTAAATAAGCATGAAATTGCATTATTGAATGCTTTGAGGCAATCAATATATGTTTTAAGGAATTGAGAAAGTTTTATATTTATTTTAACAAGCTATTTTTCTCCAGGAGGTGGAGTTTGATCCCGTTTCTCTCCTCCAACACCAAATTGAGAATGGGCTGGACTTGCTTTCAAAGGGTAGGGTAAGGCGAGAAGGGGAAAGTATAACTGTATGGTGGAGAAATACAGCAAACACTACCTAGACCAGGTGATCAATAGTAACATGAGTGAAAAGTCATAATGATAGTGTATACCTTGATAAGATGTGATGAAAACATTTTACCTCCCTTGCATTATTCTTCTCCAAAGCCCTAACCCTAGTCAAACCGTGAGAAAAAATATCAGACAAAATCAAATTGATGGACAGTCTATAAGTTACCTAACCAGTACTCAAAATTGTCATGGTCTTAAAAAACAAGTCTTTGAAACTGTCACACTGGAGGAGATGACACATAATGCAAAAATGTATCCTGGCTGGGAACCTCAAGCAGAAAAAGGACATTAATGGAAAAGTAGTGAAGACTGGATGAAGTGTGAAATTTAATTAATAGTAATGTGCCAATGTTGATTTCTTAGTTGTGACAGATGTATATGGTATTGTAAGATGTTAACAATAGGGGAAATTGGATAAGGGATACTCCTGTGTACTATTTTTTCAACTTTTCTGTAAACCTAAAACTATTTTAAAATAAAGCTTAATAAAAAAGCAATCATAACTTTATAGTCTTTTATTTTTGTTTTAAGACAAGTTGTGCTGTAGTGATGGTTTCTATATACTGTTAGTGTGAAATTTGTGGCTGAGATGGTGATATTTCTAAATTTGTGGGCATTTGAGATGAAACCTAATGAATTGAGCCACTGTTTAAGCCAGATCTTTGATTTAGCCACTGTTTAAGCCAAATCTTTGAGACTTAGAATACTCAGTAGACATTATGAGTAATATATAGAATTAAAGAATTTATTGTAAATGAAGGTTGGTTTAAAGATTTTAAAGGTAGAATGCAAGGTAAGTTATTAGAACTCATTAAATGATGGTGGGACAATGCGTTAGTCTGCATTTGATACACTAAATGAAACAGTTCATTATAGAATACTTATTCTTTAATTATGCTACTTCTTCCTACTCTATTTCCTTTTTCCTTTTGTGGTTTTAATGATAGTAATCACCAGAAAACCAAAATTAACACAACTGTGCATCTCTCATGAATTTTGAAATGAGAAATGAGAAATTTATCAATGAATGAGAAATGAGAAAAATATAAGGAAATGGCCTGTAGGTGTATTTTTATCTTAAGATACTCAGGGAACCTAAGCTTGCAGTTGTTTTGTACTGCAATGTGATAATGCTAAGAAAATTGTAATAAAACTAAGGTCTAGAAGAGAGGAGATGACAGTTCTTCCCTGTTTCTACTGGAATATGCTTTTTGGTTCTGAATACTTTGTTCAGTTGTTAAACATCTATAAGACTGTCAAAAGTTTATTATGTAGACATGGCTCTTGCCTAAAAACTCCAATGGAATTGAGTAATTTATAATCAGGGATATCACCAATTATTCAAAACTCAGCCTAGGAGTCAGCTTTGATTTCTCCCCATCCTTCATTTTCAATTTTTAGTGTATTTCTGTATTAGTCAGTGTATTAGTTATTTATTGCTGTGTTTCAAATTAGCCTAAGCATCATGGATTAAAATGATAAGCATTTATTATCTCGCACAATTTTCATGGGTCAGGAATCCAAGAGCAGCTTGTCTTAGTGTATCTCATGAGGTTGCAGTCAAGATACTGACTGAGGCTGTAGGACCCTCTTCCAAAGTGGCTTGCTTATAAGCTTGGCAAGTTAATGTTAATTGTTGGCAGGAGGTCTCATCCTCAGCTTGTGGATTCCCATTAGGCTGCTGGAGTGTCCTCATGATGTGGCAGCTGGCTTCTCCCGAAGTGAGTGATCCAAGAGAGGAAGTACCAATGATTTTATGACCTAGTCTGAGAAGTTAACATGGTATCACTTGTTAGAAGTAAGTTATTAATTCCAGCTGACACATAAAGGGAGATTAAATTAAATTCCATCTCTTAAAGGGGAGAATACAAAAATTTGTTGACGCACATCAAAACTGCTGCAGTAAGAATGGGTGAGGTTGTGTTGCAGTTACAAAAAATCTAAAATCTTTGCTGTTTAAAACAACAGGTGTTACTTGTTGTGTTCTTGTCCGTTTTAGAGACTCAGGCTAATGAGGCCTTCACCATTTGTAATGTTTCTAGGCAACAGGAAGGGAGATGGGAAGATAGAGAATCACATACATGTTTTTAAAGGCTTCCATTCTGAAGTGAGAGTCTTCACATTGCCTCATACTGCATGGACAAAAGCAAGTTGCATGGCTACACCTAACCTCTAAAGGATGGGGAAATAGAATCGTACTATGTGCTTAGAAGGATAAGAATCAGAAATATCAGTGAACAGCACTATTGATTAGCGCAGTTGCCATCTTACCAGTTTTTTGACAATTATTTTTAGATTTACCTTTTCCTTCCCTATTCTCTATTATCATAATCCAGGACAAACCTAAGACAACATGTCTGAACTATCTTCCTACTTTTCTAATTCCTCCTTTCCAATTGACCCAGTATATTTTTGAAAGATTAGATTTCCTGAAATACCACTTTCTTCAGGTTAGTCACTTGCTACAGAAATTGTAATAGTGTCCTACTTATTATCAGATTAAATGTCTAATCTCTGGACATATTGCAAGGTATGCCACACTTAGCATGCTCATTCCTAGTTTTGTTCATGATATTTTTACCTATATTTCTCATTTTTCCTACCCATCCATTAGGACATATCTCAGTTCTTTTTTTTTTTTTTAAGATTTTATTTATTTATCAGAGAGAGAGAGCACAAGCACGGGGAGCAGCTGGCAGAGGGTGAAGCAGACTCCCTGCTGTGCAGAGAGCCCAATATGGGCTCGACTCCAGGACCCTGGAATCATGACCTGAGCCAAAGGCAGACACTTGACCGACTGAGCCACTCAGGCATCCCCACATCTTAGTTCATAATTATTTTTTACAGGAATCTTTCTTCCAGAACCTCAGTGAATATTGGTCTGTTCCCTTTCTTACCATCCTTAATACTTATTTTTTGTGCCTTTGTTTTTAAAAATTATTCATCACTAAATATTTGATGTTCATACCATATGGTTTTCTACTATATGCTGGGCCCTGTTCTCAGTGTTGGGGCAGGAGCAGTAAACTAAGTTTCTTACCCATAGACTTTATATTTGAGTGGTACAAAACAGACATAAATAAGAGTATTAGAGTTATATCAGAGGAGCAGAACTACTAGGATATTGATATTGATATATCTAGTGTAAAGTCAATCACAGCTGTCAAGTGGAGGAAGCAAGGAAAACTGGCAACTGCAAGAATGAACTGGAATCCATGAGACTGGAGTGGAATTTGCATCAATTTCTCCCTGCTTGCAAGGGTTCAACTTTGATGAGAGAGGTGATCTGTAGGAGGAGCTGGTCCTTTGTCACAGACCCATGAGTTCCAGAAGTTGAAACAGGGAATCTGTCAGAAGTTGAAGAAGATACAGACCTGGCTGCAGCCCCATGCAGACAAAATGAGCTAGCAGGTTAAGTGACAACTTGCATAATCCATAACATTGTCTCATGCCCTGAACTGACCTTCCAAGTGTGAAAGTATATGACAGCTGTTTCATTTCCAGCTACTATGTAAAATGTCTCTTGTGGCCCGTGTTAACCTGGAACTATTTAGGCAAGGAAATGGAACTATAGTACTAGCTTAGCTAAATTAACAAAATAGAAATCAACTACAATAAATAAATTATATGAAAATTTAAAGTCAGTAAGTGCTATGGAGAAAAATAAGGGGATGAGAAATGTTTGCAGTGAGGATAGGAATTATAATTTTTTAAAAAAAGGATTCAGGGCAGATCTCCTTGAGAAAGTGACATTAGGTCAAAATGACTAGAAGAAGGTGAAGGAATAAAACATGTTGATATCTGGGAGGAGAATTTTTTTTTTTTAAAGATTCATTTATTTTAGAGAGCATGAGTGGGGGAAGGGGCAGAGGGAGAGAGAGAATCTCAAGCAGACTTCATGCTGAGTGTGGAGCCTAATGTGGGGCTCGATCCCACCACCTTAAGATCACCACTTGAGCCAAAACCAAGATTAGGACACTGGAGGACACTGAGACCAACTGAGCCACAGATGCTTCCACAGATTCTGGAAGAAGAATATTCTAAGTGTCTAGTGCTTCCTGAGTGGCATCATACCTGCTGTGGTAGATAGCCTTTTACAAGACTGTCCCAATTATCCCAAAGATGATTGGTCCTTGGTCCCAAAGATCAAGTCCCAATGATCGCCACATCATGTTACTCCCTCCTTTATGTAATTCCCTTCCCTTGAGTGGCAAAGTGATGAGATGTCACTTCTGAGATTATGTTGTAAAAGACTGACTTTTTTCTTCCTACCATTCCTTCTCTTGTCTTTTTTGATTGCTTGCTCTGATGAAGCAAGCTGCCATATTGGAGAGGCCTATGTGGGATGGAACAGAGAGTGGTCTCTGGCCAACATCCAGTAGGGAACTGGGGCTGTCAGACTAATAGCCCCTGAGGAACTGAATCTTGTCAACAACCATGTCAGTGAGATTGGAAGTGGATCTTTAACCATTTGAGCCTTGAGATGACTACAGCCTCAGACGTTGATTGCAGTGCAGTCTGTGAGAGACACTGAGGCAGAGAATCCAACTAAACCAGATAATATTGTTTTAAGTGAGTACATGTAGGAATAGTTTGTTATTCAGCAATTGATAACTCATATATGTGGCATGTTCAAGGAACAAAAATGAGACCAGTTTGGCTGGAGTGGGGTAACCAACTAGCAAGTGAAGTTAGAAAGGTGATAAGTTTTCTTATGAATCATTATGAATCTTTAAATGATTTTTTGTTTGTTTTGGAGTGAACTTGGTTTTGGAGAGTTTTGAGTAGGGGATGGACATGATCTGACTTAGGATTTACATATTTTTTTCTCAAAGCTCTGTTGTGAAGACACATAGTGTTTAGGGATAAGGTTTGAGCAGGGAAACCAGTTAGGCTAGTGTGATGATACAGATGAAAGAATGGTGATGAGAGAGAGTGATCCCAGTAGAGGAAATAAACGATTCAGTTCTGGATATATTTTATGATAGAGTTGACAGAATTTGATTTTTGGTATAGGTCATAAGAGAAATGAATACAGAATATGAGAAAAATAGCTCAAAGGTTTTTTTGAATATTTGCTGAGATGAGGATGACTTCAGGTATGGGTTTTGGGGAAATAATACTCAGGAACACAGTTTCGTACATGTTAAGTTTGAGTATCTTCTAGACATCTGAGTAGAGTTTTGGAGTAGGGAATTTAATATAGGAGTATGGAGATCTGGGAAGAGGTCTGGACTGGGAGCTGTCAAAGTGTAGAAGGCACTTAAAGCCATGAGATTGGATGCTAATAACACAGGATTAAAGGATAGATAGAAAATAGGATCAAAGACTGAGCCCTTGTGCATTCTAAACACTTATCTACTGGGAAAAGTAGCAGGAACCAGCAAAAGTAGCAGGAACCAGAAGTGAGATAAGGAGGAGAGCCATTGGAGTGTGGTATCCTGAAAGTCAAATAGAAAGTTTTCCAAATAAGAGAGAGTGATCAACTGTTCATGATACAAGTAAGATGGAAGTTGAGAAATCACTATTGGATTTAGCAATATGGAGGTCATTTGGGACCTTGTTGAGAACAGCTTCATAGAGAATAGGAAGAGAATCGGAGACCATGGATTTCGGTAACGCATTTGCAGAGTTATGCTAGACAAGGGAAAAGAAATGGCGCAGTATCTGGAGAGGGTTGTGGGATCAAGAGAGGGCTTTTTTTTTTTTTTTTTCCTGGAGGTGTCATAATCCCAGATTTCAAGATATACTACAAAAGTATAGTAATCAAAACAGTATGGTATTGGCACAAAAAGAGACACATAGATGAAAAGGACAGAACAGAGTTCAGAAATAAACTCAAACTTTTATGGTCAATTAATCTTAAAGGAGGCAAGATGTACAATGGGAAAAAGATAGTCTCTTCAGTAAGTGGCGCTGGGGATACCGGACTACTTTCTTATACCATAAGCAAAAACAAATTCAAAATGGATTAAAGACCTGAATGTGAGACCTGAAACCATAAAACTCCTGGAGAAAAACATAGACAGTAATTCCTTTGACCATAGAAACACTTTTCTAAATATGTCTCCTCAGACAAGGGCAACAAAAGCAAAATTAGAGTATTGGGACTATACCAAAATAAAAAGCTTTTGCACAGTGAAGGGAACCATAAATAGAAAAAGGCAACCTATCAAATAGGAAAAGATATTTGCAAATGATATATCTGAATAGGGGTAAATATCCAAAATATATAAAGAATTTATACAACTCAATGCCAAAAAAACAAGTAATCCCATAGAAAATGGGCAGAGGACCTGAATAAACATTTGTTCAAAGAAGACATACAGATGACCAACATCACTAATCATTAGAGAAATGCTAATTAAAGTCACAATGATATATCACCTCACACCTGTCAGAATGGTTAAAATTAAAAAAACGCAGGAAATAGCAAGTGTTGGTGAGGATTTGGAGAAAAAGGAACCTTCGTGCACTTTTGGTGGGAAAGCAAATTGGTGCAGCCACTTTGGAAAATAGTATGGAAGTTCCTCAAAAAATTAAAAATGGAATTACCATATGATGTAGTAATTCCACTACTGGGCATTAACCCATAGGAAATAAAAACACTAATTGAAAAAGATGATATGCACTCCTGTTTATTGCAGCATTATTTACAATAGCTAAAATATGAAAAGCAACTCAAGTGTTCATCAGTGAATGAATGGATAAAGAAGAGGCGGTATAAATATACAATGGCGGTATAAATATACAATGGCAGTATAAATATACAATATACATTATCAACAACATGGGTGGATCTAGAGGATATAATATTAAGTGCAATGTGTCAGACAGAGCAAGACAAAAACTGTATGATTTCACCCAAATGTGGAGTTTAAGAAACTAAACAAGCAAAGAAAGAAAAAAGAGACAAACCGAAAAACAGACTCTTAAATAGGGAAAACAAACTGGTCGTTCCCAGATGGGACGTCGGTTGGGGGGATGGGTGAAATAAATAAAGGGGTTTAAGAGTACATTTATCTTGATGAGTACTGAGAAGTGTATAGAATTGTTTAACATTATATTGTACACCTGAAACTAATATAACATTGTTTGTTAATTATACTTGAATTTTAAACAAAGGAAAGAGACGAGTGGATGATGGGAGAATGTAAAGCATGTTTGTATTCTAATGGGAAAGATCCAGTGGAAATGGACAATTGGTGGTGTAGGAGAGATTTGGTGAATTTCTTATGCAATTGCTTGTGGGATCTTATGCACAAAGTAGGATTTGGCCTAAGACGGTGGTTCAGGCAAGTTCATCTACAGAAACGAGTATATGGGCATAGATGCTAGTAGGTGAGTGATGTGGTAGTGTGACCTTTTGAATATTCTTTTTTATTAATATCCCCACAGTAATAGAAAGTAAGGTCAACTGAGAAGTTGGGGGGAAGGAGTTTTGGATATTTGAGAAGAGAGGAGAAGGTATAGTTAAGAAATAGTGTGAGTAGACTAGGAAATGTAGGATTCCTGGGCCACATTCAGGAGCCACTTGAGTTCTCATAATGAATTTAAGTTCATTTAAATTAAAATATTAGCATTATTGTATATTTTCTCCACACCAAGCTTGTCTGCATAGGTATAGGAGTAATGCTGATGAAGAGTTGGAGCTAACTAAGGTTGAGGTTTGCCAAGAAAGTAAACAAGGTGAGCAGTGGGAAGGGGACTGTATGAAGAGTGTGGTCATATTGATTTGCTATGGAATTTAAACTAGATAAGGAGCCATGATAACATATTAGAATAGTGTGGGACACTGAAAATGTTAGTTGAATTAATGAATTTTGACGTAATGGTGGGTCAAAGGAAGCTTGGAGCTTGGGTACTAGAGTAAATGACTCCATGAAACATCTTTAGTATATATATTTATTGGGAAGTTTAGCAGACAACATACTGGGCCCTTTATTGTTTCACATGACAAGTTGTGGAGTTGGCCAGTTGTTCTCTGATCTTAAATTGGACTTCATCACCCCAAGAGTAATTGCTTGGCTTGGCTGTAGAAATGTACATGTCAGTGAGAAGTTGTATACATATTTCATTAAATATTTAAAACCTCAAAAGTCCAACTTTTTTTTTTTCCCTTCTCAGGTGGCTTGTGATCCGTGATCTTTGGTTTAATCCATTTACTAATGAGGCCTTTTTTGGGGGGCTTGCATGCATTTATGCAAAAGGAGATGATTTATGTAATATAGCAATATAGCACATTAAAATGGAAGGTCTTATTATTTTTTTAGAGTATAAACTATATTTGTGAAATATATAATGCAAGCCATAAACACATATTAAAGCAATTTGAAAATTTAATAATCACTTGCTAAAATTTTTTATTTTTTTTTTATTTTCTCCTAGAATACACTTCATGGATGTTTCATGATGTCAAACAGTTACTTTAGTACTTAGACCCCCATTTTTTTCCCAAAGATTTTATGTATTTATTAGAGAAGGAGAGAGAGAGAGAGAGAGAGTGCGAGTGCACATGAACAGGGGAAGGGGCAGAGGGAGAGGGAGAGAAGGAATCTCAAGCAGACTACGAGTTGAGTGTAGAGCCTGATGCGGTACTTGATCTCACGACCCTGAGATCATGACCTGAGCCGAAATCAAGAGTCAAATGCTTAACTGACTGAGCCACCCAGGCACCCTTCAAACCCCAAATTTTTCTGACCCATCATCCATAAGAATTATAAATATCTATGTTAGTGAAAAGATAAGCTCATGTTTATATAAACTTAATGGAATGAGAAAGTTAAGAAGCAACCAATTTTTATAAGGTGCCACTAGGTGGCTCTGTTACCCTATTATTTAAGTGTGTAGTTAAAACCCGGGAAGATTTTAAGTTAACTTTCCAGGGTTTTAACTTAAACACATTCATTTATTATTGTGCATGAACGTATAAGTGAATGTATAGATGATAGCATGAAAATGTCGTCATATATAATGGGTCTACCAAGCTACCCTCTGGACTCCAGTTTTGTATAATATTCATAGTAAATATTGAAAACTTAGATTCTACTAGAGAGGAACAACTTTCCCCTAGATGTAGGTTCTAAGAATGTGGTTGAAAACCACAGACCTTTCTTTCTTTCTTTCTCTCTCTCTTTCTTTCTTTCTTTCATTCATTCATTTTAAAGATTTTTTTGTTTATTTAACAGAGAGAGAGAGATCACAAGTAGGCAGAGAGGCAGGCAGAGAGAGAGGGGGAAGCAGGCTCCCTGCTGAGCTGGGCTCATTCCCAGGACCCTGAGATCATGACCTGAGCCAAAGGCAGAGGCTTTAACCCACTGAGCCACCCAGGCGCCCCAACCACAGACCTTTTTTTATATTTGAACTAAAGATTTAATTCATTTCCTATTGTCTGAAGTATTTAAGTTGACATGTATTTTAGTGTGGAGTGTATCAAAGTAGACAATGATTGTGTTGGAGGAATAAAATATTTCTGACCAATCTAGGATATAATCATATTCATCTTAGCTATAGCAGTACTTGGTTTATGGTACATGCTCAATGAATGTTTGTTGAGTGAAGAAGCTGGCATGATAAAAGTGAAAAAAAATTTCTGGGAAATTATACACAATGTTCAAAAGGAGCAATGAATTATAAGTTAGTATTTTAAAACAAAAATGACAAGTGTTTTTTTGGTCCTGGGCACATATAACCTCTGTCTTTGCCAAAATTTTAAAGTGAGGTTACTCCCCCCCCACCCCCATTTGGGGATATATTTTAAATCTTATAATGGAAATCATTTCACAGAGAAAATTTTACGACAAACTTTGAAAGTGATCCTTATAGGTCAATATTTGTAATTGTAATAGTCTTCACTGTCTTCACAATCTTGGTATTAGAAGTTTATATTCTTCATTAGATAGTGAGGACTATATTAATGAATTTCTATTTGATTCTCAAATGACAAGACTTGTATAATACTCTGAAAAATTTTAACTTGGGCTGAATCTGGAAAAATTCTAACATTCCTTTTTTAAGAAGTAAAATAAAATTCTAAAACTATAAAACATTGATGTAAGAAATTAAAGATGACACAAACAAATGGAAGATATTCCATGTTTGTGGATTGGGAGAACCAATATTATTAAGATCTTCATTCTACCGAAAGCAGTCTACAACAGCATTTTTCACAGAACTAGAACAAATAATCCTAAAATTTGTACGGAACCACAAAAGACTTCAAATAGCCAAAGCAATCTTGAAAAAGGTGAGCAAAATTGGAGTATCACAATCCAAGATTTCAAGATATACTACAAAGCTCTAGTAATCAAAACAGTATGGTGCTGCCCAAAAAACAGACACATGGATCACTGGAACAGAATAGAGAGTCCAGGAATAAACCCAAGCTTTTATGGTCAAGTAATCTATGACAAAGGAGGCATGAATATGCAATGGGAAAAAGTCTTTTCAATAAATGGTATTAGGAAAACTGGACAGCTACACGCAAAAGAATAAAACTAGACCACTTTCTTACACCATGGACAAAGATAAACTCAAAATGGATTAAAGACCTAAATGTGAGACCTGAAACCATAAAACTCCTAGAAGAAAACAGACAGTAATTTCTTTGACATTGGCCATAGAAACACTTTTCTAGATATGTCTCTTCAGACAAGGGCAACAAAAGCAAAATTAAAGTATTGGGATTATACCAAAATAATTGAAGGGAACCATCAATAAAACAAAAAAGCAGCCTACCAAATAGGAAAATATATTTGCAAATGATATGTCTGAATAGGGGTAAATATCCAAAATATATAAGAAAATTATATAACTCAACACCAAAAAATAATCTCATAAAAAATGGGCAGAGGACTTGAATAGACATTTGTCCAAAGAGGGCATACAGATGGCCAATAGACACATGGAAAGATGCTCAACATCACTAATCATTAGAGAAATGCTAATTAAAGTCACAATAATATATCATCTCACACCTTTCAGAATGGCTAAAATAAAAAAAAACGCAGGAAATAGCAAGTGTTGGTGAGGATATGGAGAATAAGGAACCCTCGTGCACTATTGGTGGGAAGGCAAATTGGTGCAGCCACTGTGGAAAACAGTATGGAAGTTCCTCAAAAAATTAAAAATGGAATTACCATATGATGTAGTAATTCCACTACAGGCATTAACTCATAGGAAATAAAAACACTAATTCAAAAAGATGATATGCACTCCTGTTTATCGCAGCGTTATTTACAATAGCTAAAATACAAAGAGCAACTCAAGTGTTCATCAGTGGATGAATGGATAAAAAAGAGGTGGTATAAATATACAATGGAGTGTTACTCAGCCATAAAAGAATGAAATCTTGCCATTAAACAAATGGGTGGATCTAAAGGATATAATACTAAGTGCAATGTGTCAGACAGAGCAAGACAAAAACCATATGATTTCACCCAAATGTGGAGTTTAAGAAACAAAACAAATGAAGAAGGGTGCCTGGGTGGCTGAGTTGGTTAAGCAACTGCCTTCGGCTCAGGTCATGATCCTGGAGTCCTGGGATCGAATTCCTCATCGGGCTCCCTGCTCAGCGGGGAGTCTGCTTCTCCCTCTGCCCCTCGCCCCTCTCGTGCTCTCTCTCTCATTCTCTTTCTTTTTTTTTTTTTTTTTTTTTTTTTAGATTTTATTTATTTATTTGACAGAGAGAGAGATCACAAGTAGGCAGAGAGGCAGGCAGAGAGAGGGGGGAAAGCAGGCTCCCTATTGAGCAGAGAGCCTGATGCGGGGCTCGATCCCAGCACCCTGAGATCATGACCTGAGCCGAAGGCAGAGGCTTTAACCCACTGAGCCACCCAGGCGCCCCTCTCTCATTCTCTTTCAAATAAATAAATAAAATCTTAAAAAAAAAAACAGAAACAAACAAAAAACAAATGAAGAAAAAAAGAGATAATAATCCAGACTCTTAACTATAGCGAACAAACTGATGGTTGCCAGAGGGGAGGTTGTTGGGAGAATGGGCAAAAAAAAGGTGAAAGGTGATTATCTACCTATCTGTCTATCTATCTATCTATCTATCTATCTATCTATCTATCTATCTATAAAAGGTGAAATAAAAGACTTAAGATGATACATGAGAATACTCAAAGTAATAGATATTTTAGTAGTTATTTTTAAATTCTGAATAAGTTTATAGAAAACTAAGTAGAATTAGAACAAGAGAAATGACTTTTATATTTCTCTAATTTAAAACACTTTTATTTGTATAATAATTTAGATAAACGGAAATGGATAGTATGTCTTAGAAATCAGAAGAATTCTAAAAGAAATACTTGGAATTCAGTAAATTTGATAAAAGCAATAAGAATTTTTGAACATTCATCATTCTTTAGGACACTGACAGTAATGATTGAGAGGGTATAAAGAAAATTATACAAAATGAGCAGAGAAAAGGGGTTCTGAAAAGAACAATTAGTTATTATTCCCTCGGTAGGTAATAATAATGATAATAGCTAATGTTTATTGAGTACTTCCATACTTATTAACTCATTTCATCCTCACAATTGTACAAGGATATACTATTGTTATTTCCGTTTAAGAGATGAGTAAATTGAGGTACAGAGTAGGACTGTAAGGCTAGATCTAGGATTTGAGTGTTATGTCACTGGTTCAGAGTTCACATTTTTTTTTAAAGATTTTATTTATTTATTTATTTATTGAGAGAGAGAGAGAGACCACGAAGGGGGTCATGGTCAGAGGTAGAAGCAGATTCCCCGCTGAGCAGGGAACCCAATGTGGGACTCGATCCAGGGACTCCAGGATCATGACCTGAGCTGAAGGCAGTTGCCCAACCAACTGAGCCACCCAGGCACCCTGGAGTTCACATTTTTAACTGGTGTGTTATAAAGGAGGAGGAATGATATTAGGTATAAGATAAAAATAAATCTTTAACTTTGCTTCTTATGTGACCTTGGGAAAGCTATCTATCTTTTCCAGACCTGTTTATTCATTTGTAAAAGGGAGCTAGCGGTATTTCCCTTTTTAGTATTTTTATTAGAATAATTTACATGAATAATGTGGCAAATAGCACTATTTAAAGATTTATTTTGTTTGTTTTACATTTAAACATTATTTTGCTAATTTTAATTCTTTGTTAGGAATTCATTACTATTTAAAGTCTGAATTAGTTTATTGTCATTAAAATATTTTTTTAGGTTTTTATTTATTTGAGAAACAGCATGCATGAGCAGAGGGGAGGGGTAGAGGGAGAGGGGAAGCAAACTCCCTGCTGAGCAGGGACCCCTCCCACCCCCCATGCAGAACTCAGTTCTAGGACCTTGGCATCATGACCTGAGCCAAAGGCAGACGCTTAACAAACTGAGCCACCCAGGCACCCTGTTTATTGTCATTTTGAAGAAAGCCCTGGAATTGTAGATTTTTGCATGATTGGGGGAATATATATCTTTCTTAATCAAACTTATTGGTTTATATATTTTTTCTAACACTTAAATGTAAGAAAATAAGCAATTGTTTAAATTATCATTGTTTGCCTTTTTTCCTTTCCTAGTTTTTATTGCCAAATGAATTCATTCAACAAAGTATTTATTGAACACCTATTATGTGTCAGAGACTAGACACATAAATGTGAGGGTACCCTGATGTAAGAAAACAATACACCTGCCTTTGAGAACTTACTTTATTAGAAGACAACAGATATAATAAAGTTGTAAATTATATAGTTATGAGATCATAAATATAATGGTAAAAAAATAAAATTAGGGTAATGGGAATCAGAAGTGCAGGGGAGGAGGAAAATTCTGTAGGTAAGATGTTGGCCTTTTCAAAAAAAAATAAATCGCAGGAGTTAGCCATATGGACATTTGAGGAAATGTCAGTACAAAGGCTTAAAAATAGTCAGCAAAGAAGCCAGTGTTGTGTAATGAGAGAGGGGGAAGAAGAACTAAGGTCATAAAGGCAATGGATGTCAGATCATGTAAGTCGGACTGTGACTGGAAAGGAGGGCTATCACAGGATTTTTAATAGAAGATTGCTCTGACTTACTTTGTAAGAAGGTTACTTTTGGATGTTGAGTGGCAATAGATTGTTGGGAACAGGGATGGAAGCAGGGAAGATATCCAAGATAAAGATGGTGTTATCTCAGAACAGGGTGACAGCAATGGAGTTGCTGAGAAGTGGTAGGTTTTGGATAGACCTGAAGATAGAGCCCACAGGATTCCTTGACAGAGTGAATGTGGGATGTGCTAACCAAGAGACTGACTATCCTCTTTAGAGATCCCACCAACTCTCCAGGCAATTTTATACGAGGGCATGACTCTTAGGGTGTGTCCACCACAGGATGGAGCAGATTACTTGGAGGAAGATCACAATCGGCAGATGTGTTCCAACTGTAGATTCAAGCCTACTACATCACTATGCACGTCCCCAGCTCTTCTTAACTGAGGCTGCATCTCTTAATCTATCAATCGTCAACCCTAGTGTTGCTTCTTTTTCCATGAGTCCCCATTGTTGCTAATTAAACCTGGGATGTAATGCTTATATAGTGGGTATGAATTCCATGATCCACAACCTGTGCAGAATGTAGTTTTCAATAACTGTCCCCATTCAGGATATATTTCATCACTGGGAACTTTTAAGTCTTTTTCAGGAAAGCCCCGTCAAATTCAGGATTCTTCTCTCCCTTTCTTCCCAAGGTGGTCATGACAATGGACCTGAAGGGAAAGGGTGACATCTGGGGCTCAGCTGTAATCTGTCCTATCTGGTATTGGATGAACCTTCTCAAGTTCCATCTTTGGTAAGTGGCATCTAGCTTCCATGGTCTGGGTTCCTCTCATGCCCTACAGTCATCAGTCTGGAGGTCATTCATTAGATGTCCTCCTGGTTCGAGCTGCCCAGTCTCTTTGGATCTAAAAGGCCTGTTAGTGATTTCTGCAGTTTCCATAGAGAATGCGAACTTTTATGTTCCTTTGCCACTGTGGAACCTGTGCCATCCTAGGTCATGTATGCTTAGAACACCATGTGCCGTTTTAACTATTTTGCTCCCACACCACTGGTGAGCAGAGCACATAGAGGAGGTTATGCTGCTTTGCAGAGTTTTAGATGGAAAGTAGGACATAGCTTTCTCTATTCTTGGATCCTCAGATCCCTAATCTTTTCATTTTCAAAACTCACTTTGGTGCCAAGGAGGAAGGGCAAGGGGAGAAGAATCTCATTCTCAGGTATACTTCTCTCTTTTCTCTTTCCAGTATTTTAAATTCCCAGCCAGGCAATTTCCAGTCTGGGAGTATAATGGGAAGGTGATAGGAAGTGTAATCTGGATTTCCATCTATTTTCCTTCTAGTCTTTTGTTTATGGTGTAAGTCTCGGCTTTTGGTACTTAAATTACTTCCAACTCCTATGCCAGTACCTCTCACACTTTTGGGTGTGAAAATCCTTTTACATTTTAAAAAATTATTGAGGGGGGCACCTGGGTGGCTCAGTGGGTTAAAGCCTCTGCCTTAGGCTCAGGTCATGATCTCAGGGTCCTGGGGTCGAGCCCCGCATCGGACTCTCTGCTCAGCAGGGGGCCTGCTTCCCCCTCTCTCTCTGCCTGCCTCACTGCCTACTTGCGATATCTCTCTCTATCAAATACATAAATAAAATTAAAAAAAAAAAAAAGAACATTTTGGGGCGCCTGGGTGGCTCAGCTGTTAAGCATCTGCCTTCAGCTCAGGTCATGATCCCAGGGTCCTGGGATCGAGCCCCGCATCGGACTCCCTCCTCGGTGGGAGGCCTGCTTCTCCCTCTCTCATTCCCCCCCTGCTTGTGTTCCCTCTCTCGCTGTGTCTCTCTCTGTCAAATAAATAAAAATCTTTAAAAAAAAATAAAAATAAAAAAAATAAAAAATTATTGAGGACTCCAAAGGGTTTTTGTTTATAAGGGCTATATCTATCAATATTTACTGTATTAGAAATTTAAATTGAGGAATTTAAAAGTATTAATTAATTTAAAGGTAACAAGAGCAAACCCATAATAAAATCATAGTTTTAAAGAAAATTAACTGTTTTCCCAAACAAAAAAAAATAGTGAGCGGCTTTGTGTTACATTTTTGCAAATCTCTTTAATGTTTGGCCTAATAGAAGATAGGGGGATACTGATATTTATTTTTGCATTCAATCTGTTTTGATACGTTGTTTTTGTTGAAGTATATGAAGAAAATCTGACCCTATACAAATATGTATTTGGGAAAGGGAACTGTATATTTATAGCTTTTTCAGATTATTGTGGATATTTTTCTTTGATACTACACTAAAACTTGATAGGTGACATTTTCTTAAAAGATATTTGTAATATAGAATTTGAAACCAACTCAATAAAGTTTTCACATTCTGCTACATTTAAAACAATTAGTTTGTCTTGTCCTAAGAATTGAACTTTTACTATTTTTTTTTAAAGATTTTATTTATTTATTTGAGAGAGCATGAGAGAGAGAGAGAGCATGAGCAAGGGGCAAGTGTAGAGGGAGAGGGAGAAGCAGATTCCCTGCTGAGCAGGGAGCCCTATGCAGAACTCAATCCCAGGACCTTGGGATCATGACCTGACCCGAAGGCAGATGCTTAACCAACTGAGTCACCCAGGCACCTGAACTTTTACTATTATAATGATGTACCATGAATAATGATTCTGTAACCTCATACATAGGTCATTTGGAAAATATTTGTTCACTGAGTTATTCAGATCTTCCAAATGTTAATACATTTCATTATATAATATTAGAAAATAATATTTATTAATATCACCATCAATCTCATCAGAAAAAGTATTTAGATATTAATCTGTTGTCAACATCTTAGCAGCATGTTAACATCTGTTGTTAACATCTACAAACTTTTAATTTTCACTTGGAAGCTCAAGTTTTATCATTGGCAATAAATATAGTCAGTTGTTTTTCTTGACGTGACAGGCTCACTTTGTTCATTTGCAGAAAAAATCTTTGCCAGTTACTGAAGTCTGTAGAACCATAGTTCTCTGTCAGTCATTTTTTCAAGTAAAGATGATGCTCCACAAATAAAGTAGCTAGTTTTCTTTTAGTTTAGATATATTGAATAAAAATAAGAAAAAACCAAAGTAGCTAGTTCAATTTGCAACTCAGTTGCTCAAGTGCTTTTGCCTGAGACAACTATCTACTTCAGTATGTGGCAGAAGTGCTGCTCTAGGCATACTTCACGTTTTGTCACAGTGAGTATTAAAAAGACAGGTACTCAAGGTTGAAATTTAATAATATTAATAATTCTTACTGTTTCGTCAAGGGCATTCTAAAGTGCAGCTGACTTTTTTTTTTAAATGAGTGTGTGTAATGGTGAAGAATATAATGACGACTAGTACAGATTGATGTCACTACCTTGATTTATGTTAAAACACCAGAAGTTTTATTCATTATTGCTATTGCAAAATTGGGGGAAGATCAATAAAATGACAGGAATATAATAAATTAGTATTATCATAAAAATATTTTGACCCTGAAGACCCGCTGGAGGGGACTTGGTTTGGCCAGAGGTCCATAGACTCTACTTTTAGAACCACTGCAGTAATGTACTAAGGCTATACACCAAGACAGAGGTCTTACTTGTTACTTAATCTGGATAATATCCATTCCTCTGTTATCTTCCCACTAAATTGGCCACTGTTGGTCCTGAATATTTAGACTTTTTTTTTTTTAAATGAGAGATTATTGCTGTTGTGATAAAAACAGTGCATGTACTTGGAAATAAAAATTCAAATATTTCTCCCTTGTCCCATAATCTAGTTCCATTTATTAAAGGTAATTCCCTTTTACTTTTTCTGTTCAAGTTATGTTGATTATATCCATAATTCTGATTATCTTTTTACCTTAATTTCTTGGTTTGTCAACTTTAAGCAATATCTGTTGGCTTCCCACTGAAGGATCAGACATTTACCTCATTTATATTTTTCTTCTCATATATACTTTTTTTTTTAAAGATTGTATTTTCTTATTTGAGAGAGAGACAGAACACACAAATGGGGGCAAGGGCAAAGGGAGAGGGAGAAGCAAACTCCCTGCTGAGCAGGGAACCTAATGTGGGGCTTGATGCCAGGACCCTGGAATCATGACTTGAGCCAAAGGCAGACACTTAACTGACTGAGTCACCCAGGCGCCCCCTTCTCATTTATACTTGTTCATCCTCATAATTTTTGAGCGTATATTCGTATTTTTATTTTTGTTTCTAAGCTCTTTTTGTTGTGTTTGTGGCTTTAAATACTGTATTTAAACATAGATTTCTGCTGAAATTTCTGCCGTGAAACCACAGGCCACAAGCAAACCAGAGTGTTCTCCCAAGAGAAGTGAGGAGTGACAGGTTGAGCTACTTGGGCCCAGTTTCTGCTTGCAATTAGACCACCTAGATAATTCATGGCTCCTGCCTGGTGGCAGGATATGTGAGAGACAGGGAGAGTCAAATATTACAGTAACTGATGATAAAGCAAGGAGAAAACGGGTTTACAGTGATCACATTTGACTTCTTCCATTAACAGATGGAGAAATTGAGGCCCCAAATGGAAAAGTAACCTATCCAATGATATTTAGTTAAGGATAGATCAGACTTTAGTCTAAAGTCTGATCTATCCACATTGCTACTCTAGTTGTACTGAGGACATCCCTATAATAAATTGAGGATAGAAACAATATGGTTTTATCAAGTTCATCCTAAATGGGAGTGAGACTTTCTCAATATATTTTCATAGGCTTTTGTTATTTTTAAAATTATAATCTTTAACTTTGTAAAAGTTTTTGAACATATTCATTTGTATGTGAAGGTGACTTTATTTTCTGATAGTAAGTTTTGTGGGTCTTTAGGAGTTGTGCTTGTTTTCATAATTATTAAACTCATTCTGATGATCTGTGATCAGTGATTATGACCTGCTGAAGGTTCAGATAATGGTTAACATTTCTTTTATCAAGAAAGTACATTTTAATTAAGGCGAAAATAAAATAAAAAAAATAGTTGCATTTGCTTTAAAGGACATAAATTTCATAAATTCTGAAAAGATACGTTAGAACCCTAGGAGTATATAACATTTTGAGCTTGCATTTCTGTTTAAAGCGGCTGAAACTTAAAAAAAAGAATCAGATTCAGAATATTATTTATCAAATAGAGAAAAGAAGAGCAATTTTCTCTGGTCCAACTATATAAATTATGCATAATATTTAAGAGCAAGATCTGGTTTCCATTTTAGTTATTGATTTGAAGTAGAGCATTTTGGCATCAGATATGTAGACAGCAGGCATTTCCTGTACTTAATTTATTCCCTCATATCCAAGAAGCAGCTTGATGTAGACAGTTTTATGTAAGGTTTGTCACAGATCCTGTGTGCTTTGGAAATGTTTCACATTTCATTAAGTTTAATTCAGTTTTCTGTATGATAAAATGTGGGTAAATGCATTCTTCCTAACAATATCTTGGAGACTTTATGCTGTGGGTAATAAATTTGTGAAATTTGCTTTTACTTCCTTGAGAGGGATTGCTAGGCAAGGAAAATATTTGCCTAAATCTGGCAAGTAAATGTCTTTCTTAAATACTTATTGACACTAGTCGTGATTCCTTTCTCTAAGAGATGCTCCGAAGGAGATGGTGAAAATATAGTGGGTTCCAGTTTTAATGATCAACTAATCTTCGTATTTATAACTTTTGGGCAGAGGCCAAGGAATTATAGAAACTCACAGATTAAGATTGATATAGCATTAATGGAAGAGGGTACAAGGGGAGGTTAAAAAATAAATTTCATATATAATAAGTGAATAAATTCTTTGTGACATTCGTTGAGAGCAGTGAATATATAGAGACCTCTTTTTTTTTTTTTTGTTTTTTTTTTGTGTTTTTTTATAGAGACCTCTTATAGACAATTTATTGAGGACAATAAATGGCAAGAACTAGTAGTAGCACTGGGTGGTGGGATGTGGCCCCCAAATTCTGTTAGGTACCCTTGGCTGCAGGTGAGTGGCATACTCAAAGTAGAGTCTAGGTTTTCTTGGGAATGGAATAAATGTCACACTGTCTTGGCTTGACCAAGACATGGCTTGACGTTATAAATTTAGTCTGCTCGTAAGTAAAGTAAGTGAAGAGAAGGTAGACATTTCTATCCAACACAAATAATTTCTTAAGAATTATCCACCACAAGTATTCATTGTTCTTTCCATGACTGCCAACTATTTGGGGATGGTGATATGTGTCCTTGGGGTGGGATGGGCAGGAAGAAGGCAGCCGCTATGTTGTAGGTGTTAACCAAGCAGAGTCAGCTTTGGCAGAATAGAATTCAGTGATAGAGTGTAATTTAAAATTAGAGAAATTCCTCCATACCAAACATATGAGCAGTTCAGTGCCTCTGCATTAGTTAGAGTTTGGGTTAAAACGTATCTCTTGGAAATTGCAGTACTGATATCTGTGGAAAGTATAATATTTTAAGTCATTATAAGCCACTAACGTTGATGCGGTTGGTTTATTAACCATCACCAGTTGGTCCTGGAGTAGACGGAACATAGGATAAGATATTTAGAGAGAAAACGAGTCGTCCGATGTATTCCACACTAGAGAACTGTGTGTGTCATACCGGAGAAAAGATGGTGTGTTTCTCTATTTTGAAGATAACGCAGGGGTCATAGTAAACAATAAAGGTGAAATGAAAGGTTCTGCTATCACAGGACCAGTCGCAAAGGAGTGTGCAGACTTGTGGCCCAGGATTGCATCCAGTGCTGGCAGCATTGCATGATTCTTTGGTGTATTTGTTAAAAAAAAATTAAAGATTATTTGCTCCCGGAAAAAAGAAAAAAAACCTATGGCGAAATCAAATGGTGCATGTAGGTGGGGGTGGCTGGGAGGCATTGAAACATGAGAAAATCTGATTTCTAGAAAAGGGCTGGAATAGAGGAAAAAAAGTTTGTGGAAGATGTGGATAAATGTCTGACCCCCCACTTCTATTTGAGCTTGCATTTCTGTTTGGTTGGTTTTGTTTATTTTTGGGGGGCAGAGATTGTTTTGTTAGATTTTTAATAAAAGGGAGGTTAGCTAACACCTTTTAAAGCTCTAAAGAAAGGAGCCCATTTGTGGGAAGCAGAGCAGAGTACTGGGAGTAAGAAATGCTGTAATCATTCAGGTTCTCAAGTTTGTTAAGTAACAGCTGTGTGTTTCTCTTATTCTTACTCTAGGATCCCACAGTGACCCTAGGAGTTGCTTCATATCTATTAGAACTAAAAAAAATTGCTAATATTGATTAGAAGGATCTGTGAAGGGTTACATTATTAAAAATAAACTTACCTATTTCCTAATTGGAAGTTTTCCATGCATCTCTCCATTTTGAGTTATATTATGGTACTTGTGTTCTATAACCACCTCCTACTCTGTCCCAGGCAAACCATCAAATACCAACTTATTACCTAAAATCACCAGGCCAAAACTCTTCATTTTCTTATCACAGTTTATTGTTGTACATATGAGGTACCATGCTACTATCAGAATTATATTCAGGTTTTTTATTTTAAAAAACTCAGAGAAAAAATGTTTCCAGTAATTTTCATTCAATGTGAATGACAAGAATATCATAGCTATAAACATTGAAATAACCATTTCATTTCTTCCTGAGGAAGTTCCAATTTTAAGCAATGAAAAAGGAATTCTATACAAAGCTAGTTTTAAATCACATTAGCTCTCATTCTTTTCTCATATGTATTTATGTTATTTTAGAATATCTTAATAACCAGCTGGAGTATATAATATAGAAAGTATGTATGTCCTCTAGAATTTGATGTTGCCTCCAAGATACATTGAGTGGTCAAAAATCCTTTCAAAGGTTTGCTACTATAGATAGTATAATGCCTGTCCTGTGAATGAGTAAATTTTGGTATGATCTTTTCCTTTTTCTTTCATTTTACAAGCATCCAGTATGTTTTTTTAACATTTATCTTAAAGGGTATGCTGTTCACTTGACTCAGTTTACCTAGACAAAATTGTGCCATGAGCAGCTTTGTTTAGAAATTTAAATGCACGCCTCATCATTAAAACACAAATGTATCAGTTTTTCTTTTTCTTTTTTTATCAGTAGAAATGTCAAAATAAAAACATGATACTGTATGTAACTGCTGGGGCTTACTCTCACTATGTGTGCCCCTCTTAAGCCAGTTTTCTTAACTAAGTGGAGATGAAAGACTACATTCATTTTCCTGCCATGCTGGGCAAGTGCTGCTTTAAAAAGACCAGCAGTAAGCATGAAGATTGAGTTCACCATATTTGTCCAAATGACTTTGATATTGCTTTTACAGTAGGGGCCTTAAAAACTTGTTCTTTTTCCAGTTCTTCTGGCTATTAGCTTGTTTGTTTAAAACAGTGTATCATTTGGGTGCATAAAACTTTAAAAAAATATTTAATAACTATAATGTGATTTAAAAATTTATAGTAAGTGGAAGGATCTCAGAATTTTTTTTCTAATTAGTGAATAGTTGATAGAGTTTAGTTTCACACATTATAATGACCAAGAAAATATTCGGGCTGTAGCTTTTCCTTGCATATCTTTTTTTTCCTGATCACCGTTTTGATAACATTTTATAACAGCTTATGTAATCATAGCAGGGAATTTACTGCTTAATTTTTTTATATGTACAGTGAATTTAAAAATTAAGTAAATGTAAGCATAGGACAATAAGTATGATTCTTTTCTTTTTTGAATACTTTATTAATCATATGATCAATTAAAGTTTAAGTTAAGGAGTCATGTCTGGCTCATCTTTGTACTTCCTCCATTTAATTTGGTAGATAATCCTTTTTTTTTGGTAGATAATCCTTATATTTAACTATGTTTTATTGTCTTTCATGAGAGAACACACAAAATATTCTAAAAAAATGGGACATGGCCCTGGCTTATTTTTTTCTGCCTTATATTAAAAGTACCATGGGAAATAGGAGATTAAAAACCATGTATCAATTTGTTTTTTTTTGTTATAAATCTCTACGTTACACAATTTCATTTTGAACTATCTGGAAAAATGTAGTTTTTCTATAATTTAACTATGAATAACATCACATATCATCTAGAGACACTGTGCTTAGTTTTCATTTAATAGGTCTTGTTCTGGAGAAAATTTTTTAAAAAGTTGTTTACTTTTAAAAGTCAGTATGTTTCTGGAGATGACACATACCTCACATTCTATGCAAGTGTTTCTGTAGAACCAGTGAGGACTACTGGAGTAGATTTGTAGCTCCCAAAAAGAGGATATAAACTGTCAATGATATATCTTCAGACCCCTACAATTTCTCCCTTTTAGAGGATTTTGTGAGTACGCTTTACATTACTATTTACCGTTTTAGTACACTCAGTGTGTTTCCATATACCTTTCGATGGCTTTACAACATATCTCAGTATAACAATTACGTTATGACAGAGGAGTTAGTAATTTTTACATTAATGCACTAGAGTATGTGTATGAAAAATCACTTTTTTTGCTATAGCACTTACCTTTTTATTTTGATATAGATAAACCTCGTGTAGAACTTTTCCACTCTCTGATCTAGCACAAATTGTAATTTACAATTCTTTCTAAATATTCAGTGGATTTATATCTTGGCAAGCATTCTTCATGGGTATTATGCCTTTGGCATTTTATGCTACATTATGATGTTTATTTTGCTTCTTGTTTTGTAGGACACTTCATAGGATCAAAGAATAAGAAAACATTTTACAGGCAAACAGTGGTCTAAAAATCTACAGAGACACAATTTTAGTTGATATATAAAAGTGTAAATATTACTATGAAATGGAACAATTCTGCATTTGCTTCTGATACTATATTGGTTGCAGTTGACTTCCACATAAGTGCACAGTAGTCTACAATAATCCCACAGGCTCAGATATGGATTAAGAGAAAGGCCATAGGCCTCAAGGCTTGTAACAGGTGTGTTTTCTTCTTTTTTCTTCTTCGTCGTCTTTTTTATTTTTTTTTCTAATCATCCACATGCCAGCACATGGAAGGAGCTTTGTTCTTTTTTTCTCATTTGAAGAGGTATATTTTTAAACAGCCTTTTGGTGGCTTCTGGAAGCTTTGTGAACGGTGAATGTTACATGGCAGATGGATTCTCGAGAAGTTTTCTCAGTGCTATCTCACTTTCTGCAGCTCCTGTCTCAGCCAGGATGGCAGAGGCTGCCCCAGTCTATGTAGCAGTTTGGACAGTTCCACGTTGTGATCTCGGTAGTAGCTTGACAGAAACGCTCTGCTCTGAGGTGAATAAGAGGACATTTCACTTTGTGGATTAAAGTATACTTCATATACTGTGATGATGTTTAAATTCGCCTTAAGTATACCATACCTGGCTTGAGATTTATATTAAGCATGTGGGCTATTTATTTAGACAACACAACCACGGCGACTCTCTTCTTCAAAATAGACGCTCTAGGTATATACACTGTTTTTACTAGGGAAAGAGATTTTGTATTAAGCATGTGATTTACTTGATTGTGTAGAATTAAATGTTACAAAAACTTGATTGAGTTGCTAGAAAAATAGCTGTGACAACTGGTTGGGTTAATATGATGCTCTTATTCAAATCATCCTTGCTTTGGAGAATGTTAGTTTGGTACATCTACAATATCAAACACTCCGTGGTCATCATTAATTTACATTTAGATTTGGAAGGTACGTAATACTTTCTTACGAGAGTTTTAAGGCGTACAAAGGCATATTGCTAAAAACAGGATTGTGGTAGGCTTGAAAATGTAATAGGTAAACCAGGTTAACCTCTAGCCTGCTATGATATGACCCAAGGAAGGAAAAGAATGCGTCGTAAACTATCTTGACTTAGAGAGAGGTAGATTTCTAAAACTGTCAAAACTGGAAAGGGCTGTGCTGTGAGATGGCATTTAGTGGCATTCATATATAGGTTGGATGACCGTTGTTAGGAATGTTGTAAAGGGGGGATTTCTGCATCTGTATCTGTACCTCCAGGCTTTTGTATTACTCTGAGATTTTCAGCGGAGTCAAACCTTTAAAATTTTTTTATTTAATTCCTTGTGCTGTTCTTTTAAAATGTCATATCTGGTACTCGATTTTAAATGCCATAGAAGAAAGTCTCATTTGGTATTGATTGATGTAACAGTGATTTTTTTTTTAAGTTTTTTTTTTTTTTTAATTTATTCATTTGAGATAGAGAGAGCATGAGCAGGGGGAGAGGCAGAGTCAGAAGCAGACTCCCTGCTGAGCTGGGAGCCGGATGTGGGGCTTCATCCCAGGACCTGGAGATCATGACCTGAGCCAAAGGCAGCCACCCAAGTGACTGAGCCACCCAGGCGCCCCTGTAACAGTGATTTTTGCAGGAATCATGATCACTGGAATTAAATAGAATATTTGTGTTATATTCTAACCATTATGGGATCAAGGGAGAATCCAAACCATTGTGTGATTTGTGCCTGTCTGTCTCATTTCTGGTTTTGGTCTTCCACAGTCATTAGCTCTAAAACCATCAATAGGCTGAGCTGGCATACTCAGACAAAAGAAAACAGTAAAGATACATTTTATTTCCCGGATACTGTATCTGGGAGCCTGATCATTCTGTGCCTCCTTTGCTGCCAGCCAGACCTGGAACCTAGGGAAGAGCCTTTGTCTCTGAGTTTCTGAACTTCCCCATTTTGTTCTCTCTTAATGGCTCACTTTGCACTGTTTCTCTTTATGACTCAAGTGCCGCTTGGAACAACAGCAGCGTGAGGCTACCCAGTTCTTGCCAGCTTGCTCCCTAGTATTTCCATATGGTAAGTGATTGTACAACATCTTATCTAAGTCTAAGATCGAACCTCCTGGAATCCATTTCTACTTTCCGTCCCTTTGGTGTTTGACTTGAACCTCCCGATACTGAGGATTATCTCAACCTTACCTCAACCTAGTGGCCTTTTGGGCATCATTTTCAAACCTGGCTGCCTGTGTCAACGCGCTTCTGTAGACAAACCCTTGTCCTATGCCCTATTATGTGTGTGTGTGTTCTCATAATCATGTCCACTTACTCAAGTACCCTTTCCTCTTCTTGCTTTGCTCCCTCATTCTGGCAAGACAAATGAAATGAGATTTACAATGTATGATATGTTCTATTTTAGAGTCTAGTATGTTCAGGCCAAAAGTTACTAGGACACAACTTGTAGTGTGCAGGATTTACTGAACACACATTGTTATCTGACAGTCATTCAGAAGGGGGAATATTTTAGATGATAAAATCACGGCTAGTATATATGCAAATGTATGTCAATGTAATCTGACTACTTCATACAAACTCATGTAAAATAATGTGATAAGAGGAAATAATATATATATAATATAAAATATAATAAAAAGAAGGAATCATATAATACCTTCAATATCAGGTTATTTATTGGCCTATTATTAAACTAAAGAATCTATTACAGACTTTTGATTTGGAGAGATATTAGATTTAGTGGTATTAATTTAGAATGTCAGTTTTTATTCTTCTACATTGTATTTTCATAAACAAAGTAAAAGTAGAAGTAGGCCAACAACTTTCTTAATTTACCTGAGTTGAATGCATTCTACAGTGTTTTGATGAGTTGGGTGCTGGCATTTTTCTGTAATAGGGGGAGAAGCAAGCAATGTGATAATAGTGCCTCCTCTCAAACATTCCCATATTCGTGTTTCTGTTGTCTCTCAGAAGCCTCCTTTACCCTTGCCTTCTCTCCGGTCACTATTTGCATAAAATCAACCACTCTACGCCTTCACATAAACCCAGTATATACATGATATTATGATATAATAAGAAATATATGTATTTGCTTTTCATCTCAGATTTCTGGCACAGAGCTTCTAAAACCATTGCTTTTTCCTCAGTGATAGGGGTGAAAGGAGTGTGTTTTGTTATTCATAATAAGCCCTTTTAAACCATGCCTGAATTTATGCTAATGAGGTGACTCTTGGTGGGACCATAGATAGTGTCAGATGGAGGGGGGTAGGAGGGTAGTTGCTAGGGGAACCAAACATAAGATTAGAGGTTGGGAGCTCTCAGCCCCACCCTCTGACCTCCAAAGAAGGAAAAAGGGACTGGGGATTGAGGTAATGACTAATGGCTGGTGATTTAATCAATCATGCCTACATTAATGGGACCCCCAGAAAAAACCCTAAATGAAGACTCTGGAGAATGTCAGGGTTTGTAAATGCATCCATGTGCTGGGAGGGTGGTATACCACAAACTCCACAGAGACAGAAGCTCCTGTGCTTTAGACCCTTCTGGACCTTGTTCTATGTGCCTCTTACTCTGGCTATCCATTTTTATCCTTTATAATAATAGAAAGTAAGGTATTTCCCTGTGTTCTCTGAATTGTTATAGTAAATTTTAAAACCTGAGGAAGGGGTAATGAGAACCCTTGATTTGTAGCCACTTTGGACAGAAGTAAGTAACCTAGGAACCTGTTACTTGCCATTGGAGTCTGAAGGAGGGCAGTCTTGTGGTAGTAAGCCCTTTACCTGTGGAGTCTATTCTAGTTAGTGTCGCAATTGAGTTAAACTGTAGGGCACCTAGTTGGTATCTGCAGAAATTTGCCTGCTTGGTTGGTATGAAATGCCACACATTTGGTGTCAGAAGTATGAGCTAAAAAACCCTTGGAATATATTACACAGTAGCCGTGCAGGAGTATCAATATGGAAGTACTGATATTCTAAAAAGTTTTGTTTTTCTTATCTTTCCCTACCACAAAATCTAATATTATGTCTCATTATTATCTGTGTTTGATAGGAGTAAAATAAAATGCTAAGAAAGATGTTCTACAGTATCTTTTAAACATTTTAGTTTAATAAATAAATAGCTTTGACATAAATGAAAATGATGTATTTTATATTACTTTCTTAAAATACCATGGAAATTGCCCTTGAGTTTCTATTAATGTGTAAGGATTATTTTTATAGTGCTCTGAAAGTAAATTTTAATGATCATCCAAAGAAAACTATCAAAGAAATATTATTATGCGGATCACATTTACTACTATATCATGACTTAGTGGGGGAAAAATAGAAATCTTTTGGTCCTGTTTTCAATTTCCAATTGATGTATTTCCTGTCTTGGTTTAAATTAACATTTTTAGTGCTAAAATTTCTGTGAATGTATCATTCTTTTTGTAATCAGATGTTACCTTCTTTGTTCTGCTTCAAAATAGAAAATTCTGTTGTTTTCCTTTATTCCTGCATGACAGGCAATGTATCATTGGAAAAATCCAAATAAGCAACCTGGATACATTGAAATCCACATGTCACTTGTAATTTTTAGAAGGGCTAAATTTTTATTTTAACCACTTTTATAAGAAAATACATATTATTGGGGCGCCTGGATGGCTCAGTGGATTGAGCCTCTGCCTTCTGCTCAGGTCATGATCTCAGGGTCCTGGGATCCAGCCCCGCATCGGGCTCTCTGCTCAGCAAGGAGCCTGCTTCCCCCTCTCCCTCTACCTGCCTCTCTGCCTACTCGCGATCTCTTTCTCTCTGTCAAATAAATAAATAAAATCTTAAAAAAAAAAGAAAATACATATTATTTATTAGTTTGCTTATTTAGTTTGTATTTACAAGCTTTCTACTTACATCAGGATCCATTGGAGGGTATTTTCTTCCTTTGCTCTTCCCCAGGCATTTTGTTTTACCTTCTTCCAATAACTGACACCAGAAACCTTTATGAGAATCAAACCTAAAAAAAAAAAAATTAAAAACACAAAACACAAAAAAAATTAAAAACACAAAACACAAAAAAAAAAGCAATTTATAAGTTATAATGACCAAAACCATGAATATATTTTTGGATCTTAATCTATGAGCAGAGAAACTGGCGTATTTTTTGACTAAGTCACTTTGCATAAAGTCTTTTGGCATACTTCTGAATTCTTAGTCCATCTGTCATATTTGTAAGTTTGCCAGATTCCTAATAGAAAAATTGTCAGCAGAAGGTCTTCTGTTAATAGAAATTAATAAGCCTACCTCTTTCATCTGGAAGGAAAAAGTTTTATAAATTTCAAGTCTGTTCTTTTCCTTTGTAGGGTTTAAAAATGACAAGTCAGGTTTCATCCATATCTATGGACTTAGGTAGTATTTATACCATACAATTATAGAATAATAGAAGAGAAAGGGTTTTGGTGTGCCATGGAGTGATTAATTTTAGGATTCTCCAGCTATCATCCACTTAATTTTTTCCCAGAGCCACTTTCTTATTTTGGTATGAGCTCTGTATTAAAGTCACAGTACCGATAAATGTGGATTTTCATGGCATAATTATAATCAAAATAATAGTAGCACATGAAATTTATATTTTATTTATTTTTAATCTTTCATGTGGTTTTGTTTATTATTTAATATTTTTTTTATATTTTAATTTTAATTCCAGTTAGTTAATATACTAAACTTATATTTTAGTTGGCCAAAATCTATTTTTTTATGATTTTATTTACTTATTTATTTGAGAGAGAGAGAGCGAGAGTGAGCAGAGGGAGGGTCAGAGGGAGAGAATCCCAAGCAGACTCAGTGCTGACCATGGAGCTGGATGTGGGCCCTATCTCATGACCATGAGATCATGACCCGAACCAAAACCAAGAGTCGGACGCTCAACCGACTGAGCCACCCAGGTGTCCCACGTTTACCAAAATATTTTATGTAACTCTTTTTCCTTTTGAGTTTTCATTAAAATCCCTTAATGATATAGAGTACAGGATTCTTCACATTTTATTGCACTTGGCATCGTGTTTTTGGCTCTTTGTCAGTGTTCACTGAAAGTTAGCTGAATAAAAAATGAAAAATGTTTGTCGAGGTTTATTTCTCTTGGACTATATATTTTTTCCATACTCAGGTCATGACTTAAATCTAGGCCTCCTTACTCTAAGTCCAGTGTCTTTTCTTCTTCATTGGTCTCTGGTTATGTTTTATATTATCATTCATTATGAATAAATAGTAATTTCCATGCTTGAATATAAAAGCAAAAGTAAGAGTCAGCAATGATAATTCTTTCACATTGCTTTTGTAATTTGATAGTTCTATTGCTCTACTTTCTTCTTCATTAGAAAAAATTATCACTTGGGGCTAGTTTTTCATTTTGTTTTTAAATCCACATTACTCAAAATACTGTTTCCGACATTTTTTTTTTTTTGCTAATAATGGCTTTATTTTTTTTTAAAGATTTTTTATTTATTTACTTGACAGAGAGAGAGAGAGATCACAAGTAGGCAGAGAGGCAGGCAGAGAGAGAGGGGGGGCAAGCAGTCTCACTGCTGAGCAGAGAGCCTGATGCGGGGCTCGATCCCAGGACCCTGAGATCATGACCTGAGCAGAAGGCAGAGGCTTTAACCCACTGAGCCACCCAGGCACCCCTGTTTCTGACTTTTTCTTAAATTATAGTGTGAGCAGTGAACAATTGGCAACTGAAATAACACTTTTAAGTTAGCCTAAAAATGTGAAATACCTAGGGAAAAATTAACATAAAATATTTGCAATATCCGACCCTGAAAACTACAAAACATTGTTATAAGAAATTGTAGAAGATATAAGCAAAGAGGGCTATACCATGTTCACAGATCAAAACACTAGTATTTTTAAAGTATCAGCTCTCTCCAAATTTATTTATAGATTCAGTGTGATTCCAATCAAAACTCCAACGGAATTTGTAGGAATTGAAAAAATGATTCTAAAATGTATATAGAAATGGAAGAGACCTAGACAAGCTAAGACAATTTGAAAGTACTATGGTAAATGAAAGAAAGTAGATGAGTGGTTGCTGGGGGTCAGGAGTGAGGGGAAAAGATTGACTGCAAAGGAGCGTGAAGAAACTTTTTGGGTTAATGTAAATGTTCTGTGTCTTGATCATGGTGGTGTATACAACTGTAACCATTTGTCAAAATTCATCAATCTGTACAGTTAAAATGGGTAGATTTTATTATATATGAATTTTATTTCAATGGAGCTGATTTAAAATTATAGTGGGATTGAATGTATGTGTATATGTATGAATTTGGAACGTAGTCTTTATGTAGCTAATCTTGTGGAGTTTATAACATAGCTGTATGAAAAGAATGCACACCTAGATTTCTGCCTCTGTACTGGTTTGGATATTAGACACTAAAGGATTATTCACATCCCACTTAGTTTGCAAAGCCTGATTCTCATGATTACTGACACAACTGTATGAGATCAGGACACAACATGCTATGTCTTCATGTTATTTATATTCTTGTTTGAATCAGTAAGGCAACTGAATAAAGTAGTCCCACACTCAGAGGTACAAGAAAAAAAAAACATTTAAAAGACCATTATTTAAATAATCTGTACATGAAATCTGGGGAGCTCTAATATGATACAATTTCTGGAAGTCTGCTTTCGATATAGTATTTTTCATAAACATTTTGTCCTTAGCAATTTCTAAATTGAATTCTCGCTCATTTTACATATTTAAGTGATCAAAATTTAGAATCTGGACCAACTATTATTATTATTTTTTATAATATTCTAACTATAGATATGTACATCTCTGGAACATACATAGGTCTTATGTTAAAATGAGCAGCCTTCTGACAGAATGATGTTTTCTTAAGAGACACTGAACTTCACACATAATATAATTGAGAATCAGAATTTTTTCTTTCATCTCTGTTATTTGGTTGCATGTCATGCAGCAGGCTGTCATGTGGGCTTTATTGAGAAAGTATGTGTGTGTATGTGTGGCTGGCATGTATGTATGTATGTATGTAGCCCAGGCATGTATGTAGCCCAGACATCTGTATGCATAAGTTCACAGGCAATGGCATAAGTGTGTTGGAGTAGAAAAGAAAAGGAGAAGAAGGCAGAAGCGCGATCATGTTTATTTTCCAGGTGACTTGAGCTAGAAGTGAAGAGATTGATGTTGACCTTAGGAGTTGGAAGACATCAGCAATGCAATTTCAGAGTTCAAGTGAAGAAGCTTGACACGAAATAGAGAGAGATCTCCCTATATCTGTTCAGAGTATTATCAGTGTTTCTCTTAAGATTAATCTTGGTACCCCTGATATCTGGTGGGACAGCAAGAAACCATTCTTTGTGTAGGCACTAGTCATGGCTAGGACCCTCCTTTAGAGGACTTCAGGAATTGAACCTTTTGGGGGAAATTTTATGTTTAAAATTTTATGTTGTTTACCCCTATGGTTACCCACCCCTTCCTGGAGGTAGAGATACTTTATCATTGTATTTTAGAGTCTTGCACATAATAGTCATCCAATAGAACCTTGTTGAATTAGACTAAAATAAGAATGAATTGGTTCTTCTCTCAATCAAATAAATAAAATCTTAAAAAAGCGGGGGCACCTGGGTGGCTCAGTCTGTTGAGCATCTGCCTTCGGCTCAGGTCATGATCCTGGAGTCCTGGGATGGAGCCCCGCGTTGGGCTCCCTGCTCAGCAGGGAGTTTGCTTCTCCCTCTCTCTCTGCCCTACTCCCCAACTGTGCACGCTCTCTTTCTCTCTCAAGTAAATAAATAAAATCTTAAAAAAAAGAAAAGAATGAACTGGTTCTTAAATTTCTATAGAATATCACCTGGAGATGTCTAGAAATAACTGGAAGAGACTTGTAGGCAGGGACAATTGAAATTCTCCAATGATTCAGCCTCCAACTGGTAACATTAGGGCAGGTGAATCCTAGGGAATATTCAGATTATACTTAGAAGTTCAAGTATGTTTAAAATGCTTTTAGATTGAAATTAACATTTCCATGGGAGAACAGTGAATTGCAAACAATGCAGGTAAATTTCAAAATCAAAAAACCATCATTCAGGTGTTACTAATATGCAAGAAACACGGAAGTTACTTTTTGTTTTTTTTGTTTTTAAAATCAGTTTCCTCTTTACAAATATGCTTTTATGATTTAATGAACCATTTTGCTGATATCTGTTTTATTTGTAATAGTTTTTTAAGGTATAATTTACTTATAGCACCCATCTTAAGTGTACAATTAAGTAATTTGTAGCAAGTTTATATAGTTGTATAACTATCACTACAATCCAGTGTTAGAACATTTCCATAATCCCCCCAAATTCCTTAGAGCCCACTGGGAGCAATCCCTATTCTTACATCCATGCCCAGGCTAGCACTGATCTGCTTTCAGTCTTTAATTTGTCTTTTCTGGACAAGCTCCCCCCCCCCCGCCCCCCGTTTTTTTTTTGCCAGGGTGGATATGCCAGATTTTGTTAATCCATTAACCAGGTGATGGACATTTGGGTTAGTTCCAGTTTTTGGCATTCATTCATTTTATTTATTTATAATTTTTTTTTGTTATTTCGAACATATAGATTTCCTCATTTCATAAGAGCATTCTAAAAGCAGTATCACTAGCATACAATCACAATGCTGGAGAACATTGACTAAGCATGAGCCTTAAAAAAAAATCACAGGGCAGACAATGGGATGATAAACTGTTCATTTAAATTTATGAAGCAGAGTCCAACGAAGTAGAAATCACATGTGGTTCCCACCATGGGGTTATCAGTTTCTGGCTATTATTAATAATGCTTCTGTGAACAAGTATTTGTTGGACATAGGTTTTCATTTCTCTTGGGAGTGTAATTATTTGTAAGCTTCTGTTTAATTTTTAAGAGACTGCAAAATTGCTTTACCAAAGTGGCCATATATTACACATTATCATCAGCAATATATGAGGGTTCCAGTTTCTCCACATTTTTGCTAACATTTGGTGTTGTCTTTTGGATTATAGCCATTCTAGTGGTATTTCAGTGTGATTTTAATTTGCATATCACTACAATTGCACATTTACGATGCCAAGTAATCGTGTGTCGGAAGATGGATTCTTTTTATAAGAAAGCCTGAGAAAACTTAAAAAACTCATTTTAATGTTTCAGTCTTTTAAAGAAAGTACTTCGTGTTGGTGTAGTATTCATTAGTCATAATTTATGATATTGTTTTTCTCTGGTTCTAACATCTTGTACCAACTTAAAGAGCTTAATAGATTGGCAGCGCAGTCCGGTGGACTGATTGAGTTTTAGTCCTGACTCCTCAGTTTATTTGCTGAGTGACTTTTGGCTTAGCTTTTCTGTGCTTGCTTTCATTTTCATTTTTTGTTTTTTTTTAGCTGAAAAATGGAGCTAATAGTACCTATCACATGTAGTGTTGGTTTGAAGTGATATATGTAAACATATAAATGTAGAATATATATATGTATATTGATTTTCAAATGTTATAGCCACTTTTAAAAACAAATTAATCATAAGAAATTGGAGCAGACTATCTTTTTCACTACTTACCATTGCTAGGTGCTTCTTTCATGGGTCGTCCAGGGAACCAACGGATTTTAGCTACTATGGATACTTTTTTTTTTGCTACTGAAAAAGGTTTTAATGTGGCACATTTTTACTCAAACTCATCTACGATGGGATAGGAAAGACTTCCTCGGCAATATAAATTTGGTTGCTAGGGGAAGTGGGATGAGACACAGTTGAAGACTTTCTTGAATTCTGAAGCAGCTTTGATTCTTTATGACTTAGTCAAGCCCCACCCACAGAACAAAACAAAACAAACCCATAATCTTTATTCAGCCCCTGGCCTTCAAATTCTTACTGTTCATTTATTGAAGTTTCACAGGAAATTTGTATTAAAAATTCATATAACTCAATCCAGTTTCATCTGTGTTAACAAACAGGTTAACTGACTGAGAAATAAAGATGTGAGGTTCAGGTATTTAACCAGTATTTCCACGTATGAAACCTCTTGGCATGCTCATTGATGGCTATGTGTAATTGTGAGTGCATATGTTCATGGAAAAATAAAAAGTTTATATTTTTCATAAATTAGTTTATACAAATTAGCACAATTCCACACCAAACATGATTTTTGCTGCTTTCTCTCAAATGATCAGTCAGCTTAAAACACTGTGTAGCACATAACATGAAAGTTAAAATAGTGTGAGTATATCAATCATATTTACACTTTAGGCATGAAGGTTAATGTTGAACAAGAATTGTAAAATACTCATTTCCTTAATTGAATGAGAAGTTCCCATTTATATTGTTTAAAACTTATACTGCTTATTTAAATCACATCCATTCTGACCAAGAAATCAGATTTTTAAAATATATTCAATGTCATTTAAAATTCATGATGACAGTACTAAGTAATGTAAAGACATCATAGACTACCCAATGATTGCATGAAATTTGGAAGTCTTGAATACTTTCTTTAGCAATTGCAGAAAGGAATAAATAATACTCTTACAATGGAAACTTACTGCCGTTTTTCCTGAAAATAGTTTTGAAATTGGAACTGTTTTTATATTGAAGAGAATCAGTTTATAGAGTGCTTAAATTGGAGTATTTTTCATGCCAAGACTGTATAGTAAAATCTTTGTGTAGACCTAGTTTCATTCATTTATTCTTCTGTGTGCAAAAAAACCTGGATTTATGTGGTTAGTTGAGAATTCATATCTCTTTTTGCAGTTCAGTACATTCTTAGAGGATTTTAATTATTTCTTTTTAAGTACCAAAGAGATAGTCTTCACTATCACTGGCAGAAAAAATATGAAGCAATAAATGACATTCCTGAGAACATACATTTTGTTTGACTCCCGCTCATCCTCAATGAGAAAAAACTTATCAGTACAGTTACTTTAACAAGAGTAACTAAATGATGAGGGCAGGATTCAGAACTGCAAAGGGCTTGGCAAAGGAGGATATGCACCAATTCAGACCTAAGACAATGACCTGAAATTCCAAATATTCTACAACAGCTCCACTGTTGATGTGTTTAAGGCCGACTGATGATTGACAAGAAAATCTAAAAAGAAACTGAATGGCTGTACATTATCTCTATCAGCAGGGTGAGAGCTTGGGCAGCCCCGCAGGGCGAGAAGCTGTGGTTTCAGAGACTACACATATCTTATCTTGCTGCTTCACCCACTGAGCCCCATACCAGGCTAGAGCAGCATATAATAGGCAATTTCAGCCAGATACATCCTGGGTGCAAAGCGATCCACAGTTCTTTGTATATAGTACGTTCCTTTGATATTACTTCTCTTAAGTTTACACTCCCTTTTCTCAGCAGTGGAGGTGAATAAAAAGCTTGCTGCTGAGCTGGACGCAAAGGGGACACATAACACAGCATGCAGGTCAAGGGCCATTCTAGAAAAAAAAAGAGATTATGTCTTTATAGAATACTTCACTTCTTTTTTCTGAAATACAATGCTTTGCTATATGCTCTATAAAAGAGACCCAAGATAAACCAACTTGAAATAGAAACCTGTTTAGAAAATAAAAGCTTTCTTTTCTAAGAGATACTTAAAAAAGATATAAAGCAGAAAGTGGACTTGAATTTCTAACTGCAAACTACAATCACTCAGGTTTCTTTAAGGTCAAGCTGAAAGTTAAATACCTAAGGTGAGTAGAGTCTGTGTTAGTACTTGAACTAAGCTCTACAAAGCTCTAACAGTACTCCGTAGTATAAAAACACAGAAGTCAGAAGGTTAATAGTAATAACGAAGTAAATGGCTCTTGGTAAGGAAGCTCAAAACCTGAGTTCCTTTGTCCTCCGTACCAAAATGTCTTTCTTACATATGTCTCTACATATGATTTGTTCAAGACATAAGCAGTATTTGATGTTTTTCTGTCCATCTTTGTTGAAAGGGATGCTGAAAGGTAAAGGAATCCTGCCTCTCATAGCTTCTAACTTGCTATAAGATGAAGCATACAATGAAAAGAGAAAGTCAGTTGATCCATAGAAGTGAGTTTTATAATGAGAAATACAATGGAAGAATTCCATAACAGTCCTTTTCAGTTTCTTTAAGGCTCAGTCTATGACCCTAAAATTAAAAAAGAAAGCGTTATAGTGAGGATCAGGTCCATGGCCCATCCAACTCAGTATCTTCCAGTTGCTCTAGGGATGTGAAATAGAAACAAACACAACCCTCAGAAATTTGATTGCGGACCATAATAGTGGAGAAAGTAAGATGGAGGTCTTATTTAAAATGCTAAATGGAATCCAAAGTCAGGATTAAGGTAAGGTAAGAGAGGTACGTGGGGTGCAAAAATTCAGGAGGCACCCACTCTCAGGCATTTGCAGGGACCTGAGAGTGAGTACCTCCTTAAATCCTAATGCTTCTCTTGTGTTATCCTAGTACTGACCCAGTTGGAGTCAGTTACCTAAGAAAATCAGAAAAAAAGAGGGAAAGAAAACCAAACCAGCTGTAATTGCTTTGGCCCCTGAAGAAGAGGTGACAGGGTCAGATAAACAGTGAGTAAAAACACAGAAGCAAAAAATGGAAGTATGTGTAAGAGCACATCTCTCTCTGCCAATTCAGTCACCTATTGGGTGATTTCTTGTTGCATGACATTGGTTTTGAAAATTGCACAAAAGACAGAGGAGAGAGTTCATAAACCATCTATTTAATCACCTCTTTATGCTTCCACGGAGTTCCCACTATTGTCTGTTAAACAGGCTCAGCACTTACTGACTTAAGTAGCCTCTTTTGTGGTTAATTGTTGGTTTTAAGATTTACAATTATTTCGCTTCTCTCCTTTCCTTCTAGGGGAAATCTTTCATAGTTAGAAATCAACAGAGGATTTAGGACATTTCTTTGCCACACTGTTGAAAAGTTTATTCCCAAGTAGTTAAAGTCAAACTAATCAGAAAATAATCAGTATGTAAGGAACAGCTAACACAATAGCTGCATCACGAAACTACAATTTTTTAAAAACCAATTCTCTCCTGAAACTATAATAAGTTAATTAGAATATAAACTTACGTTAAAGCTTCAGAGTAGTTATAATGGGGAGAAACTCCTAGAAATTTCTGTACTTCATCCATCACTGTAGCAGGATCCATCCTTAGCTGTTGCCCATCGATAATTAGCAACTAAATTACCGAAGGGAAAGAAAAGACAATAAACATTGAAAAAAGATGTTTAACTGTATAATAAAAAAAATAAAGAACGCTTGAATTTATTCAATGAGAGACATCTACCTAGGGGATTTGCACACATTGTTGTTGGACTTAACCAGGCCCTTCTCATTTAATGACCTGGAATAAGAAATAAATCATACTAATTAAATGCACTCATGTGTTTGTAATCTGAGAAGTCCCGAAAATACTATGAAAACGAAAAAGCCATTTGAAGGAACCAAAAGAGCTTAAGAAACGTGACTATAGAATCACAAGTGGAAACGAAGCAAACAATGATTCCATCACTGAAGCTGGGAAGGAGCACTGTAGAAAAGAAGGAAAGTTGGGATAAGACCAGGTGTAACGAGGCAGAGGACATGTCATTCTCCCTTAGTCCGTTCAAAGGAGTAGCTCCGTAAAGTTTTAAGAAATGGTTAGATAATCCATTTGGAGAAAAAGGCAAGACTCCCAGAGAACCTGAATATGGACATCAGTTCCTCAACTCACAAGGGGAAGAATTTGCTTGTTACTCTAGGGAAGGAGACAGGCGGCCAGAAAGATAAAATGCCAGGAGACCATGACGGAGGACCAAAAAGTGACCACAATCTGTTCTTCCATTTTGCTCATCCCTCTTCTCCAGTATTTCTGTTCAGTCTAGACTGGCATTTTTCACTGGGATGTTTTGTGACTATAGGCGTCTTCTATAGTTGTGGTGTCTAACAGGTAGCTATTGAGCATTTAAGATGTGGCTAATGTGACTGAGAAACTGGCTTTTTAATTTCATGTAATTTTAATACAAATAAATAGCCAGATGCGGCAGCAGCTGTCGTGCTGGACAGCATATCTAGACACACAGACATGTACCTGCGTCTGGGTGACTGGACTGCGTTATGCAATCCAGTATAGGGGCTGAGTTTGTAATCTAAGTTGGTGCCTGGCAGAAGAGAGAAGCAAGGAAGGCAAGAAAAACACAGGGCTCATGAAAAATTTAGCAAGGTGGTTCAAAGGGAAATAATGACAATTAAGCTAAACAATATTTGCCTTATTTGATTAAGAAGTTCTCAAGCTTTACGGGCAGAATAAGAATCAGGGATATGAAGCTTTTGAAGCTCTTTACAATCAGGATGGGCATGCACTAGAAAATACAGCAGGGAGAATTATTCTGAAATACTTTTAGAAAGAAAATTAAGCAGTTTGTCTTCCTCTGCTTTACTAGTATTCTTTGCCACAGTCTTATTTACAACTACAGAGTGAAAGCTAGTAATGTTTTACTGAGTAAAAATTTCCTCTATCCTGGAGGCAAAGTCATCAACTTAATGAGATTGTAATGTGATGCAAATGCTTATTGCTCAATACCTGAAAGGGAGGGAAATAAACAAGCCATCTCTCGATGTGGCTGGCATACCACCCTGGGACCAAACATCTCTTCTGCAAGACTCTTAGCTCGGAGGGTGCACGGGGCCCAGCTGAGATCACTTCGTAGAAGCTAAACTTCAGAGCTGCGGGGTCTTCATGCGATCGCTGATGCTATGATGAAAAGGTGGATAATTAAACTAACTTGAACCATAGGCATGAATAATTAAAAACCAATCTCTGTGACAAGTCTCGAAGCTAAGGAAGGAGCAACTCACTGCTGGAGAGTTATTCGTTTCGCAATTAATAAAGGATGAAAATGTTTGCTTGGAGCATCAGGATTTAAAGTTATGATACTGATGAAGGTATCTTTCTTGAGAACTTGTTTGGGAGAAGCTGAATTCTTATTGATAGGCCTCCTTAACCGACTTTACTGAGTTTTTTTCCTTAGTGTATGTATTTGTTCTGAAAGTAAACTTTTGAAAGTTGCATTAATGCCCCCTTTGCAGCCCATAAGCAAACCATTTGTTATGTCCATTGAATATCCATAATATACAAGCACTCTGCTAGTTCTGTCATACAGGTTTGCTCCATCTAGTAATGCAGTTTTAGATTAGAAAAACCCTACTGGCTATTTTAAACGGAGAGACTACTGAAAACTCTGACATGTACATTATCTGAAAAACACAGCTTTTATCACATACCACCTAGCATCTAAAAGCCAAGATTATTTTACCTAATGGTAACCTTCCTTTGTGATGAATCAGAATCATTTATTGTACAGAAATGCAGAAAGCAGCAATCCAAATAGGAAAGTGTTTCATAATGGCTCAGGCTGAGGCCCATGGGTTTGAGGAAATCACCTTTCCCTAAATTGACCAATAAATATTCAGGGTTAGTGGTAGGTTTGTGGATGTTTACCACATCTAGTTGAATAGCAAATTTGCTGCAATTGAGATTCAAATTACTATACTACAACCACTACTAGACTTTGTTAAAGCCTTCATTTTGCCACTATAGAGTGATTTATTTGTAATATTTAGGACATTTTGTTAGCTTACAGCCTTGAAATCTCCCTTTATGGTAAATTCTCAATTTTTCAGGGGCTAAGCGGTTGCCAAGTTCCAATTTTCTTTTCTCTTTGAGTCAATTAAGGCTTATTTCTCTTTTCTCTAGATACCTGGTGGAAAAGGTAAAAGACACAAAATCTAATCAGTCATTTTGCAATTTGCTGTATACTGTGATTTAAAAGATGGCTGTAGGAGTTTGGCATCAATGCTTAGTGTGGAGTTGTGGATTTGAGCTTTCCAGGCTGTCTCACTTCCTATTATGCAGATTATTACCAACATGCCTATCTAAGATCCCATCTGCTTTATTATGACCTTTTCCCACTCTGTCCCAGGCACAAAACCTTTCCTGACACTCTGTTCTTCCTTTTTGAATCTGGGAAAATCTACTTTTGTTAAATAACAAAAGGACCCAGTGATGAGAAACTTTATTCTCTAATATCCTAGATTGTCATGAATTATCTTTTTGAAATCCTATCAGTGGGAATGGAACACACTACTCTTACCTGGAAGATCAGAGCTATGTGCATTCACTTTACTACAAAGAGGTAGCCTTATTTCCAATCTAGGTGCAGAGATTCAGGCAAGGAGTTTTTGGTTTTGTTGTTTTGTTTTTGGTTATTACCTTTGCCGTTATGTGGTATACTTCTTTGTCTCTTTTTGCAGTGTTTGTTTTAAAGTTTATTTTGTCTAATATAAGAAGCATTGCTACCCCAGCTTTCTTTTTGCTTCTTGTTTGCATGTTAAGTGCTTTTCCATCCCTTCATTTTCAATCTGTATGTGTCTTTAGGTCTGAAGTGAGTCTCTTGCAGGCAGCGTATACATTTATCCATTGATTGGAGCATGTAGTACATTTACATTTAAAGTAATTATCAGTAGGCATGTACTTATTGCCATTTTATTACTTGTTTTGCAATTGTTTTTGTAGTTCTTCTCTGTTCCTTTCATCTCTTGCTGTCTTTCTTTGCGGTTTGATGGCTTTCTTTCTTGTTATGCTTGGATTCCTTTCTCTTTATTTTTTTGCATACCTGTTATAGGTTTTTGATTTGTGGATACCATTAGGTTCATACATAACATCTTATGTGTATAGAAGTCTGTATTAGGTTGATGGTTGCTTCAGTTTAAGCCCATTTTAAAAACACAAAATTTTTATTCCCCCATCATGTTTTATGGATATGATATCACACTCTACATCCTTTTATTTTGTGAGTCCCTTGACTGATTTTTGTAGGTATAATTGACTACTGCTTTTGTGCTTTAACCTCTATATTGGTTTTATGAGTGATCAACCTACTATCTTTTTTTTTTAAGATTTTATTTATTTATTTGACAGAGAGGAGAGAGATCACAAGTAGGCAGAGAGAGGGGGAAGCAGGCTCCCCGCTGAGCAGAGAGCCCAATGTGGGGCTCGATCCCAGGACCCTGAGATCATGACCTCAGCCGAAAGCAGAGGCTTTAACACACTGAGCTACCCAGGTGCCCCTCAACCTACTATCTTAATTGTATGTTTGCATTTACCTGTGAATTTTTTCCTTTCACATTTTTCTTACTCTTGATTATGGCCTTTTCTTTCCACTCAAAGAATTCCCTTTAATGTTTCTTGTAAGGCTGATTTAATGGCGATGAACTCCTTTAACTTCTGCTTGTCTGGGAAGCTATCTCTCCTATTCTGAATGATAAACTTGCTGGGTAGAGTATTCTTGGTTGTAGGTTTTTTTCCTTTCAGTACTTCGAATGTATCATGCAACTTCCTTCTGGCCTGCAAGGTTTCTTCTGAAAAATCAGCTGATAGACTTATGGTGTTTCCCTTGTATGTAACTGTTTCTTTCTCTTTCTGCTTCAAAAATTCTCTATTACTCTTTTTGCCATTTTAATTATTATGTGTCCTTGGTGTAGACCTCTTTTTAGAGGCTGTACTAGCCTAATAGCAGGAAAGGGGTTTCTGAATACAGCATATCACATTTATCTCAACTTTATAGTTTCCAAGGAAAAGGGACCCTTATTCTATTTTTCAGTCTATTTTTTCAAAATGTAGATGTGTAGAAGCACAGATATACATACAAGTACATACTATTTTGTTATATTTTCATTTCATTAATATATTTTATTGAATTAATGCAAAATTAATAAAAACTAAGGAGAAAGTTTCTGCAGAAACAAAGAAAACTCTATCCACTTTTATGCAGATATAAAACTAGCAAATCTCTTTTATTGAGATCTGAGGTGGTTGCTATTGTTGTAAACCATCCTCCCTTCTTCATACTCCCCTTCTTACCTGTTAGATTCTGTCTGTATTTCTTACCTGATACCAGGAATATGCTCGATCTGAGGGGTCAATGAGAATGGTGATGATCTTGGCTTTGGGGACCAGAGAAGCTGCTCTTTTAGGAGCTTCCTCTGAGTGGAAGTAATTGGCACTCTTTTCAAACAGAAAGTCAGTGGTGACATTAGATGGGACTGGGAAGAAATCCATATACCTGGAAAAGGAATATTTCTCAAAATAAGACTGGTTTATACTCATACTCTGGTGACTATAGATGTCAAAGGTATCCCACAAATTCATTTGTTCCCTAAACAAAAGCCTTTTTCTATAAGGCATATGTTCCATATAGTTAGCAAGGGAAAAGTATACAGGACACTAATAATGTATTTTGAGAATGCTTCTCTAAATACATTTTCTTTTTGTTTTGCTTACTATCAGGAAAACAGGTATGGGAGAGAGCAAAAATGTAGACACAGAATGATTGAATTGGAACAATAATCAACCTAACCATATAAAATGTATCTAAATGCAGAAATATTTTACAGAGAAAAATGTGAGTGCTCAAACAGAAGGAAAATTTTATCAAAACAGATGATATGCTCAGTTCAAAGACATTTAAAAAGGACTTAGACAAATTTTTTTTTACTTTATCACAAGTGAAATAATTTCCTTTCTACTAATGTGTTGTCCTGTGGTTGTATTCAACTATAAAATGTTAAAGGGTAGGATACATCACCTATTTGCTTAAATTTTTTTCCATTTAGAACCACTTAACATTCTTTAGAATATTTGTAACAGTTTAAAAAGTTTGTACATATTTCCAAATGTAAAATCCTATCAAATTTCCCAATATCCTTAAGTGGGCCGTGAATATAAATCACCAGCAGTGTGAACACAGGAATACCTGAATCCTTAAGCACAGAAATGTAGGACATAATTGATTTTGTATAATGTACCATCTGTACAAAACCTGTCAAATATAAACTAATTCAGCATGTGATAATATATATTGCTGAGGCCCTAAGGGCAAACTTTTAAAGGAAAAAGAGCTTTTATAGAGAGCATATGCAAATATAACTTCTAGGGTTTCTTACATTTGATCATAATGGCTTCTTCATCCTCCACTCCCACCCTCTTCAATTTATAAGCCACCAAAACTTTGGGCTACCAAAGCACAGTAGTTCAATAATTATTGAACAAGAGAGTAACATTTATGTGATGACTTCTTGATGCAGTATGTTGTTTTCTTTTAGCCATCTCACATGATAAAGCTTCTGGTAGGATTCCAGTTGTTAACATATTGCAAAGTTTGGCTGGCACAACAAAGTGATGTCTTGAAACCCAGGACAGTAAAGAAATCCTTTTATGTTTTCTGGAAATTGCCTTGGTAATATGTCATTCTGGCATCCTTTTTATGGGGAAACAGATAAATAAACTTTTCTGGAAAGTTTGATCTGCTATCTGTTCTTGTGTATAATCTATTTATGGAAAGTGCCAAATTTTAAGATATTTCTTAATTTAGATGCTCACCTTGGTTCCAGGGATGCTAAGGTTATCCCAAGTGTCTAGTGGTATCTTAATTGCTCTAAGCTGGTCTTAGCCATGCTTATTCTGAGAAAGGCTCTGAAAGCCACAAAAGAAGGGCAGAAGGTACTGAATTCTGATAACTTTTAGTTTCTAGAAGTGGTCCCACTTTCTCAGCAGTCCTGTCTATACCTGGAACAGTTTAATCCTTAAAGACTTTCTCTTGCAGTTCTGGATCTTGGACCTATAATATGTTGATTTTGCCTGGCCTCCAAAGGCTCATGGAAAAAACAGGGTCCAGTTCGTGTCCAAGTATTACATTCCTCCCCACTTTTAAAGCCGTTTTTCATCACTCTCTTTTGTCCTGATGTTAATGTAGTTTTATTCTACTATATACAGGCATATATATTTGAGTCACTGGTCAAATAGCAGCTGAAGTAGTTGATGCTTTCTCAATTCTCACAGTTGTTATTTAACACCACACAAACAATATCAAGTCCTGTACTGAAGAATAGGCAGTAAAGGATATTACAATTAGAATATATGTAAATCCTAGTAGCTGCTCAAATTATACCCAACTCATTTCTTTCCTTTTGGACCACACACAAGCAACTCTCAAGGAGGTTGATACTTATAAAATTGAGATCATGCAATCTGACAACAGAAGTTAATATATAACAACTCTTTATGCTAAAATACATGCAAAATGTTTATGTTCATGCTCTAGAATTATTACAATAATTCCACTCTTTTATATAACTTTCTGCCTAGAATTTACACCTTAACAGCAAGACTTACAGATATATTTTATTATTAACATGTTCATGTGCAACATCTATTCCTACTATATTACTGTATTTTGTGTATATTTGACATTTTAACTTTTAACTATTTTCCTCAGATGGTTGATATAGTTCCAATTTCAATTCAAAGACCAAAGATTAAATTTTGTATATTGTTGATAGCTTTTTTTATAGTTTTTATTACTTATGAAATATATACACATTTCTAGTTCTATTTATTTACCTTTATGCCAAAGCAAAATAGAAAATTATGTACAGGGACTGTAGCATCACTGTAATTCAAAGTACACAAGAAGAGAAAGCTATGAAAGTATTTTCTTAAGAGTAGAGAGGAATGAAATTCCTGGGTCTTATGGTATTTCTCTGACTTTATATCTGTAATTACCATCAAAGATAATTAATGCAAATTGGAATTACATATGGGTCTCTTGAGGTGACAGGTCCCTTAACAAACTGAAAAAAGTTTTTTATGAATAATTTCTGTGCTTCTTCATTTTACTAAATGCATTTCCAAGGCATAGAGGATAACTTTTATTTGTGGCTACAAACTTATATGTTTATAAATATTAGCACTAATTTTAACTATGAACAGTACATATACTTTTAGATTTATACTAATAACCCATCTTACCAATCAATCCCCCTGTGGTAGTTATTTCTATTAAAGAACTGTACCTCCTCAAAGGTTTTTGGGCTGGGGGAGTTACTAAAGATGGAAGGATGCATAACCAGGAACAAATACAAAGCAGTGGTTCCTGAAAAGACAATAGAGGTTTAGAAATTAATGAAATGAAAACAAAGTTTCCTATTATTAGCAGTTCAAAGTCATTAATAAACTAAGTATTGTAATGATCCAAACAGATACATATTAGTACTCCTTGAATTAAACAGAATAGATAACGAGCATTTTAAAAGAAGCAAATTCTAAAAAATTGGAGATAAGTATGATATGAGGAGAAGAGGCCTGTTGGGGGAACTGTTTGACTGCATCTCTGTCACTGATTTGGTTTGTGACTTTGGCTTTTAGCTTCTCTTTATCTTGGCTTTATCAGTAGAAAATCACCTGCCTTGCTCATTTCATAGGCTTTCTCTGAAGATGAAATGACATAGCGTGCCTGAAGATATTTGATTTTAATAAAGAATTATATAAATGAAAGATATCATTGTTTCATATAAGAGTTTACATCACCAAAACCAGTACTTGGGTTCTCCTATAAAGTTCTTTCTGAGGCCCAAGAAAGCTTATTAAATTTGAGAGAGTTTAAACTTTCAACAGGTTTGTTTAAATTTGAATATACTTACTTATAAAAAGTGATGTCAAAAATTGTTTTCCTGAAAAAAAATATGCCTTTCTTAGTGACGTAACTTATAAAATCTGCAGTTTTGGCAAGAGAATGACATATCACAGATGCCCATATAGATTTGTGACCATTGGGAATCAAGGGTGTGATTTTTTTTTTTCAAAATGAGCAGTGTTATAAACTATAAAATTAGTATATTAGAGCCTAAATTATGAGCTAAAGAGTATAGCTTAGATTGCACAAGAAAGAGTAAGGCAATCTGAATTCAGTTTGCCTAAAATTTAATCAGGTGCTTGTAAATGTAACTGTTTATAAAATCATAATATAAAAATATTTCTGGTCCATGTATTCAGTATTCCTAAGATCCTAGTTTCCACTTCTCTAATATGATTTACATTATTATGCAGTCTGATGGAGTGGGACCTGTTAATTATATTCTAGGTCAATAGCTGGCAATGGTCTTCAGACACAGCCTTATTTTTCTCACTTGGAGAAATCACCGTTCTAATTTTGCTTAGTAATAATATCATGTTGGCATCTATATTAAATTTAAAAATTCTTATCTCTCTGACAAGCTTTATTTAATATTGTATTTAAAGCTAACATATCAACACAACAGAAAAGTTGTTAAAATAACTCTGTCAATAGCAAAAGTGTCTAAAACAATGAATTGAAAGAGGCCATGTTCCTAGATTAATATCTTCCCAAACAATGAACATTATATCTCTAAACATGGGTGACTCTAGGGAATGAAACATAGTAATATGTGGTATACAAAATAAAAATGTTCTTCACAAGCTTGACCTAAAACAGTGGTTCTCACACTTCAGCATGCCCTAGTTTAACCTGGAGGGCATGATAAAACAGAGAACTGAGCTCTATCCCGGACTTTCTGATTCAGTAAACTTTGAGAATCATGACTTAAAAGAAATGTGGAACAAAATCTAAAACTTCCTAGGGGAAAAATGTTCCATACTTGAAATCCAGAGTAGAATAAAGCTTTCTTGAGCATGGTCTTTAGAGTCAGGTAAATTCTAGGATCAGGATTTTATTTCTAACACTTATCAGTTGTGTGAATATGAACAAAAACATCTAACCTGAGGCTTAGTTTTCTTATTTGTGTAGTGGGGGGAAAATATTTAGCTATCTATCAGGGTTTCAGGAGGGTCAAGTAAGATAACCTATATGAAATACCTAAATAGCTTCATATCTCAATATTAGTAAGGTATTTATTTAATTTTTATATTTATTTATTTACTTGACAGAGAAAGAGAGAGAGAGAGAGAGAGAGAGAGAGAGTGCATGTAGTGGGGAGGGGCATAGGGAGAGGGAAAGAGAGAATCTTAAGTCTAGCACTGAGCCCCACACGGTGCTCTATCTCACAGCCTTGAGATCATGACGAGCCGAAATCAAGTCAGATGCTTAATGGATTGAGCCACCCAGGCACCCCAAGAATTTTTTAAAATAACAACTTTTATGAGATAAAATTCAGTAATGCTTTAAAAAAATGGAAAAGAAGAAAATCTTTGTGAGGATAGGAAGTATGACTATTATAATGTGAAAAAATAAAACCAATTAATTCCTTTCATAGATCAACTGGAAACATTGTTTTCTGAATTTTATTTTTAAGAATTGTATTAAATCATGTTGTTTGCTTTTAATGGCATGACCAGCATCAATAAGACAAACTAAAAAAATATTACATAGTCAGTAAAAGGCATAATATAATTTATCAGTGGCCAAAAAATTGTTAGATTGTGGTTTCTGAACTCTATCTTTACCTTCACACATTCTTGGGTCTGAATAAACTGTCCTGTGTGTTTGTGTGTGTGTTTGAATGTATATAATGTGTGTATGTGTATAAAACAACCACCTAATCATAGACACACCCATTCAAATAACCATCCATAAGGATTGTTTTATTTTTTGTCGGTTTCAACACTAAAAATATTTGAATGTGCAGAAGATTATACATCTATGCAAAATTATTCAGAAAAATGCCTTTGCTAAAAACTAAAGTTAAAATGCTCTTTTATTTTTATGAAACTGATCAGAGGATGTTTCTCCATTTAAAAAATCAATTTCATAAAATATTGCTATACATAGTAACATGGATGAATCTCAAAAGCATTATCTTAAGTGAAAGAAGTCAAAAACAGAAATTGCACATTTTATGCTTCCATTTATATGAAAGTCTAGAAAAGGCAAAACTGTAGTAGCAGAAAGTAGTTTCCTGTGACTGAAGATGTGGAGGGGCATTGACTACAAAGGGATGTGGATGGAGAAATTTTTAGGGAGACAGAAGTGTTTTTTTTGTTTGTTTTTGAGACAGAGAGACAGAAGTGTCAGTATTGTGGTACGTGCATGATTATCAAAATTCATGTGGTATGTCAGTATGTGCAAGATTATCAAAATTCATCAAAATTTGCACTAAAATTGGTGAATTTTATTGCATGTAAATTATACCACTACAAAACTGGGGAAAATTTAGTTTCTATAAAATGGAGATAAAAAATTTTCTTCCAAAGGTAAATGTCATATACAATGGTAACTAAACATTTGGAAACTCAGCGGAGTTTAAGATGGCAAGTAATGGTTCTGCCATCTAACCCTGATTTTAAAATGTCTGCACATCTAGCAGGAAACAAGAGGACGTACTTCCTGCAGGGCTTTCTGAAGTGAATTTGATATGCCAAGCTTCAGAGAGATGTGATCAGTAATGACAGTGGAAGTTCCTGAAGAGACTTCAGTTTAAATGTTTTTCTAGTTGTCTCTTGACTGTAAATAGATGTGGACAAATGAAATAAATAAGGATGAGAAAAGTTTTTTTTTTTTATCATTTATTATTGTTTTCAAATTGATATTGGCAAATGGGACCAAGAGACAATGAATAGGTTAAACTCTCTGTGCACATTACATAAAATCTTCCCCAGTTATTTTTGGACAAATGAGGAAATGGAAGGTATTCCCCTCAGAAAGGCATGTGGCTGAAATGGCTGTTTTCTGTGAAGCCAGAATCCAAGAACCCCAAATAATTTATCATGCAGGATATAGCATAGATGTCTGGCATTTTAAAGTTTCCATTGGGCGTCATTTTAATACTGATTCTTAAAGAAACACGAAGTTTATGGGGAAAAAATTGCATGGCAATTTAAGAAAAGGTGCAAAAGATTTCTCCTGGGTGTGAATAAATACCTTTGTTAGCACAAAGTTTTATTTATGTCTGGAATTCTGCTTGTCAAACATCCTTTAGATTTTTAGAAAACAGTCATCTCTGCAAAAAATTGTTTAGAAATAAACTATATCAGGAAGATGGCAGGAAGAGGCTGTTTTTCTAGAAGGGATTGATTATAAAGAGTTATAGATACTTATATGTGTCTGCCTTGATTTTTAATGCCTGTCAGTCACTTTCTCAAGGTGTGATTCATTTTGATTTTAGAAATGTTAATAACACCACCTTTCAATTCAGGTCTTTGGAAAAAAATTAACATTTGGTACAATTAACAGATGTTAATTTTTGCTACTGAATTGACTGTTAGGCATTCAAACCATATGACACTTATTTTCATCTTTTTCACTTAAAAAAATTCCTTTACAAGCATTTACAAGAACTCACTGTCTAGTCATTGGGAGTTTTACACTGTTTGGTTAATCATAACGAAAAGCTCTCACCAGTTTTCTGGGGTCCTATTACCAAGAATTTTGGTAAGCGATCACAGGTTTTTTCTTTCGACCAAATGTCTCTGTGGCGTTTGTCATCACAAGGATTCTAAATAGGAGAAGAATATAGAGATATATGTATTTTATATACATAAAAATATATATAATTTTTGTGAATGTCCATTGTGTGCTAGAGTTTTTCAACTTTTTTAAAGATTTATTTATTTATATTAGAGAAAGAAAGAGAGTGAGTAGGGGGAGGGGCAGAGGAAGAGGGAGAGAGAATCCCAAGCAGACTCTCTGCTGAGTGCGGAGCCTAATGTGGGATTAGATCTCATGACCCTGAGATCATGACCGTGAGATTATGACCTGAGCTGGAATCAAGAGTTAGATGCTCAACTGACTGAGCCACCCGGGTGCCCTGAGTTATTCGGCTCCTGTCATTAAAAAGCTATTCCAGGAAACAAAGTCATTTGTCTTCTTTAAATAAAGGCCTTGAAGTGGCATCAGGGAAGCTTTCAAGTAACTCCTTTCCATTGTGAAGTTGAGTTTCTACTGAGGGGTTGGGGGAAAGGAGACATTTCCACTGTGGGTAACAGCCTTATAGTGCTGAGGATTTAATATTTTTTCTACTTTTGGCAGTTCTATGTCTTAATTGTGTGTGTGTATGTTTTAAAATAATGAGCCCCAAGACAGTGCTGGGCAGAGATTGTGCTCCTGCTAACCTAAAGGAAGATACACTCTCACAGTTCAGGAAGTAACTGAAATATAAGGTGTAAGATTTTTATTCTCAGTAACTTTGAGCTATCTTGTTGCGCTTCAAAGAGGTACACATCTGGCCATAATAATACTATTTAAAGAGATAGCAAAGTCCTTTCAGTTGCCTTCAGAGGTCGGTAAATGTATATGTAAAATGATAACTTTACAGATGACAATTCTAAAAAGCACCAGATTGCAGCAAAAAGGGTAAAACGAAGGTGAATTACCACCTTAGGGATCTGCTTTTGGTGTATAGTACCTGAACCAAAATGACTATGTAAGGTGGATCTAGAACATCCTTAATTTCAACTGCAATATGCACATTATGTGAAGAATTGAAGTATCCTTTAATACTATTTCAGATAAAGCAATCAGGACAGGACTCTATTTCTATTAATACTACAGATATATATAGTTAAATAAAACTCTCTGCTTATTTACAATAAGCAACACATTAGTTAAGACTAAAGTGAGGATGTTCTTTTTGGCTGCTGTTTGAAACAACAAAAAGAGGTGTTTCAAACTTGTCACCTGAAATAATGATTTCAGTTTAAAAATAAGGTGTTGAGGCACCTGGGTGGCTCAGTCGGTTAAGTACCTGCCTTCAGCTCAGGTCATGATCTGGGGGTCCTGGGATGGAGTCCCATGTCGGGTCTCCTGCTCAGCGGGAAGTCTGCTTCTCCCTCTCTCTGCCCCTCCCCTTGCTCATGCTCTCTCTCTCTCAAATGAATAAAATCTTTTAAAAAATAAAAAAATTAAGGTGTTAAATCAGCGGGAAAATTGCATGTCTTCCAGTGGCTAATATTTGGTGATACTTTGTAGTGGTTAAGAAAAAAAGATGTGTGTTCTAGCAACTGCAAAGTAATATGTAGTGATAATTCCACAAGCACCGACTTCCACATTCTAAAATGTGTAGTTATGTCTCTTGGAGTTATCTGTTTGTGGTCAGGTGGTAATTAGCTTACATTCAAAGCTGAATGAGCTGAGTATATAGTTCAGAGCTTACTGAGACTTCAGTCTGTGAAATTTACTCAGTTCCACTTCTGATGATTGTTATTATTGTACCATCAGCTGTGTTAGTAACTCTAGTAGCTCAGTAACTCCCATTTAGAAGAGTGATTAAGAGCACAGCCTCTGGAGCCAGATGGCCTGGAACTCGCCTAGCACCCAGCCTGTTTACCGCTCTTCTACTCCCGATTGCAATATGCAAATTGATGCCTCACTCCTGATTGAAAACATTATATCCACTGAACCCATAGCGGAGGTTTCAGAATTTCGTAATTCCTAATGCTCATAGGAACAGAATTTGGCCCACTATGAAGCAATAATATAAGACTACAATTCAGGAAGAAGTAGTTTCTCAAATCGACTAACATTTCCAAAATGTATTATTTTTTTCCCCCAAATGCCTTCACTTTTCAGATTTGGATTATCTCCTAGAACTCCAAGATATGTTTATGGGATTATCTAATTATACCAATTATTGAAGCCATGTTACCTGCCAGAGAGGGTCTTTTTGATCAGGAAAGAGCTCAAAATACTTGTGAGCCAGCTGCGCTGGGGGGAGGGTCTGAAGTCGCAAGTTGGTCCAGCTCTGCACGAAGTTGGCTAGATTAACAAATGTATATAGTCCCAGGCGGTCATTCCCATAGTTGGACAAATGTGTCATGAAAATGCTGATCTGAAAAAGGCAAATGGACTTCAGTGTAGACACGAGTTATTTTAATCCTAGGGGGCAGTGCAATCATAGCAATGCTAGTTTTTCTTCAGTAATCTTTGCACAGGGTTTCAATTCATGCCATGTTTCTGAATTGTGGACATATCCCAGATGCTCTCATTAATATTAACGCATATTAGAGGATGTGTTATTAGTAAGACTTGGTGGGCACTTTTTTTCCGAGATTTTAATATATTTCATGACAACAACAACAAAAAACAAGTCCAGCTGCCATATATCCATGTTGGTGCAATTAATTTGATGCTAAATAACATCCTAGATGCTCACACATAATTGCTTCATGATATCAGTGACCCATTCGTAATTTGTGGCAGCAGAATCTCAAGAGATTGGAATTTTATAATTTCAATCTACTTAATTTGGCTTATAATATAGTACTTCGGGTTAAAGAATGTAAATAATCAGTGTATCACCATTATTAGCATGAACTGAATATCCTCTGATTTGCATTTATTAGAGGCCATAATGACGCAAGACTAGGGACTGAATTTTTGCCAAAATAAGTATTAACTATTTTCCATCAATAACACTCTCAAACCCATTTCCATAGTCATTAGGTCTATTATTTCCAATATCAGATACCTCATTTAAGACAAGTTTTCAGTGTTTAGCTAGATAAAATCAACTCTTCCTATGAAAGCAGCTGACCTAGATTGAATTCATGCATTGAAAACAAAGTCACAGCATTTTCTTCATAATAAAATAAATTTAAATTCTGCAGGTTTGATTAAATTGGTCTGGAATGTAGAATGGGCTTTTTAGAAGCTATCGCTTCAAGTGAATGCAAATAGTTTTTGTTGGTGAAGTATTGACAAATGGAAATAATTCTGCATGAGATTTTCAATGGCAAAGAAACCACTGTCGCATTTATGCTGCTTTTAAAAAGATCATAAAAATAATTCATGTGATAATAGTACTTTCCTAAAATATATAATGTCGTGTGAATGAATAGTAATAATAGTTATTATAATCATCATAATAATGAATATAATAGGTTCATTCATTAGAGACTGAAAGAAACGTTCAAGGAAATTTATTGAGGTAAAGTAGCAGAGATGAGAGAATGGTTATATTAAGATTTGATACAATGAATCAGAAAAAAATCTAATTACAACTATGAATAAGAGGAAACAGTGATATCCTTTATTCTATAGAATAAGTCCTGTTGGCTTTTATATGAAAAGCTTCAACTATGATCAAGAGTATTTAACTATATTTCTATTCACTCTGCCTGAACATATATTAAATTCTAGAACTTTCACAAATAAAATACTTTGAGGGTGATTTTAATAGCTACCAGCGAACTGATGCAGTCATGGAATTGATAAACAAGACTTAACATATTGGGTATTTCTGAAAAATGAGACTTCTAAAATTTAACCTTCTGGTTATTTTTATAGTAGCTTCAATTCTATGACTTTTGTTTCCCTTTTCTTTCTCCTCCAAAATTTATCCAAAAAATCACCTATTGAGAGACTCAAGACAATCATGTTACATTTGCAAGTTCTTTTCTAATGTCTGTTTGAGGCAGTCTTTCATCATTTGTTTTATATGCCACATTTTTCAAGTAGTTCAACAACAGCAAAATACTTTAAGTTGCTTATTAAATGAAAAAAAATTTAATACAATGTAATATGTATATATATATTAATCCACTTAGCCACTAGTTTATATTTCTTGATTTATTTATGAGAAGTTTATCAATACATCTATATGTCTATATTTCACTTGAATAGCATCTGCATTGGGCAGAAAATGGGAAATGTGGAGATACTGTGTAACTTTGTGATACTAATACATTTGAACTCTCTTTGAATTTACTTTCTAACCCAGAAAACATTTTACTCTGTGACATTTAAAGCAGAGTGTCCTGTTTTACCCGTATGAGTATAGAAAGTAAAAAATCCTACTCTGTCTACTAAAGACAGAGGCGATCCAGAATGAGTTATGAGCTGGTTAATAACATTGCTTTTGCTGAAAGTTAACCTGATTGGCAAGAATTAAGGTAATACTTATAAGGTGTCGAACTTAATCCTGTAAAAGAAAAGCTACTTAACTGCCATCCATGGAACCTTCCCCAGGTTTTCAGCTCTTTTTTTGTATATCTACTTTAACGTAATGCAAAGTGCACCAATAGCAAAAGGACTTTTTCAGTGTGATGGTTTGGAGTACGTGTTACCTCAAGACATCTTCAGACTTTGGACTCAAGCCTGGGATTTGTTTTGTTTTTCTAAGAAATACAAGGCCATGAAGGGAATATAATTGGTCAGGACATAAAATAATTTCTTTTTAAATAGTGTGTGTGTGTGTGTCTGTGTGAATCACAGTAGTCTCTCTATACATGGAATATTCAATATCTCTTGCTGAACATGCAACCTCTCCAAGTTTTCTTTATTAATTTTTAGTTAGGAAGGTATGCACAACAAACAACAGGACTAGTGAGAACAGACATGTAATGACGATGTTTTGGTAAAATAATTAGTTTGTTTTCTAGACAGTATTTCTTTCTTACTCCTGTTCTGACCTATGACAACTGTAATGTCACTTTATTTCTTGGCAACAGTTTCTGCTGGAATAGAAAGAAATAAGGAAGCTTGAAAGGGTTACCAGTTCAGGGAAAATAGATACTAATCTTTCCCTAGAGTGGTTGCCTTTGTAATTTTGAGTACCTCAGAACTAAGGATTTGTTTGCCTTTTTAAAAACGGTAAATGTATCAAAATAAATTATCTTTATCATACATGTAGAATCCAATAAGAAAGAAAATGTCAAAGAAGTTACAACTGCGTTTCTACAACAGTTTTTGTTTCATGAATACTAAAAGTAATTAGTTGTTACCAAAAGGACTAATTAGCTGCTTAAAACTCAAATCATTGGAAACTCTGCCAAGGGTATAAATTTTGTCTAACAGTTGAAAACATCCTTTCTAGCCTGATAGACACAGACATGTATAACAACATACTCACTATGATTATTTTTCTGTAAAAAAGCAAAAGCTAAATGCCAAATAGCATATACACTAGTATTTATGGCAGAGGAAACAGATTATTATTTGTAAAAGTGTGGCCAAGAGAAAGATGTGGGCAGCTTTATCTCACTTTCTAGCCTCAACCATATGAATCTAGTAAGTTCCAGGTATTGGAGATGCATGAATCACTACCAAGAATAAGGAGCAAAACATGGGTCCTAGTGCAAAAGCAGTTGACAGCGCAGTAATCTGTTTCTTTTGAGGTCAAGGGGAGTGGAGAGGAAACAGGGGTGTAAAAAAGTGTGTTACTTCTAATATTTATTATAAACTATGCCATTTATGACCAAGTCCACAAACATTTTTCTTCTTTTCTTTCTTTTTTTTTTTTTAAAGATTTCATTTATTTTAGAGAGAGCGAAAGCAATTACAGAGGGAGAGGGAACATAGAGGCCGAGGGAGAAGCAGACTCGCCACTGAGTGGAGAGCCCGATGCGGGGCTCGATCCCAGGACCCTGAGATCATGACCTGAGGTGAAGGCAGAGGCTTTAACCCACTGAGCCACCCAGGCGCCCCCACAAACACTTTTCTTACCCTACTGCCAGAAATGCACTGCCTGGGTCTGGGTGCGAAAATATAAATATGTGATGCTCATTCTTGTAAATATTGTTTGTGGAAAAATGCAGAATTCAAAAGGCACAGAAGAATTTACAGTAAAAAATGTCTGCCTCCCACTTTTGTCCTTCAACCCAAGCAGTTTTGTTTGGGTATCCTTCCTGGTGAGCCAAGATTCAAAAGCCCGAACATATAGAACAAATCCTCTAGGAAGTTTATAAAGGTTCAGATCACCAGACCTTACACTCAGTGATTCTGATTTGCTAGATCTGGAAGGTGCCCTGGTACTTGCTTTTTAGAAAATCATTCCAGTTATCTTGATGCAGGTACCACTGAAATACAATTTGAGGAAAACTGGACAGACCCATTGTTTATTCTCATAGAAAAGATTCCATTTGCCAAAAGCCATTGGCTTTTCTGTAGTTTGTTTTTAATACATTTTAAAAACAGACATGTCCTCTTAAGTCCATAAATATATTTTGATGTCCTAGCTTTAGAGCTATCCCTAGCACAAAGAACAACTTGATAAGTGCCCTTGGCCATGCCTTTTGAGGGCTTCTGTACTGCTGACATATGTGTGTAGACGCACAGAAAACTGCTTTAAAAAAAGAGAGAGAGAGAGGGAGAGAGAGAGAGAGATATCTGGGCCATATAGACATGTGCAATTGGTTCCTAATTCCCCTTCAATCCTATGTTTGTTATTATTGTTACTACTATTATTTTTTAACCAAAGCAAAATTCTTCTCCATTTCCACATGTACTTCTCAGATGCTTATTACGTTATAACTTTTACATTTAAAAGACTGCTTTGCATATTTATTTTTACCTTATTTCATGGCATTAAATATTGTGGCAGAGGACAAACATATGGTAATTCTTTGGGGAAAAATAAGGAAAACAGTTTCTTTTTATGGGGTAGTAATCAAACTCTGGGAGTTTCATTTTTCTTATCATGAAAAATATGAGTCCCACCACTGTCAAGATTGAACTCCATTACATAAGCACATATCTTTCTGGAACATAAGTAAAAAGAAAATCTCAATTAGAAGGCTATTCTAATGAGGCTCTGGGCCTCAACCTCCTATTCTGTAATTTCCCAGTTTGAACCCACAAATAGTTCCTCATTGCCTTCTGAATTAAATAAAATTCAGGATGTCATCCTTAGTGACGACGTGGTCCCAGGTGACCTTTTCAATCTTCCCTTGTTCTTTCAATGTTCCCTTGTTCCCTTGTTTCAATCTTCCTCGTTCTGTTCCTTGGGCACCAGTCAGCTTGCCTTCCTTACTGCTCGCCGGTGCTCCCTGGTCTTGCCGACCCCCACGGCTTTGTTTATACAGTTTCTTCTCTCTGCACTTTTCTACCTATCTCAATTCTATATAGCCAGCCTGTTACATCCACCTCTTCAGATCTCTCCAAGCAAATTCAATCTTTTAACAATATGAGCTCCAGAGTACCACTGTTAGGTCTTTCCAACATCTTCTTACTCTGGCTTGTATTATGCTTTTAAAAAAATTATTGTTTTATTTGTGTCTAGATTGTTAACTTCCCTGGGGCTGACACACACAGCGCCTTTTCAACTTTATTCTCTGAACTGCCTGTGATATTTGGTATGTGTCTTGAGTTGGTACTGATCGTCTCATTTGTAAGGTGGGGAAAACCTAGGGTTATTTTTTCAGTGCCATTCATTCTGGTATTCCTTAGCACCATTCAAATTGTGGGCCTCCTTAATGATTGAGTCTCGCCTCTTCTAACTTTATCCCCATTTACTTGTATTCCTCTCCCCGAATTCTGCCTAGTTTTCACTTACTCTGCCATCCTCTTGCTTCTGTTTCCTGTGAAACTTCCTTTGTAAATAAACTATATCTTTTAGGCCTTTGATTTTGGCCTGCACAGTGGTTAAGACAAACCACAGAGGCTCTTAACTCTAGGAAACAAATAGGGTTGCTTGAGGGGAGGTGGATGGGGGTTGGGGTAACTGGGTGATGGGCATTAAGGAGGGCACTTGAAGGAATGAACACTGGGTGTCGAATGTAAGTGATGAATCACTAAATTCTACCTCTGAAACTAATAATACACTACATGTTAACTAAATTTAATTTAAATAAAAAATGTATAAAACAATAAATAAAAATGCCAAACTTTTATTTTAAGAAAAGTGGGTTCTGCCATCTACTGGTTGTTTGATTTTTAATTTACTCGTCTAAAAGAAAAAAAAAGGGTATAAAATAGTAACTACCTCACAGTGTTGTTGTGTTAATTGAGTGCAATAAAAAAAAATTTAAAGAACTGCTTGACACATAGTAATTGCTTAGAAAATTATAGCTGTTTATTGTTGTTATTGTCGATATATTACTAGTATTTTGGAGGAACACCATTTCTCACTTACAGCTTCCTTCCAGCAGTTCATCAACCTTATCTATACCTCTAGCATCTTAATTCTCTCATTTTTTTCTGCATATGTCAGTGTTAATCTGATCACTTCCTCTAGCAGGCAAGAGTCTATGGTCAACAATCTGGACTCCTTTCCTACTATCACCTTCAGATATCCCAAATCATCTTTTTGCCTGAGACTTCATATCAATTTTTCATTCAGTTCTTTCTTTCTTTCTTTTTTTTTTTTTTCATTCAGTTCTTTCAGTTTCTACATTCCACATATGGGTTGTTCAGCACACTAGAAAAAAAAAAAAACACACATAATGGGAGCTTTTCAGGTGACACCTCGTCCCCAATCTCAGTGATGCTTCCATACTACTGACGATTCTCACTCATGATCTTCAGTTCACTTCAGCAGCTCTTTCAATCTTCTCTCCTGCTCTTGAGGCCTTCTGCTTCATCTCCACTCTCCTTAATCTCCCTGGTCAACCCTCCTGTGATCAGCAGGGAGTAATGGTCATCAGGCAGGAACTCTTTCAACTTCCTAGCGTTCTTTACAGACCTTTGTCTTTTTTCCCCCAGTTTTCTTGAGAAATACCTGGCATACATTACTGTGTAAGTTTGAGGAGGACAGCGTGATGGCTTGATTACATATATTGTGAAATGATTACCACAGTAGGTTCAGCTAACACCCATCTTCTCTCATAGATATAATAAAAAGAAAAGAAAGAGGAAAAGATGAATGGAAAAGATTTTTCTTGTGACGAGAAACTGAAGATTTACTCTCGTAACAATTTTTTTTAATATATCATCCAGCAGTGTTAGTTCTAGTCATCACGATGTACATTACACGCTTAACACTTATTTCTTTTATAACTGGAAGGCTGTACTTCTTGACCACCTTTCTCCAGTTCCCGCTCCCCCCACTCCTTGCCTCTAGTACTCTGGTAACTACAAGTCTGATCTTTATTTTTTTTTCTATGAGTTTGTTTTTGTTTTTAGATTCCGCATATAAGTGAGATCATAAAGCATTTGTCTTTGTCTGACTTATTTCACTTAGCCTAATGCCTTCAACATCCATCCATGTCGTCATAAGTAGTAGGATTCCCCTCCCCTTTTTATGACTGAATGATATTCCAATGTGTTTGCGTGTATCACAACTTCTTTATCCATTGTCCATCAATATACACTTAGGTCGTTTCCGCGCCTTGGCTATTGTAAATAATGCCGCCATGAACATGGAGGTACAGATACCTTTTCGAGTTAGTGTTTCGTATATTCCCAGAAGTGGAGTTGCTAGACTATATGGTAGTTCTGTTTTTAATTTTTCATACTGTTTTCCACAGTGGTTGTTCACATTTACAGTCCCACCAACAGTGCACAGAGTTCCCTTTTCTCCACATCTATGCCAGCATTTCCTATTGCTTATTCTTTTGATGATGGCCATTCTAACAGGCATGAGGTGATAGCTCTTTGTGGCTTTGATTTGCATTTCCCTAATAACTAGTGATGTTGGCATCTTTTCATGTACCCATTAGCCTTTCGTATATCTTCTTTGGAAAAATGTCTATTCAGACCCTTTGCCCATTTTAAGGTTATTTTTGTTTTTTGTTTGTTTTTGTTTTCTATTGAGTTGTGTGAGTTCTTTAAATATTTTGAATATTGACTCATTAGATATATAGTTTGCAAATATTTTTTCCCATTCTATGGTTGTCTTTTCCCTTTTTGATGGTTTCTTTTGCTGTGCAGAAGCTTTTTAGTTTGATGTAGTCCATTAGTTTATTTTTGATTTTGTTACTTATGCTTTAGGTGTCCTATCCAAAAAATCATTACTGTGACCCATGTCAAGGAACTTTGTTTCTGTGTTTTCTTCCATGAGTGTCATGGTTTCAGGTCTTACATTTAAGGCTTAAACCATTTTGGGTTAATTTTTGTGAATGGTGTAAGAAATAGGTCCACTTTCATACTTTCATTCTTTTACAGGTGAATATTCAATTATCCCAACATCATTTTTTGAAGAGACTGTCTTTTCTTCACTGAGTATTCTTGGCTCCCTTGTCACATATTAGCGGACTGACTATGCTTGACTTTATTTCTGGGCTCTCTATTCTCTTTTGTTGCTCTCTTTGCCTGTTTTTTTTTTTTTTTTTTTCCTTTGCCTGTTTTTATGCCAGTACCATACTGTTTTGATGACCATAGCTTTATAGTATAGCTTGAAATCAGGAAGTGTGAAATTTCCTGCTTCGTTCTTCTTTCTCAGGGTTACTTTGGCTATTTAGGAGCTTTGTTCCCAATAAATTTTAAAGATTTTTTCAACTTCTGTAAAAAATGCCACTGAAATCCTGATAGGGATTGCATTGAATCTGTAGGTGGCTTTCAGTAGTAGTGACACTTTAACAATATTAATTCATGTAATCCGTGAACATGATATCTTTCTATTTATTTGTGTCTCCTTTGATTTCTTTCACTAGTGTCTTGGAGTTTTCAGCATAGAGAAATTTCACCTCTTAAGTTTCTTCTGAAGTATTTTATTGTTTTTTGATGCTATTATAAATACGATTGACTTTATTTCTTTTTCAGAAATTTCGTTAGTGTATAGAAATGCTACTGATTTTTGTATGTTAATTTTGTATCCTGCAACTTTACTGAATTCATTGATTATATTTAACAGTTTGTTTTTTGAGTCTTTAGGGTCTTCTCTATATAAAATCATGTTATCTGTAAATAAACACAATTTTATTTTTTTCTTTCCAATTCCGATACCTTTCATTTCTTTTTCTAGGCCGAATACTCTAGCTAGGACTTCTAGTACTATGTTGAATTGAAGTGGTAAGAGTGGGCACCCTTGTTTCTAATTTTAGAGGAAAATTTTCATCCTTTCACCACTGAGTATGATGTTAGCTCTGGGCTTGTCGTATATGCATGCCCCTTATTATGTTGAGATATGTTCCTTTAATGCCTAATTTGTTAAGAGTTTTTATCATGAATGGATGTTGAGTTTTGTCAAGTGCTTTTTCTGCATCTATTGAGATGATCATTTGTTTCTTTTCTTTTATTCTATTAATGTGATGTATCACATTAATTGATTAGCTTATGTCGAACCATCCTTGCATCACAGGGATAAATTCCACATGATCATGGTGAATGATCCTTTTAATGTGCTGCCAAATTCAGTTTGCTGGTATTTTATTGAGAATTTGTGTATCCATATTCATCAGAAATACTGGCATATATTTTTCTAGTAGTGTCCTTTTCTGGTTTTGGTATCAGCTTACTGCTTGTCTCATAAAATGAGTTAGGGATTTTTAAAAAAATTTGAGAAGTATTAGTGTTTTTTAAGTGTTTAGTAAAATTCAGCAGGGAAACCATCTGGTGCTAGGCTTTTCTTCATTGGGAGATTTTTAATTACTGATTCAATCTTCCTATTAATAATTGGTCTAATCAGATTTTTGGTTTATTCCTGATTCAGGTTTGGTAATTGTATGTATGTTCCTAAGAATTTTTCCATTTCTTTGAAGTTGTCCAGTTTCTTGGCATATAGTTGTTCATAGTACCTCTTATGATCCTTTGAATTTCTGTATTATTAGTTGCAATGTCTCCTTCTTCATTTACAATTTTGTTGATTTGGGTCCTTTCTCTTTTTCCCTGGTTAGTCTAGCTAAGGCTTTGTCAATTTTACTTATCTTTTCAAGAAACCAACTCTTGGTTTGGTTAATCTTTTCTAAGGTTTTTCTGTCTTCTGTTTCATTTATTTCTGTTCTAATCTTTATTATTTCCTTCTCTCTGCCAACTGCGGGCTCAGTTTGTTCTTTTTCTAGGTTTTTTGAAGTATAGAGTTAGGTTATTTGAGATCTTTTGCTTCCTAATATTGGTATTCTTGCTATAAGTTTCCTTCTTAGAATGCTTTTGATGCATCCCATAAGTTCTGGTATGGTCATGTTTCCACTTTTGTTTGTCTCAAGAAACTTTAAAATTTATTTTTAAATTTCTTATTTGATCCAGTGTTTGTTCAGAAAAGTATTGTTTAGTTTCCTTGTGTTTGTGAATTTTCAGTTTTCCTCTTGTTACTTATTTTTAGTTTCATGCCATTGTGGTCAGAAAAGATACCTGGTATGATTTCAATCTTCTAATTTGCTAAGACTTGTGGCCTAACGTATGGTCTGCCCTAGATAATGTTCCATGAGTGCTTGAGAAGAATGTATATTCTGCTGTTGTTGGGTAGAATGTTCTGTATGTGTCTGTTAGGTCCATTTGGTCTATAGTGTTGTTCAAATCTGGTTTCCTTATTGATTCACTGTTTGGATGATCTATCCATTATTAAAAGTGGAGAATTAAAATCTCCACTTATTCTCCACAATAAATAATTATTGTATTACCATTTCGTTCTCCTTTTAGCTCTGTTAGTTTTTGCTTTAAATAGTTAGGTGCTCCAGTGTTGGATGCAAAAATATTTACAATAGTTACGGCTTCTTGAATTACTGACCTGGATATAGTGACCTGCTTTGTCTCTTTTTACTCTTTCTAGTTTAAGTCTACTTCACTGGTGTAAGTATAGCTACCTCTGCTTTTTTTGTTACCATTTGCTTGAAATGTATTTTTCTAGCCCTTTCCTCTCAGCCTATCCATGTCTTTAAAGCCAAAGTGAGTTTTTTGTAGGCAGCATGTAGTTGAATCTTGTGTTTTTGTTTTTTTTTTAATTGATTCAGCTATTCTATATCTTTTGATTAGATAATATGCTTATGTTTAAAGTAATTATTCTTAGGGAAAGACTTATTATTGCTATTTTGTTCATTGTTTTCTAGTTGTTTTATAGATTCATTTTTCCTTGTTTCTTATCCTGTTGTCTTTTTTTGTGTGTTTTGATCTCTCTTGGTATGACTATGCTCTGGCTTCTTTATCGCATTTGTGCAATTATTGCAAGATTTTTCTTTATAGTTGCCATGAGGCTTACATAAAATACCGTAAACTTATAACACCCTATTTTAAACTGATAGCAACTTGAGTTCAATAAAATTCATATACTTTACACTTTTACTTCTCTCCATCATATTTTAGGTTACTACTGTTACAATTCACTCCTTTTTCATATTGTGCAATAAATAACAGATTATTGTATTTATGCTGATTTTCAGTACTTTTTTTTTAACTTTTAAACTAGAATTGTGAGCTATGCACCACTGTTACCATATTGCAAAATCTAACTATGACATATATTTACTATTACCAGTGAGATTTATGCTAACTTTTTTGTGTTTTTAGGATATTAATTAACATTTTTTTACTTCCACTCAGAAAACTGCCATTAGCATTTCTTGTAAGGCATATATGATGGTAATGAACTCCCTGTTTTTGTTTGTCTAGGAACATTTTTATACCTCCTTTATTTCTGAAGGATTGTTTTGCTGGGTATACAATTTTTGGTTGTTATTTTCTTTCAATATTTTGAATATGTCATCCCACTTTCTCCTTGCCTGAAAAGTTTCTGTTGAGAAATCCACTGATAGTCTTATGGAGGTTCTCTTGTATATAACTTCTTTCTTTTCTCTTGCTGCTCTTAAAATTCTTTCTTTGTCTCTGACTTTTGACAATTTAACTGTAATGTGTTTTGATGTATCCCTATATAGGTTTAACCTATTTAGGATTCTTTGGGCCTCACAGATTTGGATAGCCTTTCCTCCTCCAGGTTTGGGAACTTTTCAGCCATTATTACTTTAAGTATATTTTCTGTTCTTTTCTCTTTCTCTTCTTTTTCTGGAATTCTCATAATACAAATATTGTTTCTTTTCATTGTGCCCTATAATTCCCATAGGTTTTCTCCATTCTTTTTCATTTTTTTCTTTTGCTTCTCTTGGTAATTTCCATTGTCCTATAATCAGGTTGCTAATTCTTTCTTCTGTGAGGTCGAGTCTACTTTTGAAACTCCATTAAGTTCTTCAGTCCAGTTATTGCATTTTTCAACTCTAGATTTCTTTCTTTCTTTTATGATGGTTGCGATTTTCTTATCAAGCTTCTCGTTTTGTCATGTACTGTTTTCCTAATTTCCTTGTCTATCTGTGTTTTCTTGTAGTTCACTAAGTTCCTTAAAAGAATTATTCCGAATTATTTTTCTGACAGTTCATAGGGTTAGTTATTGGAGCTTTATTAGGTGTTTTGTTTTGTTTTTGGTGGTGTCATATTTACCTGATATTTCCTGATCCTTGATTCCTTGCATTGTATCTGTATATTTTCATAATGGGACTCCTCTTCCAGACTTAACAGTTTGCCCTGGAAGAGACAGTTCTTCACTAGCCAGCTCAGTTTGGGTTTCTGGGTATGTTTGCTGGTAATACCTTTGGACAAGTGGGGCCTGCTATGGTCTATTTGTGGGTGAGACAACTGTTGAAGCTCTGAGAACAGGGATGGGGAATTTGCCAGTAGTTGAGAACAGCTGGATAATCCTGCTGGCTTACTTCTATACCCAAGAAAGGCTGTAGGATGGGCTCTGCAGTTGCCTAAATGTTTGAGACTGAATACTACATTCAGTAGCAGATAGGGCTGTGAATTAGCTTTCCTGCCCTGGGAGGGCAGCAAGCCAGGGCCCTGAGCCTATACAGCTCATTGTTAGGGGGCTCCAATCAGACCTGAGTGTGCATGGAATTCCCTAGTCTGGAGAAACTACCAGTTTTGCTCTGCAGACAAGGCAAGCCACAGGCTGTGCTCTCTGTTCAAATTCCACTGTACATAGGGCTGTTAAATGGTCTGTGCAACTTCCTGTGTGCTCTGGTTAGGTTCTCTTGTCAGATAGGCTGAAAGATTTATTCAGCAATGAGTGGAGCTATGAGTTAAATTCCCAGAATGGGAGCAATGGAATAATCAGCTCTCAAACTGGTAAAGTTCTTTGTTGTCATAAGTTCCCTGGCTGCACAGGGCCTCTGGCTTTACTCTGTAAACCATTGGCTCTGTCTGCTCTTTTCTTCACTTGAGTGCCCCTGGGCCTCAGGGATTTGGGGTATTTTTGCCAGTCCTTCTGGTCAGATGGGGCTGGAAGATGCTCTTCTCAGTATGTTGGGCTATGTCTCAGCCCCTTGCCTGGGTTGAAGCCCCTTGCCTGGGCCACTGCAGGCTACTCTCAATTTCCTAAATAGGCTGCGTAGTTGGGAGGGGCCAGGAGACACCCTCAACTGTGGCTATGAATTAATCCCCCTGCCTGTGCATAGCATGGAAAGTCTCCATGTCTGGTACTGGCTTTGCTCTGAGGGTGACTGACTCTGCCCTCTTACCTCTTGGCTCAAGTGCCACTGGCCACATAGCTTCCAGAGGTTGTCACCATCCTTCTTGTCAGTTAGGGCTGGAAGGGACTCTTCACAGTGGGTGAGGAAGTGACTCAGTACTTTGCCTGTGTGGGCAAAGCAGGCTGTAGGGCTGGTAAAACTCCTCATTTGAAGATCTGAATCAGGCCAGCATTGTATCCTGCCAAATTCACTGGTCAGAGTGTGCCCCCAACTTGGTTCTGCAAATGAGCAGAGCTACCGGTTGGGATTATTACTTGGGTGCTATAGGGATGAACTTGGACTGCCAAGATCTGTGTGCTGGTTGTTCCATTTTCCTCCCCACTTCTCCAGCACGGCCAGATTCCCAGTGGCTGGGCCCTGCAGATTCTCCTGCAATCCCCATGGTATGAGATCAGAATAAGGGCTCCCACAAAGTGGCCCACAATGCTTGTGGAGGTTGGTTATCCTCTCTGGGTTCTCTTTTCCCACTAGGGGAACTGAAGGGTCAGGGAAGACATCTCTATGTGGTGATATGCTTTCCTGGGGGAGGGGCGATGTGGTCAACATGTAGTCACTTCTCTTACCCTTCTAATGCAGTCTGACTTGGTCCATAGGTATAAGGCCATGCTTCAGCCTCACTGCCATGTTCTAGGATTCTCTCGGTGGTGTCTTGCTCTTGAATAGATATTAGTTGTTCTTGTGAAAGTGAGTGAAGTCAGGAATGACATGTTGCCATCATGGTCAGGCAGAGGTGTTTTATTTTGCATTCAAGACTAATATATCTCCCAGTGCTTTCTACCTCATCTACTTTCAACTCCCAAGAGATCTCATTTTATCACTTACTCCTGTGTTTTCCTCTCTTAGTTCTCTCTACTGGTCCCTCCCTAATACCTGAAAATATGCTTCAATTCCCTCTCATCTTGGGCTCTCACTTTAGTGCTTATCTTTTCTAGCTACTGTCTATCCCAGCCAAATTCTTCAGAGGAGCAGTGTATAGAAGCTGTCTTTACTCATCAGTTTTGTCTTCCAATCTGGCTTTTGTCCTCACCACGCCACTGAAAATGCCCTATCAAAGATGACCAATGGCCTCAAATTACATAGTCCTATGGATATTTGGTAGTGTTTACCCAATCTGCTGTATTTGGCAGTGCTCCATTCCACCACGCTTAAATATTTCTCCTTTCTTGGTTTTTTGGGACTGTTTTCTCCTGTTTCTCCTTCACCTATTTCTTTTCCCTGATTCCTATTTCTCCATGTTCCCCTTGAATAGCTGGTGTTTCTTAGGGTTTTATTCTTTGCTGTCCTTAGGTGGAAGCACCATAATGATTCTCAAATCTCTAACTACCATTCATATATCTGTCCTAAATTTTATATACAAACCTCTAAGTTTCTAGTTAATCTGAATATCCCATAGCCACCTCACTTTAAACATGGCTAACTTGAACTCACTATATGTTCACATTAAAGTGTAAGAAGGTTCCAGGAGAGCAGAGCCCTCATTTATTTTATCATTGCTAGATCCCCGGCACCTAACCAGCTAGTTAGGTGCCGGGGATCTAGCAATGATAAAAAGTCTAGTTACTAGAAAGTAACTAGCACGTGGCAGGTGCTCGGTAAATGAATGTTTAAATGAATGAATCTTTACATCGAGAGCTGGTATTCTTTTTGTATTCTGTGTTTTGTCTAAGGTCACTACTCATCATATTGTCATCAAGACAAAAAGCTTAGAGTATTCCAGATACTTACAGTTCCATTTCATATTTAGCTTATCTGCTTTGTCAATATAGTATTTTTTATAAATCAATCTCTTCTTCTCTATCCCTATTTGTACTTGCCTAGTTCAGCCTCTCTTTGCATTTTGTTCTGGGCTCCTTAAAAGCCTTCTAACTGGTCTTCCTCCTTTCACTGTTGTTCTCTTCTAATCTGTCCTCTAAAACAGTGCTATCCCACATAAATAATTTAAGATTTTTAGTAGTTATATTACAAAAATTAAAACAACTGAAATTGTAATAACATTTTAAATTTAACCTAGTATATTAAAAATATTATCATTTCAGCATGTAATCAACATAAAAATTATTAATGAGATTTTGGCATTTTTTTTGGGTACCAAGTCTTCAAAACCTGGTATGTTATTTTTATGCTTGCAGTATGTCCCATTATGGGATAGCCACATTTCAGGTGTTTAATAGTCACCTGTGGTTTGTGGCTACCATACTGTACAGTGCAGCTCTAGAGTCTGTGCCCTTAATGCTTCTAGGGTCCATCATGATCTAGCCCCTACCTTCTTTTCATCTTCGTATCTTTCTGTTTGCCTTCTTTTACTTTCCATTCCAACAAATGCCTCCATGCATTTGTGGATGTTTCTTCTCCCTACCTGGAATACCCTCTTGTCTCTTTCCAATCTGTGACATTCCCAGTTTTAGGTGACCACTCCCTCTTTTGTATCTCTAATGTATCTTATGGTGTTTTATAACAACACTGATGTAAGTTGCCTTTGCTCCTTTATGTTACTCTGGCTAAACTGTGCGCTCACCAAGAGCAGGGACCATGTTATAATCTTCTTTATATCTACACCTATATGCATGTTTCATTAAAGAAATGTTTGTTGAACTTCATTTAATTGCATAATAGACTACTAACAAGTGTTTGTTGAATCGAATTGAAGTCTACCTCATTATGGGTAGTTTTTTTTGCTGTTAAAAATTATATGTTTAGAGAATCGATTCCATTTACTATAGCTCCAAGAACCATAAGATACCTGGGAATAAACCTAACCAAAGAGGTAAAGGATCTGTATTCGAGGAACTACAGAACATGCATGAAAGAAATTGGAGAAGACACAAAAAGGTGGAAAAGCATTCCATGGTCATGGATCGGAAGAATAAACATTGTTAAAATGTCTATACTGCCCAGAGCAATCCATACTTTCAATGCTATCCTGATCAAAATTCCACCGGCATTTTTCAAAGTCCTGGAACAAACAATCCTAAAATTTGTATGGAACCAGAAAAGACCCCGAATTGCTAAGGAAATGTCGAAAAAGAAGAACAAAGCTGGGGTCATCATGTTGCCTGATTTCAAGCTTTACTACAAAGCTGTGATCACCAAGACAGCATGGTACTGGCACAAAAATGGACACATAGACCAGTGGAACAGAGTAGAGAGCCCAGATATGGACCTGCAACTCTATAGTAAAAAAATCTTTAACAAAGCAGGAAAAAATATCCAATGGAAAAAAGACAGTCTCTTCAATAAATGGTGCTTGCAAAATTGGACAGCTATATATAGAAGAATGAAACTTGACCATTCTCTTACACCATACACAAAGATAAACTCGAAATGGATAAAAGACCTCAATATGAGGCAGAAATCTATCAAAATCCTGGAGGAAAACATAGGCAGTAACATCTTCGACATCGGCCATAGCAACTTCTTTCAAGACATGTCTCCAAAGGCAAAGGAAACAAAAGCAAAAATGAACTTTTGGGACTTCATCAAGATAAAAAGCTTCTGCACAGCAGAGGAAACAGTGAGCAAAACAAACAGGCTACCCATGGAATGGAGAAGATATTCACAAATGACTCCACAGACAAAGGTCTGATATCTAAGATCTATAAAGAACTCCTCAAACTCAAAACTCAAAAAACAGATAATCACGTCAAAAAATGGGCAGAAGACATGAACAGACACTTCTCCAAAGAAGACATACAGATGGCTAACAGACACATGAAAAAATGTTCATCATCATTAGCCATCAGGGAGATTCAAATCAAAACCACATTGAGATACCACCTTACACCAGTTAGGGTAGTTAACTGGTGTAAGTTGGCTACCGTACTGTACATGTTAGAATGGCCCAAATCAGTAGGTTAGAATGGCCCAAATCAACAAGACAGTAAACAACAAGTGTTAGAGACGATGTGGAGAAAGGGGAACCCTCTTTCACTGTTGGTGAGAATGCAGGTTGGTGCAGCCACTTGGAAAACAGTGTGGAGATTCCTGAAGAAATTAAAAATAGAGCTACCCTATAACCCTGCAATTGCACTACTAGGTATTTACCCCAAAGATATAGATGCACTGAAAAGAAGGGCCATATGTACCCCAATGTTCATAGCAGCAATGGCCATAATCGCCAAACTGTGGAAAGAGCCAAGATGCCCTTCAACAGACGAATGGATAAAGAAGATATGGTCCATATATACAATGGAATATTATGCCTCCATCAGAAAGGATGAATACCCAACTTTTGTGTCAACATGGATGGGACTGGAAGAGATTATGCTGAGTGAAATAAGTCAAGCAGAGAGAGTCAGTTATCATATGGTTTCATTTACATATGGAGCATAAGGAAAAACATGGAGGACATTAGGAGAAGGAAAGGAAAAGTGAATTGGGGGAAACTGGAGGGGGAGACGAAGCATGAGAGACTGTGGACTCTGAGAAACAAACTGAG